>CAJHZP010000011.1:0-605289 GCA_905163415.1 Noctua fimbriata
GCCGGTCCTACAGGCCCCGAGTGGTCCGCGATGGGCGCTGAAGCAGCTGGACCGGGAGCTCCTCCTGGAAGCCTCGATCGTGCAGGCCTGGGTGTCATCACCGGCCAGGCCTGCCGACATCAACAACGAGGCGAGTTGGTTCCAGGAGGCCATGTCCGAGATTTGCGACGTGGCAATGCCCCGAGTTCGGCCAGGAAGCGCCCGACGTCAGGTGTACTGGTGGTCGCGAGAGCTGACGTCTTTGCGTGAGGCGTGCGTTGCCGCGCGGCACCGGTACGCCAGGCATCGCAGGCTCCGCATCCGCCCTCCGGATGCGGCAGCCATTGAGGCGGAGCTTTACGAGGGGTACAGAGCGGCGAAGACCGCCCTCCAAGAGGCTGTCCGGCGGGCCAAGAACCTGGCCCGCGAGGAGATGCTGGAGTCTCTGAACGGAGATCCGTGGGGGCGCCCTTACAAGATGGTGCGGGACAAACTCCGCACCCGGGCCCCCCCGCTGACGCAGAGTCTCCGGCCTGAGCTCGTGGAGGACGTGGTGAGCGCTCTGTTCCCTTCGCGAGGGAGGCATCCTCCCCCGCCTATGGCTCCGCCGCCGCTTGCGGTGCCGGACGCGGACCACACCGATGACGACGTTCCGGAGGTGACTGGGGTAGACCTGGGAGTGGCGGTACGCAGGCTGAAGGCCAGAAATACCGCCCCGGGACCCGATGGCTTGCCTGGCAAAGCCTGGGTCCTGGCCTCTGAGGCTCTCGGGCCCCGACTGGAAGGGCTCCTAAGCGCATGCTTGGAGAGAGGCCAGTTCCCGCTTCGTTGGAAGACGGGGAAGCTGGTCCTCATCCGGAAGCCAGGGCGCCCTGCGGACTCTCCGTCCGCATACCGGCCCATCGTGTTGCTCGACGAGGTGGGCAAGCTCTTTGAAAGAGTTATTGCTAACCGCCTCGCCGGGCACCTCGCGGGGATGGGGCCGGATCTTGCGGAACACCAGTTTGGTTTCCGCAAGGGGCGCTCGACGGTGGACGCCATCATGCGCGTGAGAGCCCTCACGACGGGGGACGCGGTTTCCCGTGGCGGGGTTGTATTGGCGGTGTCTCTTGACATCGCCAACGCCTTCAACTCCATGCCCTGGAGCTGCATTGGGGAGGCACTCCGGTATCACCGGGTGCCGACCTACCTTCGTCGTGTGGTCGGGGATTACCTGACGGATAGGGCCGTCATCTACCCCGGTCGGAGCGGAGAATGGAACCGGCGAGAGATGTCGTGCGGTGTTCCACAGGGATCGGTTCTGGGACCGGCCTTGTGGAACATCGGTTACGACTGGGTGCTGCGCGCCGACCTCCCTAGCGGCGTCAGCGTAGTCTGCTACGCTGACGACACGCTGGTACTGGCACAAGGGAGGTCGCACGAGGCGGCGGCCGAAAACATGACACGCGGGGTTGCGATAGTCGTGGAGAGGATCCGGCAATTGGGTCTCGAGGTGGCATTGCACAAGTCCGAGGCCATGTGTTTTCATGGGCCTCGGAATGCGCCACCGTCGGGATCCCTACTGACGGCAGGAGGGGTTTCCATCGGCGTCGGGTTGACGCTGAAGTACCTGGGACTCGTCCTTGACAGCCGGTGGAACTTCGTGGAGCATTTCCGACGTTTGGCCCCCAAACTGGAACGGACCGGGGCTGCCTTCAAGCGGCTCCTGCCCAACCTGGGGGGTCCAAACGCCTCCTGCCGGAGGCTCTACGTGGGGGTCGTGCGGTCCATGGCCCTTTACGGGGCCCCGGTGTGGGCGCGTTCTCTGAGGCGGCAAGCCGCCCGCTACCTGAACGCGCCCCAAAAGGGGATAGCCCTAAGGCTAGTCCGGGGGTACCGCACGATCTCCGGTGAGGCGGCGAGCCTCCTTGCCGGATTGCCGCCATGGGATCTGGAGGCGATAGTCCTCGCACGCCTTCACGAATGGCGCGCGGAGGCACTACGTCGGGGGGAAACTCCGCTGCCGCGGCAAATCACCGCTCGGCGGACAGACCTCCGGCGCGATCTCATGGTGACATGGAATGAGCGACTGTCGCAACCCCGTGCAGGGCACGCCACCATAGTGGCGATAAGTCCCCTCTTTGAGGAGTGGCTAGAGAGGCGCCACGGCGCCCTCACCTTCCGCCTGACGCAGGTCCTCACCGGACACGGTTGTTTCGGGAGGTTCCTGCACCGAATCGGGCGGGAGGAAACGCCCGGGTGTTTCCACTGTGAGGATCGTCCGGAGGACACGGTGCAGCACACTGTGGAGGCCTGCCCTGCTTGGGCGGAGCAGCGCCGTGTCCTCGTAGAGGCGATTGGCGGCGGCGACCTCTCGCGCCCGGCCCTGGTTCAAGCCATGGTCCGGAGCGAGAGGGAATGGGAAGCCGTCACCTCCTTCTGCGAAGCAGTCATGCTAGTGAAGGAGGTGGCGGAACGTGAGAGGGAAAGAGCCTCACGTCCCAGCCGCCGCGGGAGACGCCCTGGGCGTCGGGGGTCACGTGGTGGCCCCCGGCCACCGTAGGCGCGGGCCTGTGGACGGCGAGTTTTGGGCTAGCTCGCCGTCCGGCCGTCTTATGACGACAGGCCGTGTCGACGGCGCGTTCGTGTTCCACGCGCGCCTCAAAGAGATGTCAGCAACCACGTAGGGGTCCGCACGGGCCGATGCCTGCCAGGGCTGCGGGACTGTTCGAAAGAGATACCGCGGCCCTGGAACACAAAGGGCAAAGAAGGAACATGGATGGGTTTTAGTCAGTACAAGTCTGACACTCCCTTCCGCTCCGCCCAGAGCGGGGGGGGTCATTTGATGATTTCCCATCCTAAAAAAAAAAAAAAAAAAAAAAAAAAGGTATGTAGTGTAACACTTTGGTGAACAGTCCTGAACTGCCAGCGGTACCACAGTTCCTTTCAATTGATGACACGCCCAGGATGCTGGGGGCACATTCGAAGAGTTTGGAGGCGGCTAACAAGGGACTGCCGCTGTCACTCTGGGGGGGGGGGAGAAAAAATCGTGATTAGTTGGAAGCAAGATTCGTTATGTTGCACTATGGTGAGGTCGGTGTGTTTTGGACTCGTACAGGACCTATAATCAGTTTAATTTTGTGTTTTAGTTTTAAATTCTATTTTTTTATTACTCTAGTTTTTCAATTTTTGTTTCATTTTTTTACCAACTTTTAAAAATGAGGAGGTTTTCAATTCGTCCGAATCTTTTTTTTTATGTATGTTCACAGATGCCTGAACCGATTTGGAAAATCCTTTTTTGTTTCAAAGGGTCTTCCCAAGAGGTCCCATTTATATTTCATTGAAGTCGGTCGAGCGGTTTTTGAAAAATCAACAAAAATGTAAAAATTGTAAATGTCAACGTAAAATTGTAAATACCGTTAGATTATAATCTGTCTCACAGTCGGTTTTATTTTTTGGAAAAAAGTTTTTTTTATCATATTTATTTTTTTATTGTTTGCGCTGTGTTAGCCCAATAAATACTTTTTCGTTCTTTCTTTTTCTTTCAAGCAGCTTTTAATATTTGACCTAAGTAATGTTGCCAATAAGCTATTTCGAGACACCACCAAAAAATCCTTTGGCCTAATTATCAAGATTTGAGACATTAACAGGATAGCAATCTAAGTTATTTTCGATAACTATATCCTTCAGGAGGGCCAAATCACATCTCATGATCTCTTTAGACTTTTTCCTCCTTAACATCAACAAGATTCAGGTGGACCATAGATCAGATACGTTTTTATAACCAACAAATCTATTACTGGCAGTGGCGGTGTTTGGCGGGGGCCAACAATGCGGCGAGCCCATAAGGCAAAAAGCAAGCAGATTGTTCAGAATCCCTAACATCATGAAGAGCAGTAGGATATAAGGGCAAGCCAAGCTGCCCAAGCATGCAGGCTTGTATGAAAGTACCGCCACTATTAATACTGGGTAAGATGATACCCTTTTGCACTTTGTCAAATATACAACATTAGTTTTAGTATATGCGAAACCTGATACACTTCTCGAGTATTTTTATATAAAGAATCTATGTACAAAATTTCAAAACTGTATCATGAAAAATCGCAAAGTTATAAGCTTATTCTGGTACCTGGTTGTCCGCACAAAAGCGTGGTCACCACGCAACGCGCCCGCGCTGGCCTTCAGCGTCGTCTTGAGCTCATTGATAAACATAATTTGGCAGTAGGTACCTAAATTATTGCGATAGGTACTTAATGTCGCTCGGTGTCCAACTTGTAACTCTTTTTAAATATTTTTGGGACAACATGGGACATAACATGGTTTAAAAATGATTGGAATCGATTAAGTTACTTATTCTGAACAAACTATATTCAGGTTTCGCATATACTTAAAATAATGTTGTATAAAAAAAAAAAACAGAATTCATACCTGACAGGAGTCTGCGGGTTTTCTGGTGTCTCCATAGCAAATCTGTGAGGTGTCATTGTAGCCATTCACTAAGTTATTGTGAGGTGGGTAGAAGACGGAACACTGGATTTCATCGAATTGCTGGAGAGTGATCTGCAATGATAAATAATAAATACGTTTCTTGAATATTTATAATATTTACCCTTAACGACACTCGCGGGGGAGTAAAGTCCCCCAACACACACGTTTGCGTAAATATAGTTATTATTTTGACCGTCACGCGGTCGCGACTTCGTGTATTCCCAGTACCACTAGAGATCTCGCAAGTAGTGGAAGAGAGTCTGGTTAGTTAATATACAACATTATTTTTAGTATATGCGAAACCTGAATATAGTTTTTTCAGAATAAGTAACTAAATCGATTCCAATAATTTTTAAACCATGTTATATTTTTTTCCAAAAATATTTAAAAAAATAAAAGTTGGACACCGAGTGACTTTGAGTACCTATCGCAATAATTTAGGTACCTACTGCCAAATTATTATTATCAATGAGCTCAAGACGACGCTGGAGGCGCGCGCTGCGTGGTGACAACGTTTTTGTGCGGACAACTAGGTAACAGAACAAGCTTATAACTTTGCGATTTTTCATGATACAGTTTTGAAATTTTGTACATAGATTCTTTACATAAAAATACTAGACACGTGTATCAGGTTTCGCATATACTAAAACTAATGTTGTAGTTTAGCAGGTATATGCTGTTGGGGCACCCAGCTCCGTCACGAGTGTAGTTACGTTAGTAATATTTTTAACCATCTTCATATTTATTTGTGGTTTTGTAAATTTGTGGCGCACTACATTCAATAATTTATGAATCCCCAATATCTTAAAGATCTATTAAATAATCCAGAGTTTGAAACTCTGGATTATTTATTAGATCTTTAAGGTATTGATAGTGAAAATAATGAGGTATCGAGGTTCGATACCTCCTCATAATCCGACTTGTGTGCAGTGGAATTAGAGGTTAGCGACCAACATTCAGAAAGCGATTCTCATAGTCCGATGAGAAGGCAGTCCGATATGACTGGAGAGAGATCAATCAGGACCAATGGCTTCACTTAGTTTGAATAATTCAGTAGAATGAGTTTAAAGGGAACTTCAGAAATTGGAGTTAGTTTCTGAGCGCACTCGTTCCATCGTTGGAACCTCATCCCCTTTCCATTAGACGAGGTCAAAGGCAGGCCCATGCGATAAAACATACTAAAAGTTAAAAAACCCAACAATTACTAAGCCATTTAGTCGAAGAGTCATGGTGGAATTCTTACCTGATTCAAAGTACCCTGGTCTACACCATCCTTGTTCCAAACGAGAATATTTGCATCTGTAAATATGTCTGTTATATTTGGGTCTGAATGCAGACAGGCTGGCAGCACTTCTCTCCTGAAAGTTATCCTGGAAAATATCAAAAGGATTTATCACTATCGCACATTCATCCCTTTTGTTCAGAATAGTCACTTCAAAAGATGCGAAATTGACCCCTTAGTGTGGGAAAAGCAGGCACAAAATCGGCCTGAGTGGAGGCGTCGTGTGCATCGGCAGGTCAACACCTTCGAAGAGAGAGGAAGGTTGCAGCTAGATTTAAAGCGTGATAACCTTAAAACTAGGCCACCTGCAGCTATGCCCTACAATTTCGTCAATGGTGTTCTGACATGTCCGCTTTGTGCTCGGAGTTTTTCGGCCAAAGTTGGGTATGCTAGCGCGACTTGAGAGCACATGATAGAGCAGCATACCAAAGCTCTCGACAACCTCCCTAGAAAGCCCTCGAATGCAGTCGCTGTGGCCGAAATCGGCTAGATGGCATCATCAACATCCCTTTTTTTTCATATCGTTACATACGGTCTGCATCGTCTACGTCAATATCATGCAATAAACTCATTCCATCAGTCCATTACTGGACATGGGCCTCTCTCATTTTAGATACCCCGTGCTCCTTCTGCGTCAAATCTGGCGTGACCAATACTTCTAAAGTATTAGAAATTGCGTCTTGAGTGCCTGGTAGTTGACGCCAAGTTACATTCAGAGTGGCGTATTGCAGTGACCTGAAGGCTTTATTTTATTTTTTACCCACAGCCGCTGTCGCAAAACCTAATATTTAAACCCAACTGGGAGATGAAGTTTATACTAAAAACGAATCCTCAATCAATAGGTAGTAATGTACTCACGTCTTCTCAGTCTCCAGTAGTGCTATGTCATAGTACTTGGAAGGTGGCTGGTACTCCAGGTGAGCGATGATCCTCTTTACGTTGTATTTTTCCCACTGATTTGGAGGATCCGTACGTTTGTTGATGCCTACTGCTAAATATTTTACTGAACCTCTGAAATTAGTAAAGTATGTCTAGTGTACCTTTTTTTGTTAGCCTGAATTGTCTCACTCCTGAGCAAAGGCCTCCCCCCATTCTTTCCGCTTTACTGTGAGGAAGCCATCCAAGGCGTCCCGTCATCTTTTCCTCAGCCTACCTTGACCCCGTCTAGCTGTCTTAGGGTTCCAGTATTGGACTATACAGGTCCACAGCTGTGCCATGTCCGTAGGGCTTGTAAATTCTGAGATGATTCAATTGTTTTATTTTTTCTTTGTTGTTTCCGAAGTGGAGGTGGGTAAAACATTTGGCAAGACGTGATGATGGCAGGTGAAGTAAAGCTCTCACTGAATGTTTACCCAGAGACGGTAGATGTGTTGGCAAACCAACAGCCTGATGGCTGGACCATATTCAGAAGATCGCGGGCAATACAGTGAGACTCACGTAGACCAGGGATGAATGACAGAAAGAGGAGAAGGCCTTAAATTAGCAGTGGGTGTAACAAGGCTGCCACTGATGATGATGTAGACTTCCAAAATGAAAGTATACAAAACATACAGCTCTACCTACCAATTCGGAGGAAAATCTTTGATTATATACTTACAGTTTATCATTGGACAGACAATGAGCCGCGGTTAGAATGAATTTGTCGCTGATTATGGTCCCTGCACAGAGCCATTCGGCTGTTTGAATGTTATCTCCGTATCCCAGAAATGCCTGGAAAGGAAATCTTTGTATCAGTAAAGAAAGAAGAGATTTCTTAACTTAGGGCGAATTTCACTATTGAATCTGAACACGATCAACTTATGTTAACCGCGTTTTAAGAGTTCTGTCAGTTTCAAATCTCCATAGAAAATACTCACGAAGAAACACAGAAAGCATTTGAACGTAGCTTATATTTCAATGCGCTGCTTACGTTCAGATTTTCTTGTGATATTCGTTCTTATAAGTTTGGTGTGTAGGGACACACATCGCTTTTTACTTTGCAAACCTTACCTTGCCCTGTCAATCCAATGAATACTTTATTCGCTTTGGATGTTACTTCAGATGAGCTCGAGGCTAAGTAATAACACCCTCATGGGTCAAAGGTCACGGTTAAGCAGTCCGGATCGGCAACCACCAAGTACGTACCGAGTTTCCTCCGTGCTGCGAAAAGCACGTTAAGTCGTTGATCCCTGCTATCATTTGTAGTTATTTGACAGACGTTACAGGTAGTCAGTATCCCGAAAGTCTGACAACCAGTCTTACCAATGGGTATCGTACTACCCAGTACTAATTGGGTTGTGGAGGTCAGATAGACAGTCGCTCCATGTAAAATACTGGTATTAAAACAGATGACTCTCTTTATTTTTTTCTGTAATAGGTCACTTCTACAATTCCTCAAATATATTTATTTTATTCAATAGTTAACGAGAGTGATATTGAAGCTTAAGTATAAGTACACCCACAATTCGCCAGTTACGTTTAAGTCCCATGTAATAAGGAGCCAGCCTATTGCCATCGACCGGACACAAATCCAGACTCCAGAATTACTGAGAAATTTCAGATGGAAAACCCAATAACACCGCCTGACCTAGGAATCAAGCCCAGGACCTCACACTCAGCAGTCTAAGTTCCAAACACGAGACCAACGTGGCAGACGAAGATATAAAAAAATCTAAATTTGTCCTTACCAGGTAAGATTCTCTCGGAGCAGGCATTTGTACAAGAATTTCCTCTGTTGTGACTCCAATTTCGTAGCAACTAGAATCGGGATCAAAACTCCTTGTATAGTTCGCTATTGTGTTTATTTTGCAGTCATAGTCCAATTTGTCCACGAAGTTTACGCATTCTGGAATGATAAAGTTATGCAATGATTGAGAATAAAATAAAAATCAAAGTAATGAGTATTTTCATGTTTTATTTTTTTCTTAGGTGAGTCCACACTATCGAACATAATAAATCGTATAATAAAAAGTTCAATCGTCTGCGAAATCCTTCACAAGCTTCTAAACTAAAAAGCTGGTAACAAAAAAAAACCAATTTTAAAAATTAAAAAACACGACTGTGGTAAAGCAAAAAACAAGCACATTTTAAATTAAATAAAAGTTGGAAGCAGGTGGGACAAATTCCATTTTCATATTCTGTATTCAAACGGGTCTCGTCTGCTTGCAACTTTTATTCAATTTAAAATGTGCGTTTTGTTTTTTTTTTTTAGTTTTTGCAATCAGGTTTTTATAATACGACTTTTTGTTTTTTTTTCGTCTATGGCACAGCACATTTTAAATAAAATAAAAGTTGCCTTGATTAATGGTCAGATTTTCGGGCCACTGACCATGCTTCTCTTTGCCACAGACTACCTGTAACTACTGTCAAAGATCTACAAATAAAGGCCGGGACCAACGGTTTAACGTGCGTTCCGTGGCACGGAGGAAACTCGGTATGTAATGGGTGGTCACCCATCCACGGACCAACCTAGGCAAGTGCGGCGTAACCTGAAGATCGACCTGAGCATAGCATAAGCAGTATAACTTTACTTACTGTCGTTAGATTTTTGTCCTGTTAAGGAAAGCAACTCAGTTCTTGGGTTGATTATGACTTTTCTGAAAATAGACAAAGTTAAGAATGTGAGAATGAATATCGCAGGCTATCTGGGCAGATTCACCTTAACACCAATTTTTAACCCCCAAATAGAGGGGTATTATAAGTTTGACCGCAATGCGTGTGTGTCTGTGTCTGTCTCCTGGCACCGTAGCTCTTAAACGAGTGAACCGATTTGGATGCAGTTTTTTTTATTTCAAAGCTAGTTTTTTGGCAATTGTTCTTGGATACGTTTTATCAAAATTGGTGCAGGCATTTACTAGTTATGTGGGATGAAAGTGGGTACGAAAAATAGAATATTTTCAAATATACCCAAGTGGGGTAACAAAAATGAAAGCGAATGATGTGTATATTACAACTAGACTTGTTTTATTAAAATCTGATCAGCCATTTTATTGACATTTCAAATGTTTGTTCGCTTTTCTTTGTTGCAATGGGGGTTTTTTAAATTTTAAATTTATGCAACATTATTTAGTATAATTATGCAAAACCTGAATATAGTTTGTTCAGAATAAGTAACTGAATCGATTCCAATAATTTTTAAACCATGTTATATTTTTTCCCAAACATATTTAAAAAAGTTAAAAGTTGGACACCGAGCTACTTTAAGTACGGAGCGCAATAATTTAGGTACCTACTGCCAAATTATTATTATCAATGAGCTCAAGACGACGCTGGAGGCGCGCGCTGCGTGGTGACCACGATTTTGTTCGGACAACTAGATAACAGAACAAGCTTATATAACTTTGTGATTTTTCATGATACAGTTTTGAAATTTTGTACATAGATTCTTTACATAAAAATACTAGATACGTGTATCAGGTTTCGCATTTACTAAAACTAATGTTGTGTACTTTTTAGAGAGTGCATTCTGAAAGTTGGAAACTGACAAATATTTATTTGATTTACTTATTATCAGGCAGGCAGTTGAGATGTTGTCTACTTTCAGAATGCAAGCCTTAGGAGGTATCTTTTGATCGGACGTTCTGCTTACCTAACATCATCAAGTATAGTGCAGTCGGTGCAGCAGATAACTGGTTCCATGTTTTTGAATGTGCATATCTGAAAGTAAATAAACAGCATATTATTTATCCCTTCTATGGTTGAGATGTCCAGTCTGGCTATATGTCAATTTTTTCGCGTCTGTGTCTAGCTCCAGACTGGCGTAGGACTGGACTGGACTTATTTATTGACGTAAATTGCCTATGGAAACTGTATCTATGCCGCTCAAACTTGCACAGAGTATAGAAGACTGTACAAGAAAGATATATTGTCTCTGTCAAGTATTTCAAGTGAACGAACACCCGAGTTGATGTCCAAAATTTCCCTGTCTGTGGGCGGCTCCGGAGCGGAGAGGACTGTGAAACTTCTAATTTGATTTGAAAAGAGTACCTATTCATGGAGTTTCTTGCCCATTCTTCTCCGTGAGATCTACGTTTTGGAATGGGCACCTACAGTCCAGTCACAGTTGTGGCTGGACTGTAGGTAGCTATATATTTTATTTTTGACTATTCAAAGGTAACGGTCTATTTGAAATAAATACTTTGAGTTTTAACAGCGTTTGTACAGAAAGTGGGCAACGTCGGAAATAGCTGTCAAATATTTCGCTGTTTTGATTCATTTGGCAATATTACTTTATGAAAATAAGAAATATGGCTAACCTATGGCTGAACCCTAAAAAGGAAGTGTTTGTGTTTTCAGTCAGTATCTTTTTTTTCATGTATGTTCACCGATTTCTCCGTGATTACTGATCCGATTTAAGTGATTCTTTTTCATTTGGTAGAAGAAGCTTGCGCGGTGGTCTCATATAAATTGTATTAACTTTGCTTTGGTAGTTTATGAGTTATTCTGTATAATTTGAACTTTTTATTCTTAATCTTTGTGGATGATGTGTTAACATTAATACTTGACAAAGATTTTTGTAAGACACCATAAGTAAAAAAGGTAAAATAAAAACTTAACTTTTGGAAGTCGGTGCCAAAAATGTCAATGAAACAAACTAAAGTCAAAGTAAAGTGCAAAAACTAAAGTTAAAGTTATTTTTAACCGACTTCCAAAAAGAGGAGGTTATTAAATCGACTGAATTTTTGTTTGTTTATAAATGTTCAGCGATATCTTCGCCAATTGAGAACCGATTTTGATGATTCTTTTTTTGTTTTGAAGAATATTATCCTTTATTTTTTTTTGGAAGTCGGTATTTTTTTTTGCAAAAAAAGTTTTTTGGTTCTACCACATGTCGGCTTACTCACGATGTTTTCCTTCACCGTTTTGAGAGCAGTGGTGATGAAATGTGCGTGCTTAGGTTAAAACCCACGGCCTATGACACAAGTCAGGGCCCTAACCATTGATTCACCAGTGCCCTATATATCATTAAACTAATTTAAGATTTTCAATAAAGATGCACCAAGGTAGCCCCCGAAATTCATATTTAATTACGTTTTTTGCAATTTGCAGGTCAGTGTCAGGCCTATACAACATTATTTTTAAAAATAGAATAGAAACCTGAATATAGTTTGTTCAGAATAAGTAACTGAATCGATTCCAATCATTTTTAAACCATATTATATTTTGTCCCAAAAATATTTAAAAAAGTTAGAAGTTGGACACCGAGCGACTTTAAGTACCTATCGCAATAATTTAGGTACCAACTGCCAAATTATGTTTATCAATGAGCTCAAGACGACGCTGGAGGCCCGCGCGCGGGCGCGTTGCGTGGTGACCACGCTTTTGTGCGGACAACCAGGTAACAGAACAAGCTTATAACTTTGTATTTTGTACTAGATCCTTTACATAAAAATACTCGACACGTGTTTCAGGTTTCGCATAAACTAAAACTAATGTTGTATATTGATTAAAATATGATTGGCTACCGCAACAAATATGGCCTTACAAATTTATAACAATTAAAATCATCAATACAACACTCTCAGTTCATTAAATCCCATTGAATGACTTTCGTGTAATAGTCATTCGTGGGCTACCCTGGAGCTTGCACCTTATGTATAGGAAGGTAATGCTCACCGGAGGATACTCCCTCGTCTTGAGAAACAGATAAGCACTCTCACACTGGTACACGCTGACGCAGACACCACTGGCTTCCTTCCACGTACATCTGGCACCTGTAAGTCACATCACGCATCTTAAATACACCTACATTTCGGGTTCGATTCCCAGGTCGGGCAAAATCATATTTATTTATTTATTTAACACTTCAAGCACAAAAGTACAGAGGCGGACTTAATACCATAGGCATTTTCTACCAGTCAACTTTTGGGTGATGCAGAGACAAGCAGTGGTAGGTGTATATCTGAAAATAATTTTAATTAATACTAAGATTACCTACAAGGATATATAAAATACTATAAATATATATATATAATAAATATGTTTTTGGGTTTTTCTATCAGGAATTTCTCAGTAGCAGCCACGAAGTCTGGATTTGATTGCGCCCGGTTGATGGCAATAGGCTCGCACACTATTACATGACATAATCATAACTGGCGAAATGTGGGTGTGCTATTAGGTACACTTCAGCCTAACCCTTCGCGGATCACAGGCGTGATGTTGTGTTTACGTTTAATCTCATTTTCTTGTTAGAATTTCTTGTGCAATATGTCGTTCTTTAAAATCTTAGAATGTGCGTCATTTGTCCATGAACGTAGGAATGAATTTAAGATAATTATTTAGTAGTGAATGGCTACTATCAGTAGTTAACTGAGAACTTCCGATATGAAAAAGTCAGCCTTTAAAACAATATATTACAATCAAAAGAACTCAATTATCATACCTTCACGCTTGTTAATTAATTCACAAAACACACACAAACTCAAGGTCAAAAGTACTAGTAAAAGACGAATCATTTTGTATAAAAAAAAAAACTTATTAATTACATAGTAATATATACACAACCGGCGCGTGTCAGAGACGCGGCTAGACTAAATAAATAAATAAACTATGTAGCGTACAGTGATAAGATATATTTTGCGGACTTAAGGCGCAGTTCCGTTGCTGCGAACTGCACACTGACTATCACAGTATTGTGATGAGCGATGGCCTTATCTCGTGGAGGTGACGCATATTTTTTTCGAACTAGTTCTTTGTGTGTGTTTAGTGCGAATAAATACTTGAGAAGCTCGTGGCTAAATTAATAACAGCCGCTCGGCTCGATATTCAGGGTAAGCCACTCTAGCCTTGGGTGACCACCCATTACATATCGAGTTTCCTCCGTGCCTCGGAAGGTACGTTAAGCCGTTGGTCCCGGCTGTCAATTGTAGATCTTTGACAGTCGTTACAGGTAGTCAGTGGCCCGAAAGTCTGACAAACAGTCTTACCAAGGGGTATCGTATTGTTTAGTACTAACTGGGTTGTGGAGGTCAGATAGGCAGTCCCTACATGTAAAATACTGGTATTCAGCATCATCCGGTTTGACTGGAAGCCGACTCCAACGTAGTTTGAAAAAGGCTGACATGATGATGAGTACAAATAAATGCTGGTTTAATTTTGATATTTATTATTTTTTGTTAAATTTACTTCAAATTAATGACATTCGATTGAAATGATAATGTATATTAAAATCACAATTGTAGTATTTTCAACATTTACACGCCGTAGTGTGTGTCAAACATGTCTGAGCCAATTATATTTTATGTTATCCTACACGGATTTTTATTATTGTATAATTATGTACACATGTTTGAGCTAATTTTATCTTATCTTTTCTTCTATGCTACACAGCTTCAATTCAATTCATTTCATTTATTTTTGCAAAAACATGTGCAGATAATTATACATTGTGTGATGCTTATTTATGTAAATTCTGTTAAAAATGATAATAGAAACATAAAAAGCTGTAACCTATTGACCACCACGGACATCTATAGACGTCAAATCGTTAGCGCTTTAATTAACTTCTTATTAATCTAAAACCTCATTGAAATTACAATAAAAAGAATTATTATTTTAGTTTATAAATAAATAGGTTTTTAATATTGTGCGCCTCTCAGGCGCATGTTTATCTTTTCCGTGCTATAAAATAAGATTATCTTTCTAGGGTCAAAAAAGTGTTAATTTTCGACGTGCCATGTCATCGGAGGCGTTGTGAGCACTTTTTGATTGGACGTCCATGTACGACCGTGGCGGTCAATAGGTTAAATTCGATTATATCACTTGTTTAGTCTTGTTGTTGGTGTGGAATTCACAATTTACATTGTATGACTGGCAGACGAACGCACCCGTTACTGGCGTTCGCAGCAGTGGAATTGCACCTTGATTCGTACTGGGAAGTCCCAAAACCGCATACATGTATCAGTTTCTAAGATTCCGGTTTGGTGGGGCTGTAGAGGTCAGATAGGCAGCCGCTCCATGTAAAATACTGGTATTCAGGTACATCCAGTTAGATTTGAAGCTAACTCCGACACAGTTGAGGAAAATGTTATAGGCTAGCGTTTTTGAGTGAGTCGACGATTTAAATAATTTGATGCGCTTTTTTTCGTATTATAGGGTAACCAACGGGACCTTACTAAGCCTCCGCTGTCCGTCCGTCCGTCTGTCTGTCAGCGGAGTGGAGCCCATGATCCGTAATAGGTAGATAGTGAAATTTCCACAGAATGTGTATTTCTGTTGCCGCTATAACAACAAATCTATACTAATATTATAAAGCTGAAGAGTTTGTTTGTTTGTTTGCTTGAACGCGCTAATCTCAGGAACTACTGGTTCGATTTGAAAATTTCTTTTAGTGTTGGATAGCCCATTTATTGAGGAAGGTTATAGGCTAAAAAATATAAATTTTAAACGGACGAAGGTCGTGGGCAACAGCTAGTAATAAATATAAATTAATTGACCGGTTTTTATTTACCGTTACTTTTGTATGATTTCTGCAAACAAGTTAGATTTAAAATGATATTTCAAGGTAATATGAATAAGCTATATGATGTTAATAAATATGACTAAATGTATTATGCAGTGTTTTAGTTTGTGATAAATACTATGTTATGTTAATTAGTATACGATAGACTATGATATTACGACAGATGTTAAACCTGTTTTTGTGGGCATAAATAAAAACAGTATAATGATATTCTGTCCCGTTGGTGTCGTAGTCGCAAGCACGACTGCTGAGCGAACCGGCCACCCAGCCGGGTTCGATTCCTGGGTTTATCAAAAATAAGCTGTTGGGAGAGCAGCGGTGGCCCAGTGGTGGCGGTCCCGACTTACGAGCAGTAAGTCGTGGGTTCGAACCCAGGCAGGCGCATTACTTTGTGTAATTTATTTTCATCACCACTGCTCTCAAAACGGTGAAGGAAAACATCGTGAGGAAACCGACATGTCCTAGAACCAAAAATTCGAAGACATGTGACATCTACGAACCCGCACCGGGCCCGCGTGGTGGATTATAGTCCTCATAGAGAGGGAGGCCTGTGTCCCAGCAGTGGGAATATTATAGGCAGATTATGCTTATGCTTATGCTGTTGGTCCTACGTCTGATCCCTCCCCGGTTGTGGCAGGTTGCCGTCCAGTCGGACTGTGAGAGATAAGGATATAAGAATTGACAATTGGGGTAGCCCACGAATACACGAAAAAGTCATTCAATGGGATTTAATGAACTGAGAGTGTTGTATTGATGATTTTAATTGTTATAAATTTGTAAGGCCATATTTGTTGCGGTAGCCAATCATATTTTAATCAATATACAACATTAGTTTTAGTGTATGCGAAACCTGATACACGTGTCTAGTATTTTTATGTAAAGAATCTATGTACGAAATTTCAAAACTGTATCATGAAAAATCACAAAGTTATAAGCTTGTTCTGTTACCTAGTTGTCCGCACAAACACGCGGTAACCACGCAGCGCGCGCCTCCAGCGTAGTCTTGAGCTCATTAATAATAATAATTTGGCAATAGGTACCAAAATTATTGTGATAGGTACTCAAAGTCGCTCGGTGTCCAACTTTTACCTTTTTTAAATATTTTTGGGAAAAAATATAACATAGTTTAAAAATTATTGGAATTGATTCAGTTACTAATTCTGAACAAACTATATTAATTTTTCGCATATTCTAAAAATAATGTTGTATAACACAGCTGCACTATAATTGACATTTGCTCAGAAAAGCTACAGCACTGATGACAATATTTGTGTTCCATGTTTAATTTTGTATTTTCATAATATTTTCTTACCTTATTATTTTTTACCGTCTGTTTGGGAATGTGTGAACATTGTCAGCTTTGTAGATTGTCAGCTGCTTGTTAACTTTCTATCTTGTTTTAAGTTTTTTGTGTAGTAAGCAACGGCTTATTGTCGGGCCACGGTATCGTACTTTCGGGATAAAATCCTATTTGCCATTCCAGACTATAATCTATCTCTACGCCAATTTTCATTCAGTTCCGCTAAGCCGTTCTGGCGTGATTGAGCAACAAACTATAAGAGTAGATTAGACGATACGTGTCTACTAAACGTCTTATATTTTCTTATAGTTTTATAAGTAAGATTTAAATCATTTTCACGACTTCTAATGAGAAGCTTTAGAACTAAGAGAACTATTGGTTACGTTTTGGTATTACCGTGTAGGTATTTACACTTTTTAGGAAGCTGCATTTATAGTTAGCCCCATGTAGTATTATATTATCTGTGCCCATAGTTAGAGTTGCTCTGCTTATATTCATGAATACTTCACTCCCATAAAGTACTGCTCACGTTTAACTAAACAACCTGTAAGAACATATGGTAGGCTTTTGATTTGCACCACAAATATCAAAATATTTGCATCGTATATCTCATGTCCAAGTATTGATCGTGACCTGCGCAGTGCAGCTAGACGGTTCTAGACTAGACTTCCTTTGTGCAATGCCGCAGTGCGCCACCCGCCGTCTGCCGTACGTGACGTGTAGGTGCTTCGAGCCGCCACCGGGCCTCTGGTCTCTGGAGCCCTGTGGTCCCGCGTTTCCAAGGATCGAATATGAAGGTAAGTGATTTAATATTTCTTCTGAGCTTAGATTCTAATGTTTTGAGAATAGTGATGTTAGATAAACTGCCTCATTGGTGAAGTCCTGGGTTCAATTCCCGGGTCGGCAAATTGTTATTGGGTTTTTCTATCAGGAATTTTCTCAGTAGCAACCACGGAGTCTGGATTTGCACCCGGTTGATGGCAATAGGCTCGCCCCCTATTACATGGGACTTAAACAAAAATGGTGAAATGTGGGTGTACTAATAGGTACACCTCTACCTAACCCTGCGGGGATTTCAGGCTTGATGTTATGTTATGTTATCATGACAGAAAATATGCATCACCTCCACGGATCACTCAAAAGGCCCATCGATTCGCATATACAGGGTGTAAGGGACAGCCCTCCACAAACTGACAGGGTGCACCCAGCTCCTTATTTTGAATCATATTCCACCGGAATTTTTCTGCGGGATTTTTTTATATTTTATTTTTTTCAGTTAAGTACTCTTATTCTTATTTCAATGTAAAATTACATTCCCTGTACGCAGCAGTCTATTTATGTAAATACTAAGACTAAAATCAAAAATCCAACAACGGATATTGTAATACTCTAACGAACGACCCGTGAAATCAGCTGTTCACTTCCTGCCTTGCCACAAAGTTCATCGAACTCGTCGTCGCGCTTGCCGTTCACTACGGTAACAATACATTGCGTATGAGGAAATAAAACAAATCAAATTTATTGGATTCCCATAACGTTCCTGAAATAATTTCTTGTACCGTTCATCTTAGTATGATATACTGAATTCACTCCATCAGTTTGTGGAGGGCTGTCTCTTACACCATGTGTACGTTGATGCACTATAGGTACTGCCTAGCCCTTTGGGAAAACAAGAGTGATGATATGAATATTGTTAACTTCGCAGGCGGCTCATGACACCCTCTGACCAACACAGCTGCATCGTACATCTCATATCCAAGTATTGAACGTGACCTGCGCAGTGCAGCTAGTCTGTTTTAGACTAGATTCCCTTTGTGCAATGCCGCATTGCGCCACCCGCCGCCTGCCGTGCATGACGTGTTAGTGCTTCAAGCCGCCACCGGGGCTCCGGGCTCTGGAGCCCTAAAATTACTGCGATGCTTGGATTGAAGATTAAGGTCAGTCAATTAGCATTTCTTATAAACTACAAATTCGTGGAAGAATTTCAAACTTGTTCAGGACGTATTGCAGACTTGGCGTGACTATTATGTGTCTCATTTCAGTGGTACTTTTTAAATCATTTAATTTCATAGCATGTATGTGTGAAATAAAAGTTGACTTCAAAGAATAATTTAAAAATATTTAACTTAATGAGCATTCAATTTTATAGGAGTAGGGTTAGAGGGCCGAGGTCCAGTGGTTTTAACATATAACCTGTATTATATTGTGTACCGGGCCATGGGCGTACCCAGCATTTTTTAAGGGGTGGGGTAGAAGTAAATAAGCTAAGTAGTAGGAAATTAAAACTTCTTATTTACTGATTGATACGTTTTATTGACTGCACTACATCTTATTTCAATAATAACCTGCGAGGGTTCTGGCTAAATCTAGCTAAAATTTCGTTTTCAAATGTAGTTGTGATACCCTCTTTGTATGCACACTCAACATACAGAGCCCGATAAGACGGTTTTCTGTCATTGTGACCTTAACCAAGTTTTTATTTTAATGTGAAAAATGTTAAAGTATCCAATGAATTGTTTAATTTTGTCATTATATTAATTTTGCCTAAAAATTCTTAGCTTCGGGTCAGAGAGCAGGATGGGGCAAGTGCCCCACCCTGCCCCACCGTGGGTACGCCCATGTATCGGGCTGGTGTCCGTAACTTCACGTGCATGAAGAGTATTTTGCGCACGTATGGAAAAATTTCAAAGAACTTTCATAAAAATCATTGTTAAACGTTTTCAGGTTACTGCTGGACGAGTTCAAGATGGGCAGCTCAACTGGCCACGTGTAGTACGCAATGCATCGCAAGATGGTCCTCCGAGCCGCCTCAATTGAAGCTTAACATGGATGCCATGATAAAGACGAAGGTAATTCTTTAGTTTTTGAAACAAAACGGACCATTACAATTGCTTTCAAACAAAGCAAAAAAGGTTTGACATTAGCTATCGAGAAACTAACAGAAGTGGCATTGTAGCTTTTCTGTTTAACGTCAGTGCAGTATAATAATAAATAGTTCTTTTATTATTTATTTATTTAAACTTCATGTACAAGGCGGTACATAGGCGGACTTAATGCCACAAGGCATTCTCTACCAGTCAACCTTTGGGACATAGGACAGTATTGTGATAGAGTACAAAAAAATAAATAAGAAAGATACCATTTTTTAACATAGATTGATATACATAAATAGGTACATACTAATACACATATAATAATAAAGAAAAATATATTATAATATATACAAATAGTCCAAAATACGAGAAACCTTATAATAACACAAAGAAAAAAAAAAATATCTGTTATTTAGCATCGTTCTCACTGATCATACAATAAACCCTCAGAGTTCAAATATATTTAAGAATACTCATATTCGACCAGTTAAGAGAATTTAAGTTCTAATATAATAGTAGAAGAGCATGTTGTAATTAAATGGCTACAAAAGGAAACAGGCAACCACTTATCATATCGTATGCGTTTCGTAATACACAGGTCCTGTATTATGATATGCCAGAGATATAATATTTAACGACAGTTAGTACGGGTAGCGATAAATATCGTTTACAATTGCGAGTTATTGGTACAAGTTCTCATTCTATTGTTTTGTCAGCTTAAAACGATTCTACTATAGCTGAAATGCAATCACACAGGTGGATATCACATGTTTTGGAGATTCGATTAGAAACTCTAACATAACTGTTTTAAAGTTCCTTTTTTTCATTTCAGGTCCCTGTTAAAAGCAGCGTCAACGAACCATCACCTTCGTGCTGCAGCCTGCAACCTCCCAACCCAACTCGACCCTTCTTCACGGGGTGTAAGTGGCCCTGCCAACATCTGCAGAGCCAAAGTCAACCTCACCTGCCCGCGGTGCACCCTGCTGCCAACCAACGAGGCTCTGACGTATCTCCGCATCTCTGGTTTTGAGCCTTTACAACTTAAAACCTCATTTGAGCAGATATTTATGTACTGCCACCTTATATACCAGTGACAGTACATACTCATGCCACGAGGCATATATGACTAACTTTTTGTACAAAAAGTTACTGATATTTGTCTCTTTAAGGATACAAGAAACGACAAAACTTGTTTTTTGTATTTTTAATTAAACTTAAAATGAATTCTACTTCTCACTTTCCTTCTGAAATATACTAGAAATATACTTTTGAGCCTTTTATCATAGATGGCAGGTACGGATACAGTATTAGGGGATCAGTTTAGAAATTCTGGTCCTCTGACTTTCTAGATCCGCGCCTGACCGTGCTCCTACAAAAGGTAGCTGTATCACATAAGATAAATGTAAGACAGCGTGTTATTCGAATAAACATAAATTAAGATACAATTAAATAATATGTTAAAATTTTTGTTTTATTTCTCAAATTCAAATTCAAAATACTTTATTGTGGATCATAGGTAGGTACAGTTCTTAAATAGTTGAAAATTTTGATCAGCTATGTCCCGCCCGTAGGGCATACAATAATCACACAGAAATTTACTGTTCGATAGAATTAACATTATTACTAATTATTATTATTTTCCCTCTAGCACAATAAATAAAAAAAAAAAACAAAAGGGCACAAATTAAGAGAAATGTCAAATTCAAATTATATAGAAAATAAAATTACATTTAACACTCAAAAGATAAAAAGATAAAGTCAAACATAACAAATTAAGATAGGAACATGTCAAATTATACACATAAAATTCGAAAAAAAATTAAATTATTCATAACAAATTAAAATGTCAAATTGTAAAAATCATACATAAAATTCAAAAAATAGATTATACTGAAGAGAACAAAATTAAAGTCATCGAACACATCATGACTGGGTGAGACTATATTTAAGCAAAGACTTGTCGGACAGAAATTCTTTTACAGAGTAGTAACTTTTGTCTACTAACAGATCATGGAGAGTCCTTTTAAAATTTTCCTTTTTCATAATTGTTCTGTTTCTTGACTGTACCTACTTTTAGCTATCATCATTTGCCTAGACATTACCCAACTCTGCTGGGTCGGCTTCCAATCTAACCTGATGGAGCTGAGTACCTGGTTTTACTTGGAGCGACTGCCTGTCTGACCTCCACAAGCTAGTTACTAGGTAAAACGACATACATCTTTGTTACCTTCGTGTATCATACACCATAGCCAAAGATTCTGTACATCAAACTAAGTAACTTTACCCAAAAATTATTGCTGGGAATTGACTTCTTTCTTTGGGGTGAATAATCACGTTTTACGGTAGGACTCGACGGAAAGCACTCAAAGCTTTGTGCTGAAGGATGGATTGAATAGTACGGGGGTCGTGGAGGTGTGTAAAGTAAAAATCTTACATCATCATCATCATCATCATTCTCTTGCCCTTATCCCAATTCATTTGGGGTCGGCGCAGCATGTCTTCTTCTTCCATACTTCTCTATTACTCGTCATCTCATCCGACACCTCCTTTCTTGCCATATCATTCTTTATACAGTCCATCCATCGTTTCTTTGGTCTTCCTCTACTCATATACCCATCCACATTCATACTCAAAACTTTCCTCACAACATTTTCCTCATTCCTCCGCATCACATGCCCATACCACGACAACCGATTACCACACAACTTTTCAGTCACCGGCGCCACTTTCAGACAAAAAAACATTAAAAACATTTATTAAAAAAAAAAAAACTTGTAAAAATGTTGAAACTTTGACTCCCAATATACGTAACTGTTCTGTATGGTGTCCGGACGTAAAGAATAGCACCATCCCATATCTTCCCGTGGGTGTCGTAAGAGGCGACTAAGGGACTTACCAGAGAATGGGCAGCAGCGTTCTCTGTGATTTTTATAACAAACATACTGCGATCGCCAACCCGCCTGCCAAGCGTGGCGATTATGGCAAAACCCCCCTTGGGGAGGCCTATGTCCAGCAGTGGACGTCTTTCGGCTGAAATGATGATGAAAATGATGATACGTAACTAGAAGGTTCCCAGTTATGGTCTAGAACAAAAAAAAATCGCAAAGACGGGGAGAACAAGCGCCTTTCGGCTATGTTAAGGGTCTTTTTACACCCTTTATATCGATCAACAATTTTAAGTCAAAACCAAAATTAAAAGTCATTTATTGGAATGAGGCTGATAATCAGCACTTTTTAAACGCACTTCAGTATTTAAGCTGGAAAAAAAAGTGGCGAAACAAACTCCTCAGCAACACATCTGTCTGCTAGGTTAGGAGAACGAGCTTTTCTACAACAGTATGTTACGTAAACTCAACTAGCATATGATGGTTGGACTGTGTAAAGAATGATATGGCAAGAAAGGAGTTGTCTTATGATATGACGAGTAATAGAGAAGTATGGAAGAAGAAGGCATGCTGCGCCGACCCCAAATGAAGTGGGATAAGGGCAAGAGAATGATGATGATGTCAGCTAGGAAACACCAAAACCAAAATAAAAATAAACATATATGCATAAATAACGCCTTCGGGCATAAAAGGCGTTCCCTCTTACACGTGCAATATTAGATTAGACATATACATAAAGCAGTAACTTGAAGTAATAATGATAAACTAGGACCGAAGTCCTTAAAATAAAAACAAATCAAATCAAATCAAAGCATTTATTTCAAGTAGGCCAGTTACAGGCACTTTTGAATTGTCGAAACAAAGACAACAATGTAGCTACAGTCCCAGTCACAAGGCATAACAACTGTGAAAGTACTGTAGTTGCCCATTCCCTAACGTAGATTTCTCTGGAGAACGGGCTAGAAACTCCATGGACACTCTTTTAAATCAGAATACTTTTACAAAACCTTGGTTACATCATTCATGTTGAAATGGTACATTATGTGAGAACGATGTAGCAAGATATGTACGTTAAAAGGGTCCTACGGATATCCCCCATAATGTTATTGGGTTTTTCCATCAGGAATTTCTCAGTAGCAGCCGCGGAGTCCGGCTTTGCGCGGTTGCTGGCAATAGGCTCGCCTCCTATTACATGGAACTTAAACATATCTGGCGAAATGTCGGTATACTATTAGGTACACCACTGCCTAACCCATCGAGGATTATAGGCGTGTGTTATGTTATGTTTATTATATTCATTTGTTTATCGTGTGCATCAGCAAAATTTTGTTTTGTGTTGAGTTAATTAAACTTAGAAACAAAATGTAGTTACCTTGGAGATCTGGCGGAAGCGGTCGAAGTAGCATCGGTGAACGAGGCCTATATTTTCTTGAAGCTGATGTGATTAGTAACTGGTTTTGAATGTGCCCTGGCGGTTAAGAGTATGTCATGCTCACTCAAATGTCTCGCTGATGGTGGCGCGTGTGTCGCATCATTTAGTGCCCTTCAAAATGGTTGAGTTGAATGGTGCTGATACATGCGTCATGATCGTGAACGAGCGCTGTCAGTTGTGACTGGTCATCTCTTGGTGGCAAACATTCATTATTTTATTTTTGAATTGTTTTTACTATGGACCCTTTTAACGTACATATCTTGCTACATCGTTCTCACATAATGTACCATTTCAACATGAATGATTTAACCAAGGTTTTGTAAAAGTATTCTGATTTAAAAGAGTGTCCATGGAGTTTCTAGCCCATTCTCCAGAGAAATCTACGTTAGGGAATGGGCAACTACAGTACTTTCACAATTTTTATGCCTTGTGACTGGGACTGTAGCTACATTGTTGTCTTTGTTTCGACAATTCAATTCAATTTCAATTTCAAATATCTTTATTTATCATAAACAATAACAAAATGCACTTACCCAAAGCTACATTAACACACTAAAATTAAGACACTTTATTAGGCTAGCAATTCGCCTTTCAAAGCTTTTAAAGGACAGGTAGTTTAAACTGGTAATAACATAATCTTAACACACAATATATGGGTACATAATGACAAAAATGTAAATTATTTAGTTAAATTATAATCTACTGCTTGCATGTAGGTAAGTCGAAAATATTTTAATAGTTAACTGATCACGCAGTCTACGAACTTAAACACAAGCAAACGCGCGACCAGTCAACCATCAGCGGACAGAGCTTCCCTGCCGCCCGCGCTCCAGCGTATTAGCGACCGAGGCCGGGTCGGTAGCGAGCGACTCGGGGGTCAAGTCGCTGGTCGCCCGCACGTCGGTTGGTGGAAACAAAAGGTAGTGATGTGGTAGGCGATAAGTGCCGTATCTATCGATATACGGTAATTTGTCTACAGTTGATGAACATATATTTGTAATCAAGGGGTTAATAGAATTAATTTTGTTTTTATTATAAAATTTAAATGAAACCTTAATTATATAATTAAATAGCAAAGGAAGTTTAATGGTTTTATGTAACCTCTGAAGATTTGTTTTGAACTTTGTTTTGTACGCTATTTTTACAGCTTTATTTTGTATTACTTGCAGTAAGTGATGGTTGGAAAGACATGTGCCACTCCAAACAGGACATGCATACGTTATACACGGACGGACAAGTGTAGTATAAATCCTCAATTTAGTACTGCTACTTAATTTGCTTTTACGGTTCATTACAGGGTTTAAAGCACCAAGGGCTTGGGCGCCCTTCAAACGTAAGTCGGCAATATGTTTGGACCAGTTTAGGCGGTTGTCCATTCTGACCCCAAGATAACGCACACTTGCTTTCCAAGGTACTTTATGGCCTGCTATTTTTAAAGTTCTTGTGAGGGGTTGCCTAGCACGAGTGAAAAATATTGCTTCAGTCTTACCCTCATTTATTTTTAGTTTCCATTTCTTGAAATAAGCCTGAAGTAAATCAATAGAATATTGTAGGCGACTTATAATCAAATCGGCATCGTAAGAAGAGCTATAAGACGCAGTATCGTCAGCGAAACAAGCCAATTTCGTCCGAGGTTGAATAGGGACATCGTTAACAAAAATGAGAAACAAATAGGGTCCTACGATCGAGCCCTACGGAACGCCAGCTGGTATCGTGTGTGGTGATGAAATTGTATTTCCGATGTGTACCTGGAATATCCGATCCGCAAGGTACGACTGTATAAGCTTGATGAGGGGCATAGGCACGTCGAGAGTGAGCAACTTGTGTAGCAGGCCTTCGTGCCAGACAGTGTCGAAAGCTTTTTCGATATCCAGCAGAAACATACCTGTGGACTGCTTGAGATTTAGGTGATGGGAAATATGTTCGCACACCCTAGCCAGCTGTTGGGTAGTTGAATGAGTAGCACGAAATCCAAACTGCTCTTGGATCAGCAATTCCCCAGTGGCACGTAGTAGTCTTGTATAAATTACAGACTCAAACATTTTACCAATAGAAGGTAGCAGACTTATAGGGCGGTAATTTGTAGGTGAAGTACTGTCTTTTCCAGGTTTATTAAGTGGTATTATTTTTGCTTTTTTCCAGATCTTAGGGAAATAGCCCAGGCCAAAGCAGCCATTAAAAATTTTTGTAATGTAAACTATCGCTTTCTGTGGCAGGTTTTTTAACAGTACATTATGGATCGCGTCATGACTAGCAGACTTACGGGATTTAAGCCTAGTCAGCGTTTTACGGATCTCAAATGGCCTAACCGGCTTTATTAAACCAGAAGCAAAATTATATTTATTAATAACCGACATGGATTTCGATACCTCAGCCTCGAGTTCAGAGTCACAAACCCAGTTAGTGGTAAGGGTCATATTGTCATAAAAGGCTTCAGCCAACGCATTACATTGATCAGCCGTGGTAGTCGTCAGAGACCCATCGGAAAGTTTAAGAGGAGGTATGTTCGCAGATCTAAGTTTAAGGGATTTAGTCACACGCCAGATATCTTGACTGGGGTTATCAACTTTAGCCAGTTTAGATGTGATCAAGGTGATTTCGGATATTTGTGTTTATGTGAGCTTGTAGAGTGTTTATATTACTACGGTTAAGCCTTCTAAGGTAACCACTGGGCAGTTTCTGTTCAATACGACGCAAGTAGTTTTTGTAGCGAATTAATTTTTTAACAAACCGAGGTAGTTTGGTAGGGGTCTCGCTAAACACAGCAGTCGTGGACGGTATGGAGGAGTCTCTAGCATCAATGATAGTTTGTTGCAAATGACCTATGGCAGTGTAAATCTCTTCATTACTGTTAAACGTCTTAGAACTAAGTGTTATGTTTTTATTGAGGTGAGAACGATATTCACTCCAATTGGCACAGTGAAATTTAAAGAACCGGGTTTTTACCTTGCGACTCGGGAAGCCTCCAATGGTAAAGAATATGGGGTAATGGTTCGATGACAGTGCTATAATCGTTTCGATATCACTAATGCAGCCTACATTTAGAGACAACACCAGGTCTGGGCGCGTTGGTTTGCGATTGGGGCAATAGTTCACTTGTGTAGGTAGACTAGGACTGTGTATAACGTAGTCGGATTCAAGCATGTGTTTGAAAAGAGTTCTGCCTCGCGTGTTAGTGTAGCTACTGAGCCAGTGTGAGTGGTTAGCATTAAAGTCTCCCATAACAATAACATGGGAGCCCAAGCCGAACAATAACTCAAGGTCACTACGAAGCAATGGCAGATTGGGTGACTGGTAAATGGATAACACAATGTGATCAATTCCTGAGATTTTGACAGTGATACCAACAACTTCAATATTTTTAGTGTTTGGAAGAGTTAAGACCGAATGATTGAGATTTTTTCTTACAAGAATAGCAACTCCTTGCCCACGGCCAGTAAGATGTTTATCTTGACGATAACAGGTAAAGCCAGGAGCAACTAATGTTGAATTTGGGGTTAGTCTAGTTTCACAAATACCAATTATATCAACAGACAAAACGCTTACCGCCAAATCGAGTAGCTCATGTATCTTTAACCGTACTCCATCGGAGTTCCAGGATAGTAGTCGGAGTTCTGCAGAATCAGACATATTTACCAAGATGGGAGAGAACCAGCATCACCTTGTCTAACCAAGACGTGCAAGCAGCAAATTGGGATTTTATGTTTTTTAATGTTAATAAGATTTCAAACATCTCCTTCGTAGTGTCATCATTTGTGTCAGTCGTAGGGTGGTCTATGGGAATCTGATTTTTCATCGATGCCTTGTCGCGCGTTCCTACCGTAGGCCAAGATCTCGGATTTGAGGTTAATGTCGGTTGCAACGTCGGATGCATCAGATTTGACAGATCCAGCGTAGATTTCGCAGGCATCATTGAAGGTAGTACGGCCTTGCGTCCTAAGGCCTTTTTTATCTCGATGCTGTCCAGATATGCTATTCGGACACTGCACTTGCTATAATTCGCCGGATGATCTTCATTGCAATTACAGCATTGCGCAGGCTCAGTGCGGTCGGACTTGGTACACGAGGCAGTTGCATGAGGAGCAACACACTTCACGCAGCGAGTAGGCTTGTTGCAGTTGTGGGATGCGTGACCAAACTCTTGGCAGCGAAAGCATTGGGTGTCATAGGCTCGGTTTGGCTTGAACTTGCTGACAGACACCACACAATGACACAGGTACCTTATTTGCCGAAATTTTGAAATATCAGCTCCTGCTGGTAGCTGTACTAGAAAGGCAGGACAGGAATTTTCCAATCCACTGCGAGACTTAAGGGGTTTTACTGAAGCACCGGTGAAGCCAATTTTTTTCCAGCTCTTCAGGTAGTTCTTGTTCGACATAGGCTGGAAGTCCACGAATCACTGATTTTGGCACTTTTTCATCCTTCCGGGTGAAGGTAACAAAGGAAGCATCTTGACGTCGAAGACCATCCTTAACTGCCCGGTGGCCGTCAGCAGTGTGGCATAAAATGGCAACCTTGCCTCCATTTCTGTATTGCAGGTGATATTGGTTCGAAAACTCAGAAATTTTATCCCTTAAGTTTTCATGGGTCCAGTCGGTCTTCATATCTAGAATAATAGGAGGAATGTGACCGGTCTTCTTAACTTTGGCAGTCGCTTTGAGGTAGAATTCATTCCCAGCGATCTTGGCGACTCCATCTACGGGAAGGTCTTGAAAATGGTTGTGTGTTGGAATGTCTCGGGTGCTATCGAACTTAGCGTGTTTTGCGACAGCTGGTCGCTTTGGCGTACGCCAGTCATCCACATTTTCGGTCGCTGGTCTCTTGGAGTTGAGACTACCGCTTGAGTCCGATCTTTGCAGGTATCTTTCCATTAGTACCAGGGGCTACCGTCGAAACACATTTTATCGACAACGATTATCGAAACTTTGTATCACTATTTTGAGTTGAGTAAGAACGAGAGGTAGTCTGTGCGAGCGTGCACGCGAGGCAAGCGCGAGACGCAAACTGACACAATTTTTATGCCTTGTGACTGGGACTGTAGCTACATTGTTGTCTTTGTTTCGACAATTCAAAAGTGCCTGTAACTGGCCTACTTGAAATAAATGCTTTGATTTGATTTGATTTGTTTTTATTTTAAGGACTTCGGTCCTAGTTTATCATTGTTACTTCGAGTTACTGCTTTATGTATATGTCTAATCTAATATTGCACGTGTAAGAGGGAACGCCTTTTATGCCCGAAGGCGTTATTTATGCATATAAGTTTATTTTTATTTTGGTTTTGGTGTTTCCTAGCTGACATCATCATCATTCTCTTGCCCTTATCCCACTTCATTTGGGGTCGGCGCAGCATGCCTTCTTCTTCCATACTTCTCTATTACTCGTCATATCATAAGACAACTCCTTTCTTGCCATATCATTCTTTACACAGTCCAACCATCATATGCTAGTTGAGTTTACGTAACATACTGTTGTAGAAAAGCTCGTTCTCCTAACCTAGCAGACAGATGTGTTGCTGAGGAGTTTGTTTCGCCACTTTTTTTTCCAGCTTAAATACTGAAGTGCGTTTAAAAAGTGCTGATTATCAGCCTCATTCCAATAAATGACTTTTAATTTTGGTTTTGACTTAAAATTGTTGATCGATATAAAGGGTGTAAATAGACCCTTAACATAGCCGAAAGGCACTTGTTCTCCCCGTCTTTGCGATTTTTTTTTGTTCTAGACCATAACTGGGAACCTTCTAGTTACGGAGATATTGGGAGTCATAGTTTCAACATTTTCACAAGTTTTTTCTTTAAATAAATGTTTTTAATATAAGATTTTTACTTTACACACCTCCACGACCCCCGTACTATTCAATCCATCCTTCAGCACAAAGCTTTGAGTGCTTTCCATCGAGTCCTACCGTAAAACGTGATTATTCACCGCAAAAAAGGAAGTCAATTCCCAGTAATAATTTTTGGGTAAAGTTACTTAGTTTGATGTACAGAATCTTTGGCTATGGTGTATGATACACGAAGGTAAAAAAGATGTATGTCGTTTTACCTAGTAACTAGCTTGTGGAGGTCAAACAGGCAGTCGCTCCAAGTAAAACCAGCTACTCGGCTCCATCAGGTTAGATTGGAAGCCGACCCAGCAGAGTTGGGTAATGTCTAGGCAAATGATGATAGCTACAGGATGATGATGGTAGGTACAGTCAAGAAATAAAACAAAAATTTTAACATATTATTTAATTGTATCTTATTTTATGTTTATTCGAATAACACGCTGTCTTACATTTATCTTATGTGATACAGCTACCTTTTGTAGGAGCACGGTCAGGCGCGGATCTAGAAAGTCAGAGGACCAGAATTTCTAAACTGATCCTCTAATACTGTATCCGTACCTGCCATCTATGATAAAAGGCTCAAAAGAATATTTCTAGTATTTCAGAAGGAAAGTGAGAAGTAGAATTCACTTTAAGTTTAATTAAAAATACAAAAAACAAGTTTTGTCGTTTCTTGTATCCTTAAAGAGACAAATATCAGTAACTTTTTGTACAAAAAGTTAGTCATATATGCCTCGTGGCATGAGTATGTACTGTCACTGGTATATAAGGTGGCAGTACATAAATATCTGCTCAAATGAGGTTTTAAGTTGTAAAGGCTCAAAACCAGAGATGCGGAGATACGTCAGAGCCTCGTTGGTTGGCAGCAGGGTGCACCGCGGGCAGGTGAGGTTGACTTTGGCTCTGCAGATGTTGGCAGGGCCACTTACACCCCGTGAAGAAGGGTCGTGTTGGGTTGGGAGGTTGCAGGCTGCAGCACGAAGGTGATGGTTCGTTGACGCTGCTTTTAACAGGGACCTGAAATGTGAAAAAAGGAACTTTAAAACAGTTATGTTAGAGTTTCTAATCGAATCTCCAAAACATGTGATATCCACCTGTGTGATTGCATTTCAGCTATAGTAGAATCGTTTTAAGCTGACAAAACAATAGAATGAGAACTTGTACCAAAAACTCGCAATTAACAAACGATATTTATCGCTACCCGTACTGACCGTCGCTAAATATTATATCTCTGGCATATCATAATACAGGACCTGTGTATTACGAAACGCATACGATATGATAAGTGGTTGCCTGTGTCCATTTGTAGCCATTTACTTACAATATACTCTTCTAATATTACACTAGAACTTAAATTCTCTTAACTGGTCGAATTATGAGTATTTTTAAATATAATTGAACTCTGAGAGTGAGAACAGTGAACTCAGTAAGAACGATGCTTAACAACAGTTAATTTTTTTTTTCTTTTTGTTATGATAATGTTTCTCGTACTTTGGACTATTTGTAGATATTATAATATATTTTAGTTTATTATTATATGTGTATTAGTATGTACCTATTTATGTATATCAATCTATGTTAAGAAATTGTATCTTTCTTATTTATTTTTTGTACTCTATCACAATGCTCCTATTTGACCCAAAGGTTGACTGGTAGAGAATGCCTTGTGGCATTAAGTCCGCCTATGTACCACCTTGTAGATGAAGTTTAAATAAATAAATAATAAAAAAACTATTTATTATTATACTGGACTGACATTAAACCGAAAAGCTACAATGCCAGTTCTTTTAGTTTTTCGAAAATTAATGTAAAACCTTTTTTGCTTTGTTTGAAAGCAATTGCCACTGGTCCAGGCCGTTTTGTTTCAAAAACTAAAGAATTACCTTCGTCTTTATCATGGCATCCATGTTAAGCTTCAATTGAAGCGGCTCGGCGGACCAATTTGCGCTGCGTTGCCCGCTAAATGTGGCCAGTTGAGCTGCCCATCTTGAACTCGTCCAGCAGTAACCTGAAAACGTTTAACTATGATTTTTGTGAAAGTTCTTTGAAATTTTTCTAAACGTGCGCAAAATACTCTTCATGCACGTGAAGTTACGGACACCAGCCCGATACATGGACGTACCCACGGTGGGGCAGGGTGGGGAGCTTGCCCCACCTTGCTCTCTGACCCGAAGCTAAGAATTTTTAGGCAAAATTAATATAATGACAAAATTAAATAATTCATTGGGTACTTTAACATTTTTCACATTAAAATAAAAAACTTGGTTAAGGTCACAATGACAGAAAACCGTCTTATCGGCCTCTGTATGTTGAGTGTGCATAGAAAGAGGGTTCTGGAAGCACAACTACATTTGAAAACGAAATTTTAGCTAGATTTAGCCAGAACCCTCGCAGGTTATTATTGAAATAAGATGTAGTGCAGTCAATAAAACGTATCATTCAGTAAATAAGAAGTTTTAATTTCCTACTGCTTAGTTTATTTACTTCTGCCCCACCCCTTAAAAAATGCTGGGTACGCCCATGGCCCGGTACACAATATAATACAGGTTGTATGTTAAAACCACTGGACCTCGGCCCTCTAACCCTACTCCCATAAAATTGAATGGTAATTAAGTAAAAAATTTTAAATTATTCGTTAAAGTCAACTTTTATTTCACACATAAATGCTATGAAATTAAATGATTTAAAAAGTACCACTGAAATGAGACACATAATAGTCACGCCATGTCTGCAAAACGTCCTGAACAAGTTTGAAATTCTTCCACGAATTTGTAGTTTATAAGATATGCTAATTGACTGACCTTAATCTTCAATCCAAGCATCGCAGTCATTATAGGGCTCCAGAGCCCGGAGCCCCGGTGGCGGCTCGAAGCACCAACACGTCATGCACGGCAGACGGCGGGTGGCGCACTGCGGCATTGCACAAAGGAAGTCTAGTCTAGAACCGTCTAGCTGCACTGCGCAGGTCACGATCAATACTTGGATATGAGATATACTATGCAGTTACTTTGATATTTGTGGTGCCTACCGAATGTTTTTACTCTTCAATGTGTTTGGTTAAACGTGGGCAATAGTTTAAGGGAGTGAAGTATTCAAAAATATGAACAGAGCAACTCTTACTATGGGCACAGATAATATAATACTACATGGGGCTAACTATAAAATATGATTTAAAAAATCTGCTGTTGCGTACATTTTTTATTTATTTAAACTTCATGTACAATATAGTACGTAGGCAGACTCCAACACCATCTGCCCGCTGCCGGTTTCAGCATGTTGAGACCGCTGCTCTCAACATTGCCGCACGCCAGCGGCAGGGAACGAGGGGTGCGGGGACAGCGGGGAGTCTGCCGGCCGACGGCCGAGCGCGGGCCGCACCACACCAGTTCCGCCTGACGCAGGTCCTCACCGGACACGGTTGTTTCGGGAGGTTCCTGCACCGAATCGGGCGGCAGGAAACGCCCGGGTGTTTCCATTGCGAGGATCGTCCGGAGGACACGGTGCAGCACACTGTGGAGGTCTGCCCCGCTTGGGCGGAGCAGCGCCGTGTCCTCGTAGAGGCTATTGGCGGCAGCGATCTCTCGCGCCCAGCCCTGGTTCAAGCCATGGTCCGGAGCGAGAGGGAATGGGAAGCCATCACCTCCTTCTGCGAAGCAGTCATGCTAGTGAAGGAGGTGGCGGGACGTGAGGGGCGTCGGAGGTCACGTGGTGGCCCCCGGCCACCGTAGGCGCGGGCCTGTGGACGGCGAGTTATGGGCTAGCTCGCCGTCCGGCCGTCTTATGACGACAGGCCGTGTCGACGGCGCGTTCGTGTTCCACGCGCGCCTCAAAGAGATGTCAGCAACCACGTAGGGGTCCGCATGGGCCGATGCCTGCCAGGGCTGCGGGACTGTTCGAAAGAGATACCGCGGCCCTGAAACACAAAGGGCAAAGAAGGAACATGGATGGGTTTTAGTCAGTACAAGTCTGACACTCCCTCCACTCCGCCCAGAGTGGGGGGGGGGGTCATTTGATGACTTCCCGTAAAAAAAAAAAAAAAAACGCACTAGTGACGCTGCTGCCCGTCGCTAGTCTGCGCTATTTAGTTGTGTGACTGTCTGTCACGTACTCCTAATTATTAAGTAAATATTTTAGCCTTGACTTTTATTTCAAATCATCACACGGAATAGGCCACTTACAAACACATTAAATTTCTATTTTATGGCTTGACAGGCTGGCAAGTTACCGTAATTAATAACCAAGTGTCCTTTCGTCCTTTCTTCCGTTAAATTGTAAAAAATATTGCATCACTTGGAAACGCATAAATTCTTTAGTTAATGGGAAAGGGATTGCAGATCATAAGCTAACTGACAGTCCGAATGTAATATTTCAACAAGTTCTTAAGAAACAGATAAAAATATCTGATTTCTAAAGGCAATTCTGAATACCAGTGCAACATCTGGTTGCAATTTACTCCGGCCTTTGGCGCCGAGAGGGCAGTTAAAAACAATTGAGACGTTTGCACAAAAAGAGCAATAAACCAATCCTGTAAAAAGTATGGGAACCGACCCAAGCGTGGTGCTTTTGGAGGCTGGAGCCGGGAGAATGAGAGGTGGACAGGGGCAGTTGATTTGAAATCGCGGAAGAGTCCACACGTGAGGTGGAGCTAAGTCAGGGAGTCGGTCTAAAAGCGGTTAAAGAGCTAGGACGTCCTAGGTTAGGTTCGTGTAGATAGCGTAATCTTGGTACCAAGATAGACATGTCCCCAGAGGACTGTCGTATTGAGCGATTAAGCAAAAGCGATAAGCGAGCGAGCGAGCGAGTATTGCGATAAGTTAAATATAAGTATTAGTAATAAGAGTAGTTAGTGTGTGAGTTCGAGACGAGAAAGGAGACAGGAGAGAACGCGGGCTTCGGGAGAGGCGAGGCTGATAAGCGGTGCAGCGTATTGTAAGTGGGTTATACTTCAGTTCACTTCAAGGACCTACTTGGTAAGTGTTACCTTTAATTTACTAATTAACGTGGAGGAATATGTAGATCTTTGCGGACCTTTCATAATGTAATTCTCGTAGGGTAATTTGTATAGTATTTTATAGATAATAACTGACGTTAGAGAAGGGGGAGGTGTTAATAATCATTTATTTCAGCATGACGGAGCAGCGGTATTTTATCATCACAATGTATAATATTTTCTCATGTGTTATGAGTTCCACCTCCTAATCCAACCCTTGGCATATATTCGTCATCTGCGTTTGGTTTTAGGGAACGGAGATCGCCCTTCGCTACACTGCACACACATTTCATGCAAACGACATACACACTAAACAAAACCACACCTGACTATTGACTATTGACTTTGATCTGACTCACCACAAATGAAAGGCAGAACCGTAATATTCGCATTCCCATTAGAATAACCTATATTATTCAGTGGTGTAGACAGCACCGTAATATTCAAGGATTGATTAAAACAAGCTATATTGCTCAGTAATATAATGCCGACATGTACTTGTGGTACAAATCAACCAAATGCTGCTGATGAATACTGCTTCCTGTAAAGGTCTAGCTCAGAAACATTGCGTGGAGATTGTTGGCGCACATTTCAGGGAGCGGGGGTAGGCTTCACCAAGTATCCTAAACTGAACGGATAGCTACGTTCTAAGGAACGCTAGGGACAGAAAGTCAAACCTCGGCTGTTTATCTCGTTAAAACCAAACCCGGCCACTGGTAGGCCTATTACTGAATCGACACTGTTTAGCGAGACACGCAACCACGACATGGGGCAGAGTAAAGAAATGTGAAGTGACGATGGAATAACCACTTCGGCGTCCACCAATAACAATCGCAATATGTTCTGCTACAGACCGAGTCTACGGTACGCTTGTGCAAATTGTGTTATAATATAGTAATTGGGGTAATCTGCCATAAGGGTGTTATTAACGTGGGTACGCGTATAAGTAGAAATACTAGAAACCTGTCTTCCTCAATGGCAGTGGCCTCACAACCCACTGCCTTAGGATTGGGAAAGACATGTAGATAGAGCTTAGGGAACGTGACCTGTTAGAGTTCGTAGCAGTGTCCTCAGTAGGGCTATGCACTTAGGTCTAACAGTACACGTACGCCGGACAAACGTTGTAAAACGGTTCCATGTTGTAACATGGAATCGTTTGCGTTTGCGAATCGGCATCTAGTATTTTGGAATCAAATAAACTAACGTAACGAATAAATAAATAAATTCTTAAACGCAAGCGTAACGTTTCCTTTACCAAACATTTCATTATATATCATATTTTTGCGTCCTCTTGTCTCATTAGCTTCATACCTTATTATTAATTTAGTTTTATAAGATTCGATATTATTCATGTATATGTCTTAACTGTGAACCCCCAATATTAACTTCACCCTGTCCCCTCCCTGTCCCCTAGCTTCTAAAGTCAGGACAGGGCTGGAGGTCAGTTGGTTAGAAGTCGGTGGAAAGATGCCCAAGTTTGGAGTCGAATCTTACAAGGCCATGCGGATGGCGGGGCATGGCCTCTCTACCTTCGAGTGGAGCCGACATTAATACTAATATTTGCATGATTTAGGAAAAACGAAAATTTTATCAGCCTAGGGTAATTTACGAACAGTCACAGTTGCAAACCTTCGAAATGGTTACACCGCCATTTATCGGTCGTCAGAGCCTCGTTTGTTGTTTAGCAGGATGCACCACGAGCAGGTGAGGTTGACTTGGGGCACTGAGATAGTAGGTGCACCCCCTTACATCCCATCGCCAGGGCACATTGAAAGAAAAAAAGAAAATATAGGCCTCGTTCACCGATGCTACTTGGACCGCTTCCGCCAGACCTCCAAGGTAACTACATTTTGTTTCTAAGTTTAATTAACTCAACACAAAACAAAATTTTGCTGATGCACACGATAAACAAATCGTGAACATAATAAACATAACATAACACACGCCTATAATCCTCGATGGGTTAGGCAGTGGTGGTTGCCAGCAACCGCGCGCAAAGCCGGACTCCGTGGCTGCTACTAAGAAATTCCTGATGGAAAAACCCAATAACACTATGCCCGAATTGGGAATCGAACCCTGGACCTCATGCTCAACAGTCGCGCTTGCGAACAATACACCAACGAAGCAGTTCCTACTTACTACCTTTTTATCACCCAACTACTGATCTCTACTCGAAATGGGAGGTACTTACTGTGAGGCAGCTATTCATCTTGAGAACAGTTATGAAACAACATGCTCTAACAACCTTCGAACCACAAAAAATCATAGACAAACGTCGCAAACATGCAGTCTGTTCTTCATCGTCATTCAAAACTATGTTGGCACGTCGGTTTTTCTGCTACCAGGGTTCAAATCTATACAATAAGGTAAATCGAGCCTTAATGCTATATCCCTTGCCAAAAACCAAATGTAAGTCTTTGGTTTCGGACTGGTTAAAAAATTTGGATTATAATTTTACAGAAAGTCTACTTCAGTCAAATTAAATTAGTACGAAATAAGTTTATAACTTGCACCAAAACCTTCTCACGTACACATCGGCACACTTCACCTGACACTCAACACCACGCACTAACATTATACACTCTCGTAGACACACACATACACACAGACACAGGCGCTCTGATTAACTTTTTGTTTATAGCTTCTTTTTAACTTCTACCCCCAAAATTATAATAAGTTTTAGTCTTAAATCTATCTTGTAATATCATATTTTTTAAGTAAAACTTCTGTTCTTCCGTGGGGTGGGGACCTGGTGATTTGTAATACAGGCATTTTACGCCTAACTCAAACACCAGCTCCTCACATTACTATAAAAGACAATTAATATGTGAAACCTAGAATAAGCTTGTAATGACAAGCTTATTCTAGGTGAGGAGAAATAAAGAACTTATTATTATTTCCTTTATTTATTTTTTTATTCACTAATTACATTTTTAAATATTTCTTAACAAAAACCATATAAAAAAAACATTTAAAAATATAAAAAATAGTAGCCCACCGGTATCGGGAACAGGGTCCAAGCTACCGGCGGTCAGGGCTCCAGAGAGAGGAACCTCCTAACAATACGAGCCGTGTCTAGGAGTACCGCTTTCTGAATCAAGCCCTTGATCCAGCTGCCTAACGAGAGCCTCCTCAGGTATTGGTCGAGGCTCTTGGCAATTAAGCCATGGGCTGATACGACTATCGGCACAATGATCGCTGAGTCCACATCCCACATGTCGACAACCTCGCGAGCCAAGTCAAGATACTTGATTTTCTTATCTTTCTCGGCTTTCACGAGGTTCTCATCATGCGGGACCGTTATGTCAACAATCATTTTGCGCCGCTCTGATCGATCCACCACCACTATATCAGGCTTATTGGCTACAATAGTCCTGTCAGTGATGATGGATTGATCCCAGTACAATGTGATACTGCCATTTTCGAGAACTGGGTCGGGCACATACTTATAGTACGGCACTTCCGATTCCACAAGGTTGTATTTTAGAGCAAGTTGCTGATGGATAATCCTGGCTACAAGGTTGTGTCTATGCAAGTACTCTCCGTTAGCCAGACGAGAACACCCGGAGATAATGTGACGGATTGATTCGCCTGGACGGTGGCATGCCCGACATATGTCAACCGTACCGTCCTTCACAATAAATCTCCGGTAGTTATTCGTCATCATAACTTCATCCATAATTGCACAGACAAAACCTTCGGTTTCTCCGAAGAGGTCCCCGGAACGTAGCCAGGCTACGGACGCTGATAGGTCTACATCAGGCCCATGCAGGGCCCGGAAAAAGCGTCCGTGAAGCTCTTTACTCTGCCATACCTCCATGCGGTCGTTAGTGTCAAGCACTAAGGGTTTGCGCCAGTTCTCTTTAGCCAAGGAAAGCGGGGTGAGGCCCTTGTCCACTGCGACCACATCTCGATGCATCCCCACGTCGGTTTCAAGGAAATATTCCCTGAGACTGCATATCTCGCGATTGTGGAGAGTCTTAGCGTTTAAAAAGCCTCGACCCCCACACTTCCGCGGGATATACAGTCTCATAACAGAAGAACGCGGGTGATGCATTCGATATGCCGTCAACAATGTACGGACCCTCCTATCTAGGGCGTCTAGTTCTGTTTGAATCCATTTGAGTATGCCGAAAGAGTACATCAGAACCGGCATGACCCAACCGTTGAAGGCACGTACCTTATTGCCGCCTGATAAAAGACTATTAAATACTTTTTTCAGGCGGCCAAAGAAGCGCTCCTTCAACGATTGCTTCATGTCAGCAACATTGATGCCCAGCGCTTCTGACATACCCAAATACTTATAGGTTTCGGTTGCTGAGAGGGATCTAAGATTTATGGAATCCGAGAGCTGGGTTCCCACAGATTCCACAATCTCCCCTCGCTTTACATGCATGACCGCACATTTGTCCACACCAAATTCCATCCTGATGGCGCTACTGAAAGTTTCAGTTACCTTCAGTAGCTCCATCAGTTGCAAATCGTTGGGGGCAAAGAGTTTCAGGTCATCCATGTAAAGGAGGTGAGATATAACTTGACCACCTCTCCTCAACCGATAGCCTAGACCTGAATCCTCCAGCAGCGTGCTAAGAGGATTCAAGGCTAAGCAGAACCAAAGTGGACTCAAACTATCGCCCTGAAATATACCTCGCTCTATCCTTATCGGCTCGCTATTCCTCTGGATTTGCCGACATCCTGGATAGCGAAGGACTGTCCTCCATTGCCCCATACATGACATCAGGAAGGTGCGCAGAGTTCCATCAACTTTATACAACTCTAGCACCCTCATGAGCCATGTATGTGGCACCGAGTCATAGGCCTTCTTATAGTCTATCCAACATGTTGACAGATCGCTTCGGGAACGGCGAACCTGTTGACTAATGGCCATATCAATGAGGAGTAGCTCCTTAGTACCGCGGGACCCGTTCCTACATCCATTTTGAGAAGCGGACATGATAGAATTGTCATCAATGTGTTTGTTAATTTTAGCTCTCAAAATGGATGTAAGAACTTTATAGACCGTCGGAAGACAGGTAATCGGTCTATAATTTTTGGGCTCCGCAGTACTACCCGATTTATGGAGCAGGTGGGTTATACCTGTTGTCAGAAACTCTGGCAGCGACCCTGACTCTAAGGCTGACTGGAACAGGATCGCCAGGCGAGCGTGCGACCTTGTGAACCATTTAATCCAAAAGTTGTGCAGTCCATCCGGCCCTGGAGATTTCCAGTTAGGCAACGGACGGACTGCACGAACTACGTCTTGGGGGCTGATAGTGATTGCCCCCATTTCTGGTACTAGATCGCACGCTCGCTCGACCCCCTGAGTCCATTCACCCTCGGTATGGCTAACAGGCACCGACCAGATGCTGCGCCAGAACGAACACATGGCATCATCATCCGGTAGGCGCGTGTCAGCCACGCCTTGGTCCGGTCGCTCCCAAGCCCTGTATACCCACCTTTCATCTCTTTGAAAAGTGCGATTCTGAGTGTATCGGTCCACCCGCCGTTTATACCTACGAATACGGTTTGCCCATGCATACACTTTCTGCTTCAGGAAGTCGATGCGCTCTGTGATACGGGACATGTAGTCTTATTATTATTATTATTTCCTTTATTTATTTTCTAACATACATAATACATTTTTAAATATTTCTTAACAAAATCTATATAAAAAACATTTAAAAATATAAAAAATAGTGGTCCGCCGGTAGCGGGAGCAGGGTCCAAGCTACCGGTGGTTAGGGCTCCAGAGACAAGAACCTCCTCACAATACGAGCCGTATCGAGGAGTACTGCCTTCTGAATCAGGCCCTTGATCCAACCGCCTAAGGAGAGCTTCGAAAGATGGTCATCGAGGCTCTTGGCTATAAGGCCATTGGCCGTCACGACGATCGGCACAATGATAGCCGAGTTCACATTCCACATGTCGACAACCTCGTGTGCCAAGTCGAGATATTTTATTTGTTTCTCTTTCTCAGCTTTCACGAGGTTCTCGTCATGCGGGATGGTAACATCGACTATCATTACGCGGCGCGCTGATCGGTCTATCACTACTATGTCAGGCTTATTGGCGACAATAGTCCTGTCAGTAATGATAGACTGATCCCAGTACAGCGTAACATGGTCTTTCTCGAGAACTGGGTCGGGCACATACTTGTAGTACGGTACCTCAGATTCCACAAGTTTATATTTCAAGGCAAGTTGCTGGTGAATAATCCTGGCTACTTGGTTGTGCCTGTGCAAGTACTCGCCGTTAGCAGGACGAGAACAACCAGAAATAATATGTCTGATAGACTCACCCGGACGGTGGCATGCCCGACACACGTCAACCGTCCCGTCCTTCATAATATATTTCCGATAGTTGTTCGTCAACATAACTTCGTCCATAATCGCACAGACAAAACCTTCAGTTTCTCCAAAGAGATCGCCGAAACGTAACCAGGACACGGACGCTAGAAAATCTACATCGGGCCCATGAAGAGCTCGGTAGAAGCGCCCGTGAAGCTCCTTGCCTTGCCATACTTCCTTGCGGTCATCGGTAGTAAGTACTTCAGGTTTGCGCCAGTTCTCTTTAGCCATGGACAGCGGGGTGAGTCCCTTGTCCACTGCGACCACATCTCGGTGCATACCCACCTCGACTTTTAAAAAATATTCTCTGAGACTGCACATCTCGCGGTTGTGAAGGGACTTCGCGTTTAAAAACCCTCGACCCCCACACTTCCGCGGGATGTACAGCCTCATCACTGATGATCGTGGGTGATGCATCCGGTTTGCGGTAAGCAGTGTACGAACTCTCCTATCCAGGGCATCGAGTTCGGTCTGAGTCCATTTGAGTACGCCGAAAGAGTACATTAAAACCGGCATGACCCAACCGTTGAAGGCGCGCACCTTGTTTCCGCCTGAAAGAAGGCTATGTAATACCTTGTTCAGGCGTCCAAAGAAGCGCTCCTTCAACGATTGCTTCATGTCAGTTACGTTAATGCCTAACGCTTCCGACATACCCAAATACTTATAGCTTTCGGTTGAGGAAAGGGTTCTCAGGTGTATGGAATCCGAGAGCTGAATTCCCTCGGATTTCATAATCTCCCCTTGCTTTACATACATGACTGCACATTTGTCCACACCAAATTCCATCCTGATGGCGCTACTGAAAGTTTCAGTTACTTTCAGTAGCTCCATCAGTTGCAATTTGTTGGGGGCAAAGAGTTTCAGATCATCCATGTAAAGAAGGTGAGATATGACCTGACCACCTCTCCTCAACCGGTAGCCTAGACCTGAATCCTCCAGCAATGTGCTCAGAGGATTCAGGGCTAGACAGAACCAAAGTGGGCTCAGACTGTCGCCCTGGAATATTCCCCGTTTAATCCATACAGGTTCATCGTTCCCCTGGATCTGTCGACATCCTGGATATCGAAGGACCGTCCTCCATTGCCCCATACACGACTCAAGGAAGGCGCGTAGAGTTGCATCTATCTTGTACAACTCCAGCACCCTCATGAGCCATGTATGTGGCACCGAGTCGTAGGCCTTCTTATAATCTATCCAGCATGTAGACAGATCCTTGCGGGATCGACGAACCTGTTGGCTAATGGCCATGTCGATGAGGAGTAGCTCCTTAGTGGCGCGGGACCCATTCCTACATCCATTTTGAGAGGCAGACATAATGGAGTTTTTGTCGATGTGTGTATTAATTTTAGCTCTCAAAATGGATGTAAGAAGTTTATAGACCGTAGACAAACACGTGATCGGTCTATAATTTTTGGGTTCCGCGGGACTACCTGACTTATGGAGCAGGTGGGTAACGCCTGTTGTTAAAAACTGCGGTAGGGACCCAGACTCTAAGGATGACTGGAATTGGGATGCCAGGCAAGTGTGTGAACTGCTAAGCCATTTGAGCCAGAAGTTGTGCAGTCCGTCCGGTCCCGGTGACTTCCAATTCGGTAACGGACGAACTGCTCTGGCTACATCTAAAGGTGTTATCAAAATTGGCTCCATTTCTGGGATAGGTTCACACACCTGCTCGACATCACGCATCCAGTCAGCCTCAGTATGACAGACGGGTACCGACCAGATGCTGCGCCAGAAAGAACTCGTAGCAGCATCATCCGGGCGGCACATGTCTGTCATATTCTGGTCAGGTCGCTCCCAAGCTCTGTATACCCACCTCTCATCGCTCTGGAACATGCGATTCTGTGAGTATCGATCAACCCGCCGCTTATACCTCCGAATACGGTTCGCCCATGCATAAACTTTCTGCTTCAGGAAGTCGATGCGCTCTGTGACACGGGACATGTATTCTTGAGGACTGATTCCAGTCCCCGAGAATGCCCGCCTTACAAAACGCATCACACGTGGTCGTGTATTGCCCTCCCTGAAGCAGTGTAGTTTGCCGATGAGTACCCTGGCCCCGTCGATGCGGCACTCGATCCTGCGCTGCCAGGCTGGTACGGCTGGTTTTGGTCGAGTAGCTACGTCACAATTTGGAAACTTGACATTAGCTAAACGACATGCCGCAACAGCCCCACAGTACAGGATTGAGTGTGTATCAACGAGGTTCTCGCTGCTCTCGAATAAATTCTTGAGTTGCGAGTCCAAGGCACACACCAGCGCCCTATTTTTATTATGCATGGGTAACCGTGGTAATCGGGGTCTAAGTTCGGTAGGAGTAGAACGATACTCGCGAAGCGCATCTTCCAAAGCGCTCCTCAATCGGTCGTTGCACTGGCTACTTACCACAGCAACCCTATCATCTTCCTCTACAACAGCTGGGTTGAACCGCGGCGGGGTTGCGTCAATAACTGACGCTTGCACCGCGGTTTGTACCGGAGTAAAGACAATACGGTTGCTCAGTACCTCTGAGCGCAGCCTATCAAGTACGGCGTCGTCCAACATGTGATTGCGTTGGATAACCCGCACCTGATCCGACAGTCGTTGGGCCGAGACGTTGATGGTTGGTTCAAGTACCTGGAACAGAGACAGCATCCCAACACGGTACGCAGTGAGGTTAGTTATTATTATTATTATTATAGTTCAATTTAATAACACAGCATATGATGCAGGTGCAAACCAATTCTCCACTATTATATACCGGTAATGATGGGATTGATTATTACGTGTTCTGAAAAAATCAGCTTTCGCGGGTTGCCTTTACAAACTTGCATTACTTACATACGTACCTAGGTATCTGCATATTAAATATAAGTATTGATCGCACGGCCTGGGACCTGCGCAGTGCAGCTAGGAGTCTAAACTAGACTTCCTTTGTGCAATGCCGCAGTGCGACACCCGGCGTCTGCCGCGCTTCACGTGTTGGTGCTTTGAGCTGCTACCGGGGCTCCGGGAGCTGGAGGCCTGGAGTCCTGGTGCAATGAATGTGTATCTCAGAGTTAAAGATGGAGGTAAGTGATACAGTATTTCTTTCTAAATTAACAATCTGTTGACACTATTATGAACGTTCTGACTAGTACCTACCTAATCATTTCATAACGTAACACTTGATGAGAAACGCTTGGCCGAGTGAGGAGTTATTTGAGACAAGCCGTGCGTCTGATGGGATTTTATCTCTTTTTTGGGGCTTTCATATTAGTGCATCCTTATTATGAAAGGAACACTTGTCCAAAAATTTTGTTTCTAGACGCAGTGGTGTGTGTTGTCAGCCAGAAATGATCAGATGGCTAAATGATATTTATTTTGTTAATTAATTGCTTTGTATAAACACTTTTACACGTCGCCGTCGTCGAATTTTTTTGTACCTTAAGCAGCTAGTAGGGTTAGCAGGGGAGCACAGAAGGGCAGGAGGGTGAGACGTAAGAAGTGGGCGTGTTTCAAGGATCAATAAAAGTGTTACGTCATTCTCTTTCCTCATTGGTTAATAGACCAACGAGTACGGCTGTAGATCTTAGGGGTGAACAGCTATTAACGTTGAAGAGGGCGAAGATGTTACATCCAATAGGGTTTTATGAGTTGATATTTTTTCTACCACCTCGCCATTTCTACAGCGTGTTAAGCTAAGTCAGGACAATGCAAGTGTGAGACTGTGTGGCCGGCGTGAGGGCCGTTCACGATCTCAGGTAGCAACTTGCGTCAACCGACACGCGCGTTCGTCACTTGTTTCCTTCGCGTCAGCACCATCGCCATGACGCGCGGCTTGCTGTAAGCGATCTGTTTCATCTATTGTCTCCGCAGTCGCTGTAGCAACACGCGTGTCGCCTGAGCGTGCAGCTCGCGAGCAAGCGGTTAAGCAGCTTTCTAAATTGTATTGTTTTAACTGTTTCAGAGTCCTGGTATCGTTGTTGGTGTGGTCAAGAACGTGTCCTTCGAATTTGAGCGAGGCTTAGGAGCCTTATAGTACTGCTACAAATGAGGTGAGTGTTTATATATTTATGTTTAAGTCCCATGAGATGGGGGAGCACCTATTGTAATTAAGCGGGCATAGATTCAAGCTCCGAGCGGCTACAGAGAAATTCCTGTTGGAATAAACTAAGGTCTTGCGGTTGCAAGACGTCTGTTGAGCATGGGCCTTCGGTTCGATTCCCTGTTAGGAAAAGGTATCAGCTATTAGATGTCTCATTGGAAGTTTCTCAATAGCAGTCCAAAGTTTGGCACCCCCGTGCCTCGGATGTAAAGGTGCTCTAGTCCTGAACTCTCTCCAGCTGTGTCGGCTGGTCGTCCCATCGGAATATGAGAATTAGGGAAGGGAGAGTGTACCTGTGTTTGCGCACATACTTGAGCAGATTTTTTTAAATTTTCGTTTCAAGCAGATTTGCTGCTTTCGAAAAAAAGTACCATTGAGTACTTTGGGGTTTGTCCCTGTGGCTGTTCAGTGAAATAGACAGTCGTTCAATAACCCTGCGGTTATACAGCTCTTCGGCAATACGTCGTTGTAGAAATTGCCTTCGCAAAAATGACATTCGACGGGCTTCGTAATCCCGTAGGCGCTCTTCAAACAACTTTTGTACTGTGTGATTTAAAATAAATTTCTCGGTTTTACAATAATTTGTTTTTATTCTACAGGTGACGTCACGGAGACTTGCGACGCGACGGTACACTCTGAGAAGAAACACCGAAACAAACCTCTGCGTTTCACACGGTCTTTAGATGAATGAACCACACAGATTTGTTGAGAGGGCCTGTCCAGTATAATGAAGTGAGTCTGCTAAACAATAACGCGTCGTATGACCGGAGTCACCAGCGCTGATGAGCTGTCTCACCGTGCAAAGTACCAGGAGGAACAATCACAGTTGATGGTCAACCTGCAGTCATTGTGAGGCAAGAAAAGAACAAGAAAAAAGAAACGATGTATGGCTTTCTACTGATGATGACTAATAGAGAACTAAAGAACCACAAGACATACTGCGATGACCCCGAATAAATAGGTATAAGAGCAAGAGAATGAGTGACTATACATTAGACTGTCATAAAAGGTTTATGGCGACATCTATAACACGATATAGGAACTACGCATTAGAAGACACGCAAGGCCTGCATCGTACAAGCGAAGGCATCCGCAAGATTAATATTTACTTATACAGAATCCGGACAACAACCGTCGTTCTATAACCCATCAGATAGGTCTCATCGTGTTGGAGGATCCTGCTTTTACAATGGAGAATGAGGAACTTCTTACTCTGTTCCTCATAACTAAAAGCTTCACAATTCTTAAGCGTCGCAAGGAAGGCGAAGATACTGAAGAAAGTCAATTTTGCATCGTTATGGAACTCACTGCTAGCCATGTCATAAGACCCCATAGATGGGGTGTAAGTGGCTCTACCACCACCTGCAGAGCCAAAGCCAACCTCACCTGCCCGCGGTGCACCCTGCTGACTTCACCAACGAGGCTCTGGCGAATACCAGGTCTTGGGTCAAGACTCTAGGACCTGGATGAAGTAGATAGCCACATATAAAGTGTACATATGTGTAATTATACGTGTAATACTAATATATAAATTTTGTATTTAGTACATAAGCTAGCTTAAGATAATTTTATATTCTTCTAAGAAAAAGCAGAGAACACATTATTACACATTTGAAGAATATACCCAATACACATTAATATTGTTTTTAAATATAAGTCTTAGGATAGGTTTTACTTGGTTTTATTTTGAAATTACCTTAAACACAAGGAAACGATTCGGCGGCCGCTGCTACAGGTGGCATTGTCAACACTTTACATACAGACCAAGCGTTTACTAGCACTAGTTACGACACCAATGTCGTGTAAAAACTGACGGCTTAAAAGAGACAGTGACAGAAGTTTTTTAATCAATACACTTTTAGTGCCACGGGCTTTATTAGTACTACAGTCTTCAGCCGCTGCCGGCGTGGCGATTCCGTACTCTGTTATCCTAATACTCCTTTTATGACTTGCCTGACAGCTGAGATAACTATTCTCGTCCACCTAAATGTCAATTGAAGGAATTTTCAGTCAGATGGTTGATAAGTCGACTTACGGATTCTGGTTCAAATCCAGACATGCACTTAGTGCAAATTATTCCATCACCATTGCTCTCAAAACTTGAAGAAAAACATCGTAAGGAAAACAGCATGTCCTACAGTCACAACTGCACGCTCTCTTACATAGACGAGGCTTAGGTTGCGGGAACATACTGATTATGTTACTAAAAGAAACAGTTGGAGGGACGAACTTAACTTGTCTTTTTCTAAGAGATATTGGCTCCTAACCACCATAGAGTGTGGGGCAAGTGGAAGGAGCGGTGGGAGGCTTCTGTTAATCATTGCGGTCCTGAGGACTAGGTTAAAAATAATTTTATCAGATTATTAATTTCATCTTATTGCCCCCAAACTAGACTTGCAGACCAGATCTTCCATTACCTGACCAGTTAGCTGGACATCAAGATATAAATCGTAATGCCATCTGTCCGTTTCATTGTTCATACCGCTTTGTCATGCACCGTTATACCGCACCGGTATGGCCTGACTGCATTGTCAAATGCACCCCATACTCCCCCACAGTTGGTTCCTGGTTTCATCCACAGATGGCGTTAAATTAAATTTTTTAAGCAGGCAAATAGCATTGCGCGTAGAAATCTTAACTACATACGCAAAATAACAACTGCATCGTATATCACACATCAAAGTCAATACTTAGTGACCTGCGCAGTGCAGCGAGGCTTTCCTAGACTAGACTTCCTTTGTGCAATGCCGCAGTGCGACACCCGGCGTCTGCCGCGCTTCACGTGTTGGTGCTTTGAGCTGCTACCGGGGTTCCGGCAGCTGGAGCCCTGGTGCAATGTGTGTCTCAGAGTTAAAGATGAAGGTAAGTGATTCAGTATTTCTTTCTAAACTAAAAATCTGTTGACACCATTATGAACGTTCTGACTAGTACCTACCTAATCATTTCATAACGTAACACTTGATGAGAAACGCTTGGCACTGCGAACTTGGCCGAGTGAGGGGTTATTTGAGAGAAGTCGTGCGTCTGATGGGATTTCATCTCTTTTTGGGGTAGATTTAAACAAATCTTCCATATTAGTGCATCCTTATTATGAAAGGAACTCTTTTACAAAAAATTTAGCTTTTTGACGCAGTGGTTGAGGCTGTGTATTGTCTTTCAGTATATTTTTTTTTTTTAAGTTTAAGTTTTTTATAAAACCCGACGCCTATTTTTAGTCTAATGATCCGATGACTAAATGGTATTTATTTTATTTTGCAAATTGGTTTTTACAAACACTTTAGGTGACTGCTTATTAACGTAATTATGGAGAAAAAATAGTTGAAAGTAGCGGGGGAGCACAGGGGGGTAGGGGGTGAGACGTAAGAAGTGGGCGTGTTTCTAGAATCAATAAAAAAGTTCAGCCATTCTCTGCCCTCATTGGTTTGTACCAACGAGTACGGCTGTAGATCTTAGGGTGAAAAGTTATTAACGTTGAAGAGGGCGAAGATGTTACGTCCAATAGGATTTTATGAGCAGGTATTTTCTCAACCATCTCGACACTTATAAAGTGTGTTAAGCTAAGGAAGGTCCAACGCAAGTGTGTGAATATGCGGCGGTTAAGCAGCTTTCAAAATTGTATTGTTTTAACTGTTTCAGAGTCCTGGTATCATTGTTGGCGTGGTCAAGAACTGGTACTTCGAGCTTAAGCGAGGCTCAGGAGCCCTATAGTACTGCTACAAATGAGGTGAGTGTTTATATATTTTCTACTTCAACATAGTACACGTAACTTTACGAATCATCACGCCTGTTCTCCCTGAAGTATTAGACAGACGTGTACCTGGAGTAGACAGACCCACATTTGACAGTTATGTTTGAGTCCCATGAGATGGCGGAGCACCTATTGCAATTAACCGGGCATAGATTCAAGCTCCGAGCGGCTACAGAGGAATAAACTACAGGTCTTGCGGTTGCAAGCCGAATGTAGAACCCTCGGATCCATTCCCTGTTCGGAAAAGGCATCATCTATTAGGTCCCAGTAGCAGTTCCGAGTTTGGGAGATGGCGGCATCTCACCTTCGCGCCTCGGATGTAAAGGTGTTGGTGTGTGCCTGATGCCCGGCCGAGTCGGATTGTCGTCCCATCGGACTATGAGAGTTAGGTTAAAGATAGTGTATGCACCTGTGTTTGCGCGCCCGCTGTGAACTATTATTTCCTGAGTCGATGACTAGTCTTAGCTAAGATTGGTTGCCATGACGGAGAACGATTACTAATACTGTACCGAGTAAACTATAAAAAAACCTTGTTCTATTTTTCCAGATCGTGGAGGCTGAGCGTCATATCTGGAGGAGGCTTCAGTTCAGGTAGAGTAAAAGCAAAATAATCCAAAACAAGTTTATTCATTTTAATTAATACACTCAGTACTAAAGTTGTTTGGAGAGTGGCTAATAGTGCTGCATGGTTCTCTTTTCTCACGGCGCCATCTTGTGGTTCATTACAACATCACAAATGTAACCAACAGCCCTCATGTGACAATCACATCCAAGCGGCAACAGACCCGTGCAGCACTATAAATGCAAGGTGACGGATAAAGCCTAGACCTCGTTCGGACCCTCGCAGTCCACTATGAGGACCAGATGATGGATGTCTTCGGGCAGTACCAGCAGGTAAGCGATATGTCTGTCTCTTTCACACAAACCTAACGTGGACATGTCACGCCTAGCCTTTTCCTATGTTGGGGTCGCCTTCCGGTCTAACCAGATGCTGCTGAATATGGAGCGACTGCCTATCTGATCTCCACAAAACAATTACTATGAACACGATACTCGTCGGTAAGACTGGTAGTCAGACTTTCGGGCTTCAGTCTACCTGTAACAACTGTTGAAAATAGACGAATTATGGCGGGAACCCACTTCATTTGCTTTCAGAGGCCCAGAGTCTGAGTCTCTTTCAAATAAGCGCGATTACTTGAAAATTATAAATATTTTCTTAAATCTAGTTCTGTCACAAATACGCACAAATAAAGAGCTACTCGTGTGTTTATTCTACAGGCGCACATACAATGTTTTTAGAGATACACGATTCGACAAAACGTTACATCAGCAGGAAATGCAATTTCTCGAAAACCTGAAGATTTGTACATTGTATTTGCGGCGCACATTTTTGCACAAATATAAGCTCTCTGCCCAAGCACAATATTTCTCTCTCCGATCATTTGTTTACAATTTTACTGCTAGAACAACTTTACTCCAGCAGGAATCGTTTTTTTTTCAAAACGACAAAGCGCACACATTTTTATGTAGCGCACATTCACAGCAGATTACGCAGTCATTATGCGTCCCACTCATATCACTTTAGGATCCACGTACACCGGTTAAACAGCTCTTAGACTATACGTCGTTGTAGAAATAGCCTTCACAAAAATGACATTCGATAATCAGTGCGAATCCCGTAGGCGCTCTCCAAACAACTTTTGTACTGTGTGTATTATTTAAAATAAATTTCTTGGTTTTACAATAATTTGTTTTTATTCTACAGATGACGTTACGGTGACTTGCGACGCGACGGTACACTCTAGAGAAGAAAAACAGAAACAAACGCAGAGATCAAGGTCTCTTTTGAAGTCTAGACATTATCTTGGTCGGATCTTGTAACGAGCATGTAGAGTAGTGTCTGCGAAGGTCTTTTGAGGAACGAACCACGAGACCATGTCCTGTTTAATGAAGTGAGTCTGCCAAACAATAACGCGTCGTATGACCGGAGTCACCAGTGCTACTGAGGTGTCTCACCATGCAAAGGACCAGAAGGAACAATCACAGTTGATGGCCAACCTTCAGTAGTTGAAAGGGAATACGAAGAAAGAAACGATGTATGGGTGACTATTGAACTACAAGACATGCTGCGATGACCCTGAATAAATAGGTGAAAGGGTAAGGAGAACGATGAGCAGTGTGACTGGCACAAAAGTTTTGTGGGGACATCTATAACGCCATATAGGAACTACGCATTAGAAGACACGCAAGGCCTTCATCGTACAAGCGAAGGCATCCGCAAGATTAATGTTTACTTATACAGAATCCGGACAACAACCGTCGAGCATTATCCCATCAGATAGGTCTCATCTTGTTGGAGGATCCTGCTATTACAATGGAGAATGAGGAACTTCTTACTCTGTTCCTCATAACTAAAAGCTTCACAATTCTTAAGCGTCGCAAGGAAGGCGAAGATACTGAAGAAAGTCAATTTTGCATCGTTATGGAACTCACTGCTAGCCATGTCATAAGACCCCATAGATGGGGTGTAAGTGGCTCTACCACCACCTGCAGAGCCAAAGCCAACCTCACCTGCCCGCGGTGCACCCTGCTGACTTCACCAACGAGGCTCTGGCGAATACCAGGTCTTGGGTCAAGACTATAGGACCAAGGACCTGGAAGTAGTAGTGAGCCACGTATATTTGTGTAGATATGTGTCCTTATATGTCTAATATTTATATATAAATTTTGTATTTAGTACATAAGCTAGCTTAAGATAATTTTATATTCTTCTAAGAAAAAGCAGATAACACACTAATAAAACACGTTGAGAAAATACACAATACACATTAATATTGTTTTTAAATATAAGTCTTAGGATAGGTTTTACATGGTTTTATTTTGAAATTACCTGAAACACAAGGAAACGATTCGGCGGCCGCTGCCACAGGTGGCATTGTCAACACTTTACATACAGACCAAGCGTTTACTCGCACTAGTTACGACACCAATGTCGTGTAGAAACTGACGGCTTAAAAGAGACAGTGACAGAAGTTTTTTAATCAATACACTTTTAGTGTCACGGGCTTTATTAGTACTACAGTCTTCAGCCGCTGCCGGCGTGGCGATTCCGTACTCTGTTATCCTAATACTCCTTTTATGACTTGCCTGACAGCTGAGATAACTATTCTCATCCACCTAAAAGTCAATTGAAGGAATTTTCAGTCAGATGGTTGATATGTCTACGGATTCTGGTTCAAATCCAGACATGCACTTAGTGCAAATTACTCCATCATCATTGCTCTCAAAACTTGAAGAAAAACATCGTGAGGAAACCAGCATGTCTTACAGTCACAATCTGATCAGATCTTCCATTACCTGACCAGTTAGCTGGACATCAAGATATAAATCGTAATGCCATCTGTCCGTTTCACTGTTCATACCGCTATGTCATGCACCGTTATACCACACCAGTATGGTCTGACTGCATTGTCAAATGCACCCCATACTCCCCTACAGTTGGTTCCTGGTTTCATCCACAGATGGCGTTAAATTATTTTTTTAAGCACGCAAATAGCATTGGGCGTAGAAATCTTAGCTACATACGCAAAATAACAACTGCATCGTATATCACACATCGAAGTCAATACTTATTGACCTGCGCAGTGCAGCGAGACTTTCCTACACTAGACTTCCTTTGTGCAATGCCGCAGTGCGACACCCGGCGTCTGCCGCGCTTCACGTGTTGGTGCTTTGAACCGCTACCGGGGCCCCGGGAGCTGGAGTAATGTGTGTCTCAGAGTTAAAGATGGAGGTAAGTGATTCAGTATTTCTTTCTAAACTAAAAATCTGTTGACACCATTATGAACGTTCTGACTAGTACCTACCTAATCATTTCATAACGTAACACTTGATGAGAAACGCTTGGCACTGCGAACTTGGCCGAGTGAGGAGTTATTTGAGACAATAGCGTCTGATGGGATTTCATCTCTTTTTGGGGTAGATTTAAACAAATCTTCCATATTAGTGCGTCCTTATTATGAAAGGAACTCTTTTACAAAAATTTTAGCTTTTTGACGCAGTGGTTGAGGCTGTGTATTGTCTTTTAGTATATTTTTTTTTTTAGTTTAAGGTTTTTATAAAAACCCGACGCCTATTTGTAGTTTAATGATCCGATGACTAAATGGTATTTATTCTGCAAATTGGTTTTTTCAAACACTTTAGATGACTGCTTATTAACGAAATTATGGAGAAAACATAGTTGAAAGTAGCGGGGGAGCACAGGGGGGTAGGGGGTGAGACGTAAGAAGTGGGCGTGTTTCTAGAATCAATAAAAGTGTTACGTCATTCTCTGCCCTCATTGGTTTGTACCAACTAGTACGGCTGTAGATCTTAGGGGTGAAAAGCTATTAACGTTGAAGAGGGTGAAGATGTTACGTCGAACAGGATTTTATGAGCAGATATTTTCCTCGCCATTTATAAAGTGTGTTAAGCTAAGTAAGATCAAACGCAGGTGTGTGAATGTGCGGCGGTTAAGCAGCTTTCAAAATTGTATTGTTTTAACTGTTTCAGAGTCCTGGTTTCATTGTTGGCGTGGTCAAGAACTGGTCCTTCGAGCTTAAGCGAGGCTCAGGAGCCCTATAGTACTGCTACAAATGAGGTGAGTGTTTATATATTTTCTACTTCAACATAGTACACATAACATAACGAATCATCACGCCTGTTCTCCCTGAAGTATTAGACAGAGGTGTACCTGGAGTGCACAGGCCCACATTTGCCAGTTGTGTTTAAGTCCCATGAGATGGGGGAGCACCTATTGCAATTAACCGGGCATAGATTCAAGCTCCGAGCGGCTACAGGGAAATTTATGTTGGAATAAACAACAGGTCTTGCGGTTGCAAGCCGAATGTAGAACCTTCAGTTCGATTTCCTGTTCGAAAAAGGCATCAGTCCCAAGTTTAGGAGCATCTCACCTTCGTGCCTCGGATGTAAAGGTGTTGGTGTGTGCCTGATGCCCGGCCGAGTCGGATTGTCGTCCCATCGGATTATGAGAGTTAGGTTAAAGATAGTGTATGCACCTGTGTTTGCACGCCCGCTGTGAACTATTATTTCCTGAGTCGATGACTAGTCTTAGCTAAGATTGGTTGCCATGACGGAGAACAACTATAAAAAAACCTTGTTCTATTTTTCCAGATCGTGGAGGCTGAGCGTCATATCTGGAGGAGGCTTCAGTTCAGGTAGAGTAAAAGCAAAATAATCCAAAACAAGTTTATTCATTTTAATTAATACACTCAGTACTAAAGTTGTTTGGAGAGTGGCTAATAGTGCTGCATGGTTCTCTTTTCTCACGGCGCCATCTTGTGGTTCATTACTATATCACAAATGTTAACCAACAGCTTCCATCTGACAATAATATCCAAGCGGCAACAGACCCGTGCAGCACTATAAATGCAAGGTGACAGATAAAGCCTCGACCTCGTTCGGGTCCTCGCGGTCCACTATGACGACCAGATGATGGATGTCTTCGGGCAGTACCAGCAGGTAGGCGATATGTCTGTCTCTTTCACACAAACCTAACGTGGACATGTCACGCCTAGCCTTTTCCTATGTTGGGGTCGCCTTCCGGTCTAACCAGATGCTGCTGAATATGGAGCGACTGCCTATCTGATCTCCACAAAACAATTACTATGAACACGATACTCGTCGGTAAGACTGGTAGTCAGACTTTCGGGCTTCAGTCTACCTGTAACAACTGTTGAAAATAGACGAATTATAGCGGAAACCCACTTCATATGCTTTCAGAGGCCCAGAGTCTGAGTCTCTTTCAAATAAGCGCGATTACTTGAAAATTATAAATATTTTCTTAAATCTAGTTCTGTCACAAATACGCACAAATAAAGAGCTACTCGTGTGTTTATTCTACAGGCGCACATACAATGTTTTTAGAGATACACGATTCGACAAAACGTTACATCAGCAGGAAATGCAATTTCTCGAAAACCTGAAGATTTGTACATTGTATTTGCGGCGCACATTTTTGCACAAATATAAGCTCTCTGCCCAAGCACTATATTTCTCTCTCCGATCATTTGTTTACAATTTTACTGCTAGAACAACTTTACTCCAGCAGGAATCGTTTTTTTTCCAAAACGACAAAGCGCACACATTTTTATGTAGCGCACATTCACAGCAGATTACGCAGTCATTATGCGTCCCACTCATATCACTTTAGGATCCACGTACACCGGTTAAACAGCTCTTATACTGTACATCGTTGTAAAAATAGCCTTCGCAAAAATGACATTCGATAATCAGTACGAATCCCGTAGGCGCTCTCCAAACAAGTTTTGTATTATTTAAAATAAATTTCTTGGTTTTACAATAATTTGTTTTTATTCTACAGATGACGTTACGGCGACTTGCGACGCGACGGTACACTCTCGAGAAGAAAAACTGAAACAAACGCAGAGATCACTGTCTCTTTTGAAGTCCAGACATTATCTTGGTCGGATCATGTAACGAGCATGTAGAGTAGTGTCTGCGAAGGTCTTTTGAGGAACGAACCACGAGACCATGTCCTGTTTAATGAAGTGAGTCTGCCAAACAATAACGCATCTTATGACAGGAGTCACCAGTGCTGCTGAGCTGTCTCACCGTGCAAAGGACCAGGAGGAACAATCACATTTGATGGCCAACCTTCAGTAGTTGAGAGGCAATACGAAGAAAGAAACGATGTATGGGTGACTATTGAACTACAAGACATGCTGCGATGACCCTGAATAAATAGGTGAAAGGGTAAGGAGAATGATGAGCAGTGTGACTGGCACAAAAGTTTTGTGGGGACATCTATAAGGCCATATAGGAACTACGCATTAGAAGACACGCGAGGCCTGCATCGTACAAGCGAAGGCATCCGCAAGATTAATATTTACTTATACAGAATCCGGACAACAACCGTCGAGCAATATCCCATCAGATAGGTCTCATCTTGTTGGAGGATCCTGCTTTTACAATGGAGAATGAGGAACTTCTTACTCTGTTCCTCATAACTAAAAGCTTCACAATTCTTAAGCGTCGCAAGGAAGGCGAAGATACTGAAGAAAGTCAATTTTGCATAGTTATGGAAATCACTGCTAGCCATGTCATAAGACCCCATAGATGGGGTGTAAGTGGCTCTACCACCACCTGCAGAGCCAAAGCCAACCTCACCTGCCCGCGGTGCACCCTGCTGACTTCACCAACGAGGCTCTGGCGAATACCAGGTTTTGGGTCAAGACTCTAGGACCTGGATGAAGTAGATAGCCACATATAAAGTGTACATATGTGTAATTATACGTGTAATACTAATATATAAATTTTGTATTTAGTACATAAGCTAGGTTAAGATAATTTTACACACAACAATCACAATATTTTGAAATATAGGTTTAAGTAGGTTAGGTATTTGATTTGTTTTATTTTGTAAATCCCCAAAACATAAGGAGACGCCTCGGCGGACCATTCTCCTACCCATGCGGATCGCTCTCCTACCCACTGCGTCAAAAATATTTGAGAAAGCCATGTGCAACCGTGTCTACGCTTATTGTGAAAAATACAATCTATTTAATGAATGTCAAAATGGTTTCAGGAAAAACAGATCCACAACCCTCGCCATTTACAAATACATACAAGAAGCCCTCGATATCATTAACTCCAAAAAATATGCTATAGGATTACTTCTCGATATGACGAAAGCTTACGATAAAGTTCAATTCAACATCTTATTAAATAAGCTATACAGCTTAGGAATCCGTGGAAAATGTCACGAATGGTTCACATCTTACTTACAGCATAGAGAGCAATTAGTGGAAGTGGAATACTTTAACCAAATAACGAACGAAATAGAATTGATCCGATCCGAAAACATACCAATAAATGCTTCAATTCCACAGGGTAGTGTGATAGGCTGCTTCCTATTCTTAGTCTATATCAATGACCTCCCGAAGCATATCAGCGAAACGTGCGTATTGTTTGCGGATGATATATCTATTTTGACCTCTTGCGAAACTAATACCAACATTAATGATAAATTAAATTCAATACTTGATGATACATCTAATTGGATGACAGAACATAATTTAGAAATTAATTACAATAAGACAAAAATAATGACATTTCACCCTCAACAAAAAATACCTATACCTATAAACTTCAGTTTTAATAACTATAAACTAGACACAGTAAATAAATTCACCCTGTTAGGATTGGACATAGACACAAATATAAACTGGAAGTCGCATATACAAAAATTAAAGGTAAAATTATCAACATTTTCATACGCCCTTCGGGAAATCAAAAAAACCACAGACATAAATACTGCGTTGGTAACATATTATGCATATGCCTATGCATGGCTAAAATACGGAGTCATATTATGGGGAAATAGCACAGAATCACCCACATTATTCACCCTACAAAAAAAACTTATTAGAATACTTGTCAATATTCAACAAACAGATAGCTGTAAGCCCCACTTTAAGGAACAAAAAATTTTAACTCTACCCTGTATCTACATCTTCGAAATCTGTAAATTCGTACGTTCATACCCGAAATTTTATTCAAAAAGAGAAGACATACAAACTAACATTACTTTAAGACATAAAAATAGGTTAAACATCCCTACATCCCGATTAAAATTACACTCCTCAAGTACCTATGTCATGTCGATAAAAATATACAATAAGTTACCGGAAGATATAAGAAATATGCATAAATACAACATCTTTGTTAATAAATTAAAAGTATTTCTATTAAATAAAAGCTATTATACTTACCAGAGAATGGGCAGCAGCGTTCTCTGATTCTACAACAACCATACTGCGATCGCCAACCCGCCTGCCAAGCGTGGCGATTATGGCAAAACCCCCCTTCTTGGGGGAGGCCTATGTCCAGCAGTGGACTTTTCGGCTGAAATGATGATGATGATACTGTGAAGGAATACTTGAATGAAAGACTATAATATATATTTTAGACTATAAGATAACTAAGACTATAAGATATTTTTAATTATTTAATTATTATATAACTACTAATTCAATTATTTATGTTATTGTTGTTAACTGTTATGATTGTAATGATTTAATTTTAATGTATAATTTGATTTAAATTTAAATTTAACAATAATTAGATTTTAAGAATTTTTTATCCTGTAACAAAACTATTTTTGCTGTGCCCTTACAGGGTCTACAACGGCTCTTAGCTCTAAGCTTTTGTTAACATCTTTTTACCTTGTAGAACGCAAATAAATAAATATGAATATGAATATGAATATGACCAAGCGTGTGACCGTTTGCTCGCACTAGTTACGTCACTAATGACGTGTAGAAACTGACGGCTTAAAAGAGGGTCAGTGACTGAAGCTTTTTGCTCAATACACTTTCAGTGCCACGAGTTTTATTATTACTACAGTTTTCAGCCGCTGCCGGCGTGGCAATTCCATACTCCATGACGCTAATACTACCTTTATGACTTGTCTGACAGCTGAAATTTCTTACTAATGTCAAGCTCGTAGAAGACAACTGAAAGAATTTTCAGTCAGATGGTTGATAAGCCGACTCACGGATTCTGGTTCAAACCCAGACTTACACTTAGTGTAAATCATTCCATCACCATTGCTCTCAAAATGGTGGAGGTAAGTTTCATGTGGAAACCAGCATTTCCTACAGCCACAACTGCACGCCTTCTTACATAGCGGAGGCTTCGGTCTGAACTGTAGAAACAGATTGATTATGTTACTAAAAGAAAGATAAGGGACGACTTTGAATTTTTTCCAAGTGATATATTCGCTCCTAACTACAATAGATTGGGAAATCGGAAGGAGGGGAGGGAGGTTTCTGCTTATCATTGGGATCCTGAAGGCTAGGTAATATTAAAAATAATCATTAGAAGAAATCAATCGTCAGATCTTCTTAGAATGTCGATGACAATTTAAATTGAGTCAGCCGAAAACTTGGCGACGAGTTTGGGACTTTCAGTGTCGTCCATCAGCTCCTGTGATGTGAAAGCATACAGGGCAGGCAGGACACGATATCATGTGTCCCATCGTCAGAGGCACAACACCACATTTACACTCATCAGGGCAGTGTCATCTATGTATCTCCATCTGAACAGATTTTTCCTTGCTTCAGCCAACCTGTGTCCGGAGTCGTTTCAAAGACTTCCAGGTCAGCAATGGCAACTGGTGTCCATGTGAAAGATTTTACGCAAGTGGCACAAATGGGTGGGGTAGGGAAAGACTTTCTCGCCACAGCTTGAGTCAGATCGTCAATCGTCAGATTATTTCATCTTTTTACCCCCAAACTAGCCTTGCAGACCAGATCTTCCATTACCTGAATAGTCAGCTGGAAGGAAATTAAAAACCGTAATGCCATCTGTCAGTTTCACTGTTCATACTGCTATGTCATGCACCGTTATACCACACCAGTATGGTCTGACTGCATTGTCAAATGCACCCCATACTCCCCTACAGTTGGTTCCTGCTTTCATCAACAGATGGCGTTAAATTAAAGTCATTTAGTAGGCAGATAGTATTAAGCGTATAAAACTTAACTACATACGCAAATATAAAAACTGCATCATGTATCAAAATCAATACTTTGTGACCTGCGCAGTGCAGCGAGACTTGCCTAGACTAGACTTCCTTTGCGTAATACTGCAGTGCGTCACCCGCCGTCTGCAGTGCTTGACGGACTGATTCTGTGAGTGACTACCGGAGTCCTAGCCAAGTATCCGAGGATCTAAGATGAAGGTAAGTGTCACAGTGTTTCTATTTAAACTTTTGGTCAATATACCAACACACTGGCCTACTTAATTCTCAAAACGGTGAAGGAAAACACATCGTGAGGAAGCCGACATGTGACGTCCACCAACCCGCACTGGGTCCGCGTGGTGGGTTACAGCCCACTGCCTCTCATAGAGACCTAGGCCTGTGTCCCCGTCCCAGCAGTGGGAACACTATGAGCTAATTGTGCTTGACCTACTTAGTTTACGCAACTATAATTTGGTGCTTTATTTTAAGATTTAAGGCTTTTTTACGGATTATTTGAAGCCAACAAAAAAGTTATCCAAAATTTTAGTTAAATCAGTCCATACTAAAGTTTGGGGTTGGCGAGGGGGAAGGGGGGGGGGTAGACGAGCGGAGGCGGAGAAAGACGAAGGTGCGGTCTTACGATCAATAAAACTATCACGTCATCCTTTAACCTCATTGGTCTAAATACAATAAGTGTAGGCTGAACTATAGTGGGATCCGGACCTCATGCTTTACCCTCATTGGTGTAATGGACACGTAGCATAGTGAGGGGTAACAGGCCATTAACATAGTGGAGGGGAGATAATAATGATATTATCCAATAGGATAGTTTTCACTTGTCATAGGGGGTGGGTGATGGGCTGATGATCTAGTGGATAAGCCCTCACCTCTTGTTGTGGGTTTAAATCGGAAACTTATGCTAGTCTGATTTTTTTCAATTCAATGAAGTTTCTTAGTTTATCTTGGACATAATTATACAAATTTCGCGCGCTCGGCGGTGCCGCGTGGTGACCACGTTTATAGCTTATATATATATATATAGCTAGCCCATATTGTCCCACTGCTGGGCAAAGGCCTCCCTCCACTCCTTCCAAATCTCGCGCTTCTGTGCTACTTCTTTCCAATTCTCAAGCTTATAGCTTTGTGAATTTTCATGATACAGTTTTGAAATATTGTACATAGATTCTTTACCTAAAAATACTAGACACGTGTTTTGACGGGCGCCTCCAGAGTCGTCTTGAGCTCATTGATAATAATAATTTGGCAGTAGGTACATAAATGATTGCGATAGGTACGTAGTGTCGCTCGGTGTCCAACTTGAAACCTTTTTTAAATATTTTTGGGACAAAATATGACATGGTTTAATAATTACTGGAATCGATTCAGTTACTTATTCTGAACAAACTATATTCAGGTTTCGCATATACTAAAAATAATGTTGTATTGCAGAAAGTTGTCTCCTGAACATGATTTAGATTTCTAAAACATATTTTTGTATGTACATGTTTCAGGTCTCTGGTGGACCAAAGCCATTGCGCAGTCAGAGCGTCGATAAGGTACTTCGCGCTCAAGATGGAGGTAAGTGTTCTAGAGTTTACTATACTATTAATAATAATGTAAACGCGACAGTAACTCTAGCTGTCCGTGTTTCAACGGCGAATTTCAAGGTCTGTGTCCCAGCAGTGGGAACTTTTAAAGCTGAATATTCTGTGCTTATTAAGATAGCATCACGCCTGTAATCCCTGAAGGGTACGGCAGAGGATACCTAGTAGAACACCCACTTTTCGCCAGTTATGTTTAAGTCCTTTGTAATAGGATGTGAGCCCAGTCGATCAGCCAGGCACAAATCCAGACTCCATGGCTGCTACTGAGAAATTCCTGATGGAAAAACGCAGTTACAGTTGGCCCGACCTGGGAATCGAACCCATTGCATGCTCAGCAGTCGCGCTTGAGATCACTAGACCAACGACGCAGTCTACTCGTCTCTATATCTATTTTAAGTATTAATAAATCTTCGAAGTGTAGGTATTAAACGTACATATATAATTTTTTTTATTTTAATTTACAGAGCCCTGGTGGAATCTCTCATCATCAGCCCCCGTGGTGAATCCTGCTGACATCGTGCAGTCAATCACGATGCTCGGACGAGTCTCTGATGCTCTCGAATAAGAGCTAGAAGATCAAGACGCCGCCGTCAATGTTCTATTAATTTCTCTAGATGCTCTATTAATTTCTCTAGTTATTTTTTTAAATTCTTAATTTTATTTTTCCAATTTACTTCTATGTATAACCAAACTTAATATATATGTTCATTTAAAATAAATAAAAGCATTATAAGGCGTCAATTCATCCACATTTCTGTCAACAGGCATATTGCCCAGAAGGCTGGCAGCATTGCCACGTTGGATGGCAATGCTGATTCTTTCACAACAAAATAAGCCAGCGCTCTGGTCACGGGAAGAGTTGGCCAACCACCTGGCGATGTCCTGAAAGACTAGGTAGGCCCTAGTCTTTAGGACATCGACAAGCAGTTGGTCGACTCTTCCCGTGACCAGAGGGACTGGCCTATTTTTTTCTCGGACCCCATGGCCCCATCCACAAAAGGGCTCAAACACCAATGAGATTATTGTATTTGCGCCGTTTGAAGTTTTCAGCACCGGCAACAGCTGCCTCAGCACACTACTCCAAATTATTTTTATTTATTACTAATGATTTAGGAAAAAAAAGGATTGAGTCCAAATAGCCAAAGGCAGAGAGAGATAAATGGAAAGAGGGAAGGGAGGTCTTGGCCCTGCAGTGGGACACATCAGGGTCCTTAGACAAAGTAACATCGCTTCGTAGCGAAACGATATCTAAATAACAATTTAAGAAGGTTAGGTATTTGATTTGTTTTATTTTGTAAATCCCCAAAACACAAGGAGACGCCTCGGCGGACCAAGCGTGTGACCGTTTGCTCGCACTAGTTACGTCACTAATGACGTGTAGAAACTGACGGCTTAAAAGAGGGTCAGTGACAGAAGCTTTTTGCTCAATACACTTTCAGTGCCACGAGTTTTATTATTACTACAGTTTTCAGCCGCTGCCGGCGTGGCAATTCCGTACTCCATGACGCTAATACTACCTTTATGACTTGTCTGACAGCTGAAATTTCTTACTAATGTCAAGCTCGTAGAAGACAACTGAAAGAATTTTCAGTCAGATGGTTGATAAGCCGACTCACGGATTCTGGTTCAAACCCAGACTTACACTTAGTGTAAATCATTCCATCACCATTGCTCTCAAAATGGTGGAGGTAAGTTTCATGTGGAAACCAGCATTTCCTACAGCCACAACTGCACGCCTTCTTACATAGCGGAGGCTTCGGTCTGAACTGTAGAAACAGATTGATTATGTTACTAAAAGAAAGATAAGGGACGACTTTGAATTTTTTCCAAGTGATATATTCGCTCCTAACTACAATAGATTGGGAAATCGGAAGGAGGGGAGGGAGGTTTCTGCTTATCATTGGGATCCTGAAGGCTAGGTAATATTAAAAATAATTATTAGAAGAAATCAATCGTCAGATCTTCTTAGAATGTCGATGACAATTTAAATTGAGTCAGCCGAAAACTTGGCGACGAGTTTGGGACTTTCAGTGTCGTCCATCAGCTCCTGTGATGTGAAAGCATACAGGACAGGCAGGACACGATATCATGTGTCCCATCGTCAGAGGCACAACACCACATTTACACTCATCAGGGCAGTGTCATCTATGTATCTCCATCTGAACAGATTTTTCCTTGCTTCAGCCAACCTGTGTCCGGAGTCGTTTCAAAGACTTCCAGGTCAGCAATGGCAACTGGTGTCCAGGTGAGAGATTTTACGCAAGTGGCCCAAATGGGTGGGGTAGGGAAAGACTTTCTCGCCACAGCTTGAGTCAGATCGTCAATCGTCAGATTATTTCATCTTTTTATCCCCAAATATATCATCTTTATCATTCTCATCTTTATCATTATATCATCATTATAACATCTTTCAATATCAGCCTTGCAGACCAGATCTTCCATTACCTGAATAGTCAGCTGGAAGGAAATTAAAAACCGTTATGCCATCTGTCAGTTTCACTGTTCATACCGCTATGTCATGCACCGTTATACCACACCGGTATGGCCTGACTGCATTGCCAAATGCACCCATACTCCCCTTCAGTTGGTTCCTGGTTTCATCAACAGATGGCGTTAAATTAAAGTCATTTAGTAGGCAGATAGTATTAAGCGTATAAAACTTAACTACATACGCAAATATAAAAACTGCATCATATATCAAAATCAATACTTTGTGACCTGCGCAGTGCAGCGAGACTTGCCTAGACTAGACTTCCTTTGCGCAATACCGCAGTGCGTCACCCGCCGTCTGCAGTGCTTGACGGATTGATTCTGTGAGCGACTACCGGAGTCCTAGCCAAGTATCCGAGGATCTAAGATGAAGGTAAGTGTCACAGTGTTTCTATCTAAACTTTTGGTCAATATACCAATACCCTGGCCTACTTAGTTCTCAAAACGGTGAAGGAAAACCCACCGTGAGGAAGCCGACATCTGACGTCCACCAACCCGCACTGGGCCCGCGTGGTGGGTTACAGCCCACTGCCTCTCATAGAGACCTAGGCCTGTGTCCCCGTCCCAGCAGTGGGAACACTATGAGCTAATTGTGCTTGACCTACTTAGTTTACGCAACTATAATTTGGTGCTTTATTTTAAGATTTAAGGCTTTTTACGGATTCTTTGAAACCAACAAAAAAGTTATCCAAGATTTTAGTAAATCAGTCTATACTAAAGTTTGGGGTTGGCGAGGGGGAAGGGGGGGGGGGGGGGGGGGTAGACGAGCGGAGGCGGAGAAAGACGAAGGTGCGGTCTTACGATCAATAAAAGTATCACGTCATCCTTTAACCTCATTGGTCTAAATACAATAAGTGTAGGCTGAACTATAGTGGGATCCGGACCTCATGCTTTACCCTCATTGGTGTAATGGACACGTAGCATAGTGAGGGGTAACAGGCCATTAACATAGTGGAGGGGAGATAATAATGATATTATCCAATAGGATAGTTTTCACTTGTCATAGGGGGTGGGTGATGGGCTGATGATCTAGTGGATAAGCCCTCACCTCTTGTTGTGGGTTTAAATCGGAACTTATGCTAGTCTGATTTTTTTCAATTCAATGAAGTTTCTTAGTTTATCTTGGACATAATTATAAAAATTTCGCGCGCTCGGCGGTGCCGCGTGGTGACCATGTTTATAGCATATAGCTTTGTGAATTTTCATGATACAGTTTTGAAATATTGTACATAGATTCTTTGCCTAAAAATACTAGACACGTGTTTTGACGGGCGCCTCCAGAGTCGTCTTGAGCTCATTGATAATAATAATTTGGCAGTAGGTACATAAATGATTGCGATAGGTACTTAGTGTCGCTCGGTGTCCAACTTGTAACCTTTTTTAAATATTTTTGGGACAAAATATAACATGGTTTAAAAATTATTGCAATCGATTCAGTTACTTATTCTGAACAAACTATTTTCAGGTTTCGCATTTACAAAAACTAATGTTGTATTGCAGAAAGTTATCTCCAGAACATGATTATATTTTTGTATGTACATGTTTCAGGTCTCTGGTGGACCAAAGCCATTGCGCAGTCAGAGCGTCGATAAGGTACTTCGCGCTCAAGATGGAGGTAAGTGTTCTAGAGTTTACTATACTATTAATAATAATGTAAACGCGACAGTAACTCTAGCTGTCCGTGTTTCAACGGCGAATTTCAAGGTCTGTGTCCCAGCAGTGGGAACTTTTAAAGCTGAATATTCTGTGCTTATTAAGATAGCATCACGCCTGTAATCCCTGAAGGGTACGGCAGAGGATACCTAGTAGAACACCCACTTTTCGCCAGTTATGTTTAAGTCCTTTGTAATAGGATGTGAGCCCAGTCGATCAGCCAGGCACAAATCCAGACTCCATGGCTGCTACTGCGAAATTCCTGATGGAAAAACGCAGTTACAGTTGGCCCGACCTGGGAATGGAACCCATTGCAAGCTCAGCAGTCGCGCTTGAGATCACTAGACCAACGACGCAGTCTACTCGTCTCTATATCTATTTTAAGTATTAATAAATCTTCGAAGTGTAGGTATTAAACGTACATATATAACATTTTCTTATTTTAATTTACAGAGCCCTGGTGGAATCTCTCATCATCAGCCCCCGTGGTGAATCCTGCTGACATCGTGCAGTCAATCACGATGCTCGGACGAGTCTCTGATGCTCTCGAATAAGAGCTAGAAGATCAAGACGCCGCCGTCAATGTTCTATTAATTTCTCTAGATGCTCTATTAATTTCTCTAGTTATTTTTTTAAATTCTTAATTTTATTTTTCCAATTTACTTCTATGTATAATCAAACTTAAAATATATGTTCATTAAAAATAAATAAAAAGCATTGAAAGGCGTCAATTCATCCACATTTCTGTCAACAGGCATATTGCCCAGAAGGCTGGCAGCATTGCCACGTTGGATGGCAATGCTGATTCTTTCACAACAAAATAAGCCAGCGCTCTGGTCACGGGAAGAGTTGGCCAACCACCTGGCGATGTCCTGAAAGACTAGGTAGGCCCTAGTCTTTAGGACATCGACAAGCAGTTGGTCGACTCTTCCCGTGACCAGAGGGACTGCCTATTTTTTTCTCGGATCCCATGGCCCCCCATCCACAAAAGGGCTCAAACACCAATGAGATTATTGTATTTGCGCCGTTTGAAGTTTTCAGCACCGGCAACAGCTGAAAACTTCAAACGGCGCACAGGCAAACCATAAAGTAACGAATGTTTACATTCGTTACTTTATGGTTTCGTTACGAATTTATAACATTGTCTACCAACTTGCGATAACGATGTCGATTGACCACGTGACTTAACGCGGCTTATGTCAATTTAGTCTTTTCTAACTTCGTTATCGTTTTTATATTGTTACTTTGTTTTTTTTTTTAATTTTGAATTTTTTGAACTTTGTCTAAGCCCCCAGGCTCCTAATAATAAATATTTCTAATGAAAGGTACTTGTACGCACGACGGCCAATCAAGCTATACAAAACCAGTTTATGCGGATCTCTCATTGTATAGGAAATCTATACTAAGCGAAGCCAAGTTATACTGGAAATGTACAGCTTCATGTGTGTACCACAAATCGCTAAATTCGTTGAACATGTTTAAAACATCAATTGTGTTTCTGTCAACTCCAAACAATAACTTGACAGAAATAGAACGATGATTTAAATTTGTTTTGATCGATGTTGTGAATTTCGCCTTAACTGAACGCGATCAGTAAATCTAAGCCCCATTCAAGAGCTGTTAGTGCCAACATTGTGCGACACTAACAGCTCTTGTTTCAGATGTGCTAATTATGTTCAGTTTCATTGATGAAATTCGCTCTAAGTGGTATGTGTTGTTCAGTGTGATTATCTGAGTTTTCTGTCTTGAATTTTGTATTGTTTTCACCAATTTTCTTCAAGACATGTTTACTCATCATCTGCTTAGCCTTTTCCCAACTCTATTGGGGTCGGCTTCCAGTCTAACCGGATGCAGCTGAATGCCAGTATTTTACATGGAGCGACTGCCTATCTGACCTCCACAACCCAGTTAGTACTGGGCAATACGACACCCCATGGTAAGGCTGGTTGTCAGACTTTTTGGGCCACTGGCTACCTAACGACTGTCAAAAGTCTATAAATGACAGCCGGGACCAACGGGTTAACGTGCTTTCCGAAGCACAGAGGAAACTCGGTATGTAATGGGTGGTCACCTATACACAGACCAACCTATCAGTAACAGATACAATATTATGTTCCTTATCAGTAACAGATACAATATTATGTTCCTTATCAGTAACAGATACAATATTATGTTATAAGATTTTTTTAGCTTTGAAACAAAACAAAAAAAACCAATGACCAACATTGTTACCCTACATTGGGCCACTTTGGTGTGGAACTTGGTTTTATTTTTGTTTCAAAACTGAAGAAGCCTTGTGTCATAATAGATTTACCAACACATGATATAGGTTCAAATGTTGATGTTTGTAGGACGGTTATACCGCGTACCTAATGTGTTTCTGTCAAACATCACCTGTCGAGCCGTTTCCCAACTACGTTGGGGTCGGCTTCCAGTCTAACCGGATGCAGCTGAATACCAGTATTGTATTTATATAATGTTTTACTGTATTATGTTGAGACTCTAGTTTAGGTTTTAGTAGTAGTAGAGCTCTATGTGCGAGCTCGCCCGGGGAAGTACTACTGTAAGGGTGACATCATATTATAATGTACCAGTATATAATCCATATACGGATGGCGTTAGAGACGAAATGAAACCATGTAATGCTGTCTATAAACTGAGCCTTTATTGAATGAATACACGATTATATACTGGTACATTATAATATGATGTCACCCTTACACTACCACCATGTCTATTTGTGCCGCCAAGCAGCGTGGCTGTGTTCCGGTGGAAGGGTGTGGGTGCCGGTCTCACCACAGGCACATGAGACATAACAGCTTCGTCTCCATGATGGTAGGCGCCTGCGTTGCCTCTGGAGCGCAGGTGTCCACAGGCTGCGGCGAGCACTTACCATCTGGTGGGCTGCCCGCTTGTTGCCATCCAACAAAGATAAAATACATAAATTTTTGTTTTTTAGAAGTAAGTATCATAATGTAAAGTAAAGCCTTTCACTTAAGCATCATAATTAGATATAAAAATTAGATTTAGGGCATTTCTTGTTTCATTTTGACAGTCCCCAGTACCACATTGTCAGTTTACTCTTGTAGACTACCTAGCGAGTCTCACTATGCTCTCCCACTGACGAAACATTAACATAAAACATGTTGAAATCGTTATTTCTCTCTGTCACGTCGGATGAAATATTTTATCTTATCAGACAACATGTTTATTGTGAATATTTAAACAGGCGTCTGCCTCGTTGGCCTAGTGGTCGCAAGCGCGACTACTGAGCATGAGGTCCTGGGTTCGATTCCCACGTCGAGTAATATTCTTAGTTATATTTTTGGGTTTTTAAATCTGGAATTTCTCAGTCTTCTTGTTCTTAGCGTGTCGATGGCAAATTTTTAATTAAATATGTTTGTAGCAGTCATAACATCGTCAAGTGCGCAGGTGTTAGGGCATGCAGCGCAAGATGGAAGATGGGCCATTGTCTGTGGAGACACGCTGCATACACATTTGAGATCTGAGCCGTCCATGAAACCCCATCTGAAGAGATTATCTTTGCTACGGCCGACCTGGGTTCGGAGTCTATTCAGAGATTTCCAAGTCGACCACGGCAAAGCATGCCCAGGTGGAAGGCTTTCAGACATCTCGATGAAGCCGTCAGAGGGCTTAAGCAGCTCTCGCCAGAGATCACATCTCCGGACTAGCTGGGCCAACTTGGGAATTTCTCAGTAGCAGCAACGGACTCTGGATTTATGCACGGTTGATGGCAATAGGCTCGCCTCCTATTACATGGGACTTAAACATAACTGGTGAATTGTGGGTGTACTATTAGCTACACCTCTGTCAAACAGGCGTGATGTTCTGATGTATTTATACAGTGTAAATCGCTGTTTCCAACATAGGGACTAGCCTGAATGGCTATCGTTGATATATGGCTGTGATAACATGGGCAATCGCTTGTACACAGTGGCCTTTACAAATATACTTGTCAGGTTCATTTCTTAGCGCCTGCCGCGTGTATGTGTGTATTACGCATCGAAGTCAATACTTCGTGACTTGCGCAGTGCAGCTAGACTCGTTCTCGTTCTTTGGTGCAATGCCGCACTGCGCCTCCCGCCGTCTACTGTACTTGACGGATTGATTCTGTGAGTGACTACCGGAGTCCTAGCCAAGTATCCGAGGATCTAAGGTGAAGGTTAGTGTCACAGTGTTTCTATTTAAAATCTTTGTCAATATATCAACACACTGGCCTACTTAGTTCTCAAAATGGTGAATAAAGCACATTGAGAGGCAGCCGACATGATGTGTGACGTCCACCAACACGCACTGGGCCCGCGTGGTGGGTTACAGCCCACTGCCACTCATACAGAGGAGACTTGTGTCCCAGTCCCAGCAGTGGGAACACTAGAGGCTGATTGTGCTTGACCTACTTAGTTTACGTAACACTATGTTTAGGTGCTTTATTTTAAGATTTAAGCCTTATTTAATTTGACTTTCTCTAATGAATAACAAGCATGGAATGATTACTTGAAACCAACAAAAACACGATCCAAGATTTTAGTTAAATCAGTCCATACTAAAGTTTGGGGTTGGAGAGGGGGAGGGGAGGGTAGACGAGCGGAGGCGGAGAAAGACGAAGGTGTGGTCTTACGATCAATAAAAGTATCACGTCATGCTTTAACCTCATTGGTCTAAATACAATAAGTGTAGTCGAATCTAGCACACCTCCGCTCCGCTCCGCTCGGCTCCACTATAGTGGGAATCGGACCGCATACTTTACCCTCATTGGTGTAATGGACACGTAGCATAGTCAGGGGTAACAGGCCATTAACATAGTGGAGGGGAGATAATAATGATGTTACTCAATAGGTTAGTTTTCACTTGTCATAGAGGGAGGGTGATGGCCCAGTGGATAAGCCCTCACCTCTTGTTGTGGATTTAAATCGGAACTTGTGCTAGTCTGATTTTTTTAAAATCAATTATGTTTCTTTGTTCATCTTGGACATAATTATACAACATTATTTTTAGTATATGCGAAACCTGAATATAGTTTGTTCAGAATAAGTAATTGAATCGATTCCAATAATTTTTAAACCATGTTATATTTGATCCCAAAAATATTTAAAAAAAAGTTACAAGTAGGACACCGGGCGATACTAAGTACCTATCGCAATCATTTAGGTACCTTCTGCCAAATTATTATTATTAATGAGCTCAAGACGACGCTGGAGGCGCGCGCTCGGCGTATACAACATTAGTTTTAGTATATGCAAAACCTAAAACACGTGTCTAGTATTTTTATGTAAAGAATCTATGTACAAAATTTCAGCACTGTATCATGAAAAATCACAAAGCTATAAGCTATAACGTGGTCACCAAATGGCGCCTTCAGAGTCGTCTTGAGCTCATTGATAATAATAATTTGGCAGTAGGTACATAAATGATTGCAATAGGTACTTATTGCCGCTCGGTGTTCAACTTGTAGCCTTTTTTAAATATTTTTAGGACAAAATATAACATGGTTTAAAAATTATTGGAATCCATTCAGTTACTTATTCTGAACAAACTATATTCAGGTTTCACATATACTAAAAATAATGTTGTATTGCAGAAAGTTGTCTCCTGAACATGATTTAGATTTCTAAAACATATTTTTGTATGTACATGTTTCAGGTCTCTGGTGGACCAAAGCCATTGCGCAGTCAGAGCGTCGATAAGGAACTTCGCGCTCAAGATGGAGGTAAGTGTTCTAGAGTTTACTATACTATTAATAATAATGTAAACGCGACAGTAACTCTAGCTGTCCGTGTTTCAACAGCGAATTTCAAGGTCTGTGTCCCAGCAGTGGGAACTTTTAAAGCTGAATATTCTGTGCTTATTAAGATAGCATCACGCCTGTAATCCCTGAAGGGTACGGCAGAGGATACCTAGTAGAACACCCACTTTTCGCCAGTTATGTTTAAGTCCTTTGTAATAGGATGTGAGCCCAGTCGATCAGCCAGGCACAAATCCAGACTCCATGGCTGCTACTGAGAAATTCCTGATGGAAAAACGCAGTTACAGTTGGCCCGACCTGGGAATGGAACCCATTGCAAGCTCAGCAGTCGCGCTTGAGATCACTAGACCAACGACGCAGTCTACTCGTCTCTTTATCTATTTTAAGTATTAATAAATCTTCAAAGTGTAGGTATTAAACGTACATATATAAAATTTTCTTATTTTAATTTACAGAGCCCTGGTGGAATCTCTCATCATCAGCCCCCGTGGTGAATCCTGCTGACATCGTGCAGTCAATCACCATGCTCGGACGAGTCTCTGATGCTCTCAAATAAGATCTAGAAGAACAAGACGCCGCCGACAATGTTCTATTAATTTATCTAGTTATTTTTTTTAATTCTTAATTTAATTTTTCCATTTTACTTCTATAATCAAACTTAAAATATATATGTTCATTTAAAATAAATAAAAGCATTAAAAGGCGTCAATTCATCCACATTTCTGTCAACAGGCATATTGCCCAGAAGGCTGGCAGCATTGCCACGTTGGATGGCAATGCTGATTCTTTCACAACAAAATAAGCCAGCGCTCTGGTCACGGGAAGAGTTGGCCAACCACCTGGCGATGTCCTGAAAGACTAGGTAGGCCCTAGTCTTTAGGACATCGACAAGCAGTTGGTCAACTCTTCCCGTGACCAGAGGGACTGCCTATTTTTTTCTCGGATCCCATGACCCCATCCACAAAAGGCTCAAACACCAATGCGGTTATTGTATTTGCGCCATTCGAGGTTTTTAACACCGGCAACAGCTGCCTTAGCACACTACTCCAAATATTTTTTTTTATTACTAATGATTGGGAAAAAAAAGGATTGATATTATTATTATTAATCATTTAATTCAGACATAGTCCATATAAAAATTATAAAAATTAAAATCAAATTAAATACATGTACATTAAAATAATCAATAAAAAATAAAATTACGCACACACACTACAATTACATAACCAAATTAAATGAAGTATAAAATTAAATAAAATAATTAAAAGAATCAGAGCATAACAAAAATAAACACACACAATATTGAATTAAAATATACAAAATTATGCCATACGCAAATCTTATATAATACGAGGCGAGGCGCTAACATGAATGCTCTGTATCAGGGACAGGTCCCACCGCGGAAGCCCCAACAGTATCCTGAAAGCTTTGTTGTACTGTACGCGCAGTGCGCTGTACGCCCGCTGCGTAAAGTTGGTCCACAGGCTGCACGATTGAGCCCAAATAGCCAAAGACAAATGGAAAGAGGGATGGGAGGTCTTTGCTCTGCATTGGGACACATCAGGGTCCTTAGACAAAGTAACATCGCTTCGTAGCGAAACGATATCTAAATAACAATTCAATTCACGATAACAATTCGTTACTTTATGGTTTCGTTACGAATTTATAACATTGTCTACCAACTCGCGATAACGATGTCGATTGACCACGTGACTTAACGCGGCTTATGTCAATCCCATACATTTAAGTCTTTACTAACTTCGTTATCGTTTTTAAATTGTTACTTTGTCTAAGCCCCCTGGCTCATAATAATAAATATTTGAGTGATAGATCTGGATCTAGATCTGGCTCGCGAGGTTGTCAACATGTGGGACGTGAGTACAGCAGTCATTGTGCCGATAGTCGTGTCAGCCAATGGCTTAATAGCCAATAGCCTCGACCAACATCTGAGGAGGCTCTCGCTTGGCAGCTGAAGGGCTTGATTCAGAAAACAGTACTTCTGGACACGGCGCGTATCGTTAGGCGGTTCCTCTCTCAAGAGCCCTGACCACCGGTAGCTCGGACCCTGTTCCCGATGCCGGTGTGCTACTATTTTTTATATTTTTAAATGTTTTTGTTTATATTACTTGGTAAAGAAATATTTAAAAATGTAAATTATATGTGTAAATACGAATAAAGGAAATTTTTCTAATAAAGGGTAATTGTACGCACGACGGCCAATCAAGCTATACAAAACCAGTTTACGCGGATCTCTCATTGTATTGGAAATCTATACTTAGCGAAGCCAAGTTATACTACAAATGTACAGCTTCATGTGCCGCCGTGTGTACCACAAATGACTAAATTCGTTGAAAATTTTTAAAATATCAATTATGTTTCTGTCAACTCCAAACAATAATTTGACAGAAAGAGAACGATGATATAAATTTGTTTTGATCGATGTTGTGAATTTCGCCTTAACTGAACGCGATCAGCAAATCTAAGCCCCATTCAAAAGCTGTTAGTGCCAACATTGTGTGACACTAACAGCTCTTGAACTCGTTTCAGATGTGCTAATTATGTTCAGTTTCAGTGATGAAATTCGCTCTAAGTGGTATGTGTTGCTCAGTGTGACTATCTGAGTTTTCTGTCTTGAATTTTGTATTGTTTTCACCAATTTTCTTCAAGACATGTTTAATCATCACCGGCTTGGCTTTTTCCAACTCTATTGGGGTCGGCTTCCAGTCTAACCGGATGCAGCTGAATGCCAGTATTTTACATGGAGCGACTGCCTATCTGACCTTCACAACCCAGTTAGTACTGGGCAATACGACACCCCATGGTAAGGCTGGTTGTCAGACTTTTTGGGCCACTGGCTACCTAACGACTGTCAAAAGTCTACAAATGACAGCCGGGACCAACGGCTTAACGTGCTTTCCGAAGCACGGAGGAAACTCGGTATGTAATGGGTGGTCACTTATTCACAGACCAACTTAGGCAAGCACGGCTTAACCGACCCGAGCGGCTGTTATTATTTAGCCACGAGCGCCTCCTTGCAAGACATGTTTACTATCTCACTATTAATTCTTCTATTTTGAGTTAATTATCTATTTACAGTGAATGTAAATAGTTTTACGTATGTCAATAATTCCTTATCAGTAACAGATACAATATTATGTTATTAGATTTTTTTGGCTTTGAAACAAAACAAAAAAACCAATGACCAACATTGTTACCCTACATTAGGCCACTTTGGTGTGGAACTTGGTTTTATTTTTGTTTCAAAACTGAAGAAGCCTTGTGTCATAATAGTTTTACCTACACATGATATAGGTTCAAATATTGATGTTTGTAGGACGGTCATACATTCACCGCGTACCTAATGTGTTACTGTCAAACATCATCTGCCGAGCCGTTTCCCAACTATGTTGGGGTCGGCTTCCAGTCAAACCAGATACAGCTGAATACCAGTATTGCATTTGTATAATGTTTTACTGTATTCTGCTGAGACTCTAGTTTAGGTTTTAGTAGTAGTAGAGCTCTATGTGCGAGCTCGCCCGGGGAAGTACTACCACCATGCCTATTTGTGCCGCCAAGCAGCGTGGCTGTGTTCCGGTGGAAGAGTGTGGGTGCCGGCCTCACCACAGGCACATGAGACATAACAGCTTCGTCTCCATGATGGCAGGCGCCTACGATGCCTCTGGGAGCGCAGGTGTCCACAGGCTGCGGCGATCACTTACCATCTGGTGGGCTGCCCGCTTGTTGCCATCCAAAAAAGATAAAATACATAAATTTTTGTTTTTTAGAAGTAGGTAAGTATCATAATGTAAATAGCCTTACACTTAAGCATCATAATTAGACATAAAAATTAGATTTAAGGCATTTCTTGTTTTATTTTGAAAGTCCCCAGTACCACGGTGTCAGTTTACTCTTGTAGACTACCTAGCGAGTCTTACTAAGCTCTCCCACTGACGAAACATTAACATGAAACATGTTGAAATCGTTATTTCTCTCTGTCACGTCGGATGAAATATTTTATCTCATCAGACAACATGTTTATTGTGTGACAATATTTTAACAGCCGTCTGCCTCGTTGGCCTAGTGGTCGCAAGCGCGACTACTGAGCATGAGGTCCTGGGTTCGATTCCCAAGTCGAGTAATATTCTTAGTTATGTTGTTGGGTTTTTCCGTCTGGAATTTCTCAGTAGCAGCAACAGAGTCTGGATTTATGCCCGGTTGAAGGCAATAGGGTCGCCCCCTATTACATGGGACTTAAACATAACTGGCGAATTGTGGGTGTACTATTAGACACACCGCTGTCAAACAAGCGTAATGTTATGATGGATTTACACAGCGACCTACATCGCTGTTTCCAACATAGGGACTAGCCTCAATGGCTATCGTTGATATATGGCTGTGATAAAATGGGCAATCGCTTGTACACAGTGGCCTTACAAATATAACTGTCAGATTCATTTCTTAGCGACCACCGCTATCGTCTGCCTAGTAGGTATTTTCCTATCGTTATCATGGGGAGAATGTTGAGTTGGAAAAACGAAAATAATTATAACGAGGAGTCAATATTGCAATAATTTCAATCAAGCCCAGAAAAAGATATCAGGACCAACACTGTACTCTTTTCTCTGAGACTGATTAAAAACTGCATTTTATTTATTACTTAAATGTTTTAAATCGTCGGCGAAATCTTCTATTCTTCGAGTAACTAGACAAGTTAAAAATCGTTTACAATGACATCTATCCTTTTAATAACCCTTCATGGCTTGTGACGACCATATTATCAGTCTTTGCGATTTCGCACCCATTACCGAATGCACCCCTGCTTTCCTTACAATTAGTACCAGCGGTTGATCACAGATGGCGTTAAATTAAATCGTACTGCACGCTCTCAGACTGCGACAAAAAGTACCTACACATATGAATTGCATCGTATATCACACTTAGATCAATATTTCGTGACCTGCGCAGTGGAGCTAGGAGTCTAGACTAGACTTCCTTTGTGCCGCAGTGCGCCAGTCGCCGTCTGCCGTGGAGACGCGTTGGTGCTGCGAGCTGCGGCGGGAGCCATGCAGCCCTACAGTGCCGCGTATCCCACGGACTTGGACGAAGGTCAGTAATTTAGTGATTCTTGTACATTAATGCATGGATCTTGAGGGTGGTGTTAGTAAACGTTTTTCTATTTAAATTGTATTCGATACCCATGTTCTTGTCGTTAGTTTCGATCATGGCCATGTGCCAAAATGTCCATATATGTATACAAGATTCCAGTCATCTTTCGTGATAGTTTTAATTATCAAAATGCGTGTTTACAAATATTGATAGAGATTGATTTCTCTAAACTCAATGGTGATCTATTGTTTGTGAGGCGGAAGGGAGAAAGACGAGTCCGGGGTGAGAGGTGTTAGATTGAATTGTTCCGGGGAGCGGAGGGGGGGTTGAAGATGGGTGGCGGGGTGTCATGGCAATGGCGGGAGGGGCGTGGTTCCACGATTGATAAACGCAAAGCGACATTCTTTAACCTTATTGGTTAAAGACACGCGTATAGCTTTGCTGGAGCTACGATGATAATATTGACCAATAAAACCTTTTCACGTTTACCCGTTTTGCCGATTATCTAGTACTAACTGGGTTGTGGAGGTCAGATAGACAGTCGCTTTATGCAAAATATATCCAGCTGCATCCGGTTAGACTGGCAGCCGACCTCAGCATAGTTGGGAAAAGGCTAGGCAGATGATGATGATGAAACCTTTTCACATTGCATATAAATTATATTAAAGCCGTGGTGTCATGAATATTTAATTTTAATTATACAAGATGTGCACCTGCACCGATCTGTACCGACCCGCCCGTACCGGAAACCTGCTTCATTATGTAACCACCCTAAAGTTGAACAGCCGGCTGGCAGCCGTTGCTAGCTAGGTAGGGGCTCTTTACACACAGACACGTAGTACTACTTACCATGGCTGTTTAGTGACGGTTGGAAATGATATCACGAGTACTCACGTTTTAATAATAGCCTCTATGACACTAGGCGGTAGCTTCCGATTGGTGAAATTTTTTTCGGAATCTTAGCAGTATTTCCAAATATTAGGTATCCACTACATCTAAGCATTTTTTTTTTACCTCTTTATAATATTAGTATAGATTTTATTATTTATATTTTGGAGTTAGTTCATGATATATTTATGCAAAATGCTAATATAGACAGTTTCATGTTGTTTTGACGATTCTTATATATTTCTTTTGGTACAATTTCAGGTCCTTTGTCTGCGAAGATGGCCTCCTTCTCGTCTGAGCTGAGGACTGAATCATGCACTCCATCTGCGTGGTTTGGTGCTTCGGGTCGACTGGCGAGCCGGACCAGGGCAGGAAGTAAGTCATTTAGATTTGTTTTCATCCTTTAAATTATAATTTATAATAACACTAGCGACCCGCCCCGGCTTCGCACGGGTGCAATATATACATATAAACCTTCCTCTTGAATCACTCTATCTATTAAAAAAACCGCATCAAAATCCGTTGCGTAGTTTTAAAGATCTAAGATTTTTTTTTTATACTAAATTGGCTTACTGTTGACCTCAATCTAGTCCTGAGGACAGAGATAAGGTCGACGATGGAACGAACTAACCCAAAAGAAGCCTATTAACTCGCAACTTAAATAGATTGGGGTCTTATGAGCATGCATAGGGACAGACAGCGGGATGCGAGTTTGTTTTATACTATGTAGTGATAGTATCCTGCTACCCTAAGGAGGTAGGCAGAGAATTCTGATGTATCTAACCTATAGTATCTACACCCACATTCCGCCAGCATGTTTAAAGTCCATGTAAGTAAGTAGGTAATAGGGGGCGAGTCTATTGCCATCAACCGGGCACAAATCCAGACTCCGTGGCTGCTACCGGGAAACCTCTGATGGAACCCGGGAGCTCACGCTCAGCTGTCCACTAAATCAACGAGGTAGTTGAGACTGTCTCCACACTATCTAAAATCCCTGTGGGTATTACATTCGTCTTTTTATGAACATAATATTATTTCTGTTTTCAGTTCCCTGGGTGCCGTGGAGGGCATCGGACTTGTCTCACGACAGCTGACATCCGGCCCACCATTAAGGCAGCACATATGACGCCTGTAAACTTTACTTTTTTGTTTATAAATTTAATTTAACCTTTTGTCTTGTTCTTTCCGCCAAGAATAAGATGGAATGGGCAGTAGGCAAATCATTCACATCGGTTTGTCTATTGCTATAGTATTCTTGTGGATTTTTGAATATGTTCATAATTTTCTCTGTACTCAGTTAAAATTCTAGTATTATTTTGAGGTAGAAGAGCTTTATGTGCGAGCTCGCCCGGGGAAGTACTACCACCATGCTTATTTCTACCGCCAAGCAGCGTGGCTGTGTTCCGGTGGAAGGGTGTGGGTGCCGGTATCACCACAGGCACATGAGACATAACAGCTTCGTCTCCATGATGGCAGGCGCCTGTGATGCCTCTGGGAGCGTAGGTGTTCACAGGCTGCGGCGACCACTTACCATCTGGTGGGCTGCCGGCTTGTTTGCCATCCAAGAATAGTTGATAAGTTTTGTCTTCAAAGACATAAGTAGACATAAGTATTATTTGAATTAAAAACATCAATAGTAGGCCAAAGGCTTAGCGTTGCCATACAACGGGGCAACGCCGCCAGTCTTTTGGGTACATTACCAGTTGACTACGTTGAGGAGGAGTTTTTTGACGCCATTTTTTAAGTTTATTTTTAAGTTAGTTAGTCAATAGTTAGACATAAAAATTAGATTTAAGGCAATTCTTGTTTCATTTGGCAATCCCCAACTCCACCTTGTCAGTTTAGTCTTGTAGACTTACTAGCGAGATTCTCGCGTATATGAGACATATTGAAATCTTTATTTTACTTCCTCTCTCATCTTTTTTAGAATTATTTCGCTCATTTTATTAAATTATTTCGCTCATTTCAAGAAAGCGGTTTCCTGGATAAAATTAAGTTACACTGTTGAACGTTTTAGTAAGATAGTACTGAATAATTCTAAGATTCTCATACTAGCAAGACCTCAAGCTCGGGAATTTCGCAGTTGTTGCTATAAAGAACTGTGAAAAGAACTGTGACGGTCTGGATGTTAAAAACATTAAAAACAAACCACTCAAACATCTTGACAAACTTTCATAACAAAACCTAATATTTCTCAGATAAAAAATGCAAAACACAGTATACTTAGGACTATTAACTGTGAAGAAAGTGCAGTGTTATTCTACAATTCATATTTCTACGTAAAAATTGTGAAAACCATAAAATAAACAAACAAACTTTACAACTGTTTGTTTTGAAAATTTGAATTTTGGCGTCCTTAAACATAAACCTATGTTCCACGAAACAAATCTGTCATAATAATTTTGGACAGCGCCATCTAGTATCGAGTAGCGATACTACTCTTGACAAGTTTTTTTTACAAGTAACAAACCACTGTTCCATGAGAAATAATGTGATTGCCATATCAAAAAAATAAAATAAAAACGGGGTAATTACTATTCTTACTCGAAACAGATCGAACAAATAATTTTATGTGTGTGTGAACCACTAAACAAAATTTAAAACTTATTTTAACACATAAAAGTAACATCAAGCAACAATATTACTAAACTTAAATAGCAAGGCGATTACAATAGGAAAAAATAACAACAAAAATGGGCTCCGAAGAAAAAAATATAACTTAACGTTGCAAACATAATGTTGTGAGAACTTTGTCATACGAATCACTTTGTATCAGACACAACTCGATAGATTCTATTAACTCTCAAATAAATACGACGGCATTAAGTATGTTCGATCTATCCACGGGACCGGTCAATGTGGCGACACTTGGGGGAGGCCTATGTCCAGCAGTGGACGTCTTTCGGCTGAAATGATGATGATGATGATGATCTATCCACAAGCGCCCCATCAGATGACATCTCTAAATTGAGACAAGAATTAGAAGAAAAGCAAATATTATTGGATAATGCTAAAACGGAAATTGATAAATTGTCCTTAGAAAATATTCAACTACGCAAGCAAATTCAAGAACTATCTACATCTAAGTTACTACATGAAAATATATCGAATGAGATCTTAAATACACCAAAACAAAAAATAATAATACACTTGTAACGACAATGTTTAAAATAAAACAAAAGAGTCAGAAATTCTACGTCCTATAGAAACCAACAGCTGTACCACTGAATATTATTCAAAAGTACTTCCAGATAAACCAAAGGCAAACAAGGATAGTAATTTCACACAAAATAATACATCAAACCGGAAATGCGAAGAAGAAAAGAGGGGATGGATAATAAACAGAAGTCCATCTACATATTTGGTGCTCAACCATGTGTTGGATTAGCATCTAAGTTAGCTTATTCCAGAATTAATACCAGGTATGATAGATATAAAATTGAATCTATTACTAAACCGCAAGCGTCTGCAAATGACGTGCTTAGCAGTTGCGAACGCATGAAAATGACATGCGGAGATAAAATAATTATAAGCGTTGGTGAAAACGACAACAATCCTATAAAACTGTTATATAATTTATTGTATGTACTCAAAAAATTTGAAAAAACCAATGTCATCGTTCTTGGTGTAAATAAAACGTATCATCTGAAGGAAAAGACACTGAATGAAACTTTAAAAACTTTTGTAATAATATTGTTATCTGTACCTTTATAAATTGTTATAAGTTATCTGTAAATACCCTATGTAAGAAAATTAATTCTACTAGATATTATAGATTATAATGCAAAATATTCAAATTTCATGTCAAAAAAAAATGAAACATTATTAATACTAAGATTTTATCCCAAGAATATGCTTTTACACTTAAAAAGAAAACATCATGAAAACACCCCGAAAAGAGTTCAAATTGAAATAAATAACAAATGCCCCAATAGTAGTAACCACGTGAAAGGAACGATACTGTATTATTTCGATTTAATGCGTAAAAAAGCTATAGAAATAGATGAAAACAAATCGCATCAACAAGAAACCAGGTTTTTCTATAATGCCAAATCAAAAAAATATCTCTATAACGACAACAATACAACTACAGACTCAATTACACTGTTTCATCAGAATATAGCCGGCCTTTTAAACAAACAAGATAATTTAGAGTTATGCATAGATGATTTTGACAAGAAAAATAATTACATAGATGTGATATGTCTCTCGGAATCTTTTATTAAAAGAGGCAATGAAAACAACGTAACTTTAAAAAACTTAAAAATAATTACCTCATACTCTAGAATAAAAGAAAAAAGAGGTGGTGTTTGTATTCTTTCAAGAAATAAAGATCTGGCTATTTGTAGCACCTTGTCCATGGCCAAAGTATTTGAATGTTGCGGAGTAGAATTTCCCGCTCTCAACTGTATTATTATTTGCTTATATAGAACCCCAGACAGCAACATAAACTCATTTTTTGACAAATTTGAATTACTTCTAAATAAAATTTGTAATAAACCCAACAAAAAAATTATTGTAACAGGCGATCTAAATATAGACACACTCAAGAGCAATAAAATAGCTTCACGTCTTAAAGACACTCTAGTCAATTTTGGTCTCTTCTTACACATAGGTCAACAAACGAGGCAAAAGGCATGCATTGATCACTTTATAAGTAACATCAAAGATGCGAATGGTAAAGTTCACGAATTATTCCTTTCTGACCACAACACAGGGCAAACTTTAAAATTTTCTGTTATTAATAAACCAAAAATTATCTTAGTAAATGGCTTCGTGTGGTTCACTGCTTCGTTGGTCTAGTGGTCGCAAGCGTGACTGCTGAGCATGAGGTCATGGGTTTGATTCCCAGTTCGGGCAAAGCGGTTTTTCGATCAGGAATTTCTCAGCCACGGAGTCTGGATTTGCGCCCGGTTGATGGCAATAGGCTCGCCCATATTACATGGGAAATGTGAGTGTCGGTGTACTATTAGGTACACGGCTGCCCAACCCTTCGGGGATTACAAGCGTGATGTTATGCTATGTTAGAAAATGGGCGTTGCAAATCCGGCTTAATAGTGTTTCTTCGACTCGTTGAACAAGTTCAAATCATATTCAATGACATCTATCAGTTTCACTTCTACTTATCAAAACCTCACTGCTTCACCTTGCCAGCATTGCAAACTGCATTGTCGTATGCACCCCATCTTCCTCTACAATTAGTTCCTACGTTCAAACACAGATGGCGTTTCTATAAAAACAAACTGAACACTTTTGCCAACAGATGACGTTATGTACAAAAAGAAATACAGTCGGAGCTGGACAACGGAGCTTGTATCAAATTAAGGGCCCAATCCCTGGGTAGAACTAGTGTGTTTTTAAGTTTAAACTAGTTTCCAAACAAAGCCTCCTAGTGTTCCTTTTAACACTCAAGCAATACAAATTATTACCTATAGCATTTCGGCGATTTTTCAAAGAAAACCTTGGATAAAGTTAAGAGCGACCGAAGCGAGTTTGATACTTGTGTGTTTGTGTCTTGTATAGTGTGTGGTGTACAATAGTACACCACACAAAAGAAAGAGTTTCTTTATGAACGATCAGAAAGTTACAAAGAAAAACTGTTTATTCTGCATGGTAGCAAAACACGAACATTATAAATAAACATAAAAACAATAGGAAGCCGAAACGATATTGGCAAACACATTCAATTTAAAGTTTATTAATATAAACAACACAACTTTTGCTGAAAAGTCTAATACGACCAAGTACATACGGGGCCCGGTACCCGTATCACTTGCTACACCAGCTGCGTGCCTAATCCGGCCCTGATTACACTCACAGACTCAGACAAATACGTACATATAAATTGCATCGTATATCACACTGAGATCAATACGTTGTGACCTGCGCAGTGGAGCTAGGAGTCTAGACTAGACTTCCTTTGTGCAATGCCGCAGTGCACCAGTCGCCGTCTACCGTGGAGGACGCGTTGGTGCTGAGAGCAGCGGCGGGGGCCATGCAGCCCTACAGTGCCGCGTATCCCACGGATTTGGACGAAGGTCAGTATTCCTCCTTTATTAATTTACTGTTTCACCTTGCCAGCATTACCAACTGCATAGAATTTAATTTAATTTGAGTAATAGAGAAGTATGGAAGAAGAAGACATGCTGCGCCGACCCCAAATTAATTGGGATATGGGCAAGAGAATGATGATTGATGATGATTAATTTACTGTTTCATTACTTCTGAGTTTTGGATTCGATTCCTAGGTCGAAAGTTATATTGGTTTTTTTTTTCACCAAGCCTGTGTGCCGGTTAATGGGAACAGTCTCACCCCTGTTAGATGGGATTTAAAGACAACTGGTAAAATGTGACCTCTGCCTAATCCTTTGGAAATTATAGGCGTAACGTTATGATAACTTTATAATAACATGACATCACGGCTGTAATCAGAGGTGTTCCTAATAATACACCCACATTTCGCCAGTCATCTTTGTGAGGTCGCGGCATGGCATGGCGTGGCATGGCATAAACGCGGTGGTCGTTAATTTGGGTGAGGGGGGAGTCAGTGTGCGGGGGAGGGGAGTAAAAGCGGGGTGTCATAGGGATGTGGGGGGCAGTGGGGTGTCATGGCGACGCAGCACGAGTAGGCGTGCTTCTACAATCGATAAATGCGTGGCGTCTTTTTTTGCCTCATTGATTAAACACGCGAGTGTGTTCGGTGTCAAAGCCATCACTGGCGGAGCTACGATGATAATATTGGCCAATAGAATGCTCGCATTCTCACGCTTCATAAATATTAAAGCAAACAGAGTTGCTGAACATTTATTATTTATTAGAATACACACCTCTGCCAACATGAACAATTTTTGGCGTAAAAATTAATGTTGCAGATGATTCTATTTTAGTCGGGGCGTTAGTCGGAGTGTTGTGCTTGCGAGGTTGGTCCGTGGCTGTGAGACCATTCATATTATATCGAACCCTCAACGCCTTTCAGACATTGTAGATCTTTGACAGTCATTAGATACCTACGGGTGCGTTAGTAACCTCGGTGGGATATCCAGTCTCGCGACACGGGTCCCTATCGTTTTACCCAATAACTGGATAATGAAATTCAGATAGTTCAAAATTTTAAAATATTCATTGATGTATTTCAGGTCCCTGGTCGGCGAAAGTCTTCGCCCCCTCGCCTTTGAAGACTGAATCATGTACTCCATCTACCTGGTTTAGTGCTTCGAGTCGACTGGTGATGAAGACCAGGGCGGGAAGTAAGTGTTTTAGATTTACTTTCTACACTTTAACGAATACCAATATTTTTTATTTTTTATTTTTGTTTGGAAGCATAACGCTTGTCTCCGTGTGAAGTCAACCTGCCACGAGGACGCAGTACGGGTTGGCAAGACATGCCAGTGTTGTGATGGCCTGTGCACCAGCATGCAAATATCAGTTTTAGTATGTTTACCTTGCCTTGGACATCGCCGCAAAGTTACTGTATGCATTTCGGGGAGTGTGCTTTGGAATTAGACAATTTAACTGCCCTATGCCCATTCTATCATCGGAGATACGGCGAAGCGTCACCGTTATATGTTTGAAGTTCCAGGGACCAGAACAAAGCGCTATGCTTCCACATTTATTGTGCGAACCACCAGTCATCATTATAATCTGGATCTATTCAAAGTTCGAGTGAATCGGTTTCTTCTATGTAAGCGTTCTTCACGATAGGCCGCGTCAACGCTTCACATCAGGCGAGCTGCGGCCAAACACACGCCAATAAAGTATAAAAAAACCTATGTTTATAAGCTTTCACGGTTTACAACTAAACTTGTACTGTCACATACGGGATATCTTGCGTGATTGAACACAAAACACAAACAAAAAAATGAAAAACAAACAAACAACAAATAAAAAAATCAATAAAAAAAAAACAATCAAAATGAATAATCACGGAAGATATTCCGTAAGTGACAGTACAAGTTAAAAAAAAATAGGTATATAGTTTTGCTCATACTAGCCGAATAAACGCGATTACTTATACAGAGTGATGGTTTTTATTCGGCTAAGCACTTAAGCAGTTTCAGTTAATCCGTTCCCAGACGAAACTCTTCAAACTGCACATTGTACTGAGGTATTCAATTTTTATGAACATAATATTATTTCTGTTTTCAGTTCCCTGGGTGCCGTGGAGGGCATCGGACTTGTCTCACGACAGCTGACATCCGGCCAACAATTAAGACAACACATGTGACAAATATCTTCTCCTCCCTACGGTTCCTTTTGCGTTCTCTCCTCTAAGAATAAGATGGCATGGGCATTTACACCGTTTAGCTAACGATTCCCCATTGCTATAGCATTCTTGTGGAAATATTTATCTTTGTATTCAGTTAAAATTCTAGTATTATTTCGAGGTAGAAGAGCTCTATGTGCGAGCTCGCCCGGGGAAGTACTACCACCATGCCTATTTGTGCCGGCTCGCAGCGTGGCTGTGTTCCGGTGGAAGGGTGTGGGTGCCGACGTATCTACTGGCACAAGAGACATAACAGCTTCGTCTCTCTGATGGCAGGTGCAGGTGTCCACAGGCTGTGGCGGCCTAGTACCATCTGGTGGACTGGCCTCATGATTGCCATCAATTAATAATAGGTAATAAGTTTAAGTAGGCTTAGAGACGAGAGCTATAATATAGTAGGTTCAAGGACATACATAAATTGGGAATTTTACACAGTTATGTAAAAAAATAGAATATAAGTTAGGTTAAGGGATTTGTTGTTTTATTTTAAAGAACCCCAGCGCCACATTCGTACACATAATTATAATGAGTGTAAAAATACCCATAACGAAGCCGAAAGGCATTTGTTTTCCTCGTCATTGTGATCATTTTTTGTTCTGGACCATATCTGTGTACGTTCTAGTTACGAAGATATTGAAGGTCAAAGTTTCAACGTTTACACGGAGTTTTTTTTCTATATACAAGTTTTTAATGTTATTACTTTGACCCTCAATGACGCCTGAACTACGCAATGCATTAATCAGCACAATATTTTGAGTGCATTACATTGAGTCTTATCATACCAAAAAAAAGTCGTTTCCCAGCAATAATTTTTGCGTAAAGTTACTTAGTTTTGTTGTACAGAATGCTTGGTTGACGGCTTCGTGAAGGGTCCTTTTACACCTTATATACTTACTAATGAGGCTCTTACTCTTTGGCCACGAACTACGTGTTTAAACGACACGCGTGTTGTGACAGTAACTACGGACAAAACCAATGACTGAAGTTGTTTAGAGCTTCCCCCGTAGCACGACCACCGTAGACAAGGATTTCTTTGACGGAAGAATCGACAAAATGACAGATAGTGCAAAGAAATCTGTCACTGTGTCGACACAATCTGTCATTTTGTCGATTCTTCCGTCAAAGAAATCCTTGTCTACGGTGGTCATGCTACGGGGGCTTCACACAAGTCACCGCCACGGCTCCAAGTGCGTGGGCCTAGCGGGGTCTGACAATGGAAGGTGACAATAAAAGGAAATGCAGAATGAAAGGCAAAAATTAATTAAATGAAGCATCTGAAATCGAGTTCTTAGCGAGATTTCTTTTTTCAATTTGACAACTCAGTTACTTATTTAAAGTTTATGCACACAAGTGGTACATGGCTACATACACTGTATGGATCGGAATGCTGGGCTGTGAAAAAGATGGATGAAAAAAGATTTCATGTAGCGTAGATGAGAATGTTGAGGTGAATGTGTGGTGTGACAAGAATGGATAAAGTGGCGCCAATTATAAAAAAGTTGAAAGGGAATCTACTGTCTTGGTATGGGATCGCATGTGACCAAAAGAGTGATGCATATAAAATTAAATGTTGATGAATGGAGAGAGAGAGGAAGGCCAATGAAACGAAGTACTAAATTCGATGCAGTTATTATGTTAATTACACTAAAGAAGAGGAGAACGCTCACCTGCGTTCAAAATTTCAAAAGAGTAGTACCTACAGAAAAATAAAACTTTTGTAGGTACTACTTTTGTTTAGTATTATTAATATTGACGGCACGGTTGGCGTAGTGGCTGAGCGATGGGCTGCTGCACTGCGTGTCGTGTGTTCGATACCCGCACGCAACAAATATTTATATGACCTACAGGTAGTTCTGCTAGGTCTAGCTGATGTGTGTGTGAGTTTAAATGTTTTTAAACGCACCCACGATACAGGAGAAATTCCTAGTGTGAGGCAACGTTATTTAAAAAAAAAACAGTAACTGCAAAGCGTATCACACATCGAAGTCAATAATTCATGACCTGCGCAGTGCAGCTAGTCTGTTCTAGACTAGACTTCCTTTGTGCAATGCCGCAGTATGACGTGCATCGGTCTTTAGTGTAGGTACTGGGGCTTTGGAGCTTGTACGCCTTCAGGAGCGCGTCTCCCAAAATTGGAAATTAAGGTTAGTGATTCTGTATTACTTTTCAAGAGATAAATCTGTAACGTCAGGTGTGTAGTACTTGTGGACGGCGAGTTATGGGCTAGCTCGCCGTCCGGCCGTCTTATGACGACAGGCCATGTCGACGGCGCGATCGTGTTCCACGGGCGCCTCAAAGAGATGTCAGCAACCACGTAGGGATCCGCATGGGCCGATGCCTGCCAGGGCTGCGGGACTGTTCGAAAGGGATACCACGGCCCTGGAACACAAAGGGCAAATAAGGAACATGGATGGGTTTTAGTCAGTACAAGTCTGACACTCCCTTCCGCTTCGCCCAGAGCGGGGGGAGGGGGGTCATTTGATGATCTCCCATCCTAAAAAAAAAAAAAGGTGTGTAGTACTAGCAACCGGCGTGCGTGATGACTGTATGACTGATGAATGAGGTCAAGGCGAAAGGAGGGTGTAAGGATCGTAGATAATGGTAGTGTTTGTCCAGTAGGGTAAGAGCCTGAATTAATCTATGTACGTAAATCTGTGATGTGATCAATCAACTTAGCCAGTTGCGGTAACACCCTGTCTCCGCTTTCGGTAACCAGTCTGTTCCAGTCACCTTTTAAAGGGCGGCGGTGATTCATTCTAGCGGGCGTCCCGTGATGTGTTTTTATTTTATTTTAGTTGTATTTAAGAGCGGCAACGTCTTAGGGCATTTCATATAAACTTTCGAGTGATTTTTTTTCGAAATTCCTGAATAGATTTTAATTAAAATTCGTACGCATAAGCAGGATACATAAGTCTAAAAACTTGACAGAGAACATTTTCGAAAAATAGTGTAAAGCTAAATTAGACCAATTTAAGATTTTCCACAGAAACAGAAACTTCCAATTATCTTTTTTTTAAAAGATATTTCGAAAAGTTCTCTGTCAAGTTTTTAGACTTATGTATCCTGCTTATTCGTACGAAGTTTCATTAAAATCGGTGCAGTAATTTCGAAAAACAATCACTTGAAAGTTTGTATTAAATGCCGTAAGACGTTAACGCTCTTAATATAAAATTAAATAAATTCTAGAGTCTCATATTCATAATCGAATTCGTGGTTAATTATAGTCAAGTGGTTGTACAAAAAATATATTATTTTAGGAGAATTCTGTGGAAATAGAGGGACAAGAACGGAGGGGGGGCAAGAAATAAAATCACACGAGGAGGGGGGAGGTAACAAAGGTGCAGAGGGGCTAAAGATATTTGGATTCTCTTTTACTTCAGTGGTTACTGACTAAGCTGTCCCTGATGCTGTAAGGCATGAAACAAAGAAGGCGCAAGGGTCCAGGAGACTGATACGCGGGGTGGCAAGGAACTTGGTCAGTGGGGCAAGGGCACGTAAGAAAGGTGAGAGGAGGGTGGGGCACGGAAGGAAGGTGCGGGAGGCATGCGCACATTCGGGCGGGCCGCGCCGCTGCGCACCGCATTGCAGATCCTCCTACTAACATTATTTTCGCACGCCGTGCACCGGTCGAAATGCAAATGTAACAAGTATCAGCCTATAATGTTCCAAGTAAATACTTATTTATTAATCTTCATCATCATCATTTCAGCCGAAAGACGTCCACTGCTGGACATAGGCCTCCCCCAAGTGTCGCCACATTCACCGGTCCCGTTCGATTCGCATCCAGCGGATTCCTGCAACCTTCACCAGGTTATCGGTCCACCTAGTGGGAGGCCTTCCAACGCAGCGTCTTCCGGTTCGCGATCGCCACTTTAGAACTTTTCGGCCCCATCGGCCATCCGTTCTGCGAGCAATGTGCCCTGCAAACTGCCACTTAAGTTTGGCTATTCTTCAAATTCAAATTCAAATTATTTATTTGTGAAACATAGGTACAATATAATAAGATCTAATTCCAGTTTTGTCAGGATCGCTATGTTTAACCTAATAGGTATACAAATTTCGGATACTTATAAAACTAACTTAAAAAAGACAAAAATAATAATTAAATTCAAATTATTATTCGAATTAAATTAAATACCATATATCATTAAAATTAAATAAAATACTATTACATTACACCCTTAGATAGAATTAAGCTTAAATAAATCGGACATTTGACTCACACAACGACTTCATTATTATTCTTTATTTATTTATGATTTTTTAAATTATTTTTCTTTTTCAGGACCGGGGCCGATTAGTTGGTGCTTTGAACCAGTACTTTGTAGACCTACGCTCCACGTATCCCAAGTAAAAAATGGAGGTGTGTTTATATTATATTTTTTTATACGTTTCTGATGTTAAATATTTTTTTAAGTAGGTATACTTCCACCACCAAGGGAAACAACAAGGGTAGGGCTAAGTAACATTATATTTGAGAAGAAATAAACCTGTGTGTGCCCGACAATTATGTATTGCGAAGGCGACGGCCACGTCTATTGGCGGTAAACAGTAGTAGGACCAATCTACTGAGTAACGGGTGCAGGCATGTGAATGTCTATTCGGGCGTTTGAGTGTGTATGAGGGCGTGGGTGTGTGGGTGTGTGTGTGTGTGAATACCATTTATTTGTGTCTTTATATACTTATGACCAGTTACAATACATGATAACCAGTAATCCTCCTTACCCTGTAAGATGTAAGTAACTATGAGTATATTGGTTTCAGATATTTTAATGCAATTTAACAAGTTTTAGGAGAGTGACGCTGCTGGAGCTGCCAGACGGTCAGAATGTGCTGCAGGTGGAGTCCCACCGGATGCACCAACCCTCTCCCAACTGGCACTGATTGTTTTATCAACTTGTGCAGAAGATTCTGGAGAGCCCCAAACCGAGCCAAGTGTTCTAGATATTCCATCGGTAGTAATTAAATTTCTAATTTATGAGCAATATTGTTTTTATAATTATATTGCATGGAATCTTTGTCCCGACTTTTTATACTAGGTGTTAAAATTTTCGAGCTCGCTCTGCTCGCTTTTGTAGATTCCACATTAATTTTGAACTTATCTTGAAGTCGACCGCAGAATATCATCATTATCATCACTCTCCTGCTCTTATCCCACATGATGATGAATGCAACTAACCAAAAAACTAAATTTTAGGTGGGGGCGGGCAGCTAGAAAGCCGAAGGAAGCTGATGGAGCTGCCAGTCCGTCAGAATGTGCTACAGATGAACAAACCTTTACGCAACTGGAACTGACGGTTTTATCCATTTTGGGAGAGGATGTATCAGGGCTGCGACGCAAGGTAAGAGGGTCAACCTTGTTATGGATAACAATTAAAGAAACTAATGATATGATGAGATGTATTTATAATTATGTTGCATGGAGTCTTTGTCACGACCAAGGCTCGGAAACCGGTTGAAATTCTTAACCAGTTACGGTCATTGCCCCAAACCGAAATCGATTTAGGTTGCACTTTACCGGTTTATGCGGAAACCGGTTTTTCGTTAATATGAGTTTTCATAGTGAAAATAAACCGATTAAAACCAAGTTTGATAGGGACCCCGGCCCTCGCCACCCTCGCTCGCACGGTCTGGACGTTGCCGTAAACAAAAAAAAATACGAATTATGGAATTAACCGGTTAATTTGGGTGTCAAAACCGTTTGTGCATATGTAACCGGTAACCTTTATCATACATAAAAATAGTTCACTTGTTTAAACCGGTAAATGAATGAACGATATATTTACCGTTATTTAATTGAAAATAACCGCATTTTTTTAAACCGGCTCCGAACCCTGGTCACTACTTTTTATACGAGGGGAGATGTTAAAATTTTCGAGCTCGCTCCGCTCTCTTTTGTAGCCAACTTTCACATTAATTTTGAACTTGTCTTGTCGGACGCGCCAATCTTATCCCAACTGGAACTGAGGGAGAGGATACTATAGAACTGCAAACCGAGTCAAGAGTGCCAACTTTCCATATAAACAAATCTTTAATAAAATTTATTATCGCATTTATAATTTAATGGTAAAAACAACAAAGCAATAGTGTATTAGATAAGACGTACTACTCCATAGAAGAATTTTTAAATGATAAAATATGACATTACTAACCTTTTTAATACAATTTACCTTTGACATGCATGTAACAATAAATTATAATTAATTAATTGCTTAATAACAGTATCATTAATTGACAGCATTTACTCGACCTTGAATTTTTATTGTATAAATTCAAACTTATAAGTTTGAATTTATACAATAAAAATTCAAACAATCAATCAATTCAATCAATTTTTTTTTAGTTATAACTAAAAAAAAATTGATTTGTACACCAATTTCATTGGTGTATAAATCAATTCAATAAAGTTTGATTGATTGATTGATATTATAATAAGCATGGAGTCTTTCTCACGTCTTTTTTCATTAAGGGCATTACATGGCTCAAATCCCAAAAACAGCGTATGTTCAAAGAAATTTGTTGATGAATCCCTTCGTGCGTTTTCCGTGTAAAAAAAGTATGTTATAGTTAAGTTCATCACAAATAAAATGTATTGTTTAAAATTTTAATAAACCTTCTCAATTTTTTTTTGGTTAATCGTAGAAAATAGGTCCTTTTTCAACCTTAATTGTAAATTATCTCTGTAACGGCTGAATAGATCGGCATTAATTTTGTAACAACAAATACGTAATGATATACTTAACAATCTGTATTGTTTTTTTTCTGTTATTTCTTTTAATATTTTTAAATAATAAATAAAAACCGAAATTTTGCGAAATGTGCGGGGCAAGTCAACAAAAACCAGTACAGGGATCAAATCATCAAGGTCATCGAGCAATGTAATGCCCTTAAATAATAAGAAAAATACAGATACATAATATTTGTAGTATCAGTCAATGATATTATTTTATTGTTTGTTGTACAGAGTCGCCGTGTGACACAAGATCCAACAGACAACTGCACTGAGGGACTAAATCCAAGTAAGTATTTCTAATTATGTATTGTCTATTGAAAATCTCTAAAACACTTCATAACTCAATCTATTGCATCTACTTTTTAGGGTTCCGGGACCCTATTACTAAGATTCCGCTGTCCGTCCGTCCGTCTGTCTGTCAGCGGGCTGATCCCTAATAGGTAGACAGTTGAAATATTCACAGAATGTGTATTTCTGTTGCCGCTATAACAAAAAATAAATTAAAAATTAAATGGTACGGAACCTTTCATGCACGACACCGACTCGTACTTGGCCTGACTGATTGCGTGACGGTTGACAGAGGAGAATGGAAGAAAAAAACGAGTTGCGCCGACCCCAAGTAACATGGGACAAGGGCAGGGAGATGATGAGGATTTTTTTATTTGTGTTTATATTGTGTAAACGGCAATGAGTGTAAATTCCCTGATTTATTAATTTATATTTATTTATTTAAAAATCATTTCTTTTCTTTACAGCCTCCAACGGTCGTCGTACACGTCCACGACGTCGGAAGCAAAGAATAACACAAAAAGGGTTCCGTTACCTGTTCAGAAAAATATATGCTGATATTGAGGAACTTCGCACTATGCCACGAGAACTAATCTGGGATTATTCTAGATTTTTATAACCGAAAATTAAACTATTTCTAGAAATTTAAAATAATTATTAGAAGTTATTGGGAAAGAAGAGAGCAGCGGTGGCCCAGTGGTGGCGGCTCCGACTTACGAACATTAAGGTAGGCGCATTACTTTGTATAATTTATTTCATCACCACTGCTCTCAAAAACGGTGAAGGAAAACATCGTGAGGAAACCGGCATGTTCTAGAACCAAAAATTCGAAGACATGTGACATCTACCAACCCGCACTGGGCCCGCGTGGTGGATTGTGGCCCATTTCCTCTCATAGAGAGGAGGCCTTGTGTCCCAGCAGTGGGAACATTATAGGCTAGGGAAAGGCCTTTGCCCAGCAGTTGGATGCATGATTGTTTATTTCTGGTTACAATGCTCTGTAATTGCAACATCATGTTATAATGAACAGTTACAATTATTGATCATTTATTTCCTGAGCTCGTAATTTCTGAAGTCGCTTTGAGTGTCTGGTGTTCCAAGTTCAGTTCCAGTTAATTTACCCGACTGCGGCAAAGTACAAAAGGAGGGCTGAGTTTCCTGTTATTGTACTCTCCAGGTGAGTTTAAATTTCATAGCTATAATCATTCTAAGTCTGTTCTAAATAGTGTTATTTTGCTTAATTGTAAACTTAGAAGTCATCATCATCATTTCAGCCGAAAGACGTCCACTGCTGGATATAGGCCTCCCCCAAGTGTCGCCACATTGACCGGTCCCGTGCGACTCGCATCCAGCGGATCCCTGCGACCTTCACCAGGCCATCGGTCCACCTAGCTAACTTAGAAGTAAAACATTATTATTATATTATATTACCCCAATCCCTTATCCCAATTTAATTGAGGTCGGCGCAGCATGTCTTCTTCCATACTTCTTTATTTCTCGTCATCTCATCAGTCACCTCCTTTCTAGCCATATCATCCTTCACACAGTCCATCCATCGTTTCTTTGGTCTTCCTCTACTCTTATATTCATCCACATTCATACTCAATACTTTCCTCTCGAGATTTTCCTCTTTCCTCCGCATCACAATAAACGATTACTGCACAACTTTATATTCACACCCACACACAGCTACACCACACATCCCCTTTAGCATTCTCATCTCAGCCTCATGCAAATGCCTTTCATTTATACCGTTTGTGTTCCATACAAATGGTGCGACCAAATAAAATAATCGTGAGTGCCACCACTTTAGGACGCATCAACGTACAGTAGAATAGTGCATTTTGCATCAAACATCTATAACACATACATACAATATAACATCTCGCCTGTTTCCGAAAGCTTTGGCAGAGGTCTACCTTAAATGTACACCCACATTTCGTTCGTTATGTTTTAAGTCCCTTGTAATAGAGGGCGAGCCTATTGCCATCGACTGGGCACTAATCCAGACTCCTTCCATCCCACCCCTGAAAAATTCACGGTGAAAAAACCCTAATAATATTTTTACCTGGGAACAGAATTCAGGACATCAAGCACAGTAATAACGCTTGCAATCACTAGACCAAGTAGGCAACCCTTTTTTACGTAGGACTTAAAAACGACACACCCCTCCTAAGCGAATAAAACAGCGAATGACTACAAAATTTATCCACACAAACACTACCCAAAATTATTTTGTATTAAAAGTCTACGCAGCGGTAGCACTGCCTACGCGATACATTACACGTAGGTCTAATGTATCGCGTAGCAAAGGGCTACGTAAATATGTAGCGCGTAGCAATAGTCTACGCTATGCTACGACTAATGTATCGCGTAGCAACCGGTTACGTAAATACGTAGCGCGTAGCAAATGACTACGCTATGCTACGACTAATGTTAGGCGTAGCAAACGGCTACGTAAATACGTAGCGCGTAGCAAAATAGACACAATGCTAAGCCTTGAAGTGTGCAACATACATCATCATTCTCTTGCCCTTATCCCAATTCATTTGGGGTCGGCGCAGCATGTCTTCTTCTTCCATACTTCTCTATTACTCGTCATCTCATCCGACACCTCCTTTCTTGCCATATCATTCTTTATACAGTCCATCCATTGTTTCTTTGGTCTTCCTCTACTCATATACCCATCCACATTCATACTCAAAACTTTCCTCACAACATTTTCCTCATTCCTCCGCATCACATGCCCATACCACGACAACCGATTACCACACAACTTTTCAGTCACCGGCGCCACTTTCAGACTTCCTCTTATATACTCATTTCTTATTTTATCCATTCGCGTAACACCACACATTCCCCTTAGCATTCTCATCTCCGCCACATTCAAATGCCTTTCATTCATCCCTTTTGTGGCCCAACATTCTGATCTATACAAGACAACAGGTCTAACCATTGTTTTATAAATCTTCCCCTTAAGTTTAAGGGGAATGAGGGAGTCGCAGATTGTTCCCTTGACCTGCCGCCATTTCATCCATCCCGTGTTAATTCTGTGCTTTACACTACGATCTATTTCGCCATCGCTTTGCACGAGTGAACCGAGATACCGAAAGTCGGAGCAGACAGGAAGAAACGCGCCATCTAGCGCTATGGCTCCAGAACTGGAGAGACCGCCGAAATCGCAGAACATGTATTCTGTTTTAGTTCTGCTGATTTTTAACCCAACATTCTCCAGCTTCTGTTGCCTTTTCTCCAATCTGCTCTGGATCTCAGGTCCATCTTCACCGACAAGAACAATGTCGTCGGCAAACAGCATGCACCAGGGTGCCTCTTCCTGTATGTCCGACGTCAAAGCGTCCATAATCAACAGGAAGAGGTAAGGACTTAAAGCCTACCCTTGATGCAAGCCTACAGCCACACTGAACTCATCGGTGTTGCCAGCAGCTGACCGGACGTAGGTACAAGATTGGCTGTACATAGCACGAATTAACTCTACATACTACTCAGGTATACCTTTCTCTTTCAAGGCCCACCACAACACATCCCGAGGTACCCTATCATACGCTTTCTCCAGATCAATGAACACCATGTGCAAGTTTTTGTGTGCACGCCTGTACTTCTCGCACAATTGGCGGAGTGCAAAAGTGGCGTCCATTGTTCCTCGACCTGGCATGAACCCAAACTGATTTTGGGTGATCTTACTCTCCTCTCTTATTCTTTTCTCTATCACTTTCTCCCATACTTTCATACTATGTGACATGAGCTTTATCCCCCGATAGTTGTTGCAGTCCTGCACATCACCTTTATTCTTGAAGATGGGCACTAGCGAACTATTGCACCATTCTTGTGGGATCGCTCCTTCATGCAACAACTTATTGAAGAATAAAGTCAGTCACATACATCCGTCTTCTTTTAAATACTTCCATACTTCTACTGGTATTTCATCAGGGCCCATGGCCTTTCCATTTTTCATACTTTGAACGGCCTTCCTCACTTCATCCATGCTAATTTCCCTTACCAAACCCATATTTACTTGTACCTCTTTAAGCACACCGCTCCATTCATTCTCTTCATTCATTAGATTTTCAAAATAACCCTTCCATCTCTTTTTTATTTCATCATCTTTAGACAAAACTTTACCAGTGCCATCTTTCATACACTTTTTATGATTTATATCTCTCGTTCTCCTTTCTCTTGCTTTTGTAATCCGGTAGAGCTCCTTCTGGCCTCTAGGACTGTCCAGTGAGTCGTATAACTTCTCCTGCGCCTTAGCCCTGGAAACTGCTACCGCCTTTTTTGCCTTTCTCTTCCATTCCTTATATATCTTTTTCTTTTCTTCTTTCAAAGTGTGCAACATACATATTACAATTTTATTTTTAAATCTGGGGGAAAATACAAACAAACTTTTCATTAACACAACATTCTTTCATATTACAGCTCCTCAAAGGAGACCCTCAATTCTTCAGCACCATCTATTGAGAAAGATGAAGACATCACCAAAGAAGCAGTACCAACTCCCTGGTCTATAACACGACAAACAAGCAGACGGGGCCGCCAACCAGCTCTCATCATCAACCCAGCGTTTACCCAACTATTCTTGGGTCGGCTTCCAGTGTAACTGTATACAGCTGCAGAGCTTTGCATGGAGCAACTACTTCTAACCTTCACAGCTGCTCAAACTTATCTTAATTATTATTAAAATACTTATCTTCGGCTAAATCCAGACGTCATGTCGGTGTCAATGCTAAATGCCGTCAGAGACATTGAGCGTGGACAGTCACCAGCGCATCAAGTTAATACAAACTGTCAAATTTTCCCATTCGATTTTTCCCAGAAAAGTGGCTTGTATCCCAGCTGTGGGAACATCATAGGTTGATTAAAAAACCACCTGAAATTGTAGGTAGTAGAGCTCCTAATGTGCTGGAGCTCGCCCGGGGAAGTACTACCACCATGCCTATTTCTGCCGCAACGCAGGGATGCGGGTGTTGCGGTGGAAGGGTGTGGGTGCCGGTCTCACCACAGGCACATGAGACATAACAGCTTCGTCTCTCGATGGCAAGGCGCCTGCAATGCCTCTGTCAAGGTGTAGCAGGTGCCTGTAGCAGTGACCATTAACCAGCTGTCCTGCTTGCTTATATGCGCCATCACTTAGTGTTAAGTTTTTTATATAAGGTTGTACTACTAACTACTATAATGTTTCTATTTAATATATTACATCACGCACGACACTAACATCACATGTAAATAAATTAGATTTAAGGCTTTTGTTATTTTATTTCGATACTCCTCAACACTGCAGTCTGTACGTAACAAACTCAAAGGTATTCTTTTAAAAAAGACCGGTTACAGGCACTTTTGAATAACTAGAAGATGAATTTACAGTTGGGTTCGGCTTCCAGTCTAACCGGATGCAGCTGAATACCAGTATTTTACATAGAATACTGCCTATCTGACCTCCACAACCCAGATAGTACTGAGTAAGACTGGTAGTTGTTATAACTGGTTGTGAGACTTTTTGGGCCACTGACTACCTAAGGACTGTCAAAGATCTACAAATGACACCCGGGGCCAACGGCTTAACGTGCTTTCCGAGGCACGGAGGAAATTTGGTATGTAATGGGTGGTACCCATCCCAGACCAAATAAATAAAAATTGAAGTGTCTGTTTGTAATTTCAAAATAACAGCTTATTACTGAATACATTTGAAAGTATATTACACAAAGTGTAAACGGACCCTTCATGAAGCAAGCAACCAAGCATTCTGTACATCAAACTAAGTAACTCTACGCAAAAATTATTGCTGGAAAATGTCTTTTTTTATGGGCTGAAAAATCAAGTTTTACGGTAGGATTCAATGTAACGTACTCATAACACTGTGCTGATGGATGCATTGAATAGTACGGGGGTCGTGGAGGTATTTAAAGTAAGGTTATACCATTAAAAACTTGTATTTAAAAAAACATGTAAAAAAGTTGGAACTTTGACCCTCAATATCTCCGTAACCAAAAGGTTCCCAGGCATAGTCCTGAACAAAAAAATGATCGCAATGACGAGGAAAACAAGTCCTGTACCTTTCGGCTTCGTTAAGGGTATTTTTAAATCCATTATAATTTACTTATAAAAAAAAAACATATGTCTATCTGTCTGTTTGTTCCAGCTAATCTCCAAAAGGGTTGGACCGATTTTGACAAGACTGTTATCGTCGTTATATTTATAAATAATGATTTAATAACCTTAGGTATAATTTGCACTAATTCCCGTCTGGAAATAAAAAAGGAATCAATTTGGTAAAGGTTTTTGATGGGCTAAATGTTGTTGTCGAGAAGAAGCACACCATCGTGAGAAGTGGAAGGAATGGAGGGAGGCCTTTGCTCAGAAGTGGGACAATACGGGATAACTAAAAAAAAAAATGAAAATATACCGATGTGGGGGGCGTTAACACCGGGTTAACGACTCCCACATGGGTATAAATACTAAAAACATTTGATATGGGGGTCGTTAACCCGGTGTTAACGCCCCCAACATCGGAATAAATACTAAAAACATTTGATGTGGGGGTCGTTAACCCGGTACTAATCTTCTTCTTCTTTTTCTTTAACGTTTGGCCACTCAATGCTGAGTGTAGGTTTCTTCTAAATCTCTCCGCTTTTGGCTGTTTTGTGTCATGGCTATCCAGTTTCTTTCAGCCACATTAATCAGATCATCTTAATCCTCCATCTAGTCGGTTGTCTTCCCACATTCCTTCGTCCCGTCCGTGGTACTCACGCCAGCACTATCTTCCTCCATCTTCCATCAAGTCTACGGCATATGTACCTACGTATATGGCATCTATTAATCTACATCATGCAGAAAATGCTAAAAATTAAAAATAATGTCCTGTGATTAAACTACTGGATACATTCGCATAAATTGTTGTATGCAGACGAGGAACGTCATGAGGTATACTCAGTTTAATTTATTGTCGGGGCCACCCTGTATATGCACCACTTCTATTCTAGTGTTTGTTTTGCTGGTCAAGCTGTCTGGTAAATTCAAAAATCTTTCGAAATTCGAGCGGAAGCTCATATAGGGCTAGTAACACAATCCTTTAAAACTAAGTGTTAGTAAATAACAAGATACGGTGACACATGTAACTGACAGCAGGGAACCACATGCGGACAGTCCACTCTGGTAGCAATCATTTCCAGAACCCTGTCAGGGCCGGCCATGACGTGAGCTGCCATCGATGCTGCGCGCTTTCGCATTATTGTTTAAAAAACCGTCTACACGCGCCGCCGCATACATCCCTGATGCACTGCAACGCCATGGCAACCCCATCAGTTTCCGGAACGCATTATTGAATTGAACACAAAGGGCTCCATACTACGCTTGAGGAAAGAAAATAAAGGAAAGGAAAGGTCGGATCTGTAAAGACAGCCGACTGGCTGCGCCTGCGGGCCCGAACTCTGATAGATACGCATACTTCTGCACATTATCTAACGAGCTCGTGGCTTAATAATACTGCCGCTCGGGTTGATCTTCAAAGTTCGCGTTTGTCATGGTCGGTCTTTGGATGGGTGACCATCCATTACATACCGAGTTTCCTCCGTGCCTCGGCAAGCACGTTAAGTCGTTGGTGCCAGCTGTCGTTTGTAGATCTTTAGCGGTTAGTCAATGGCCCGAAAGTCTGACAACTAGTCTTACCAAGGGGTATCGCATTACATATAGGCAGGGGCTCTATGTAAAAAACTGATATTAAACGGCATCCGGATAGACTGGAAGCCGACCCCAACATAGTTGGGAAAAGGCAGGCTGATGATTGATGACTTCAGCACATCGTTTGTCCGGATTCCGGAGCCGCGTATCGGTTTGACCGAACTGGGCATAGACAAAGTGACATCCGATGTTGGAGAATTGAAAATGTATTGAAATGACATAAGCTTCCGAAAAACTTAGTCAATCATGTTAAAAATACGAAACGCTTCGAAAGCGTACACCATTTGTCTAAACCGTCATAAAAATATATCGGATATGACCCTGCTAGGCCACGCCCGCGCGCGTCAAGGTCACCTACCTGGTACTTTTCTGTTTAGGCATATACCTAATACGACGGTACAACTCCCGTCCCGCCATCTAATAAACGTTTCGAGACATTAAACCTCGCAAAGTACAGTGAAATTGTCTTAATCGCATTACTGACATGCAACCCCAGTTCACTGCGAATAAACGTTCATACTCAAAATCACATCAAACTGACACGGTGCATTCAGCTCCTTATTTTGATTCATTCCACCGGAATTTTTCTCCGGATTTTTTTTTCTGTTGCTATTCTTTTATTTAAATGTAAAATTACGTTCCCTGTACCCAGCACTCCATTTATGTAAATAATACGGCTAAAATAAAAAATCCAACATTGGATTTTGAAATCAGTTGTTCACTTCCTGCCTAGCTAAAGAGTTCATCGAACTCGTCGTCGGGCTTGCCGTTCGCCACGTGCGTTTGGCCACGGTAACGATACATCGGGTATGACGAAATAAAACAAATCAAATTTATTGGATACCCATAACACTACTGAAATCATTTCTTGTACCGGTCATCTTAATATGACATACTGAATTCACCCTATCAGTTTGTGGAGGGCTGTCCCTTACACTCTGTATTATTCAAATTTTACTTCAGTGTGGAAAAGGAATGGAGCTAGACGTCCTGTATGGCTCCGTCCCTTTCTTACACCAAAGTGACATAAAGTAATAATGTTACAAGAGGTGGATATTGGCGCTTTTGGGGATTTCCAAAATGAAACAAGCGAATACTTAACCTAAGTCTTATATTTATTCCTTACAAACTACAACCTGCTATGTGTTATCTAATGTAAGTAGAATCATCATCAGCATTCTCTTGCACTTATCCCAATTCATTTGGGGTCGGCGCAACATGTCTTAAATATTAATATACTTTATTAATGCTATTATTGTGACTACTGCTAGCTTTGGCACCTGCAATACTTCTTTACCGACGCATTGCAGGTGCTTATATAAAGATTGGGAGCTGAATCTGTTTTGTCTATTGTGCCAGTAGACACGCCGGCACCCACACCCTTCCACCGGAACACAGCCACGCTGCGAGGCGGCAGAAATAGGCATGGTGGTAGTACTTCCCCGGGCGAGCTCGACATAGAGCTCTTCTACCTCGAAATAAAACTAGAATTTTAACTGAATTCAAAGAAAAATATTTCCACAAGAATACTATAGCAATGGGGAATCGTTAGCTAAACGGTGTAAATGCCCATGCCATCTTATTCTTAGAGGAGAGAACGCAAAAGGAACCGTAAGGGGAGGAGATATTTGTCACATGTGTTGTCTTAATGGTGGGCCGGATGTCAGCTGTCGTGAGACAAGTCCGATGCCCTCCACGGCACCCAGGGAACTGAAAACAGAAATAATATTATTTATTTAACAGTTTATGTACACACTGAATACAGAAAAGAAGAAAGGAACAGAAAATAGTACAAAGGTGATGTTTATATCTAAAGACATCTCTTCCAGCATACCTGCGAAAGGAGATACTAAAAAAGAGATGTAGACATAGTGTGTAAAAGAAGAAGAGAAAATGGAATACATAAAACATAACGGACGGCACGGTTGGCGCAGTGGCTGAGCGATTGGCTGCTGCGCTGCGTGTTGCGGGTTCGATCCCCGCACGGAACAAAAATTTGTATGATCTACAGGTAGTTGTTCCGGGTCTGGCTGTTTGTGTTTGTGAGTTTAAATGTTTGTAAATGCACCCACAATACAGGAAAAATTCCTAGTGTGGGGCAACGTTTTTTTTTAAATAAAAAAAAAATAAAGCAAAACAATTTAAACATAATAATAAAAGAATATACTAACATACTTATAAATACAAAGACAAAACATAACAATACTGTAAATACAATAAAATAACTACTAATAAATACTTATACAACTGTGACGAAATGGAAAAATAATGAAATGATGTTGTTAATAAAAAAGATGAATGAAATACCCAAAGGGATTTCAGATACTATAGACCCATAGGTCTAGTAGACTGGTGGTCGTGAGGTCCCAGGTTAGGCTAAGTGGTATTGGGTTATTCCTTCAGGGATCTCTCAGTGACAGCCACGGATTCTGGATTTGTGCCCGGTTGATGGCAATAGACGCGCCCCCTATTACCACACAAAAATCCGACAAATGCAGGATACAATGTTATTATAATTCAAGGGATGCAAATAAATCGAAATCACTTACATCCTCCCCTGGCCTTGCTCGCCAGTCGACTCGAAGCACCAAACCTCGCAGATGGACTGCATGATTTAGTCTTCAGCTTAGGCGAGGTGGAGGCCATCTTTGAAGACAATGGACCTGTAATGGTACAAAAATAAATATATTAGAATTGTCAAAAGCACCATCAAACTGTCTAGAGTTTTGCCATAAATATTTTATGAACTAACTCTACAATCCACTTACTGAGTAACACTTGCTTGTCAATCAATCAATCGTTTATTTTGTAATCGGGACCAAAGACTTTAGGGTTGCACGCATAGGTACAGTGACCGTTGCATGCTAATATTAAAAAGAGGTAAAACATTTTTAGTTTGAATGTAGTGGGTAGCGTACCTAATCTTCGGAACTTCAGCTCTTATTCCAAAAAACCGGCCAAGTGCGAGTCGAATTAGCGCATGAAGGGTTCCGCACCATCGTAGTAGGGGAACCCCGTTAAATTTTTAATTTATTTTTATTATTTGTTGTTATAGCGGCATCATAAATACACATTCTGTGAAACTTTCAACTGCATGCCTATGACGGATCATGAGATACAGCCCGCTGACAGACAGACAGACGAACGCATGGACAGCTGAGGCTTAGTATAGTAGCTCGTGATATAATTTCCCACCGTACCAGTGTGGACAGCTGTCCTCCATACTGAACAGCCACAGTACCTACGTAAGAGCCTTAGCTAGCAACAGCTTCGCGCCGGCTATAGAAGCTTTTGTCCTTCAATCGACATGTTATTAAAGTAATGTATTCATGACAAATCGGCATTAATATAATTTACATGAAACGTGAAAATACAGAGATCCTATTGGTCAATATTATCATCGTAGCTTCACCAAAGACATGCGCGCGTCTACGTCTGCTTTTATCGATCGTGAAACCACGCCCCAACTCCCCGCCATCGCCATACCACCCCGCCACCCATCTTTGCCCCCCCTCCGCACCCCGGGACAACTCACCCTCCCACCTCCCACCCCGAACTCGCGTCTTCTCCCCACCGACTCACACCACACCATTAATTAGTTTCAAGAAATCGATCTCAATTAATATTTGCAACTACGCATTTCAATAATATCAAAACTATCATAAAAGATGACTGGAATCTTGGCACATGGCTATAATTGGAACTAACAACACTATCATGGTTTTTTAATTCAATTTAAACAGAAGAACGTATACACCACCCTCAAGACCCAAGCATTAATGATGATAATGAAGAATCACTGACCTTCGTCCAAGTCCGTGGGATACGCGGCACTGTAGGGCTGCATGGCCCCCGCCGCTGCTCTCGGCACCAACGCGTCCTCCACGGCAGACGGCGACTGGTGCACTGCGGCATTGCACAAAGGAAGTCTAGTCTAGACTCCTAGCTCCACTGCGCAGGTCACGAAATATTGATCTCAGTGTGATATACGATGCAATTCACATATGTAGATACTTATTTGTCGCAGTCTGAGAGCGTGCGATTTAATTTAACGCCATCTGTGATTGACTGCTGGTACTAATTGTAAGGGAAGCAAGGGTGCATTCGGTAATGGGTGCGAAGTCGCAACGACTGACAATATGGTCGTCACAAGCCATGAAGGGTTATTAAACGGATAGATGTCATTGAAAACGATTTTTTTACTTGTCTAGTTACTCGAAGAATAGAAGATTTCGACGACGATTTAAAACATTTAAGTAATAAATAAAATGCAGTTTTTAATCAGTCTCAGAGAAAATAATACAGTTCGTCCTGGTACCTTTTTGGGCTTGATTGAAATAATTTGCAATATTCTCTCGGCGTTCTCATTATTTTAGTTTTTCCAACTCAGCATTCTCCCCATGATAACGTTAGGAAAATACCTACTAGGCAGATGATAGCGGTGGTCGCTAAGAAATGAATCTGACAGGTATATTTGTAAAGGCCACTGTGTACAAGCGATTGGCCATGTTATCACAGCCATTAGTGGCATTACAAAATGACCAACGATAGCCATTGAGGCTAGTCCGTATGTTGGAAACAGCGACCTACACAGTATAAATACATCATAACATCACACCTGTTTGACAGCGGGGTACCTAATAGTACAGCCAGTTATGTTTAAGTCCCATATAGTAGGGGTCGAGCCTATTGCCATCAACCAAGCACAAATCCAGAATCCGTTTCTGTTACTGAGAAATTCCAGATGGAAAAACCCAACAACATATTACTCGACATGGGAATCGAACCCAGGACCTCATGCTCAATAGTCGCGCTTGCGACCACTAGGCCAACGAGGCAGACGCCTGTTTAAATATTGTCACACAGTAAACATGTTGTCTGATGAGATAAAATATATCATCCGATGTGTCAGAGAGAAATAACGATTTCAACATGTTTCATATTAACGTTTCGTCAGTGGGAGAGCTTAGTAAGACTCGCTAGGTAGTCTACAAGAGTAAACTGACAACGTGGTACTGGGGACTGTCAAAATAAAACAAGAAATGCCTTAAACCTAATTTTTATATCTAATTATGATGCTTATGTGTAATGCTATTTACATTATGATACTTATTTCTAAAAAACAAAAATTTATGTATTTTATGTGTCTTGGATGGCAACAAGCGGGCAGCCCACCAGATGGTAAGTGATCGCCGCAGCCTGTGGACACCTGCGCTCCCAGAGGCATCGCAGGCGCCTGCCATCATGGAGACGAAGCTGTTATGTCTCATGTGCCTGTGGTGATACCGGCACCCACACCCTTCCACCGGAACACAGCCATGCTGCTTGGCGGCACAAATAGGCATGGTGGTAGTACTTCCCCGGGCGAGCTCGCACATAGAGCTCTACTACTACTAAAACCTAAACTAGAGTCTCAACAGAATATAGTAAAACATTATACAAATACAATACTGGTGCTGCATCCGGTTAGACTGGAAGCCGACCCCAACATAGTTGGGAAACGGCTCGGCAGATGATGTTTGACAGTAACACATTAGGTAGGTACGCGGTGAATGTATGACCGTCCTACAAACATCAACATTTGAACCTATATCATGTGTAGGTAAAACTATTATGACACAAGGCTTCTTCAGTTTTGAAACAAAAATAAAACCAAGTTCCACACCAAAGTGGCCCAATGTAGGGTAACAATGTTGGTCATTGGTTTTTTTTGTTTTGTTTCAAAGCTAAAAACAATCTTGTAACACAATATTGTATGTTACTGTTATGGAATCATTGACATTCGTAGAACCATTTACATTCACTGTGAACTGTATTCTGTGTTTCAGTGTTGTGTGTGTGCTGTGTTCTGTTTGCTGTGTGTGTGTGTGTGTGTGTGCTGTGTGTGAGTGTGTGTGTGTTCACTGTGTGGTCATTAACTCAAAGTAGAAAAATTAATAGTAAGATGTCTTAAAGAAAATTGGTGAAAATAATACAAAATTCAAGATAAAGTCAAATAATCACATTGAGACGCGCTTGCAACACATATCACTTAGAACAAATTTCATCAATGACATTGAGCACTTCTAGCACATCTGAAACAAGTTCAGGAGCTGTTAGTGACACATAATATTGGCAGTAACAGCTCTTAGAACGAGGCTTAGATTTACTGATCGCGTTCAGTTGGTGAAATTCACAACATCGTTCAAAACTAATTTAAATCATCGTTCTGTTTCTGTCAACCATTGTTTGAAGTTCACAGAAACATAACAATGTTTTAAACATGTTCAACGAATTTAGTGATATGTGATACAAGTGCACCTTCATTAGTAATAAATAAAAATAATCGAAGTAAATTAATAGAATATTGCGACGCGGTGTCTTGTTCTTCCAGGCCTTATTCGAAACCATCAGGGACTCGTCCGAGCATCGTGATTGATTGCACGATGTCAGCAGGATTCACCACGGGGGCTGATGATGAGAGATTCCACCAGGGCTCTGTAAATTAAGCAATCTGTTAGTAGAGACTGCCTGGTTGGTCTAGTGGTCGCAAGCACGACTGCTGAGCATGAGGTCCATCAGGGTTCGATTTCTTGGACGGATTAACAGTTTTCGATCAGGAATTTCGCAGTAGCAGCCATGGAGTCTGGATTTGTGCCTGGCTGATCGAATGGGCTCTCACCCTATTACATGCGACTTAAACATAACTGGCGAAAAGTGGGTGTTCTGCTAGGTACAAGCCTGTAATATAAAAAAGAGTTAGGCAGACCTAACTTTTCAGAGATATATGATTTTGATATCATCTTAATAAGCATAGAATAATCAGCCTAAAAGGTACCCACTACTGGGATACACACATCGAAATACTTTCAGCCGTTGAAACATGGAAACGGACAGCTAGAGTTACTGTCGCGTTTAAATTATTATTAGTAGTATGGTAAACTCTAGAACACTTACCTCCATCTTTAGCTCGGAGTTCCATGTCGTCGCTCTGACTGCACAATGGCTTCGGTCCACCAGAGACCTGGGAAATGTACAGACAAACACATTTTAGAAATCTAAATCTATACTTAATATTATAAAGCTGAAGACTTTGTTTGTTTGCTTGAACGCGCTAATCTCAGGAACTGCTGGTCCGAATTGAAAAAATCTTTTAGTGTTTGATAGCCCATTTATCGAGGAAGGCTATAGGCTACATAAAATCACGCTACGACCAACAGGAGCGGAGCATTTATGAAAAAGATTGCAAAAACGGGGAAAATCCAAACGCAAATGAAGTTGTGCGGGTCAGCTAGTTAATAATAAGACGGGGGTGGATACTGTTAATGTTATAGATAACCTTCTGCAAAATAGTACTGGCTATTACTGTTGCATTGCGGAGCAAATGCTTCTTTTCAAATAGAAAAGACGAAATGACAATGTCAAAGTTAGCTAGTCCAGGTTTTGTCACGTTATTTTACTTTATCGATATGTAGAGGGTGTAAATAGACCCTTTACGAAGCTGTAAGGCACTTGTTCTCTCCGTCTTTGCGATCATTTTTTTGTTCTGGACCATACCTGGGAATCTTCTAAATACGGAGATATTGATATTTTTTTTTAAATACATGTTTTTAATGTAAGATTTTTACTTTAAACACCTCCACGACCCCCGTACTATTCAATCCACCCATCAGCACAATGCTTTGAGTGCGTTCTATCGAGTCCTACCGTAAAACGTGATTTTTCACCCCAAAATAAAAAGGCGTGTCTCAGCAATCATTTTGCGTAAAGTTTCTTAGTTTGATGTACAGAATGCTTGGTTGACGTCTTCGTGAAGGGTCTCTCTACACCCTGTATGTATATTTTGTGTCCAAGATAAACTGAGAAACTCCTTTGAATTGAAAAAAATCGAACTAGTACAAGTTCCAATTTAAATACACAAAACGAGGTGAGGGCTTATCCACTGAGTCATCACCCACCCCCTATGACAAGTGAAAACTATCCTATTGGGTAACATCATTATTATCTCCCCTCCACTATGTTAATGGCCTGTTACCCCTCACTATGCTACGTGTCCATTACACCAATGAGGGTAAAGCATGAGGTCCGGTTCCCACTATAGTGGAGCCGAGCGGAGCGGAGCGGAGGCGTGCTAGATTCGACTACACTTATTGTATTTAGACCAATGAGGCTTAAGCATGACGTGATACTTTTATTGATCGTAAGACCGCACCTTCGTCTTTCTCCGCTTCTGCTCGTCTACCCTCCCCTCCCCCTCTCCAACTCAAAACTTTAGTATGGACTGATTTTACTAAAATATTGGATAATGTTTTTGTTGGTTTCAAGTACTCATTCCAAGCTTGTTATTCATTAGAGAAAGTCAAATTAAATAAGGCTTAAATCTTAAAATAAAGCACCAAATTATAGTTGCGTAAACTAAGTAGGTCAAGCACAATCAGCCTATAGTGTCCCCACTGATGGGACTGGGACACAGGCCTCCTCTGTGTGAGAGGCAGTGGGCTGTAACCTACCACGCGGGCCCAGTGCGGGTTGGTGGACGTCACATGTCATAAAAGAAGAAGAAGAAAAAGAAGAAAGAAGAAGAAGAAAAAAAGGAGAAGGGGATTAAGAAGAGCTGCTGTGAACCTGCCAACAGGGGTTCGAAAGAGCAAGGCCCAGCTACGGGCACGTGTGACAAGGATGGCTTCGTGAAGGTGGAGAGAAAGAAGAGGAAGAAGCCCCCCTGTCGTAACCAGTGCGGGACCGCGCTGGTAGGACCCAATGTGCTGCGTCCGGCAATACCAACGACGCAGCTTTATGTATCCCGGCTACATCACACCACGAAGGCTGAGGAGGTCGTGGAGTATGTCCGGGCGAAGACCAACTGGACCTTGAGGGTTGAGAAGTTAGAGTCGCACCACAACACGAATTTCAAGTCGTTTATGGTGCGAGTTCCGACTCATCATATTGAGACCTTCCTCAAGGAAGAGTTTTGGCCGAAGGGTGTCATATATCGGCGTTTCCGCGGTAGGCTACGCGACACCACGCAGCGCAACACGACACCGTCACTTCGTGTACAATAGTTTATATTTCTTGTTTTTATAAAGTATGTGTGATAGTCTATAAGGTATATATGTTATGGGTCTTTGTTACCTGAAATAAATGATATATTATTATTATTATTATTATATCGGCTTCCTCTCAATGTGTTTTCCTTCACCGTTTTGAGAACTAAGTAGGCCAGTGTGTTGATATAATGACAAAGATTTGAAATAGAAACACTGTGACACTTACCTTCATCTTAGATCCTCGGATACTTGGCTAGGACTCCGGTAGTCGCTCACAGAATCAATCCGTCAAGTACAGTAGACGGCGGGAGGCGCAGTGCCGCATTGCACAAAAGAACGAGAACAAGTCTCGCTGCACTGCGCAAGTCACGAAGTATTGACTTCGATGCGTGATATACGATGTAGTTATTATATTTGTTACTATGTACCTAGTTCTTTTTGCTAAACCTTACTTACGCCACCTGCGGCCATTATAATTTTAATTTAACGCCATCTGTTGTTTAATGCAGGAACTAACTGCAGAGGAGTTTGGGGTGCATTTCGTAGTGCAGTTAGGTCATGCTGGTGTGGTATAACAGTGTGAGACATAGCAATAGCGATATGAACAATGACACTGACAGATGGCATTACGATTTTTGAAAATCGCTCACCGCGTCTTCTCCTGTCAAATGCGCCGATCGACATTAAAAAAAAATACTTTGCACTCGTCGCATCGGTACTGGCACGTTGAGCTCGGCCCCCGTAGCATGACCACCGTAGACAAGGATTTCTTTGACGGAAGAATCGACAAAATGATAGATTGTGTCGACACAATGACAGATTTCTTCGCACTATCTGTAATTTTGTCGATTCTTCCGTCAAAGACATCCTTGTCTACGATGGTCATGCTACGAGGGCTGCACAAAGGAACAACTCGTCGTTTTGAAGTTCGTTGGTCTTAGTGCAATCGATTCACTAAAACGAGTAGAAAGGTCACTGAGACGAGTACCCGTTGTCATTCGTAGGCGATTTTTCAACTTACGAGCAGTTACTATGCGTGCTCGGCGGGCACTTAGACGTATGTACCGACCAGGTTTCATGCGAACTCTATTTGCACCTGGTCTTACTGCAACACTGCCGGTCTCTTGGAGGCGATCCCAAGCATTTTGGATAGATCTCCGAGAGAAACACAGTTACAAACTCACCCGCTGCGCATTTCCTTTTTGGATCTATGTGTAATCTTATTTTCGTATTTGTGGCATATTAACGCAAGATGTATTAACAAGATAACTAAACAAAATTATGATAATTTTCTGAATACCAATCCGCTAAGAAAACTTATAGAAAAAATCGAAAAAAGATTTGAAATTCTTTTTTTTTAGTTGTAGAATTTGATCTCAAGCATAACATCAAAAAGGTGTGATATCGAAAAGTTAGTAACATCAATATTTTGCTACTTAGCATTTAGTTAATATATATATAAAAATAACACCCCACCCGCGTGACCCTTACATTGTTTCGTGTAATATACAGGATGTAAACAGACCCTTCACATAGCCGTCAACCAAGCATTCTGTACATCAAACTTACGCTAAAATTAATACTGAGAAACGACTTTTTTTTTTGGGAGAAAAATCACGTTTTACGGTAGGACTCGATGGAAAGCACTCAAAGCATTGTGCTGATTGGATGGATTGAATAGTACAGGGGTCGTGGAGGTGTGTAAAGTAAAAATCTTACATTAAAAACATGTATTAAAAAAAAACTTGTGAAAAAGTTGTAACTTGAACCCATAATATCCCCGTAACTAGAAGGTTCCCAGGTATGGTTTAGAACAAAAAAAAATATCTCAAAGACGGGGAGAACAAGTGCCGTTCGGATATGTTAAGGGTCTATTTACACCCTTTATGTACTAGCTAGTGCTCAGGACCCCAATGATTAGCAGAAGCCACCCTTTGCTCCCTCCACTTACCCCAATCTATTGTGGTTAGGGGCCAATATCTCTTAGAAAAAGTCAAGTTCGTCCATCCATCTCCTTAACAGAGTCAGTATCTTTCCACAGCTGAGAAATAGGCCTCCTCTATGTAAGAGGGCGTGCAGTTTTGTCTGTAAGACATGCTGGTTTCCTCACGATGTTTTCCTTCACCGTTTTTAGAGCAATGGTGACACAAAGTGCAAGGCTGGGTTTGAACCAGAATCCGTAAGTCGGCTTATCCATCTACCATCTGACTGAAAATTCCTTCAGTTGTCTTTTCGGAACACGATAATAGTTATTTCAGCTGTCAGGCAAGTCATAAAGGTAGTATTAGGATAACAGTACGGAATCGCCACGCCGGCAGCGGCTGAATACTGTAGTACTAATAAAACTCGTGCACTGAAAGTGTATTTTGTAAAAAACTTCTGTCACTGTCTCTTTTAAGCCGTCAGTTTCTACACGTCAATAGTGACGTAACTAGTGCGAATAAATGGCCACACGCTTGGTCTGTAAAGTGTTGACAATGCCGCCTGTAGCAGCGGCCGCTGAAGCGTCTCCACGCTTTAAGGAATTTTAAAATAAAACAAATGAAATACTTAACCTAAGACTTATATTTAAAAGAGGGAATATAACGTTCTAATATTGTGTTGTATGTACATACAACAGTTTTTTTTTTTTGAAGTTTTTCTTTTGTTTTTTTTTTTTTAAGTTTTTTTTCTTTTTGTTTTTTTTTTTTTGAAGTTTTTCTTTTTGTTTTTTTTTTTTGAAGTGTTTTTTGTGATTTTATTATTATTTTTAATTATCTAAATATTAATAGAATAGAATTATAATTTACTGTTGTTGCGTGGGTCATAATTTAGATGATAAACTTCTACTACTCCCAGGTCCTTGGTCCTTGAATGACCGAAGATCTGGGCTGGCCAGAGCCTCGTTGGTGAAGTCAGCAGGGTGCACCGCGAGCAGGTGAGGTTGGCTTTGGCTCTGCAGGTGGTGGTAGAGCCACTTACACCCCATCTATGGGGTCTTATGACATGGCTAGCAGTGAGTATCATAACGACACTAAATTGGTTTTCTTGCGTACCTTCGCCTTCCATGTCGACGTTTCAGAATTATGAAGATATATTCATAGCTATGAGGAACAGAGCCAGAAATTCCTCACTATCCATTGTAAAAGGAGGATCATCCAAAGGGTGTATGATGGGCTACTGCCCGACATTAATCTTGCCATAACTCTGCTTGTACGTTAAAGGGCTTGTGTGACGTCTTATATGATGCGTAGTTTCTATATGGCGTCGTAGATATCACCAAAACAAGGTGAAGTCTCCAGATATGACGCTCAGCCTCCACGATCTGAAATAACAGAACATTTCTTTTTGTAGTTTACTTGGTACAGTAAAAGGTGGAGGAAAACGTCGTCAGGAAAGTATTGAGCATAGGTACTGCCTGTAGGTTATTTTATCAGGAATTTCTCTGTAGCAGCTTGCAGTCTGAATATATGCCTGGTTGATGTCAATTGGTGCTCCTGCTGTCACATGGGACACTAATTTCCATTACTAGCTTCCAGTACTGGCCTGTAGTACTAGCCTCCAGTACTATCCACCAGTACTATCCCGCAGTACTATCCCCCAGTACTATCCCCCAGTACTATCCCCCAGTACTATCCCCCAGTACTATCCCCCAGTACTATCCCCCAGTACTATCCCCCAGTACTATCCCCCAGTACTATCCCCCAGTACTATCCCCCAGTACTATCCCCCAGTACTATCCCCCAGTACTATCCCCCAGTACTATCCCCCAGTACTATCCCCCAGTACTATCCCCCAGTACTATCCCCCAGTACTATCCCCCAGTACTATCCCCCAGTACTATCCCCCAGTACTATCCTCCAGTAAACATAACTGGCAAATGTGTCCTCTAGGGACACCTCTGCCTAATACTTAGGACGGAACATGCGTGATTATTCGTTATGTTATGTGTACTATGTTGAAGTAGAAAATATATAAACACGTACCTTCATTTGTAGCAGTACTATAGGGCTCCTGAGCCTCGCTTAAGCTCGAAGTACCAATTCTTGACCACGCCGACAATGATACCAGGACTCTGAAACAATTAAAGCAATACAATTTAGATAGCTGCTTACTCGCGAGCTGCACGCTCAGGCGACACGCGTGTTGCTACAGCGACTGCGGAGACAATAGATGAAACAGATCGCTTACAGCAAGCCGCGCGTCACGGCGACGACGGTGCTGACGCGAAACAAGTGACGAACGCGCGTGTCGCTTGACGCAAGTTGCTACCTGAGCTCGTGAACGGCCCTCACGCTCGCCGCACGTTCTCACACTTGCATTGTAACACGCTGTTTAAATGACGAAGTGGTTGAGAAAATGTCAAATCATGAAATCCTAATGGATCTTTGCCTTCTTCAACGTTAATCACCCTAAGATCTACAGCCGTACTCGTTGGTCTATAAACCAATGAGGAAAGAGAATGACGTAACACTTTTATTGATCCATGAAACACGCCCACTTCTTACGTCTCACCCCTCTGCTCCCTCGTTACTGTCGATTTTGTTTGTATGAAAAAATCTTATTTATTCACACTTGGAAATCTATCCCTATGAATGAGTGTTTTCGTTATTTATTATTATTAAGAGAAAGCTGTTTTGAACCCATTTAAATCTTTTGATGTCGCATCACTATGATATACATAAAAATTTGACGGAATAAATTCTCAAAATGATTAGGATAAGTACCGAAAAGTTCTGGAGTGGCGACCGCGAATCGGAAGACGTTGCGTAGGAAGGCCTCCCACTAGGTGGACCGATAACCTGGTGAAGGTTGCAGGGATCCGCTGGATGTGAGTCGCACGGGACCAGTCAATGTGGCGACACTTGGGGGAGGCCTATGTACAGCAGTGGACGTCTTTCAGCTGAAATGATGATGGTGATGAGGAAAAAAACTGAAAAAATAAAATGCATTTGGATTTTCTCCACATTTGGGAGCACAATTGAATAAGACCACAACGACCAGAACAGAAAATCCTCACCTCAAGTACGACCATCACATCCAGCTTGACCAGCTTCAGCTCGACGGTTGCTTCTGGTTAATTCTGCTCAATCGAACCGCGATTTACCTTGATAAATTATTTATTTTTAGGCTTTGGAAACACAAGTCACACACGCATATTATAACGTTCCTTAATTTGTTTGATTTTTTTAGCTGTGAGCACGTATCTGCAGCGGTAGGAAGTTTTGCTTCAGAGCCCGGGGCCCCGGTTGCGGCTCGAGGGACAAAATCGTCATGCGCGTCAGACGGCGGGTGGCGCACTGCGGCATTGCACAAAGGAAGTCTAGTCTAGAACAGGCTAGCTGCACTGCGCAGGTCACCACTTGGTAATCAATAACTCGTTCGCATGGGTAATTTTGAACTCGACAATTATCTGTCACGCTCTATATTTACATTATTAGTATTAGTGTGCTTTGTGCCACATGTTTTAGAATTTTTCATTGTAGGACCGGCCAGTTTCCTCACGATGCGCGATACCCTGGTGATCTGCTGTACAGGTTTTCCTAGCACACACACCAGTCTTTCAAACTTTTTTAGGTACCGTAATTTTAAGCTCTACAACATTAGTTTTAGTATATGCGAAACCTGAAACACTTGTAGAGTATTTTTATGTAAAGAATCTATGTACAAAATTTCAAAACTGTATCATGAAAAATCACAAAGTTATAAGCTTGTTCTGTTACCTAGTTGTCCTCACGAAAACGTGGTCACCGCGCAGCGCGCGCCTCCAGCGTCGTCTTGAGCTCATTGATAATAATAATTTAGCAGTAGGTTCCTAAATTATTGCGATAGGTACTTAAAGTCGCTCGGTGTCCAACTTTTAACTTTTTTAAATATTTTTGGGAAAAATATAACATGGCTTAAAAATGATTGGAATCGATTCAGTTACTTATTCTGAACAAACTATATTCAGGTTTCGCATATACTAAAAATAATGTTGTATACAGGGTGGAATATTTCAACGCCACCTGGAGGGAATGTACTTTTAAAACTGGAGATAGAAGATTTTACTCTAAGGAAACATTCCTTTTTTTTTAAGAAGAATTAATACTGCATTCGAAAAGTCGCTTGCCAAACTTGAGAATTGAACCGGCTAAATTCCAAAAAAATAAAATCCTGTACTTTTATGGCACCAATCGATTACTTATTAAGTACCTAGGGTATTGCAAATTTTTAAAAAAAAGCAGTTTTTTTTTTAAATAACTGACGAAAAATTTCTATATGTGTTTCAGAATGATGTACTAAGTTCGTGGTAACCGTTTCCGCGTCGGTGTCCCTTCTACCCTGTATTTTTTTTTGGGCTTACTCTTAACCACAATCTAGTTCTGAGGACAGAGATGAGATCGACGATGGAACGAGCTAACCCAAAAGAAGCGTATTAACTCGCGATTTAAATAGATTGGGGTCATATGAACTTGGGAACACCGACGCAGGCAGGGAATTCCACTCCTGGGCTGTGCGCATATTAAAATAATGTAGCAAAGCGCTTCGTGCGAATGTGTGGAACATCGACAAGGTATGGGACATGAATCTAATAAGCGTGTTTGTAAATATTTTGAGTATTTAACTTGGTGCATTTCCTTCACCGTTTTGAGAGCATTTTTTTTTATTAGCCTGAACTGTCCCACTCGTGGTCAAAGGCCTTTCCTCGTTCCTTATACTTGAGAGCAAACTTGATGAAATAATTTACACGATTTAGACCGATGGCGACGAAATAATTTACATAAAGTAAAGTAGGTAAGTAGTAGTAATACTTATTTGCAGGGTCCACAATAAGTTAGCTGTTTTTTTTTTTTTTTTTTTAGGATGGGAAATCATCAAATGACCCCCCCCACTCTGGGCAGAGTGGAAGGGAGTGAGAGACTTGTACTGACTAAAACCCATCCATGTTCCTTCTTTGCCCTTTGTGTTCCAGGGCCGCGGTATCTCTTTCGAACAGTCCCGCAGCCCTGGCAGGCATCGGCCCGTGCGGACCCCTACGTGGTTGCTGACATCTCAAGTTAGCTGACCTACCATCTGACTGTTGATTCCTTTCATGACCACGAGAATAGCTTAATTAATTATCAGGCCAGTCATATTCTCTTACCGTCCTAAAGTGTACTGTGCTGTTATAGCGCTCCACAATAGCAAATAGTTTTTCTACAGTTTCAACAAAATGTCGGTTCAGTGTTGGTGATAAATTTGTTTTTGGACATATGTACTATTTGTAAGTCGATGAAATTACACATAAACACTCTTGGTTGCCACGGTTTGTTTGAATTATTTATTTTATTTTTACTATGGATACTTTTAAAGTACACATCTTGCTACATCGTTCTCACATAATGTACCATCTCAACATAAATGATGTAACCAAGTTATTGTAAAGTATTCTGATTTAAAAGTGAGTGTCCATGGAGTTTCTTGCCCGTTCTTCTCCATAGAGATCTACGTTAGGGAATGGGCAACTACAGTACTTTCACAGTTTTTATGCCTTGTGACTGGGACTGTAGCTATTTTTCATTGTTGTCTTTGTTTCGACAATTCAAAAGTGCCTGTAATTGGCCTATTTGAAATATATGATTTTGATTTTGATTTTGAAACGTTACAAACAAGACTTATTTAACAAATACTAAGTGAACTTTTTGTCAATACACCCAACCGCACACCGAATACAGAGCCCTTGACGCGAACGCGTAAGCGACGCCGTCTTCCGTTCACTTAAGACCTTTTGGTCGCGAACTCCGTGTTACTCACTCGGTGTGGGCATTTGCTAGTGTGCGCTTTCAACTAGCGAAATATTTATTTTTGGACGTGGGGCTTTGTTCGGACTTTTTTGGAAGTCATTACATTTTATTATTGGGACATAAGGATGACTACTTTACCTCCGAAATGGGGCTGCTGTGCTCTTGAACGCATTGATAAAAACTTTATTCGATGTAAAGTATGCGAAAATGCGTTTCATCATGAGTGAATTGAACCCAGGACCTCATGGTCAGCAGTCGTGCTTACGACCACTAGTCCTTCGAGGCTGTTGAAAGGACTTAGTGGGGATGCTCAGAAGTTTCTAGGATATGTCCAAAAAGCAAATTAGAAACCATATATGTATCAAAACCAAGACCTGTAAAATATGGCGTCCCACAGGGTAGCGTACTGAGTCCGCCGCTTTTCTTGATATACCTAAACGATCTCCCGAAAGCAACAACCAACCAAATGGTTCTTTTTGTAGATGATAGTACCGCTATAATAAAATGTACTGATACAAATAATTACAAGAATGACATCAATACTTGCTTACATGACATCATAAATTGGCTAAATAATAATAATTTGGTTATAAACCTGAATAAAACAAAAGTCATGCATTTTTATCAACGATGTCCAAACCCAAAGGTTAACATTTCCTACAATGGCTGTGATATTGAAGAAGCTAATAAAACTAAGTTCTTAGGTATTATAATCGATAACCAACTTACATGGAAGCCTCATGTTGAAGAATTATGTAAGAAACTTAGCAAATCCGCATATGCTCTATTTCAACTCTCAAAAAAAGTTAACGGTCAGGCACTTTTAGCAGCGTACCATGGACTGGTTGCCTCCGTATTGCGGTATGGCATTATTTTCTGGGGTCAGTCCACTGATAGGGAGCTGGTATTTAGGTTGCAGAAGCGATGCATCAGGTCAATGTGCGGTCTCAAGACAATTGATAGCTGTGTGCCCTATTTTAAATCATTGAACATTTTAACTTTTCCCTCTTTGTTTATAATAGAAACGGCTTTGTTTGTGAAATGTAATCCAAATCTATTTCAAAAATTATCAGAGGTCAGAAAAAATCCAATACGGACTCAATACGTCAATAAATTATGTCAAGTGAAATGTAAAACCGCACTAATGCAAAAAAAAATTTTTTGCATCGCCCCACGCATATATAATAAAGTACCCAATGTTATAAAAAACATGACTGTATTAAGATTTAAAAGGGCGCTAAAGGAAATTTTAATTATGAAAAGCTATTACTTAATTGACGACTTTCTAAATGATGATTCACTGACTGATTGATATACTTACTGTCACTACCTACTTTTACTCTAATTGAAATATTGTTATTCAAGTTTGCATAATATTATTCCGTTTGACATTACATATTATTTTTTATTTTTTATTACTTTGACCATATTGACATTTTTTAATTTTTTTTTATTTTTTATTATTGTATACAATTCTAATGACATGCCCTTTATTTTAAATTTATAATTGTAAACAAACCATTTGCATGCCCATGTGACGGCAAAATGTGGAGAACCTTATTATAAAAGAACATCTATATACCTATTACCCATGTTTGCAAAGAAATAAATGATTTGATTTGATTTGATGGGGTAGTTGCCCATTTAAAAGTGAAGAATGGGCAAAATACTTCTATTACTGACCCGTTTCCGAACCGTCAGTAACTACATGTCATTAGTGTCTAGGTATGAGTAAACGGTCACACGCTCGGTCTGTGGGTCAAGTGTTGATAATACGCCTCCAGCAGCACCCGGGTTGGCTCCGTATGTTTTGGGGAATTTCAAAATAAAACAAAAGAAATACCTTAACCTAACTTATAATTATACTTATATCAAAAACATCATTCAATGTTGTAGTATTCCTAAGTTACAATAATTAATCAATATCTGTAATTAATATGTCTGTGTGATGAATAAAAATCTTGTATTTTTTTATAAGAATATAAAATTATCTTAACCTAGCTTATGTACTAAAGATAGAATTTGGGACCAGTTCTTTCTACTCGTTTCTCCTTCTTCCATCTCCCAGATCCTGAATCTTCTAGACCTGGGATTCGCCAGGGCCTCGTTGGTGAAGTCAGCAGGGTGCACCGCGAGCAGGTGAGGTTGACTTTGGCTCCGCAGGTGGTGGTGGAGCCACTTACACCCCATCGGTGGTGTCTTGATATGGCTCAAAATGAGTTTCCTCAACGTTTAAAATCTGCGTTTGTTTCGGTGTTTCTTCTCGGAGTGAACCGTCGCGTCGCAAGTAGCCGTGACATCACCTGTAGATTAAAAAAAAAATATTGTAAAACCAAGAAATTTATTTTAATTAATACACACAGTACAAAAGTTGTTTGGAGAGCGCCTACGGGATTCGCACTGATTGTCGAATGTCATTTTTGCGAAGGCTATTTCTACAACGACGTATCGTCGAAGAGCTGTATAACCGCCGGGTAATTTGATCGATGGTCCATTTCATCGAATAGCTATAGATTCACATCCCTATGTAGTCGATAGTGTATTACTTCTAGAGTTGCGTTAATCATATCACAAGTTCTTACCTATTTCTGATACTAGTGTAGATTAACAAGATTTTGAGCCATCAATGATCTTTATGCTTAAATAATTGACCAGTTATCGACCTTCATCGAAAGTTACTTAAGTTAATATAGTCCTATTTTCCGGAATTCAGGCATAACAGCCATTCTCGACGGAGGTCAGCTCTCGACGCGGGAGAGAACGCAGTGCACAGTCGCACTCTCTCTCTCACACTCATGTTCTGATGGCATGGCCGTCCAACTCGTCTGGAGACGGATGAGGTGCAGTACGGCCTTTATGCCTTTACTTTTTTTTGTTTTTTATTTTGTTTTTGGGATGGGAAATCATCAAATGACCCCCCCCCCCCCCCCGTTCAGAGCGGAGCGGAAGGGAGTGTCAGACTGGTACTGACTAAAACCCATCCATGTTCCTTCTTTGCCCTTCGTGTTCCAGGGCTGCGGTATCTCTTTCGAACAGTCCCGCAGCCCTGGCAGGGCCCTGGAACACGAAGGGCAAAGAAGGAACATGGATGGGTTTTAGTCAGTACAAGTCTGACACTCCCTTTATGCCTGGAGGCTTGATTTATACTTGAGTATATATTTTTATACATTTCTTTCTTACTGGTGTGTGCTCGCTGACCTGTGGCGATAATTTAATGTAATGGTTTATTTCTTAATATTATCTTACACACTATTGTATAGAATCTGGTTCTTCTAAGCTAGCAGACAGATGTGTTGCTGGGGAGTTTGTTCCACCTCTTCTTCTTCCCAGCTAAAATTCTAGGAAGGGTCCAAGAGCGGCCGTTTTGGGCGACTGTCTCTAGACGAGTTGGACAACCCTGTCATAAGAATATGAGTGTAAGAGACTGAGTGCGACTGTGCATTATGTTATCTCCCGCATCGATACCTGCTCCGTCGAGATTGGATGTTATGCCTGAATTTCGTTAAATGGGACTATACAAAATAAAGAAACTTTCGATGGAAATTGATAACCAGTCATTTATTAAGCTTAACGATCATGGATGGTCCAAAATCTTATAATCTACACTAATATTAGGAAGAGGTCAGAACTTGTGATATACTTAACGCAGCCCTAAAAATAATACACTATCTACTACACAGGGGTGTGAATCTATAGCTATTCGATGAAATGGACCATCGATCAAATAACCCAACGGCTAGACAACTCTTTGACGATACGCCATTGTTGAAGCGGGCTTCACAAAAATGTCTTTCGATAACCAGTACGAATCCCATAAAAAGTAAAAGAAGATGACGTATAAAAGGCGGTGTCTCACTACGTAAGGTTTGTGTAAGTAAGAGAGAGAGACATACATATCTCTTACCTGCTCATACTGCCGAAGACATCCATCATCTTATCCTCGTAGTACACTGTGCCTAGGAAAGCAAGTTAAGCCGTTACTCCCCGCTGTCATCGTTTATCTTTGACAGTCTTTAGGTACAGGTCATGAGAAAACCGAAAGCCGAAAGCCTTACCACCAGTCTTACCCAGTGACTGTGTTGCAATGCTCGCAGAACGGATGGCCGATGGGGCCGAAAAGATCTGGAGTGGCGACCGCGAACCGGAAGACGCTGCGTTGGAGGGCCTCCCACTAGATGGACCGATGACCTGGTGAAGGTTGCAGGGATCCGCTGGATGCTAGTCACACGGGACCGGTCAATGTGGCGACACTTGGGGGAGGCCTATGTCAAGCAGTGGACGTCTTTCGGCTGAAATGATGATGACGATGATGTGTTGCAGAGCTCCATGTAAAATACTGGTATTCAGCTGCATCTGGTAAGACTGGGAGGCGACCCCAACATAGTTGGGAAAAGTTAGGCAACTGATGTGACGTGACATGTCCTGTTCAGGTTTCTGTGAGAGAGACAAACATATCTCTTACCTGCTCGTGCTGCCGAAGACATCCATCATCTGGTCATCGTAGTGGACCGCGAGGGTCCCAACGAGGTCGAGGGTTTTATCTGTCACCTTGCATTTATGGTGCTGCACGGGTCTGTTGCCGCTTGGATGTGATTATCACATGTTGGTTAACATTTGTGATATTGCAATGAACCACAAGATGACGCCGTGAGCCAAGAGAACCATGCAGCACTATATCATAGCCACTCTCCAAACAACTTTAGTACTGTGTGTATTAGTTAAAATAAATCTATTTGTTTTGCAATAGTTTGCTTTTACTCTACCTGAACTGAAATTGCCTCCAGATATGACGCTCAGCCTCCACGATCTGAAATAACAAAACAATGTTTTTTTTTAGTTAACTTAGTACAACAAACGGTGGACGAAAATGTCGTGGGGAAAGTATTGAGTATGAATGTGGACAGCTATAAGAGAAGAGGACCAAAGAAACGATGAATGAACTGTGTGAAGGATGAAATGGCAAGTAGTGTCCGACCGAATGGAAGGTTCGGTTTCGGTCGAGTTTCGGCAAAAAAAGCGGGTTTCGGTTTAGTTTCGGTTTCGGTGGCCAACCTGCCGAAACTACGACCGAAATTGTATTCAGGAGTTTTCACGCTGTGATCGGTCATGAATGGGCAGCAGCGTTCTCTGATTCTACAACAACCATACTGCGATCGCCAACCCACCTGCCAAGCGTGGCGATTATGGCAAAACCCCCCCTTCTTGGGGGAGGCCTATGTCCAGCAGTGGACTTTTCGGCTGAAATGATGATGATGATGATGATGATCGGTCATGTTCGGCGGCCGGCGAGTTGAACTCCATCCAAGCGACGAAGACATTTTGCCGCGTCCACGTGCCTAATCATATCGTGACGTACTTGTGTTTGCAGTTCGTTTTGCTTGTTGTGAGTTTTCGTGTTATTTATTTTGAACTCGGTAAGTTTTATCACGTGATATAGCATAACAGTAGGTAGCAAAGCTCAAAAAATAATTCAATATAACAAACTAATACATAGATTATAGTAGAATCAAGTTGAACCTAACTATATAAATATTTTTTTGGTTAATTTAACTCTCTCGCTAATGCTATACCTAAACAAACATTAGTTAGTTACTTGGTACTTACTATAATGCATTAGCGGTGATAATATTTATTTATTTATTACTTATTTGCATCAGACACAACGATCCATACTTGAGTTAGTAAGTACACTTTCAAAATAATCAGAGAAACTAAGTTGTACACAAAATAAAATTTAAATTAAATTAACACAATCATTTTTCGTCAAATAAAAATATACAATGTAAAAAGTCCGAAATCAAATTTAAAAATAAAATAAGTAAATGTAATAATCAAACCATCATTTTAAATTAAATACGTTAAAATTCAATACATAATTGAATAAAATTGAGATAAATCACTTGAATTGAATTAAATTGAATAATATATAATTTTAAAATTAAAATAAAACAATAATTAATCAATATAAAATTATAAACTATTTTAAATTATGAGGTGTTTTTTTTAATATTATCGATTCAGTTTCAAAGTTCATTTTAATGAACGTTAACATTTTCTTTATTTTTCCCTCAAAATATGATCCTTGTAAGGAAGTACACAATAAAATATTTTGAATTTGAATTTGAAGTTTCGGTTTCGGTTGAGGTGTATGATGAGATGACGAGTATTAAAGAAGTATGGAAGAATAAAACAGGCTGAACTGACCCTAAACAAATTGGGATAAGGGCAAGAGAATGATGACTCGGTACAGCATTAATAGTATGTCTTCCTGACCATTACGGTCATCGCGACTATTCTTAGCGAAGACAAGTCATCGACTCAGGAAGTATTGCTGCACAAGTGGGCGCGCAAACACAGGTACACACTCTTTTCCCTAACTTTCATAGTCCTATGGGACGACAATCCGACTCGGCCGGGGATAGTTCAGGCACAGACCAGCACCTTTACATCCGAGGCACGGTAGTGACATGCCGCCATCTCCCAAACTCGGGGCTGCTATTGAAACTTCAAAAAAAAAAAAAACTCAAAGCATTTATTTCAATTAGACAGGCACTTTTGAATGTCAAATAAAACAAAAAAAAAGCGAAGCTACAGTCACAGTCACAAGGCATAATAACTTGAGAAAGTACTGTAGTTGCACATTCCAAAGCGTAGATCTCTATGGAGAAGAATGGGCAAGAAACTCCATGGACACTCTTTTAAATCAAAATATTCTTACAAAATCTTGGTTACATCAGGTCATGTTGAGATTACACATATATATGAGAACGATGTAGTGTGCACATTAAGAGCGTCCAGAGTAAAAGATAAAAACAACAATGAAAATATAAAGCAATTAGAATAAACCGTGGCAGCTAAAAGATCACCAGTCCCAATAATATAACCTAATATAAATAAACCTAACTTTTAATAAGATAACCTAATAGCTGATATACCTTTTCCGAACATCGTCCATGCTCAACAGTCATCAGGAATTTTGCTGTAGTCGCTCGGAGTCTGAATCTTTGTTCGGTTGATGGCAATAGGTGCGCCCGCCATCTCATGACACTTAAACATAACTGGCAAATGTGGGCCTGTGTACTCCAAGTACCCCTCTGTCTAATACTTCAGGGAGAACAGGCGTGATGATTCGTTATGTTATGTGTATTATTTTGAAGTAGAAAATAGATAAACACTCACCTTCATATGTAGCAGTACTATAGGGCTCCTGAGCCTCGCTTAAACTCGAAGGACCAGTTCATGACCACACCAACAACGATACCAGGACTCTGAAACAGTTAAAACAATACAATTTAGAAAGATGCTTAACCGCTTGCTCGCGACCTGCACGCTCAGGTGACACGCGTGTTGCTACAGCGACTGCGGAGACAATAAATGAAAGAGATCGCTTACAGCAAGCCGCGCGTCACGGCGACGACGGTGCTGACGCGAAACAAATGACGAACACGCGTGTCGCTTGACGCAAGTGGCTACCTGAGATCGTGAACGGCCCTCACGCCGGCCACACATTCTCACACTTGCATTGTCCTGACTTAGCATAACACGCTGTAGAAATGGCGAGGTGGTAGAAAAAATATCAACTCATATAACCCTATTGGATGTAACATCTTCGCCCTCTTCAACGTTAATAGCTGTTCACCCCTAAGATCTACAGCCGTACTCGTTGGTCTATAAACCAATGAGGAAAGAGAATGACGTAACACTTTTATTGATTCTAGAAACACGCCCACTTCTTACGCCTCACCCCCCTCCTCTCTGTGCGGGACCGCTGCTGTCAACTACGTTTACACGATAATTTTGTTAATCAGTCATCTAGCTTAAGGTACACAAAAATTCGACGACGGCGACGTGTATAAGCGTTTGTACAAAGCAATTAACAGAATAAATATCATTTAGCCATCTGATCATTTAATTTTAAAAATCTTTTTTTCTGGCAGACAACACACACCACTGCGCCTTTCATAATAAGGATGCACTAATATGGAAGCTCCAAAAAAGTGATGAAATCCCATCAGACGCACGGCTTGTCTCAAATAACTCCTCACTCGGCCAAGTTCGCAGTGCCAAGCGTTTCTCATCAAGTGTTACGTTATAAATGATTAGGTAGGTACTAGTCAGAACGTTCATAATAGTGTTAAGAGATTTTTAGTTTGGAAAGAAATACTGAATCACTTACCTCCATCTTTAACTCTGAGACACACATTGCACCAGGGCTCCAGCTCCCGGAGCCCCGGTAGCGGCTCAAAGCACCAACACGTGAAGCGCGGCAGACGGCGGGTGTCGCACTGCGGCATTGCACAAAGGAAGTCTAGTCTAGGCAAGTCTCGCTGCACTGCGCAGGTCACAAAGTATTGATTTTGATATATGATGCAGGTTTTACATTTGCGTATGTAGTTAAGTTTTATACGCTTAATACTATCTGCCTACTAAATGACTTTAATTTAACGCCATCTGTTGATGAAACCAGGAACCAACTGTAGGGGAGTATGGATGCATTTGGCAATGCAGTCAGGCCATTCCGGTGCGGTATAACGGTGAATGACATAGCGGTATGAACAGTGAAACTGACAGATGGCATTACGATTTTTATCTTGTTGTCCAGCTAACTAGTCAGGTAATGGAAGATCTGGTCTGCAAGTGTAGTTTGGGGGCAATAAGACGAAATTAATAATCTGATAAAATTAATTTTAAGCTAGTCCTCAGGACCGCAATCATTAACAGAAGCCTCCCACCGCTCCTTCCACTTACATCACACCAACCTATTGTGGTTAGGGGCCAATATGTCTTAGAAAAAGTCAAGTTCGTCCCTCCAACTGTTTCTTTTAGTAACATAATCAGTATGTTCCCGCAACCTAAGCCTCGTCTATGTAAGAGAGCGTGCAGTTGTGACTGTAGGATATGCTGTTTTCGTCACCATGTTTTTCTTCACGTTTTGAGAGCAATGGTGATGGAGTTAGTAACACTAAGTGCATGTCTGGATTTGAACCAGAATCCGTAAGTTGGCTTATCAACATCTGATTGAAAATTCCTTCAATTGACTTTTAGGTGCACAAGAATAGTTATATCAGCTGTCAGCAAGTCATAAAAGTAGTATTAGGATAACAGAGTACGGAATCGTCACGTCGGCAGCGGCTGAAAACTGTAGTACTAATAAAACTCGTGCACTGAAAGTGTATTGAGTAAAAAACTTCTGTCACTGTCTCTTTTAAGCCGTCAGTTTCTACACGACATTGGTGTCGTAACTAGTGCGAGTAAACACTTGGTCTGTATGTAAACTGTTGAAAATGCCGCCTGTAGCAGCGGCCGCCGAGGCGTTTTGGGTAATTTCAAAATAAAACAAAGTAAAACCTAACCTAAGACTTATATTTAAAAACAATATTAATGTGTATTATTGGTACCTACTTAATGTGTGTTATCTGCTTTTTCTTAGAAGAATATAAAATTATCTTACGTTAGCTTATGTACTAAATACCAAATTAATATATTAATATTAGACATATAAGGACACATATCTACACAAATATACGTGGCTCACTACTACTTCCAGGTCCTAAGGTCCTATAGTCTTGACCCAAGACCTGTTATTCGCCAGAGCCTCGTTGGTGAAGTCAGCAGGGTGCGCCGCGGGCAGGTGAGGTTGGCTTTGGCTCTGCAGGTGGTGGTAGAGCCACTTACACCCCATCTATGGGGTCTTATGACATGGCTAGCAGTGAGTTCAATAACGATGCAAAATTTACTTTCTTCAGTATCTTCGCCTTCCTTGCGACGCTTAAGAATTGTGAAGCTTTTAGGTGTGAGGAACAGAGTAAGAAGTTCCTCATTCTCCATTGTAAAAGCAGGTTCCTCCAACAACATGAGACCTATCTGATGGGATATTGCTAGACGGTTGTTGTCCGGATTCTGTGTAAGTTGATGTGATGTGTAGTTCCTATATGGTGTTATAGATGTCGCCATAAAACTTTTATGACAGTCTAATGTATAGTCACTCATTCTCTTGCTCTTATACCTATTTATTCGGGGTCATCGCAGCATGTCTTGTGGTTCTTTAGTTCTCTATTAGTCATCATCAGTAGAAAGCCATACATCGTTTCTTTTTTCTTGTTCTTTTCTTGCCTCACAATGACTGCAGGTTGACCATCAACTGTGATTGTTCCTCCTGGTACTTTGCACGGTGAGACAGCTCATCAGCGCTGGTGACTCCGGTCATACGACGCGTAATTGTTTAGCAGTCATTATACTGGACAGGCCCTCTCAACAAATCTGTGTGGTTCTTTCATCTAAAGACCGTCTCAGACACTACTCTGCATGCTCGTCACATGATCCGACCAAGATAATGTCTAGACTTTAAAATACCTCTGCGTTTGTTTCGCCTTTTACTCTCTAGAGTGTACCGTCACGTGGCAAGTCGCCGTAACGTCATCTGTAGAATAAAAACAAATTATTGTAAAACCAAGAAATTTATTTTAAATAATATCCTCAGTGCAAAAGTTGTTTGAAGAGCGCCTACGGGATTACGAATCGCGTAGAATGTCATTTTTACGAAGGCTATTTCTACAACGACGTGTCGTCGAGGAGCTGTATAACCGCAGGGTTATTGAACGACTTGCTATTTCATCGGACAGCCACAGGGACAAATCGCAAAGTACTCAATGGTACCTTTTTTCGAAAGCAACAAATCTGCATGAAACGAAAATTAAAAAAAATCTGCACAAGTGTGTGCGCAAACACAGGTACACTCTCCCTTCCCTGATTCTCATTTTCCGATGGGACGACCAGCCGACACAGCCAGAGAGAGTTCAGGACTAGAGCACCTTTACATCCGAGGCACGGGGGTGCCAAACTTTGGCCTGCTATTGAGAAACTTCCAATGAGAAATGTAATACCTGATACCTTTCCCAAATAAGGAATCGAATCAAAGGCCCATGCTTTACAGTCGGCTTGCAACCGCAAGACCTTAGTTTATTCCAACAGGACACGCGTGTTGCTACAGCGACTGCGGAGACAATAGATGAAACAGATCGCTTACAGCAAGCCGCGCGTCACGGCGACGACGGTGCTGACGCGAAACAAATGACGAACGCGCGTGTCGCTTGACGCAAGTGGCTACCTGAGCTTGTGAACGGCCCTCACGCCCGCCACACATTCTCACACTTGCATTGTCCTGACTTAGCATAACACGCTGTAGAAATGGCGAGGTGGCATAGAATATTCAATTCCAAATTAAAAAGGAATTTAAAAAAATATATAATTATGTAAAAAATTGTATTGATACTGAATGAAGGTATGTCAATCATAAGGAATCACTTACCTCCATCTTTAACTTTGAGACACGCATTGCACCAGGGCTCCAGCTCCCGGAGCCCCGGTAGCGGCTCAAAGCACCAACACGTGAAGCGCGGCAGACGGCGGGTGTCGCACTGCGGCATTGCACAAAGGAAGTCTAGTCTAGAAAAGTATAGCTGCACTGCACAAGTCCCAGTCCGGCGATCAATACTTGCATTTGATAATGCATGTATCTAGGTATATCATCATCATCATCATCTGCCCAGCCTTTTCCCAACTATGTTGGGGTTGGCTTCCAGTCTAACCGGATGCAACTGAATACCAGTATTTAACATGGATCGACTGCCTATCGCCAGTTAGTACTGTAATACGATACTCCTTGGTAAGACTGGTTGTTAGACTTTGTTTTGGGCCACTGACTACCTAACGACTGTCAAAGATCTACAAATGACAGCCAGGACCAACGGCTTAAAGTGCTTTCCGAGGCACGGAGAAAACTCGGTATGTATTAGGTGGTCACCCAGACCAACCTAGGCAAGCACGGCTTAACCTAAAAATCGGCCCGAGCGGCTGTTATTATTAAGCCACGAGCTCCTCCTAACTACCATTGTATAGATCTCATGCAGCTTCAATTTTATCACGTTTTTTTCGAATTTGCAAAATTAAGTTAAAATAAAAGATCCGGTGTTCCGGATCCGGTGTTCCGGATCCGGAGTTCTGGAGTGGCGACCGCGAACCCGAACACGCTGCGTTGGAAGGCCTCCCACTAGGTGGACCGATGACCTGGTGAAGGCTGCAGGGATCCGCTGAATGCGAGTCGCACGGCACCGGTCAATGTGGCGACACTTGGGGGAGGCTTATGTCCAGCAGCAGTCCGCCGCCGCTGTCGCCTTGGTATGATGTTCGAAATCAAGTGGGTTATAGTCGTTTTTAACTACTATGAATTATCTATTATTAATAAGATTTAAAAAAAAACCGGCCAAGTGCGAGTCGGACTAGCGCACTAATGGTTCCGTAGCACCATTTTTTTTTAAATTATTTAATTTTAAAAAAAACATTAAATGCTCAATCATAGGTCTATATAAAAATGTTAATCAAAAACAACTACTGCAGTTTCACGAAAAAGTCCCATATCTTATAGATCTCATTCAAATAAATTTTCGTTAAAAGTTTGTTTTTACGTTCTTCGAACCTAATTTTTTCAGTCTTTCCTCTTACTTAAGAAATTAAAGGAGATGACGGCACAGTCGCACAGTTCTTCTCCATAGAGAACGTTAGGGAATGGGCAACTACAGTACTTTCACAGTTTTTATGCCTTGTGACTGGGACTGTAGCTATTTTTCATTGTTGTCTTTGTTTCGACAATTCAAAAGTGCTTGTAACTGGCCTATTTGAAATAAATGCTTTGATTTGATTTGATTTGATTTGTCGCGCAGGCGGCCTGGGGCGCCGTTCATCATAATTTCTTTATAATATGTCCATGACATCTGTCATTTGGTGTGCTGTCGTTTTTCTGGTCTCTGATTTTAAGGTTTGAAATATTTTATTATTACTACTAATTCAACTCGAAAATAGTTTATTGTAATTACGGATGGAGAATAGAGGAAAACAATTATTTTCAGAACCTCGATATAATTTTTAAGAGCTTTCGATACATTTATATACTTTATTTTTTTAGGTTTTGATATTTTTTTCAACCTTCAGTTACATGTAGGTACGGAGGGCAACCCTATTGTTTTAATTCGTAATTTCACATCACTTTGTATAGTACTCCATAGAAGACACCTCCTCAAATTTCAATTGCCATTTGGCAATGGAACCCTAAAATCCGTAATAGGAAATATGGGTGTTTAGTTAGGACTAAACAAAAACAAAACTGAACAAACTGAAAAAACTAAAGTAAGTTCCTAGGGCTCACAATAGATAAAAAAATAAACTGGAAACCACATTTGGAGGAGTTAAGCAAGCGACTGAGTAAATCAGCCTTTATGCTTTGCAAAATCGCTCCTGTTCTGGGTGTGGATGCCAAGCTCACGGCGTATCATGGAATAGTTGGTCCTCTTCTAAGATTTGGTGTTATCTTCTGGGGAAACTCAACCCTCAAAGAGTTAATATTCAGGTCACAGAAGAGATGTATTAGAACCATGTTCAGCTTAAAAACAACCGACTCATGCAAGCCATTCTTTGTGAAATATAAAATTTTTACCCTCCCATCACTCTATATCTTTGAAATTGTGATGTTCGTAAAATCTAACCCGCATCTCTTTAAGAAACAATCAGATATGGATAACCGTAACCGGCGCGATAAATATAAGCATAGATTGTGTGGGAGACCATCCAATACAGCACTAATGCGTAAAAGTGTTTTCTGTATGGCTCCACGTATATTAAACCACCTTCCACAGGCACTCAGAGATATAACTGTCACTAACTTATTTAAAAAAAAACTAAAAGAGTATTTAGCAGCCAAATGTTTCTATAGTATTGCTGAGTTTCTAATGGAGAAAACATGCTAATTCTAATCTAATTCTAATATGGGGGCGATGTTTGGTTCTGTTGACTGTTGTTGGATTTTTATCTTATTTTGACATCTGAATTATTATTATTATTATTTTTTTAATAATTGGTCTTCTAATTTTGTTTAATTGATTTTTGAAATGCTTATGCTGTACCTATATTATATTTAAATGTATTTAATGCAATCGTTGACAAATGAAGTTCAATTAATTTTAATTTTTTTATGTGTTTATTAATTATCAGTTACAATTAATTTGATCAAATGTTATTATAATACATATTTGTACGCCGTAAAGGTATTAACATGACTGTGATCCTTTCTGCAATGTACTTAACATCTTGCATGCTTTGTGTGTGCTTACTCATGTTTCTGACAAATAAATGAACTATGAACTAAGCTCCATGTAAAATACTGGTTTTCGGTTACATGATGCTTGCTAGGTAGGTAGGTAGGTACAGGCAAGAAATAAAACGAAAAAGTTTTAATTTTTGTTTTTTCTTGATCAGGTTGGTACATCGCTATGACTTGAATAGGGCGGAGGTTAAAACTATACTTATATCTATAACGATAGCTGCGTTACATTTCATATTTATGAAACACAGCTATCTTTTGTTGAAGCACGTTCAGGCGCGGATCCAAGTCCAAGGGAGAAGTTCACAGGACCAGAATTTCTAAACCAAGGATTGACCTTGACCCTCCGTATTCTAGTAGTCTTCTGATCCCCTCCATTTGTATCCGTACCTGCCCTATTAGCTCCCTGTACAAAGATCAAAGTGTCCTTAAAAATATGTTGCTCACATATTTCTGAAGAAGACTTTAATTTTTGGTTCTCAACAATGCGTCGGCTTAGCAGCTGCCTTGATACACTCAAGACGAAATTCAAGGTACGAAAAGTACAGAATTATAGCGGATACAAAGCCTAATGCTCTATGTAATCAAATAATAACGAGTTGTTGTAAAGCTAAATTGAACATTAACGATAAACTTATAATTTGTGTAGGAGAAAATGATCACAATTTAAAATATATTTTGTCTCAACTACAAATTATACTAGATACATTCTATAACAATATGGTTATAGTATTAAATGTGTTTAAGAATGAGTACTTAGATCCTAATAGGCTTAATTATCGTCTGAAAAATGTATGTCAAAACTTTAAAAAATGTAAATTTCTGGAAACTGAATCCTTTAAAGTGACCGAATTGTGTACTAAAATTAATTACTTAATAGATTGTAATGACTATAATGAAAACTATTTAAATCCTAGAGAACTTATGAAAAGAATAGCGAGTAGCAGTTCAAGTCTTAAACTAAATACTAGTAACATACCCAAAAAAGGAACAATTCCATTCTACTTTGGTCGTAAAAATCATACTCAAACTGAAAATCCCTCCTATTTGAAAAGTAGCACAGAACCGGAACTAAATAACGACGCGCGTATTTGCATCGGGAAACCTAAAAAAGGTACGATACCTTACTATTTTCAATCAACGACAAAAAATAACAAGTTTTTTCGTTCCTGAACCCGTGACATCGACCTCACCTGACTTTAGGATACTTCACCAAAACATTGCAAGTGCTCTGTCCAAACAAGAAATACTGGAATTAACATTACAGGAGATGCGAGATTCGCAGAGTGACCCGCATGTAATCTGCCTCTCTGAGACATTTATTAAAAAAGGCCATGAAAACTATCTTAAGTTGTCTGATTATTTAATGGCTTCAAATTTTTGTAGGGAAAAACAGCGAGGTGGCACTTGCATTTTAATTAAAAAGGGCCTTATTTACAAAGAACTGCCGTTTGTTGAAACACATGCCTCTGTAAATACGTTTGAGGCATGTGGAATTGAACTAACAAATGAAAAACTAATCATAATCTGCATATACAGAACACCTCAGTCCGATCCTAACCAATTTTTAAGTAAGTTAGATAATATCTTACATGATATTTACAAAAAATACAAAACAAAAACACGTATAGTTTTAACAGGTGATTTTAATATAAATACTTTCAAAAAAGGGAAAATCACGCAAGTATTTCAAGACATAGCCCGTAGTCATAATATTGAAATTCATATTAATGAAGCCACTCGTAAATCGTCCTGTATCGACCATATTTTAAGTAATATACCTGATGCTATCGCAAGAGTATTACCACTTCACCTCTCTGACCATGAAACGGCTCAAATGCTAAGCTTCCCTCTAAAGCTTCAGACATCAAAAGCAGCAATATATTATATCTATAAGAGAGATAACAATCTGCATAATACACGTAAGTTTAGAGAATGCTTACAAAAATTATCTTGGGCAAACATATACATGGAGAACGATGCAAATAGGGCATTCGACTGCTTCCATGAATTGATATGTCTGTTTCACAATCTCTGCTTCCCAAAGGTAAGGGTTAAAATAGACTTAAACAAAAAAACTAAACAATCGTGGATAAGTAAAGGTCTTAAACAGAGTTCTAAAACCAAGCGTGGTCTACGATACCAATATTATAAAAATAAAAATCAAGCTAACAAGACCAAATATAACACATACTCTAACCTGCTTCAAAAATGTATCTACAATGCCAAGCGTAATGCTAATATAAAGTATATTGACAAGAATGACAATAAGTGTAAGGCCACATGGGCTGTTATAAAAAACGAATTACACAATAAGAACCCCAAAGATAATATTGAATACATTAAAACTAATAACACTGTCCTTACAAAACCAGAAGTAATAGCTTCCGCCTTTAATAGTCTCTATGTAAATAGTAACCCAACGCAAAACGGTAACACCAAATGCTTTAATAAAAATCTAATTGCTAATTCAATGTACCTCACGCCAATGTCCGAAAGTGAGGTAAGACAAAATATATTATCGTTAAACAATACTACTTCTGAGGGTTACGATGAGCTCAGCACCAAAATAATTAAGATATGTGTTAATGAAATAAGCGGGGTATTGACACATCTTATCAACCTATCCTTTTCACAGGGTGTGTTTCCTAATGCCTTAAAAATATCCCTTGTGAAGCCGATTTTCAAAAAAGGTGACAAAAGTAATATGGACAATTATCGTCCCATAACATTAATACCTATCCTTTCAAAAGTATATGAAAAATGCATGTACCAAAGATTAATTAGTTACTGTGAAAAATACAATATTTTGAATAAGCAACAATTTGGTTTTCAAAAACGAAAATCAACTACCTTAGCCATTTTTACTCTTTTAAAAACAGTATTGGCGAGTATTAATAAAAATCACCTAACAACAGGCTTATTTTTTGATTTGACAAAGGCGTTTGACCTAGTTTCACATGATATATTATTGAAAAAGCTAGAGTCCGTCGGAATTAGAGGATTGTCACTTCAGTGGCTATCATCGTACTTAACTGATAGACAACAGAGTGTAGTTATCTCCAAGCTTAATGAAAAGGGGGATATGACATTTTACTCGTCTGAATATAAAAATGTAAAATGTGGCGTACCCCAAGGTAGTATATTGGGCCCTATTCTATTTATTATTTACATAAATGACATAGTTGACATAACCAATCATAATTAGATCCTTTTTGCTGATGACATATCTATTATTATTACTAGTGACAAAAAATTTAAAACCATTACTGATCATGAAACGGACATAAATAAAACAATTGACAATTTAATTAGCTATTTAAATAATAATAATTTATCTATTAATCTCAATAAATCTGTATATATTCAATTCAATCAATCTCATAATCAAAAATTTAATTTTAAAATGAATGTACCCAAACTTACCCAAGTGACACAAACTAAGTTCTTAGGAGTAATTGTAGACCAACATTTAGATTGGAAAGCTCAGGTCGACCATGTGTGCAATAAAATTAATAAATTCGCGTACGCCCTTAGGCAAATTAAGAGGGTCACTAGCATAAAAACGGCTGTGATGTCTTATCAGGCATATGTTGAGTCCTCTTTACGGTATGGTCTAATTTTTTGGGGAAATAGTACCGACCAAGGTAGAGCGTTTGTTGCCCAAAAAAAGTGTATACGAGCTATTTATGGGATCCCATCGGATGAATCATGTCAACCCATCTTTAAAAAACTTGGTCTGCTACCATTGCCTTCATTGTATCTGTATGAAGTGTCTATGTTTGTACGAAAACATATAGAGCTATTTAAAACAGTAGAAGAAGTAAGCTCACGCAGTCGGCGTGATCAGCACCAGCACAGACTTGTACTGGAAGAGATTCCTAGGATAGTGAAATACAATAAGAGCTGTGCAGCTATGTGTATTTGTGTATTCAATAAACTACCAAATATCTTGAAAACTTTGAATTGTAGACTGTTTAAGATTAAATTGTATAATTTGTTGACGCAATATAATTTCTATAGTATTAAGCAATTTTTGGAACATAGACCTTAGTTTTTCCTATTTGTAAAATTTTATAGCGTTTGACTAACACTTACAAGTTTGCATGCTTTAATTCTAAGCAAAACATGCTGGACCTTATATTTATTTTAACAACTTTGTATACCGTGTTTTTCGCAAATAAATATATTATTATTATTATTTCCTTTATTTATCTTCTTACTTACTAATTACATTTTTAAATATTTCTTAACAAAAACCATATAAAAACATTTAAAAATATAAAAAATAGTGGTCCGCCGGTAGCGGGAGCAGGGTCCAAGCTATTATTATTATGTCCTTTATTTACTTTTTTACATATTAATTATATTTTTAAACATTTCTTAAAAAAACATATAAAAAAAAAAAAACATTTAAAAATATAAAAAATAGTGGTCCGCCGGTAGCGGGAGCAGGGTCCAAGCTACCGGTGGTTAGGGCTCCAGAGACAGGAACCTCCTCACAATACGAGCCGTATCGAGAAGTACTGCCTTCTGAATCAGGCCCTTGATCCAACCGCCTAAGGAGAGCTTCGAAAGATGGTCGTCGAGGCTCTTGGCTATAAGGCCATTGGCCGTCACGACGATCGGCACAATGATAGCCGAGTTCACATTCCACATGTCGACAACCTCGTGGGCCAAGTCGAGATATTTTATTTGTTTCTCTTTCTCAGCTTTCACGAGGTTCTCGTCATGCGGGATGGTAACATCGACTATCATTACGCGGCGCGCTGATCGGTCTATCACTACTATGTCAGGCTTATTGGCGACAATAGTCCTGTCAGTAATGATAGACTGATCCCAGTACAGCGTGACATGGTCTTTCTCGAGAACTGGGTCGGGCACATACTTGTAGTACAGTACCTCAGATTCCACAAGTTTATATTTCAAGGCAAGTTGCTGGTGAATAATCCTGGCTACTTGGTTGTGCCTGTGCAAGTACTCGCCGTTAGCCAGACGAGAACAACCAGAAATAATATGTCTGATAGACTCACCCGGACGGTGGCATGCCCGACACACGTCAACCGTCCCGTCCTTCATAATATATTTCCGGTAGTTGTTCGTCAACATAACTTCGTCCATAATCGCACAGACAAAACCTTCAGTTTCTCCAAAGAGATCGCCGAAACGTAACCAGGACACGGACGCTAGAAAATCTACATCGGGCCCATGAAGAGCTCGGTAGAAGCGCCCGTGAAGCTCCTTGCCTTGCCATACTTCCTTGCGGTCATCGGTAGTAAGTACTTCAGGTTTGCGCCAGTTCTCTTTAGCCATGGACAGCGGGGTGAGTCCCTTGTCCACTGCCACCACATCTCGGTGCATACCCACCTCGACTTTTAAAAAATATTCTCTGAGACTGCACATCTCGCGGTTGTGAAGGGACTTCGCGTTTAAAAACCCTTGACCCCCGCACTTCCGCGGTATGTACAGCCTCATCACCGATGATCGTGGGTGATGCATCCGGTTTGCGGTAAGCAGTGTACGAACTCTCCTATCCAGGGCATCGAGTTCGGTCTGAGTCCATTTGAGTACGCCGAAAGAGTACATTAAAACCGGCATGACCCAACCGTTGAAGGCGCGCACCTTGTTTCCGCCTGAAAGAAGGCTATGTAATACCTTGTTCAGGCGTCCAAAGAAGCGCTCCTTCAACGATTGCTTCATGTCAGTTACGTTAATGCCTAACGCTTCCGACATACCCAAATACTTATAGCTTTCGGTTGAGGAAAGGGTTCTCAGGTGTATGGAATCCGAGAGCTGAATTCCCTCGGATTCCATAATCTCCCCTAGCTTTACATACATGACTGCACATTTGTCCACACCAAATTCCATCCTGATGGCGCTACTGAAATTTTCAGTTACTTTCAGTAGCTCCATCAGTTGCAATTTGTTGGGGGCAAAGAGTTTCAGATCATCCATGTAAAGAAGGTGAGATATGACCTGACCACCTCTCCTCAACCGGTAGCCTAGACCTGAATCCTCCAGCAATGTGCCCAGAGGATTCAGGGCTAGACAGAACCAAAGGGGGCTCAGACTGTCGCCCTGGAATATTCCCCGTTTAATCCATACAGGCTCATCGTTCCCCTGGATCTGCCGACATCCTGGATATCGAAGGACCGTCCTCCATTGCCCCATACACGACTCAAGGAAGGCGCGTAGAGTTGCATCTATCTTGTACAACTCCAGCACCCTCATGAGCCATGTATGTGGCACCGAGTCGTAGGCCTTCTTATAATCTATCCAGCATGTAGACAGATCCTTGCGGGATCGACGAACCTGTTGGCTAATGGCCATGTCGATGAGGAGTAGCTCCTTAGTGCCGCGGGACCCATTCCTACATCCATTTTGAGAGGCAGACATAATGGAGTTTTTGTCAATGTGTGTATTAATTTTAGCTCTCAAAATGGATGTAAGAAGTTTATAGACCGTAGACAAACACGTGATCGGTCTATAATTTTTGGGTTCCGCGGGACTACCTGACTTATGGAGCAGGTGGGTAACGCCTGTTGTTAAAAACTGCGGTAAGGACCCAGACTCTAAGGATGACTGGAATTGGGATGCCAGGCAAGTGTGTGAACTACTAAGCCATTTGAGCCAGAAGTTGTGCAGTCCGTCCGGTCCCGGTGACTTCCAGTTCGGTAACGGACGAACTGCTCTCGCTATATCTAAAGGTGTTATCAAGATTGGCTCCATTTCTGGGATAGGTTCACACACTCGTTCGACATCACGCATCCAGTAAGCCTCAGTATGACAGACGGGCACCGACCAGATGCTGCGCCAGAAAGAACTCGTGGCAGCATCATCCGGGCGGCACACGTCTGTCATATTTAGCTCGGGTCGCTCCCAAGCTCTGTATACCCACCTCTCATCGCTCTGGAACATGCGATTCTGTGAGTACCGATCAACCCGCCGCTTATACCTCCGAATACGGTTCGCCCATGCATAAACTTTCTGCTTCAGGAAGTCGATGCGCTCTGTGACACGGGACATGTATTCTTGAGGACTGATTCCAGTCCCCGAGAATGCCCGCCTCACAAAGCGCATCACACGTGGTCGTGTATTGCCCTCCCTGAAGCAGTGTAGTTTGCCGATGAGTACCCTGGCCCCGTCGATGCGGCGCTCGATCCTGTACTGCCAGGCTGGTACGGCTGGTTTTGGTCGAGTAGCTACGTCACAATTTGGGAACTTGACGTTAGCTAAACGACATGCCGCAACAGCCCCACAGTACAGGATCGAGTGTGTATCAACGAGGTTCTCGCTACTCTCGAATATATTCTTGAGTTGCGAGTCCAAGGCACACACCAGCGCCCTATTTTTATTATGCATGGGTAACCGTGGTAATCGGGGCCTAAGTTCGGTAGGAGTGGATCGATATTCACGAAGCGCATCCTCCAGAGCGCTCCTCAATCGGTCGTTGCACTGGTTACTTACCACAGCAACCCTATCATCTTCCTCTACAACAGCTGGGTTGAACCGCGGTGGGGTTGCGTCAATAACTGACGCTTGCACCGCGGTTTGTGCCGGAGTTAAGATGACACGGTTGCTCAGTACCTCTGAGCGCAGCCGATCAAGTACGGCGTCGTCCAACATGTGATTACGTTGGATGACCCGCACCTGATCCGACAATCGTTGGGCCGAGACGTTGACGGTTGGTTCAAGTACCTGGAACAGAGACAGCATCCTAACACGGTACGCAGTGAGGTTAGTTCCCCCCTCTGTAGACCCGTAGTATGCGCGCATGACGTTCTCGTTTATGGAGTGAGTCCATCTCATGCGCTGCACACAACCACCGGCAGCGGGGACCCGGCTCGGGGCCGGATGGCCCCTAAGTCCCAAGCTTCTCGGTGGCCGGCCTCTCCCCTGCCGACGTACAGGTGTTGGCGACGTCGGCGGAGAGAAATATTCGTCGCTCGAGCTCGACGCAACTGCCGCTGCCGGTAACACAGGTGATCCGGGATCCGGCGGCGGTGAGGCGGAGCTGAGCGGCGAGTCCGGGGTTGTAAGGCGTGCGCGTCGGTAGGCTGCTCTCGTAATCATTTTTCGGTTATCATCTTGTATCTTACATGTAATTTTTAGTATTTGACATTTTTGACAGGCGTCATTTTTTCATCAACTGTATTTTTTCCTTTTGGTTTCCAAATTTCTGTTTTTATATTCTGGTATTTCTTTGTTAGTCTTTAGATAACTAATATAAATACTTTTGTATTAAAACGAATATTAATATTAAAATAAAATAAAATAAAATTGTTCGATGATGAAACCGGTGATTGACGTACGGGGTTGCCAGGGTTATTTATTATTATTATTATTAATATTCAAGAATACGAGAAACGATGCGAATTTTCGTTTCTGGTATCCCTAAAGAGGTAAATACCAGTAACTTTTTATCTGCAAAAAGTTAGTAATATATACCTCATTACATATGTATGTACTGTCGTAGGTATATAAGGCGGCAGTGCATACATATCTACGCAGATGAGGTTTTAAGTTAAAAACCTCAAATGTGGAGATACGTCAGAGCCTCGTTGGTTGGCAGCAGGGTGCACCGCGGGCAGGTGAGGTTGACTTTGGCTCTGTAGATGTTGGCAGGGCCACTTACACCCCGTGAAGAAGGGTCGAGTTGGGTTGGGAGGTTGCAGGCTGCAGCGTGTCGGCTGTGGTTCGTTGACGCTGCTTTTAACAGGGACCTGAAATGCGGAAAACGTAACTTTAAAAAAGGTAATGCAGAGTGACTTCGAACACATTTGGCTTCTGGCACAGGGCCTGTGTGGTGTTGTATGTCAATATGGCTTAGTCCCTTTACAGTTAGGATGTGCGACTTCCAGCAGTGACAAATAATGACAATCCTGTTGGATGAAGTCATCATCTGCATCGCCTATTCCCAACAGGCAGCTGTATGACGTGACATGTCCAAGTCACGTTTCTGTGAGAGAGACAAACATATATCTTACCTGCTCGTACTGCCAGAAGACGTCCATCATCTGGTCCTCGTAGTGGACCGCGAGGGTCCCAACGAGGGCGAGGCTTTATCTGTCAATCTGTTTATCTGTCCTCTGCCCTTTATCTTACCTTGCATTTATAGTGCTGCACGGGTCTGTTGCCGCTTGGATGTGATTGTTAGATGGGGCTGTTGGTTACATTTGTGATATTGTAATGAACCATAAGATGGCGCCGTGAGCCAAGAGAACCATGCAGCACTACTAGCCACTCTTCAAACAACTTTAGTACTGAGTGTATTAATTAAAATAGTTTTGAAATAGTTTGCTTTTACTCTACCTGAACTGAACAATGTTTTTTTTAGTTTACTTAGTAGAACAAACGGTGGAGGAAAATGTCGTCAGGAAAGTATTGAGTATGAATGTGGACGGCTATAAGAGAAGAGGACCAAAGAAACGATGAATGGACTGTGTGAAGGATGATATGGCAAGTAGTGTCCGACCGAAAGATCGGTTTCGGTCAAGTTTCGGCAAAAAAGCGGGTTTCGGTGGCCAACCTGCCGAAACTACGACCTAAAGTGTATTGAGGAGTTCTCGCGCTGTGACCGGTCATGTTCGGCGGCCGGCGAGTTCAATTCCATCCAAGCGACGAAGACATTTTGCCGCGTCCACGTGCCTAATCATATCGTGACTTGCTTGTGTTTGCAGTTCGTTTTTCTTGTTGTGAGTTTTCGTGTTATTTATTTTGAACTCGGTAAGTTTTATCACGTGATATAGCATAACAGTAGGTAGCAAACATCAAAAAATAATTCAATATAACAAACTAATACATAGATTATAGTAGAATCAAGTTTAACCTAACTATCTAAATATTTTTTTGGTTAATTTAACTCTCTCGCTAATGCTATACCTAAACAAACATTAGTTAGTTACTTGGTACTTACTATAATGCATTAGCGGTGATAATATTATGGATTCAGAGTTTCAAAGTTCATTTTAATTAACGTTTTCTTTATTTTTCTTCAAAATATGATCCTTGTAAGGAAGTTTCGGTTGCGGTATCGGTTTCGATGGAAAAAAGGCAATTTCGGTCGGAAACTATTGGCAAGAAAGAAGGTGTATGATGAGATGACGAGTATTAGAGAAGTATGGAAGTAGAAAACACGCTGAACTGACCCTAAATAAATTGGGATAAGGGCAAGAGAATGATGACTCGGTACAGCATTAATAGTATGTCTTCCTGACCATTTCGGTCATGGCGACTATTCTTAGCGAAGACAAGTCATCGACGCAGGAAATATTGCTCAACAAGTGTGCGCGCAAACACGGGTACACACTCGTGTCCCTAACTTTCATAGTACTATGGGACGACAATCCGACTCGGCCGGGGATAGTTCAGGCACAGACCAGCACCTTTACATCCGAGGCACGGTGGTAACATGCCGCCATCTCCCAAACTCGGGGCTGCTATTGAAACTTAAAAAAAAAAAAAACTCAAAACTCAAAGCATTTATTTCAATTAGACCATCACAGGCACTTTTGAATGTCAAATAAAACAAAAAAGCTTAGCTACAGTCACCGTCACAAGGCATAATAACTTGAGAAAGTGCTGTAGTTGCACATTCCAAATCGTAGATCCATGATTGTTTCTATTTTTTTTTATTTACCACCTGTAAGGGTATATTATGGATATAGCAATAAACGATTTGATTTGATTTGATTTAGGCCTGTCTGGGGTCGAACCAGAACTTGACCTACCATCTGACTGAATATATATTCCTTTCACGACCACGAGAATATCTTAATAAACTACCAGACAAGTCATAAAGGTAGTATTAGGATCACAGAATATGGAACCGCCACGCCCGGCAGCGTCTAGAAACGGCAATACTAATAAAATTCGAAGCACCGAAAGTGTGTTGAGAACCTACTCAACTCAAACACAAAGCATTTATTTCAAATGGACTCGGTACAAGGACTTTTGAATTGTCAATAACAAGAAGATAAAGCTGCAGGCCAGTCGCAAGGCATATTAATTATTGTGGAAGGGCTGTAACATAACATCACGCCTGTAATCGCCGAAAGGTTAGCAGAGTTGTCCTTAATTATAGAAGACCCACATTTTGTCAGTTATGTTTAAGTCCTATGTACTAGGGGGCGAGCCTTGTCATCAAATCCAGGCTCCGTGGCTGCTACTGACAAATTCTTAATGGTAAAACCCAATAACACTTTGCCCGACCCGGGGAATCGAATCCAGGACCTCATGGTCAGCAGTCGTGCTTACGACCACTAGTCCTTCGAGGCTGTTGAAAGGACTTAGTGGGGATGGGGTAGTTGCCCATTTAAAAGTGAAGAATGGGCAAAATACTTCTGTTACTGACCCGTTTCCGAACCGTCAGTATCTACATGTCATTAGTGTCTAGGTGCGAGTAAACGGTCACACGCTCGGTCTGTGTGTCAAGTGTTGATAATACGCCTCCAGCAGCAATCGGGTAGGCTCCGTACGTTTTGGGGAATTTCAAAATAAAACAAAAGAAATACCTTAACCTAACTTATAATTATACTTATATCAAAAAGGTTACATCATTCAATATTGTAGTATTCCTAAGTGACAATAATTAATCAATGTCTGTAATTAATGTGTCTGTCTTCTGATTAATAAATCTTTTATTTTTTTATAAGAATATAAAATTATCTTAACCTAACTTATGTACTAAAGATAGAATTTGGGACCAGTTCTTTCAACTCGTTTCTCCTTCTTCCATCTCCCAGATCCTGAGTCTTCTAGACCTGGGATTCGCCAGGGCCTCGTTGGTGAAGTCAGCAGGGTGCACCGCGAGCAGGTGAGGTTGACTTTGGCACCGCAGGTGCTGGTGGAGCCACTTACACCCCATCGGTGGTGTCTTGATATGGCTCAAAATGAGTTTCCCCAACGTTTGAAATCTGCGTTTGTTTCGGTGTTCCTTCTCGGAGTGAACCGTCGCGTCGCAAGTAGCCGTGACATCACCTGTAGATTAAAAAAAAAATATTGTAAAACCAAGAAATTTATTTTAATTAATACACACAGTGCAAAAGTTGTTTGGAGAGCGCCTACGGGATTCGCACTGATTGTCGAATGTCATTTTTGCGAAGGCTATTTCTACAACGACGTATCGTCGAAGAGCTGTATAACCGCCGGGTAATTTGATCGATGGTCCATTTCATCGAATAGCTATAGATTCACATCCCTATGTAGTCGATAGTGTATTACTTCTAGAGCTGCGTTAATCATATCACAAATTCTTACCTATTTCTGATACTAGTGTAGATTAACAAGATTTTGAGCCATCAATGATCTTTATGCTTAAATAATTGACCAGTTATCGACCTTCATCGAAAGTTACTTAAGTTAATATAGTCCCATTTTCCGGAATTCAGGCATAACAGCCATTCTCGACGGAGGTCAGCTCTCGACGCGGGAGAGAACGCAGTGCACAGTCGCACTCTCTCTCTCACACTCATGTTCTGATGGCATGGCCGTCCAACTCGTCTGGAGACGGATGAGGTGCAGTACGGCCTTTATGCCTTTACTTTTTTTTTGTTTTTTATTTTGTTTTTAGGATGGGAAATCATCAAATGACCCCCCCCCGTTCAGAGCGGAGCGGAAGGGAGTGTCAGACTTGTACTGACTAAAACCCATCCATGTTCCTTCTTTGCCCTTCGTGTTCCAGGGCTGCGGTATCTCTTTCGAACAGTCCCGCACACTCCCTTTATGCCTGGAGGCTTGATTTATACTTGAGTATATATTTTTATACATTATTTTCTTACTGGTGTGTGCTCGCTGACCTGTGGCGATAATTTAATGTAATGGTTTATTTCTTAATATTATCTTACACACTATTGTATAGAATCTGGTTCTTCTAAGCTAGCAGACAGATGTGTTGCTGGGGAGTTTGTTCCACCTCTTCTTCTTCCCAGCTAAAACTCTAGGAAGGGTCCAAGAGCGGCCGTTTTGGGGGACTGTCTCTTTTAACCTTTGACGTTTACAAAGCGTGATTTCTCAGCCTAATGATAATAATGGCTTTTGATTTTTGGGACTCCCTTCCGCACCGCCCAGAGCGGGGGGGAGGGGGGGGGGGTTATTTTCTGATTTCCCATAAAAAAAAAAAATAAAGGCATAAAGGCCGCACTTCACCTCATCTGTCTCCAGACGAGTTGGACAACCCTGTCATAAGAATATGAGTGTATGAGACTGAGTGCGACTGTGCATTATGTTATCTCCCGCATCGATAGCTGCTCCGTCGAGATTGGATGTTATGCCTGAATTTCGTTAAATGGGACTATACAACCTAAAGAAACTTTCGATGGAAATTGATAACCGGTCATTTATTAAGCTTAAAGATCATGGATGGTCCAAAATCTTATTAATCTACACTAATATTAGGAAGAGTTCAGAACTTGTGATATACTTAACGCAGCCCTAAAAATAATACACTATCTACTACACAGGGGTGTGAATCTATAGCTATTCGATGAAATGGACCATCGATCAAATAACCCAACGGCTAGACAACTCTTTGACGATACGCCATTGTTGAAGCGGGCTTCACAAAAATGTCTTTCGATAACCAGTACGAATCCCATAAAAAGTAAAAGAAGATGACGTATAAAAGGCGGTGTCTCACTACGTAAGGTTTGTGTAAGTAAGAGAGAGAGACATACATATCTCTTACCTGCTCATACTGCTGAAGACATCCATCATCTTATCCTCGTAGTACACTGTGCCTAGGAAAGCAAGTTAAGCCGTTACTCCCCGCTGTCATCGTTTATCTTTGACAGTCTTTAGGTACAGGTCATGAGAAAACCGAAAGCCTTACCACCAGTCTTACCCAGTGACTGTGTTGCAATGCTCGCAGAATGGATGGCCGATGGGGCCGAAAAGACCTGGAGTGGCGACCGCGAACCGGAAGACGCTGCGTTGGAGGGCCTCCCACTAGATGGACCGATGACCTGGTGAAGGTTGCAGGGATCCGCTGGATGCTAGTCACACGGGACCGGTCAATGTGGCGACACTTGGGGGAGGCCTATGTCCAGCAGTGGACGTCTTTCGGCTGAAATGATGATGACGATGATGTGTTGCAGAGCTCCATGTAAAATACTGGTATTCAGCTGCATCTGGTAAGACTCGGAGGCGACCCCAACATATTTGGGAAAAGTTAGGCAACTGATGTAACGTGACATGTCCTGTTCAGGTTTCTGTGAGAGAGACAAACATATCTCTTACCTGCTCGTGCTGCCGAAGACATCCATCATCTGGTCATCGTAGTGGACCGCGAGGGTCCCAACGAGGTCGAGGGTTTTATCTGTCACCTTGCATTTATGGTGCTGCACGGGTCTGTTGCCGCTTGGATGTGATTATCACATGTTGGTTAACATTTGTGATATTGCAATGAACCACAAGATGACGCCGTGAGCCAAGAGAACCATGCAGCACTATATCATAGCCACTCTCCAAACAACTTTAGTACTGTGTGTATTAGTTAAAATAAATCTATTTGTTTTGCAATAGTTTGCTTTTACTCTACCTGAACTGAAATTGCCTCCAGATATGACGCTCAGCCTCCACGATCTGAAATAACAAAACAATGTTTTTTTTTAGTTAACTTAGTACAACAAACGGTGGACGAAAATGTCGTGGGGAAAGTATTGAGTATGAATGTGGACAGCTATAAGAGAAGAGGACCAAAGAAACGATGAATGAACTGTGTGAAGGATGAAATGGCAAGTAGTGTCCGACCGAATGGAAGGTTCGGTTTCGGTCGAGTTTCGGCAAGAAAAGCGGGTTTCGGTTTAGTTTCGGTTTCGGTGGCCAACCTGCCGAAACTACGACCGAAATTGTATTCAGGAGTTTTCGCGCTGTGATCGGTCATGTTCGGCGGCCGGCGAGTTGAACTCCATCCAAGCGACGAAGACATTTTGCCGCGTCCACGTGCCTAATCATATCGTGACTTACTTGTGTTTGCAGTTCGTTTTGCTTGTTGTGAGTTTTCGTGTTATTTATTTTGAACTCGGTAAGTTTTATCATGTGAGCATAAGAGTAGGTAGCAAACATCAAAAAATAATTCAATATAACAAACTAATACATAGATTATAGTAGAATCAAGTTGAACCTAACTATATAAATATTTTTTTGGTTAATTTAACTCTCTCGCTAATGCTATACCTAAACAAACATTAGTTAGTTACTTGGTACTTACTATAATGCATTAGCGGTGATAATATTTATTTATTTATTACTTATTTGCATCAGACACAACGATCCATACTTGAGTTAGTAAGTACACTTTCAAAATAAAGTTTCAAAATAATCAGAGAAACTAAATTGTACACAAAATAAAATTTAAATTAAATTAACACAATCATTTTTCGTCAAATAAAAGTATACAATGTAAAAAGTCCGAAATCAAATTTAAAAATAAAATAAGTAAATATCATTAATCAAACCATCATTTTAAATTAAATACATTAAAATTCAATACATAATTGAATAAAATTGAGATAAATCACTTGAATTGAATTAAATTGAATAATATATTATTTTAAAATTAAAATAAAACAATAATTAATCAATATAAAATTATAAACTATTTTAAATTATGAGGTGTTTTTTTTTAATATTATCGATTCAGTTTCAAAGTTCATTTTAATGAACGTTAACATTTTCTTTATTTTTCCCTCAAAATATGATCCTTGTAAGGAAGTACACAATAAAATATTTTGAATTTGAATTTGAAGTTTCGGTTTCGGTTGAGGTGTATGATGAGATGACGAGTATTAAAGAAGTATGGAAGAATAAAACAGGCTGAACTGACCCTAAACAAATTGGGATAAGGGCAAGAGAATGATGACTCGGTACAGCATTAATAGTATGTGTTAGCGACGATACGTAAACTTATTGATCTCTAATTAGACTTTACGTGATTGTGATATTAATTTATATGAGATTTATATTCTGATAAGATGTTTAATCCGATAGGATTATTAGTGTTGATTTTTCTAATTAGAAGTTAAGTGTTGCGCATTCCTGCCGCCTGGCGGCGCTATTTGTTAATTACGTAAGCTTAAGTACGAGGAAACTTTACCTTAACGAGAGCCATTTTAGTATTTTTCTTATTTTAAGGTTTAAATTAAGGTTTTTTGGTATTGTTTTCTGTAAATATAAGTTAATTAAACCCGTCCTAAGATTAAGAACGTAAGAAAAACGTTGTAAGGGATGTCTGATCACGAGAAACGGCATATTTCAAATTTCCCATAGAAAAGGGTCACCTACGCTCTGATTGGTCGAAGGGCGAAAGATTAGTGCCGTGTGCAAAACCAAGGGGCTGTGATTGGTCAGAGCTGCCTATAAAAAAGGGGCACGTTTCCGTAGTCAGGCATTCCAAATCCGACAGTGTTAAGAAGAAGCATCAAGAATAAATAAGAAGAACCTCTGAAGACTAGTGTTATTATTACTCCACCACCGCCCACTCTCCAGTCGACATCCCGCCAGCGAACCTGCTCCACACTACATCACACAAGAGCGTCAACAATTGGTCCTTCGAGCCGGATCGGGTTCAAGAAAACTGGGAAGATGCCTGCGAATACGAGATCAAAATCGGCGCAGTCAAGAACTACGAGTGAAAGTAACGCTACCACGGAGACTACGGGTACCGGTACCACGGACTGGAGTATGAATACGCCGAGCGAATCTGCAAGCGCGACGACTACGAACACGTCGATTTCAAACCGATCGACACTCACAAGAAGATCGCCGCCGGGCAGCGTTCGAGGACGTCGGCAACCCGTACATCAACCCAAGCACACTGCTGGAGAGGAATCAACACCGGGGGAAGTGACTCGTACCACCCCCCCGACCCGCACCACCGAAGCGTCGATTCCCGTTCGCCAAGAAGAAAGTCATCCAACGCCGCAGATTCAAGAAAGAAGTGTCGCCGTGAAAACGCGTCTGAACGATGGAAGCACACCAACGTCCAGAGAAGAGAGTCTGCAGCAGCCTCACCCTAAGAAGACGACCCGCGATCCAGACACACATTCTGTTCGCTCGTCGCATAGGAAGAGAGCAGAAGCGCAAGCAAGAATGACAGTGGCACTAAGGGAATTAGAACTGGCAGAAGCACGATCAAAAGTTGCTCAAGCTGAACTGGAACTTCTGGCCGCTGGATCAGAAGAAGAAGATGGTGCCGGGGAAGAGCTATTTGAACGAACTCAAGAGGTCGAGCAGTGGTTCATAACGACTAGGGACAGGCCTAACAAGGGTCAGAAGCCGACCGAGACAGAAGAAAAGAAGAGCGACATCCAGGAACTGGCTTCAGTCATACTTAAGCTATCCGAGAAGTCACGTGATCCCGTTTCATCGAAGCACGTCGAACTCCCTCACTTCAACGGAACCTTTTTTTTTTTTTTTTTTTTTTGGATGGGAAATCATCAAATGACCCCCCCCGCTCTGGGCGGAGCGGAAGGGAGTGTCAGACTTGTACTGACTAAAACCCATCCATGTTCCTTCTTTGCCCTTTGTGTTCCAGGGCCGCGGTATCTCTTTCGAACAGTCCCGCAGCCCTGGCAGGCATCGGCCCGTGCGGACCCCTGCGTGGTTGCTGACATCTCTTTGAGGCGCGCGTGGAACACGAACGCGCCGTCGACACGGCCTGTCGTCATAAGACGGCCGGACGGCGAGCTAGCCCATAACTCGCCGTCCACAGGCCCGCGCCTACGGTGGCCGGGGGCCACCACGTGACCCCCGACGCCCAGGGCGTCTCCCGCGGCGGCTAGGACGTGAGGCTCTTTCCCTCTCACGTTCCGCCACCTCCTTCACTAGCATGACTGCTTCGCAGAAGGAGGTGACGGCTTCCCATTCCCTCTCGCTCCGGACCATGGCTTGAACCAGGGCCGGGCGCGAGAGGTCGCCGCCGCCAATCGCCTCTACGAGGACACGGCGCTGCTCCGCCCAAGCAGGGCAGGCCTCCACAGTGTGCTGCACCGTGTCCTCCGGACGATCCTCACAATGGAAACACCCGGGCGTTTCCTCCCGCCCGATTCGGTGCAGGAACCTCCCGAAACAACCGTGTCCGGTGAGGACCTGCGTCAGGCGGAAGGTGAGGGCGCCGTGGCGCCTCTCTAGCCACTCCTCAAAGAGGGGACTTATCGCCACGATGGTGGCGTGCCCTGCACGGGGTTGCGACAGTCGCTCTCTCCATGTCACCATGAGATCGCGCCGGAGGTCTGTCCGCTGAGCGGCGATTTGCCGCGGCAGCGGAGTTTCCCCCCGACGTAGTGCCTCCGCGCGCCATTCGTGAAGGCGCGCGAGGACTATCGCCTCCAGATCCCATGGCGGCAATCCGGCAAGGAGGCTAGCCGCCTCACCGGAGATCGTGCGGTACCCCCGGACTAGCCTTAGGGCTATCCCCTTTTGGGGCGCGTTCAGGTAGCGGGCGGCTTGCCGCCTCAGAGAACGCGCCCACACCGGGGCCCCGTAAAGGGCCATGGACCGCACGACCCCCGCGTAGAGCCTCCGGCAGGAGGCGTTTGGACCCCCCAGGTTGGGCAGGAGCCGCTTGAAGACAGCCCCGGTCCGTTCCAGTTTGGGGGCCAAACGTCGGAAATGCTCCACGAAGTTCCACCGGCTGTCGAGGACGAGTCCCAGGTACTTCAGCGTCGACCCGACGCCGATGGAAACCCCTCCCGCCGTCAGTAGGGATCCCGACGGTGGCGCATTCCGAGGCCCATGAAAACACATGGCCTCGGACTTGTGCAATGCCACCTCGAGACCCAATTGCCGGATCCTCTCCACGACTATCGCAACCCCGCGTGTCATGTTTTCGGCCGCCGCCTCGTGCGACCCCCCTTGTGCCAGTACCAGCGTGTCGTCAGCGTAGCAGACTACGCTGACGCCGCTAGGGAGGTCGGCGCGCAGCACCCAGTCGTAACCGATGTTCCACAAGGCCGGCCCCAGAACCGATCCCTGTGGAACACCGCACGACATCTCTCGCCGGTTCCATTCTCCGCTCTGACCGGGGTAGATGACGGCCCTATCCGTCAGGTAGTCCCCGACCACACGACGAAGGTAGGTCGGCACCCGGTGATACCGGAGTGCCTCCCCAATGCAGCTCCAGGGCATGGAGTTGAAGGCGTTGGCGATGTCAAGAGACACCGCCAATACGACCCCGCCCCGGGAAACCGCATCCCCCGTCGTGAGGGCTCTCACGCGCATGATGGCGTCCACCGTCGAGCGCCCCTTGCGGAAACCAAACTGGTGTTCCGCAAGATCCGGCCCCATCCCCGCGAGGTGCCCGGCGAGGCGGTTAGCAATAACTCTTTCAAAGAGCTTGCCCACCTCGTCGAGCAACACTATGGGCCGGTATGCGGACGGAGAGTCCGCAGGGCGCCCTGGCTTCCGGATGAGGACCAGCTTCCCCGTCTTCCAACGAAGCGGGAACTGGCCTCTCTCCAAGCATGCGCTTAGGAGCCCTTCCAGTCGGGGCCCGAGAGCCTCACAGGCCAGGACCCAGGCTTTGCCAGGCAAGCCATCGGGTCCCGGGGCGGTATTTCTGGCCTTCAGCCTGCGTACCGCCACTCTCAGGTCTACCCCAGTCACCTCCGGAACGTCGTCATCGGTGTGGTCCGCTTCCGGCACCGCAAGCGGTGGCGGAGCCATAGGCGGGGGAGGATGCCTCCCTCGCGAAGGGAACAGAGCGCTCACCACGTCCTCCACGAGCTCAGGCCGGAGACTCTGCGTCAGCGGGGGGGCCCGGGTGCGGAGTTTGTCCCGCACCATCTTGTAAGGGCGCCCCCACGGATCTCCGTTCAGAGACTCCAGCATCTCCTCGCGGGCCAGGTTCTTGGCCCGCCGGACAGCCTCTCGGAGGGCGGTCTTCGCCGCTCTGTACCCCTCGTAAAGCTCCGCCTCAATGGCTGCCGCATCCGGAGGGCGGATGCGGAGCCTGCGATGCCTGGTGTACCGGTGCCGCGCGGCAACGCACGCCTCACGCAGAGACGTCAGCTCTCGCGACCACCAGTACACCTGACGTCGGGCGCTTCCTGGCCGAACTCGGGGCATTGCCACGTCGCAAATCTCGGACATGGCCTCCTGGAACCAACCCGCCTCGTTGTTGATGTCGGCAGGCCTGGCTGGTGATGACACCCAGGCCTGCACGATCGAGGCTTCCAGGAGGAGCTCCCGGTCCAGCTGCTTCAGCGCCCATCGCGGACCACTCGGGGCCTGTAGGACCGGCGCGCTTGAGGTCTGGGTGGAGACGTCGAACCGGATGTACCGGTGGTCGGAATAGGTCTCCACCCCCTCCATGACGCGCCAGTCAACGACACGCGGCGACAGAGCGGGGCTAGCGAACGATATGTCCACCACCGACTCGCCCCGCATCCGCACGCACGTGGGGACAGAACCCCGATTTAGGACGACCAGGCCTGTCTCTAGAGCCCAGTCCTCCACCATTCTACCCCGCACATCCGTGTAACGAGAACCCCAAGCCAAGTTCTTGGCATTGAAGTCCCCGAGCACAAGTACGGGGAGAGAATGGCTCCCGATGACGGCACTCAACTCCCTGAGGGAGTTGAGGAACTCGGCGAGAGTTCGGTTCGGGGAGAAGTAGACTCCCACTACAACTATCTCCCCGAAACGTGCTGCTACGCACCCCTGACCCTTCCTGACACTCTCAAGGGTCAGGGGTACCGGCGGCGGCCGACGCAATTATGGTCACTGAGCCGCTAAGGTCCTCCACCCAGTCATCCCTGGGCGGGACAAAGTACGGCTCAGCGACCACGGCGATGTTAATCGACCACTGCGCCATGCTCTGGATCAACAGATCCTGAGCGCAGGCGCAGTGGTTGATGTTCGCCTGGAGAAGGCGTAATGGGGCCGTTACTGGCACTCCATTTCAGCCCCCTCCCGGGCCTCCTGCGAGGGCCCCGCTGCAGTAGTTGCAGCAGTGGCGGCAGCGGCGGCGACAGTGGCGGCGGCTGCGGCGGTGGCGACGACGGTGGGGGTTTTGGAGGTGGTTACGGAGGGCCTTCCGTTGCCCCTGGCCTTGGTGGGTGTACCGCAGGCCTTGCTCCCTGCCCGGTGATCGGCCGGCTTGCCAGATGCCGCACATGCGGCGCAGTGCGGCGCGGCGGAGCAAGCCGCGGCCATGTGACCGGGCTGGCCGCAGCGGAAGCATAGGCCACTGCGGTCCACCTCCGAGGTGCACCGAACCGACACGTGGTTCCCCACATGGCAGCGGAAGCACCTCAGAGGTCTGGGTTCGAGCAGCTTAACCTGCGCCGAAACCCAGCCCACCAAGAGCCTTCGGCCCTCCAAAATGGCTTTCGCCGCCGTCACAGGGCAGCTTACCGTTACGGTTCGCATGCCCGACAGGTCCGGACGTAAGGTGCCTGCCTTGACCTGCTCAGCAGGGCACCCACCGGTCCTGGTGACGGCGGCCACCACCTCCTCCTCGGTCACCGAGTCGTCCAGACCCAGGATGCGCAGGTCTGCGCATTTGACGGGCCTGGACACTCGGGCCTCGTCCGCATTTAGGGACGCTCTAAGCTTTTCAGCTAGAGCGTCCGCGGACGAGCCACGGGTTTCGCCGGGGATCTCCAGCACACTTCAACGGAACCTGTGAAGAATGGTTGGCGTTCAAGAGATCATATGAAGATATGGCCGCTTCCTTCAGCAACAATCAGAACCTAGCGCGCCTTAGAATAGCAATTCAAGGAAAAGCCAGAGAAGCCGTCCAAAGCCTGCTGTTCACCGCCGAAGATCCACGCGAAGTAATCAAGGGACTTGAAGCAAGATTCGGAAGACCTGGAGCGCTGGCACTAGCAGAACTAGAAAAGATGAAGAACCTGTCAAAAGTCGGCGAGAACCCAAGCGACATATGCATATTTGCAAGCAAAGTGAAGAACGCTGTTGAAACAATCAAGGCCTTGAAGAAACCACAGTACCTCAGTTCTCCTGAAACACTGAGAATTATAGTAGACAAGATGCCAACATCCATGAAGTTTCGTTGGTTCGCCTACCACAGAAGCAGAAGAGATGAAGAAATTCAAGAACTATTACTCGTTAAAGCGTTCTTAGAATCAGAAGCCGATATGTGTGGGGACTTCGCTCCACCTGAAGTGCCTTCGGAGCAAAAGAAGCAAATAAGAAGACCCGTGCATATGGTACAAGACGCGTCACAAGAGAAATACAAGAAGGCATGTCCATTCTGTGAAGAAGAGCATTTCGCAATAGAATGCAAGAAGTTTAAAGAAGCTAACCTAAACGAAAAATGGGATATGATCAAGAAGGCGAAGATATGCTTCAAGTGCCTTCGCTTCAAGCACTTAAGAATCAACTGTAAAGCTCCAGTCTGCAAGCAGTGTAAAAGATGGCATCATACCATCCTGCATTCTGACAAGCCGCCAGTACCAGTAGAAAAAGAAGCGAAGAAAGAAGACACAGGAAGCACGTTAGAAGAAAAGGTCGCCTCAATCCACAACGCAAAAGGAGAAGAGAAGGCATACCTGAAGATCATCCCAGTGGACCTGTATGGTCCAAAAGGCCAAGTCCGCGTGCTAGCATTGTTGGACGAAGGGTCAACCGTCACACTTTTAGACGCATCAATTGCTGAGAAGATTGGAGTTGAAGGGAAGCAAGAAAAACTCACAATCGAAACAGTTGGCGGGAAAGTGCTAAGGAAAGATAGTTCGCAGAAGATCGAGTTCAAGATAAAAGGGGCTCACAGAAGGGAAAAGCGGTCTATCATAGCAAGAACCATCGACGACCTGAAGCTGTCTGAGCAATGCATAAACAAGGACACCGTGAGAAACTGCCAGCATCTAAGGGCAATTGAAAATCAACTCCTCTACGTCACCGAAAGGCCCAAGCTGCTGATAGGCCAAGACAATTGGGGGCTGATAGTAACAAGAAGACTGAAGAAGGGCAAAGCATCCGATCCTGTAGCCTCCCTCACTAACCTAGGGTGGGTGTTACACGGATGTGAAACAGGGGCGACTGCCTTAGTAAACTTCACTCACTACGGCAGATCGTCCACTGACGAAGAAAGCATAGAAGAAATCGTCCGAGAACACTTTCAGCTGGAATCTCTAGGGATTCAAAATCGTTCGCCAACCAACGACAGCGATAGAAGAGCGCTAGAAATCCTCGAGAAAACTACGAAGAAACTGTCAAGCGGTCAATACGAAACAGGACTCCTGTGGAAGAAAGAAGACGAAACTCTACCCAACAACTACAATCAAGCAATCCGACGCCTGTTCAACATTGAAAAGAAACTGGACCAAGACCAAGAAGCTAAAGAGCATTATGAAAAGCAAATCCAGAACCTAATTGAAAAAGAATACGCAGAGAAAGCTCCAGAAAACTCGAACAAAGGAAGAATATTCTACCTACCCCACTTCGCCGTTGTGCATCCAGTTAAGAAGAAGCTGAGGATAGTGTTCGACGCAGCTGCCAAGTTTGAAGGGAAGAGCCTCAACGACGCCTTGCTCTCAGGTCCAGACCTATTGCAGTCACTATTTGGCGTACTGCTGCGCTTCAGGGAGGGACCAGTGGCTGTCATGGCCGACATCCAGGATATGTTCCTTCGGGTCAAAGTAAGGGAAGAGGACCGAGACAGCCTCAGGTTCCTGTGGCGAGGCAACCAAAGAACTGGCAAGCCCGAAGAGTATAGAATGTCGTCAATCATCTTTGGAGCAGCGTCATCACCAGCAACAGCTATATATGTGATGAACAAAAACGCGGAAGAATTCAAGAATTCTCATCCCGAAGCAGTGAAAGCAATAAACAGAAACCATTACATGGATGACTATCTTCAGAGCTTCGCATCTGCAGCTGAAGCAAAGAAGATATCAAAAGAAGTGAAAGATATTCACGCAAGAGCAAACTTTCATCTGAAGGGTTGGGCCAGCAACGTTTCGGGGGTACTATCGGAAGTAGAAAACACCAATAAAGAAGATTCTCTGCAACTAACGAAGGAGGAGAAGACTCTGGGACTAAGATGGCTGGTAAAAGAAGACACACTAGCTTTCAATGTTGGACTGCGTAACACGTCAAAGGACCTGCAAGATGGGAGAAGAACTCCAACAAAGAGAGAAGTCACGAGCGCAGTGATGTCCACCTTTGATCCGATGGGTTTTGCAACACCAGTCTTGATACAAGGAAAGAAATTAATTCAAGACATTTGGCGAACGAAAATTGACTGGGACGAACAAATCAACGAACCACAAAAATAAGCCTGGATGAACTACCTAGAAGAAGTATCGGCGTTAGCAAAACTAAAGATTCCAAGATGTGTCTCACCCCGCGCCAGAAAAGGACAACTGCACACGTTCACCGATGCAAGTGAAGAGGCGTACGCAGCAGTAGTCTACTGGAGGACGGTCGAGCCCGGAGGAAAAGTCCATGTCTCCATGATCGCCGGCAAAGCAAGAGTAACGCCAACAAAACCAGTTTCGATTCCGAGGTTGGAGCTACAAGCAGCCCTGCTTGGCAGCAGATTAGCCGCCACGATCGAAGAAGAGTCGGAGCTCGAAATATCGAAGAAGACCTACTGGACAGACTCCAGCACAGTATTGCAATGGATAAAGGCGGAACCAAGGAAGTTCAAAACTTTCGTGGCCAATCGACTAGCAGAAATTGAAGAAAAATCTAAGCCAGAAGACTGGAGATGGGTACCAACTAAAGAAAATCCAGCAGACGACGCCACGAGGGGAACTCCAATCGAATTTGACCACAACGCCAGATGGTTCAAAGGTCCGTCATTTCTTCGTCGCCCAGAACAAGAGTGGCCGTTTCACGACTTCAAACCAGAAGGTATCATGCCGGAAGAGAAGAACAAGCAAAGGGTAATGGCGATTAAGGCCGCTGAAAACGTCTTTTTGGACCTAGGGAGGTTCTCAAACTGGGAGCGACTACTGCGCACTATGGCCAGAGTGGTTACCTTCGCACACCACTTGTTGAAGAAGACCCGTAAAGCAACCACCACCGCCGCTCGCCAGAGGGAAGAGTCCTGGAAGCCTCAGAGAAAGACCCTGAAGAAAGGCACGCGAACCTTAAATCAAGCCAAAATCAACAGAAATGAAAACAAGCGGCTATACCTCCCCCTGGAAGAAGATCACCTAAAGAAGGCTGAAGAGCTACTCATGAAGATGAGCCAAAACGATAGTTTCGCGACAGAAATAAAAAATCTGAAAGCGGAAAAACCTTTAGAAAACGCAAGTCGCCTCAAGAAGATTGATGTTTATATAGGAGACGACGAGATTATCAAGTTAAGGAGTAGGACGTCGAAATTCCACGGCAACCACGAAAGAAAGATGAATCCCATCATATTAGATGGCAAACAGAAGATAACGCGTCTTATTATACAACATTATCACAAGAAATTCCTTCACGGAAATACAGCTACAGTGATGAATGAGATTCGACAAAAATACTGGATCCTGGGCTTAAGAGCAACTTTAAAGGCGGTCGCACACAGCTGTCAGTGGTGCAAGACAAAGAAGAGTTTGCCAGAAATACCCCCGACGGGAGACTTACCGAGCGAAAGACTACAACATCATTAGTTCCCGTTCACTTGCACGGCCGTAGATTACTTCGGGCCAATGCAAGTCACTATTGGGAGAAGAGCTGAGAAGCGCTGGGGAGCGTTGTTTACCTGCCTTACCACCAGGGCCGTACATCTAGAGTTAGTGCCCTCTCTTAGCACGAGCTCAATGATTATGGCACTTCGTCGAATGGCAGCCAGAAGAGGAACCCCAAAAACCATATTTAGCGATAACGGGACCAACTTCGTCGGGGCCAGAAGGGAATTGGAAGAAGCCGCGCAAGAAAAGGGCATCAAGTGGAAGTTTATTCCCCCGGGAGCTCCGAATATGGGAGGCGCATGGGAAAGACTTGTACGGACAGTCAAGACAGCGCTATCAGTGGTTCTCAACGAAAAAAGCCCGCCCGAAGAAGTGCTCCACACGCTAATGACTGAGGTCGAACACATCGTCAATTCTAGACCTCTCACCTCAGTTAGCATGGACCCCGAAGACGAAGAAGGTCTGACGCCGAACCACTTCCTACTGGGGAGATCCTGCGGAGCAATGGCACCGGGAGAATTCGACGACACAGAACTAATTGGGAAAGCGAACTGGAGAACCACCCAAAGACTCGCAGATCATTTCTGGAAAAGATGGATCAAGGAGTACCTTCCCCTCCTAATGCCGAGGAAGCTCAAAGGGAAAGAAACCAAAGACCCAAAGAAGGGAGATATCGTGCTGGTAGTGGACGCCACGTTACCACGAAATACGTGGCCTCGCGGAGAAGTTGTCGAGACGTATCCTGGACCAGACGGAAGAACCAGAGTGCTGGACGTGCGGACATCGGGAGGAGTACTACGCCGCCCAACTCGACGGATCATCGTACTGGTTCCTGCTGCATCGTCGCCTCCAGAGGATGAAGTGCTGCGCACCGTCGGGGAGAATGTTAGCGACGATACGTAAACTTATTGATCTCTAATTAGACTTTACGTGATTGTGATATTAATTTATATGAGATTTATATTCTGATAAGATGTTTAATCCGATAGGATTATTAGTGTTGATTTTTCTAATTAGAAGTTAAGTGTTGCGCATTCCTGCCGCCTGGCGGCGCTATTTGTTAATTACGTAAGCTTAAGTACGAGGAAACTTTACCTTAACGAGAGCCATTTTAGTATTTTTCTTATTTTAAGGTTTAAATTAAGGTTTTTTGGTATTGTTTTCTGTAAATATAAGTTAATTAAACCCGTCCTAAGATTAAGAACGTAAGAAAAACGTTGTAAGGGATGTCTGATCACGAGAAACGGCATATTTCAAATTTCCCATAGAAAAGGGTCACCTACGCTCTGATTGGTCGAAGGGCGAAAGATTAGTGCCGTGTGCAAAACCAAGGGGCTGTGATTGGTCAGAGCTGCCTATAAAAAAGGGGCACGTTTCCGTAGTCAGGCATTCCAAATCCGACAGTGTTAAGAAGAAGCATCAAGAATAAATAAGAAGAACCTCTGAAGACTAGTGTTATTATTACTCCACCACCGCCCACTCTCCAGTCGACATCCCGCCAGCGAACCTGCTCCACACTACATCACACAAGAGCGTCAACAGTATGTCTTCCTGACCATTACGGTCATGGCGACTATTCTTAGCGAAGACAAGTCATCGACTCAGGAAGTATTGCTGCACAAGTGGGCGCGCAAACACAGGTACACACTCTTTTCCCTAACTTTCATAGTCCTATGGGACGACAATCCGACTCGGCCGGGGATAGTTCAGGCACAGACCAGCACCTTTACATCCGAGGCACGGTGGTGACATGCCGCCATCTCCCAAACTCGGGGCTGCTATTGAAACTTAAAAAAAAAAAAACTCAAAACTCAAAGCATTTATTTCAATTAGACAGGCACTTTTGAATGTCAAATAAAACAAAAAAAAAGCGAAGCTACAGTCACAGTCACAAGGCATAATAACTTGAGAAAGTACTGTAGTTGCACATTCCAAAGCGTAGATCTCTATGGAGAAGAATGGGCAAGAAACTCCATGGACACTCTTTTAAATCAAAATATTCGTACAAAATCTTGGTTACATCAGGTCATGTTGAGATTATACATATATATGAGAACGATGTAGTGTGCACATTAAGAGCGTCCAGAGTAAAAGATAAAAACAACAATGAAAATATAAAGCAATTAGAATAAACCGTGGCAGCTAAAAGATCACCAGTCCCAATAATATAACCTAATATAAATAAACCTAACTTTTAATAAGATAACCTAATAGCTAATATACCTTTTCCGAACATCGTCCATGCTCAACAGTCATCAGAAATTTTGCTGTAGTCGCTCGGAGTCTGAATCTTTGTTCGGTTGATGGCAATAGGTGCGCCCGTCATCTCATGACACTTAAACATAACTGGCAAATGTGGGCCTGTGTACTGCAGGTACACCTCTTCCTAATACTTCAGGGAGAACAGGCGTGATGATTCGTTATGTTATGTGTATTATTTTGAAGTAGAAAATAGATAAACACTCACCTTCATTTGTAGCAGTACTATAGGGCTCCTGAGCCTCGCCTAAACTCGCAGGACCAGTTCATGACCACATCAACAACGATACCAGGACTCTGAAACAGTTAAAACAATACAATTTAGAAAGCTGCTTAACCGCTTGCTCGCGAGCTGCACGCTCAGGCGACACGCGTGTTGCTACAGCGACTGCGGAGACAATAAATGAAAGAGATCGCTTACAGCAAGCCGCGCGTCACGGCGACGACGGTGCTGACGCGAAACAAATGACGAACACGCGTGTCGCTTGACGCAAGTGGCTACCTGAGCTTGTGAACGGCCCTCACGCCGGCCACACATTCTCACACTTGCATTGTCCTGACTGTCCACGCTGTAGAAATGGCGAGGTGGTAGAAAAAATATCAACTCATATGACCCTATTTGATGTAACATCTTCGCCCTCTTCAACGTTAATAGCTGTTCACCCCTAAGATCTACAGCCGTACTCGTTGGTCTATAAACCAATGAGGAAAGAGAATGACGTAAAACTTTTATTGATTCTAGAAACACGTCCACTTCTTACGCCTCACCCCCCTCCTCTCTGTGCTCCCCCGCTACTGTCAACTACGTTTTCACGATAATTTTGTTAATCAGTCATCTAGCTTAAGGTACACAAAAATTCGACGACGGCGACGTGTATAAGCGTTTGTACAAAGCAATTAACAGAATAAATATCATTGAGCCATCTGATCATTTAATTTTAAAAATCTTTTTTTCTGGCAGACAACACACACCACTGCGCCTTTCATAATAAGGATGCACTAATATGGAAGCTCCAAAAAAGAGAAGAAATCCCATCAGACGCACGGTTTGTCTCAAATAACTCCTCACTCGGCCAAGTTCGCAGTTCCAAGCGTTTCTCATCAAGTGTTACGTTATGAAATGATTAGGTAGGTACTAGTCAGAACGTTCATAATAGTGTTAACAGATTTTTAGTTAAGAAAGAAATACTGAATCACTTACCTCCATCTTTAACTCTGAGACACACATTGCACCAGGGCTCCAGCTCCCGGAGCCCCGGTAGCGGCTCAAAGCACCAACACGTGAAGCGCGGCAGACGGCGGGTGTCGCACTGCGGCATTGCACACAGGAAGTCTAGTCTAGGAAAGTCTCGCTGCACTGCGCAGGTCACTAAGTATTGACTTCGATGTGTGCTATACGATGCAGTTGTTATTTATTTCTACGCCCAATGCTATTTGCCTGCTTAAAAAATTTACTTTAACGCCATCTGTGGATGAAACCAGGAACCAACTGTAGGGGAGTATGGGGTGCATTTGGCAATGCAGTCAGGCCATACCGGTGCGGTATAACGGTGCATGACATAGCGGTATGAACAGTGAAACTGACAGATGGCATTACGATTTATATCTTGTTGTCCAGCTAACTAGTCAGGTAATGGAAGATCTGGTCTGCAAGTCTAGTTTAGGGGCAATAAGATGAAATTAATAATCTGATAAAATTAATTTCAAGCTAGTCCTCAGGACCGCAATCATTAACAGAAGCCTCCCACCGCTCCTTCCACTTACATCACACCAACCTATTGTGGTTAGGGGCCATTGAGAACAAGCCCAATATCTCTTAGAAAAACTCATGTTCGTCCCTCCAACTGTTTCTTTTAGTAACATATTCAGTATGTTCCCGCAACCTAAACCTCGTCTATGTAAGAGAGCGTGCAGTTGTGACTGTAGGACATGCTGTTTTCGTCACGATGTTTTTCTTCACGTTTTGAGAGCAATGGTGATGGAGTTAGTAACACTAATTGCACGTCTGGGTTTGAACCAGAATCCGTAAGTTGGCTTATCAACCATATTAAAAATTCAAATTCAAATTCAAAAGTAGTATTAGGATAAAATAGTACGGAATCGCCACGCCGGCAGTGGCTGAAGACTGTAGTACTAATAAAACTCGTGGCATTAAAAGTGTATTGAGTAAAAAACTTCTGTCACTGTCTCTTTTAAGCCGTCAGTTTCTACACGACATTGGTGTCGTAACTAGTGCGAGTAAAAGCTTGGTCTGTATGTAAAGTGTTGACAATGCCGCCTGTAGCAGCGGCCGCCGAATCGTTTCCTTGTGTTTCAGGTAATTTCAAAATAAAACCAAGTAAAACCTAACCTAAGACTTATATTTAAAAACAATATTAATGTGTTTTGAGTACATATCAACGTGTTTTAATGTGTTATCTGCTTTTTCTTAGAAGAATATAAAATTATCTTAAGCTAGCTTAAGTACTAAATACAAAATTTATGTATTAATAATAGACATATAAGGACACATATCTACACAAATATACGTGGCTCACTACTACTTCCAGGTCCTTGGTCCTATAGTCTTGACCCAAGACCTGGCATTCGCCAGAGCCTCGTTGGTGAAGTCAGCAGGGTGCACCGCGGGCAGGTGAGGTTGGCTTTGGCTCTGCAGGTGGTGGTAGAGCCACTTACACCCCATCTATGGGGACTTATGACATGGCTAGCAGTGAGTATCATAACGACACAAAATTGACTTTCTTGCGTACCTTCGCCTTCCATGTCGACGTTTCTGTATTATGAAACTATATGCATAAGCATGAGGAATAGAGCCAGAAATTCCTCACTACCCTCAAACCAGATGAGATCCTATCTGATGGGTTATTGAGCGACGGTTATTCAGTGTGATTCGTAGTTCCTATATGGCGTTATAGATGTCGCCATAAAACTTTTATGACAATCTAATGAATGTATAGTCACTCATCATTCCCTTACTCTTTATATCGATATATTCGGGGTCATCACAGCATGTCTTGTTGTTCTTTAGTTCTCTATTAGTCATCATCAGTAGAAAGCCATACATCGTTTCTTTTTTCTTGTTCTTTTCTTGCCTCACAATGACTGCAGGTTGACCATCAACTGTGATTGTTCCTCCTGGTACTTTGCACGGTGAGACAGCTCATCAGCGCTGGTGACTCCGGTCATACGACGCGTTATTGTTTAGCAGTCTCACTTCATTATACTGGACAGGCCCTCTCAACAAATCTGTGTGGTTCTTTCATCTAAAGACCGTCTCAGACACTACTCTGCATGCTCGTCACATGATCCGACCAAGATAATGTCTAGACTTTAAAATACCTCTGCGTTTGTTTCGCTGTTTCTTCTCTAGAGTGTACCGTCGCGTGGCAAGTCGCCGTGACATCACCTGTAGAAAAAAAACAAATTTTTGTAAAACCAAGAAATTTATTTTAAATAATATCCACAGTGCAAAAGTTGTTTGAAGAGCGCCTACGGGATTACGAATCGCGTAGAATGTCATTTTTACGAAGGCTATTTCTACAACGACGTGTCGTCGAGGAGCTGTATAACCGCAGGGTTATTGAACGACTGGCTATTTCATCGCCACAGGGACAAACCCCAAAGTACTAAATGGTACCTTTTTTTGAAAGCAACAAATCTGCATGAAACGAAAATTTAAAAAATCTGCACAAGTGTGTGCGCAAACACAGGTACACTCTCCCTTCCCTAATACTCATATTCCGATGGGACGACCAGCCGACACAGCCGGAGAGAGTTCAGGACTAGAGCACCTTTACATCCGAGGCACGGGGGCGCCAAACTTTGGACTGCTATTGAGAAACTTCCAATGAGAAATGTAATACCTGATACCTTTCCCAAATAAGGAATCGAATCAAAGGCCCATGCTTTACAGTCGGCTTGCAACCGCAAGACCTTAGTTTATTCCAACAGGAATTTCTCTGTAGCCTTGGGGCTTGAATCTATGCCCGCTTAATTGCAATAGGTGCTCCCCCATCTCATGGGACTTAAACACAAACGGTAAAAGTGGGCCTGTGTCCTCTAGGTACACCTCTGCCTTATACATAGGAGAAAACAAGCGTGATGATTCGTTATGTTACGTGTACTATGTTGAAGTAGATAATATATAAACACTCACCTCATTTGTAGCAGTACTATAGGGCTCCTGAGCCTCGCTTAAGCTCGAATGATCAGTTCTTGACCACACCAACAACGATACCAAGACTCTGAAACAGTTAAAATAATACAATTTAGACAGCTGCTTAACCGCGTGCTCGAGAGCTGCACGCTCAGGCGACACGCGTGTTGCTACAGCGACTGCGGAGACAATAAATAAAACAGATCGCTTACAGCAAGCCGCGCGTCACGGCGACGCGAAACAAATAACGAACACGCGTGTCGCTTGACGCAAGTGGCTACCTGAGCTTGTGAACGGCCCTCACGCCGGCCACACATTCTCACACTTGCATTGTCCTGACTTAGCATAACACGCTGTAGAAATGGCGAGGTGGCAAAGAATATTCAATTTCAAATTAAAAAGGAATTTTAAAAAATATATAATTATGTAAAAAATTGTATTGATACTGAATGATGGTATGTCAATCATAAGGAATCACTTACCTCTATCTTTAACTTTGAGACACGCATTGCACCAGGGCTCCAGCTCCCGGAGCCCCGGTAGCGGCTCAAAGCAACACGTGAAGCGCGGCAGACGGCGGGTGGCGCACTGCGGCATTGCACAAAGGAAGTCTAGTCTAGAAAAGTATAGCTGCACTGCACAAGTCCCAGTCCGGCGATCAATATATATATCATCATCATCGTCATCTGCCCAGCCTTTTCCCAACTATGTTGGGGTTGGCTTCCAGTCTAACCGGATGCAACTGAATACCAGTATTTAACATGGATCGACTGCCTATCGCCAGTTAGTACTGTAATACGATACCCCTTGGTAAGACTGGTTGTCAGACTTTGTTTTGGGCCACTGACTACCTAACGACTGTCAAAGATCTACAAATGACAGCCAGGACCAACGGCTTAAAGTGCTTTCCGAGCCACGGAAAAAACTCGGTATGTAATAGGTAACCGATACCGAAAAATCGACTCGAGTGGCTGTTATTATTAAGCCACGAGCTCCTCCTAACTACCATTGTATAGATCTCATGCAGCTTCAATTTTATCACGTTTTTTTCGAGTTTGCAAAATTAAATTAAAATAAAAGATCCGGTGTTCCAGATCCGGAGTTCTGGAGTGGCGACCGCGAACCGGAAGACGCTGCGTTGGAAGGCCTCCCACTAGGTGGACCGATGACCTGTTGAAGGCTGTAGGGATCCACTGGATGCGAGTCGCACGGGACCGGTCAATGTGGCGACACTTGGGGGAGGCTTATGTCCAGCAGTGGACGTCTTTCGGCTGAAATGATGATGATGATGATGAAAAGATCCGGATTTCCTGGACAACCCGCTGCCGCCGCTGTCGCCTTGGTATGATGTTCGAAATCAAGAGGGTTATACTCGTTTTTAACTACTATGAATTATCTATTATTAATAAGATTAAAAAAAAAAAAACAAAAAAAAAGGAATAAAAGGTTCCGTAGCACCAAATAATTTAATAAAAAATCATTAAATGCTCATTCATATAAAAATGTTAATCAAAAACAACTACTGCAGTTTCACGAAAAAGTCCCTTAGCTCTTAGATTTTATTCAAATCAATTTTCGTTAAAAGTTTGTTTTTACGTTCTTCAAACCTAATTTTTTCAGTCTTTCCTCTTACTTAAGAAATTAAAGGAGATGACGGCACAGTCGCACAGTTCTTCTCCATAGAGAACGTTAGGGAATGGGCAACTACAGTACTTTCACAGTTTTTATGCCTTGTGACTGGGACTGTAGCTATTTTTCATTGTTGTCTTTGTTTCGACAATTCAAAAGTGCTTGTAACTGGCCTATTTGAAATAAATGCTTTGATTTGATTTGATTTGATTTGATTTGATTTGTCGCGCAGGCGGCCTGGGGCGCCGTTCATCATAATTTCTTTATAATATGTCCATGACATCTGTCATTTGGTGTGCTGTCGTTTTTCTGGTCTCTGATTTTAAGGTTTGAAATATTTTATTATTACTACTAATTCAACTCGAAAATAGTTTATTGTAATTACGGATGGAGAATAGAGGAAAACAATTATTTTCGGAACCTCGATATAATTTTTAAGAGCTTTCGATACAGTTATATACTTTATTTTTTTAGGTTTTGATATTTTTTTCAACCTTCAGTTACATGTAGGTACGGAGGGCAACCCTATTGTTTTAATTCGTAATTTCACATCACTTTGTATAGTACTCCATAGAAGACACCTCCTCAAATTTCAACTGTCTCGGATTAAAATGGCTGTGACATACGGACGGTCAGACTAACAGACGGACAGGATGAATATAAAATGGTTCCGTTTTTTTGCCATTTGGCAATGGAACCCTAAAATCCGTAATAGGAAATATGGGTGTTTAGTTAGGACTAAGCTCCATGTAAAATACTGGTTTTCGGTTACATGATGCTTGCTAGGTAGGTAGGTACAGTCAAGAAATAAAACGAAAAAGTTTTAATTTTTGTTTTTTCTTGATCAGGTTGGTACATCGCTATGACTTGAATAGGGCGGAGGTTAAAACTATACTTATATCTATAACGATAGCTGCGTTACATTTCATATTTATGAAACACAGCTATCTTTTGTTGGAGCACGTTCAGGCGCGGATCCAAGTCCAAGGGAGAAGTTCACAGGACCAGAATTTCTAAACCAAGGATTGACCTTGACCCTCCGTATTCTAGTAGTCTTCTGATCCCCTCCATTTGTATCCGTACCTGCCCTTTTAGCTCCCTGTACAAAGATCAAAGTGTCCTTAAAAATATGTTGCTCACATATTTCTGAAGAAGACTTTAATATTCAAGAATACGAGAAACGATGCGAATTTTCGTTTCTGGTATCCCTAAAGAGGTAAATACCAGTAACTTTTTATCTGCAAAAAGTTAGTAATATATACCTCATTACATATGTATGTACTGTCGTAGGTATATAAGGCGGCAGTGCATACATATCTACGCAAATGAGGTTTTAAGTTAAAAACCTCAAATATGGAGATACGTCAGAGCCTCGTTGGTTGGCAGCAGGGTGCACCGCGGGCAGGTGAGGTTGACTTTGGCTCTGCAGATGTTGGCAGGGCCACTTACACCCCGTGAAGAAGGGTCGAGTTGGGTTGGGAGGTTGCAGGCTGCAGCGTGTCGGCTGTGGTTCGTTGACGCTGCTTTTAACAGGGACCTGAAATGCGAAAAACGTAACTTTAAAAAAGGTAATGCAGAGTGACTTCGAATTTCGAACACATTTGGCTTCTGGCACAGTGCCTGTGTGGTGTTGTATGTCATTATGGCTTAGTCCCTTTACAGTTAGGATGTGCGACTTCCAGCAGTGACAAATAATGACAATCCTGTTGGATGAAGTCATCATCTGCATCGCCTATTCCCAACAGGCAGCTGTATGACGTGACATGTCCAAGTCACGTTTCTGTGAGAGAGACAAACATATATCTTACCTGCTCGTACTGCCAGAAGACGTCCATCATCTGGTCCTCGTAGTGGACCGCGAGGGTCCCAACGAGGGCGAGGCTTTATCTGTCACCTTGCATTTATAGAGCTGCACGGGTCTGTTGCCGCTTGGATGTGATTGTTAGATGGGGCTGTTGGTTACATTTGTGATATTGTAATGAACCACAAGATGGCGCCGTGAGCCAAGAGAACCATGCAGCACTATTAGCCACTCTTCAAACAACTTTAGTACTGAGTGTATTAATTAAAATAGTTTTGAAATAGTTTGCTTTTACTCTACCTGAACTGAAATTGCCTCCAGATATAACGCTCAGCCTCCACGATCTGAAATAACAAAACAATGTTTTTTTTTAGTTAACTTAGTACAACAAACGGTGGACGAAAATGTCGTGGGGAAAGTATTGAGTATGAATGTGGACAGCTATAAGAGAAGAGGACCAAAGAAACGATGAATGAACTGTGTGAAGGATGAAATGGCAAGTAGTGTCCGACCGAATGGAAGGTTCGGTTTCGGTCGAGTTTCGGCAAAAAAAGCGGGTTTCGGTTTAGTTTCGGTTTCGGTGGCCAACCTGCCGAAACTACGACCGAAATTGTATTCAGGAGTTTTCGCGCTGTGACCGGTCATGTTCGGCGGCCGGCGAGTTCAATTCCATCCAAGCGACGAAGACATTTTGCCGCGTCCACGTGCCTAATCATATCGTGACTTGCTTGTGTTTGCAGTTCGTTTTTCTTGTTGTGAGTTTTCGTGTTATTTATTTTGAACTCGGTAAGTTTTATCACGTGATATAGCATAAGAGTAGGTAGCAAAAATCAAAAAATAATTCAATATAACAAACTAATACATAGATTATAGTAGAATCAAGTTTAACCTAACTATCTAAATATTTTTTTGGTTAATTTAACTCTCTCGCTAATGCTATACCTAAACAAACATTAGTTAGTTACTTGGTACTTACTATAATGCATTAGCGGTGATAATATTATGGATTCAGAGTTTCAAAGTTCATTTTAATTAACGTTTTCTTTATTTTTCTTCAAAATATGATCCTTGTAAGGAAGTTTCGGTTGCGGTATCGGTTTCGATGGAAAAAAGGCAATTTCGGTCGGAAACTATTGGCATGAAAGAAGGTGTATGATGAGATGACGAGTATTAGAGAAGTATGGAAGTAGAAAACAGGCTGAACTGACCCTAAATTAATTGGGATAAGGGCAAGAGAATGATGACTCGGTACAGCATTAATAGTATGTCTTCCTGACCATTTCGGTCATGGCGACTATTCTTAGCGAAGACAAGTCATCGACGCAGGAAATATTGCTCAACAAGTGTGCGCGCAAACACGGGTACACACTCGTGTCCCTAACTTTCATAGTACTATAGGACGACAATCCGACTCGGCCGGGGATAGTTCAGGCACAGACCAGCACCTTTACATCCGAGGCACGGTGGTGACATGCCGCCATCTCCCAAACTCGGGGCTGCTATTGAAACTTAAAAAAAAAAACTCAAAACTCAAAGCATTTATTTCAATTAGACCATCACAGGCACTTTTGAATGTCAAATAAAACAAAAAAGCTAAGCTACAGTCACCGTCACAAGGCATAAAAACTTGAGAAAGTGCTGTAGTTGCACATTCCAAAACGTAGATCCATGATTGTTTCTATTTTTTTTTATTTACCACCTGTAAGGGTATATTATGGATATAGCAATAAACGATTTGATTTGATTTGATTTAGGCCTGTCTGGGGTCGAACCAGAACTTGACCTACCATCTGACTGAATATATATTCCTTTCACGACCACGAGAATATCTTAATAAACTACCAGACAAGTCATAAAGGTAGTATTAGGATCACAGAATATGGAACCGCCACGCCCGGCAGCGTCAAGAAACGGCAATACTAATAAAATTCGAAGCACCGAAAGTATGTTGAGAACCTACTCGACTCAAACACAAAGCATTTATTTCAAATGGACTCGGTACAAGGACTTTTGAATTGTCAATAACAAGAAGATAAAGCTGCGGGCCAGTCGCAAGGCATATTAATTATTGTGGAAGGGCTGTAACATAACATCACGCCTGTAATCGCCGAAAGGTTAGCAGAGTTGTCCTTAATTATAGAAGACCCACATTTTGTCAGTTATGTTTGATGCGTTTGTTTCGGTGTTTCTTCTCGGAGTGAACCGTCGCGTCGCAAGTAGCCGTGACATCACCTGTAGATTAAAAAAAAAATATTGTAAAACCAAGAAATTTATTTTAATTAATACACACAGTACAAAAGTTGTTTGGAGAGCGCCTACGGGATTCGCACTGATTGTCGAATGTCATTTTTGCGAAGGCTATTTCTACAACGACGTATCGTCGAAGAGCTGTATAACCGCCGGGTAATTTGATCGATGGTCCATTTCATTGAATAGCTATAAATTCACATTCCCATGTAGTCGATAGTGTATTACTTCTAGAGCTGCGTTAATCATATCACAAGTTCTTACCTATTTCTGATACTAGTGTAGATTAACAAGATTTTGAGCCATCAATGATCTTTATGCTTGAATAATTGACCAGTTATCGACCTTCATCGAAAGTTACTTAAGTTAATATAGTCCCATTTTCCGGAATTCAGGCATAACAGCCATTCTCGACGGAGGTCAGCTCTCGACGCGGGAGAGAACGCAGTGCACAGTCGCACTCTCTCTCTCACACTCATGTTCTGATGGCATGGCCGTCCAACTCGTCTGGAGACGGATGAGGTGCAGTACGGCCTTTATGCCTTTACTTTTTTTTTGTTTTTAGGATGGGAAATCATCAAATGACCCCCCCCGTTCAGAGCGGAGCGGAAGGGAGTGTCAGACTTGTACTGACTAAAACCCATCCATGTTCCTTCTTTGCCCTTCGTGTTCCAGGGCTGCGGTATCTCTTTCGAACAGTCCCGCACACTCCCTTTATGCCTGGAGGCTTGATTTATACTTGAGTATATATTTTTATACATTTTTTTCTTACTGGTGTGTGCTCGCTGACCTGTGGCGATAATTTAATGTAATGGTTTATTTCTTAATATTATCTTACACACTATTGTATAGAATCTGGTTCTTCTAAGCTAGCAGACATATGTGTTGCTGGGGAGTTTGTTCCACCTCTTCTTCCCAGCTAAAACTCTAGGAAGGGTCCAAGAGCGGCCGTTTTGGGCGACTGTCTCTTTTAACCTTTGACGTTTACAAAGCGTGATTTCATGACATGATGTAATGGCTTTTGATTTTTGGGACTCCCTTCCGCACCGCCCAGAGCGGGGGGGAGGGGGGGGTTATTTTCTGATTTCCCATTAAAAAAAAAAATAAAGGCATAAAGGCCGCACTTCACCTCATCTGTCTCCAGACGAGTTGGACAACCCTGTCATAAGAATATGAGTGTAAGAGAGAGAGTGCGACTGTGCATTATGTTATCTCCCGCATCGATAGCTGCTCCGTCGAGATTGGATGTTATGCCTGAATTTCGTTAAATGGGACTATGCAACCTAAAGAAACTTTCGATGGAAATTGATAACCGGTCATTTATTAAGCTTAAAGATCATGGATGGTCCAAAATCTTATTAATCTACACTAATATTAGGAAGAGGTCAGAACTTGTGATATACTTAACGCAGCCCTAAAAACAATACACTATCTACTACACAGGGGTGTGAATCTATAGCTATTCGATGAAATGGACCATCGATCAAATAACCCAACGGCTAGACAACTCTTTGACGATACGCCATTGTTGAAGCGGGCTTCACAAAAATGTCTTTCGATAACCAGTACCAATCCCATAAAAAGTAAAAGAAGATGACGTATAAAAGGCGGTGTCTCACTACGTAAGGTTTGTGTAAGTAAGAGAGAGAGACATACATATCTCTTACCTGCTCATACTGCCGAAGACATCCATCATCTTATCCTCGTAGTACACTGTGCCTAGGAAAGCAAGTTAAGCCGTTACTCCCCGCTGTCATCGTTTATCTTTGACAGTCTTTAGGTACAGGTCATGAGAAAACCGAAAGCCGAAAGCCTTACCACCAGTCTTACCCAGTGACTGTGTTGCAATGCTCGCAGAACGGATGGCCGATGGGGCCGAAAAGATCTGGAGTGGCGACCGCGAACCGGAAGACGCTGCGTTGGAGGGCCTCCCACTAGATGGACCGATGACCTGGTGAAGGTTGCAGGGATCCGCTGGATGCTAGTCACACGGGACCGGTCAATGTGGCGACACTTGGGGGAGGCCTATGTCCAGCAGTGGACGTCTTTCGGCTGAAATGATGATGACGATGATGTGTTGCAGAGCTCCATGTAAAATACTGGTATTCAGCTGCATCTAGTAAGACTCGGAGGCGACCCCAACATATTTGGGAAAAGTTAAGCAACTGATGTAACGTGACATGTCCTGTTCAGGTTTCTGTGAGAGAGACAAACATATCTCTTACCTGCTCGTGCTGCCGAAGACATCCATCATCTGGTCATCGTAGTGGACCGCGAGGGTCCCAACGAGGTCGAGGGTTTTATCTGTCACCTTGCATTTATGGTGCTGCACGGGTCTGTTGCCGCTTGGATGTGATTATCACATGTTGGTTAACATTTGTGATATTGCAATGAACCACAAGATGACGCCGTGAGCCAAGAGAACCATGCAGCACTATATCATAGCCACTCTCCAAACAACTTTAGTACTGTGTGTATTAGTTAAAATAAATCTATTTGTTTTGCAATAGTTTGCTTTTACTCTACCTGAACTGAAATTGCCTCCAGATATGACGCTCAGCCTCCACGATCTGAAATAACAAAACAATGTTTTTTTTTAGTTAACTTAGTACAACAAACGGTGGACGAAAATGTCGTGGGGAAAGTATTGAGTATGAATGTGGACAGCTATAAGAGAAGAGGACCAAAGAAACGATGAATGAACTGTGTGAAGGATGAAATGGCAAGTAGTGTCCGACCGAATGGAAGGTTCGGTTTCGGTCGAGTTTCGGCAAAAAAAGCGGGTTTCGGTTTAGTTTCGGTTTCGGTGGCCAACCTGCCGAAACTACGACCGAAATTGTATTCAGGAGTTTTCGCGCTGTGATCGGTCATGTTCGGCGGCCGGCGAGTTGAACTCCATCCAAGCGACGAAGACATTTTGCCGCGTCCACGTGCCTAATCATATCGTGACTTACTTGTGTTTGCAGTTCGTTTTGCTTGTTGTGAGTTTTCGTGTTATTTATTTTGAACTCAGTAAGTTTTATCACGTGAGCATAAGAGTAGGTAGCAAACATCAAAAAATAATTCAATATAACAAACTAATACATAGATTATAGTAGAATCAAGTTGAACCTAACTATATAAATATTTTTTTGGTTAATTTAACTCTCTCGCTAATGCTATACCTAAACAAACATTAGTTAGTTACTTGGTACTTACTATAATGCATTAGCGGTGATAATATTTATTTATTTATTACTTATTTGCATCAGACACAACGATCCATACTTGAGTTAGTAAGTACACTTTCAAAATAAAGTTTCAAAATAATCAGAGAAACTAAATTGTACACAAAATAAAATTTAAATTAAATTAACACAATCATTTTTCGTCAAATAAAAGTATACAATGTAAAAAGTCCGAAATCAAATTTAAAAATAAAATAAGTAAATGTCATTAATCAAACCATCATTTTAAATTAAATACATTAAAATTCAATACATAATTGAATAAAATTGAGATAAATCACTTGAATTGAATTAAATTGAATAATATATTATTTTAAAATTAAAATAAAACAATAATTAATCAATATAAAACTATAAACTATTTTAAATTATGAGGTGTTTTTTTTTAATATTATCGATTCAGTTTCAAAGTTCATTTTAATGAACGTTAACATTTTCTTTATTTTTCCCTCAAAATATGATCCTTGTAAGGAAGTACACAATAAAATATTTTGAATTTGAATTTGAAGTTTCGGTTTCGGTTGAGGTGTATGATGAGATGACGAGTATTAAAGAAGTATGGAAGAATAAAACAGGCTGAACTGACCCTAAACAAATTGGGATAAGGGCAAGAGAATGATGACTCGGTACAGCATTAATAGTATGTCTTCCTGACCATTAGGGTCATCGCGACTATTCTTAGCGAAGACAAGTCATCGACTCAGGAAGTATTGCTGCACAAGTGGGCACGCAAACACTGGTACACACTCTTTTCCCTAACTTTCATAGTCCTATGGGACGACAATCCGACTCGGCCGGGGATAGTTCAGGCACAGACCAGCACCTTTACATCCGAGGCACGGTGGTGACATGCCGCCATCTCCCAAACTCGGGGCTGCTATTGAAACTTCAAAAAAAAAAAAAACTCAAAGCATTTATTTCAATTAGACAGGCACTTTTGAATGTCAAATAAAACAAAAAAAAAGCGAAGCTACAGTCACAGTCACAAGGCATAATAACTTGAGAAAGTACTGTAGTTGCACATTCCAAAGCGTAGATCTCTATGGAGAAGAATGGGCAAGAAACTCCCGAGACACTCTTATATTCTTACAAAATCTTGGTTACATCAGGTCATGTTGAGATTATACATATATATGAGAACGATGTAGTGTGCACATTAAGAGCGTCCAGAGTAAAAGATAAAAACAACAATGAAAATATAAAGCAATTAGAATAAACCGTGGCAGCTAAAAGATCACCAGTCCCAATAATATAACCTAATATAAATAAACCTAACTTCTAATAACCTAATAGCTGATATACCTTTTCCGAACATCGTCCATGCTCAACAGTCATCAGAAATTTTGCTGTAGTCGCTCGGAGTCTGAATCTTTGTTCGGTTGATGGCAATAGGTGCGCCCGCCATCTCATGACACTTAAACATAACTGGCAAATGTGGGCCTGTGTACTCCAGGTACACCTCTTCCTAACACTTCAGGGAGAACAGGCGTGATGATTCGTTATGTTATGTGTATTATTTTGAAGTAGAAAATAGATAAACACTCACCTTCATTTGTAGCAGTACTATAGGACTCCTGAGCCTCGCTTAAACTCGAAGGATCAGTTCTTGACCACACCTACAACGATACCAGGACTCTGAAACAGTTAAAACAATACAATTTAGAAAGCTGCTTAACGGCTTGCTCGCGAGCTGCACGCTCAGGTGACACGCGTGTTGCTACAGCGACTGCGGAGACAATAAATGAAAGAGATCGCTTACAGCAAGCCGCGCGTCACGGCGACGACGGTGCTGACGCGAAACAAATGACGAACGCGCGTGTCGCTTGACGCAAGTGGCTACCTGAGCTTGTGAACGGCCCTCACGCCCGCCACACATTCTCACACTTGCATTGTCCTGACTTAGCATAACACGCTGTAGAAATGGCGAGGTGGTAGAAAAAATATCAACTCATATAACCCTATTGGATGTAACATCTTCGCCCTCTTCAATGTTAATAGCTGTTCACCCTTAAGATCTACAGCCGTACTCGTTGGTCTATAAACCAATGAGGGCAGAGAATGACGTAACACTTTTATTGATTCTAGAAACACGCCCACTTCTTACGCCTCACCCCCCTCCTCTCTGTGCGGGACCGCTACTGTCAACTACGTTTTCACGATCATTTTGTTAATCAGTCATCTAGCTTAAGGTACACAAAAATTCGACGACGGCGACGTGTATAAGCGTTTGTACAAAGCAATTAACAGAATAAATATCATTTAGCCATCTGATCATTTAATTTTAAAAATCTTTTTTTCTGGCAGACAACACACACCACTGCGCCTTTCATAATAAGGATGCACTAATATGGAAGCTCCAAAAAAGTGATGAAATCCCATCAGACGCACGGCTTGTCTCAAATAACTCCTCACTCGGCCAAGTTCGCAGTGCCAAGCGTTTCTCATCAAGTGTTACGTTATGAAATGATTAGGTAGGTACTAGTCAGAACGTTCATAATAGTGTTAACAGATTTTTAGTTTGGAAAGAAATACTGAATCACTTACCTCCATCTTTAACTCTGAGACACACATTACACCAGGGCTCCAGCTCCCGGAGCCCCGGTAGCGGCTCAAAGCACCAACACGTGAAGCGCGGCAGACGGCGAGTGTCGCACTGCGGCATTGCACAAAGGAAGTCTAGTCTAGGAAAGTCTCGCTGCACTGCGCAGGTCACTAAGTATTGACTTCGATGAGTGCTATACGATGCAGTTGTTATTTATTTCTACGCCCAATGCTATTTGCCTGCTTAAAAAATTTACTTTAACGCCATCTGTGGATGAAACCAGGAACCAACTGTAGGGGAGTATGGGATGCATTTGGCAATGCAGTCAGGCCATACCGGTGCGGTATAACGGTGAATGACAAAGCGGTATGAACAGTGAAACGGACAGATGGCATTACGATTTATATCTTGTTGTCCAGCTAAGTAGTCAGGTAATGAAAGATCTGGTCTGCAAGTCTAGTTTGGGGGCAATAAGATGAAATTAATAATCTGATTAAATTAATTTTAAGCTAGTCCTCAGGACCGCAATGATTAACAGAAGCCTCCCACCGCTCCTTCCACTTATTACACCAACCTATTGTGGTTAGGGGCCAATATCTCTTAGAAAAAGTCAAGTTCGTCCCTCCAACTGTTTCTTTTAGTAACATAATCAGTATGTTCCCGCAACCTAAGCCTCGTCTATGTAAGAGAGCGTGCAGTTGTGACTGTAGGACATGCTGTTTTCGTCACGATGTTTTTCTTCACGTTTTGAGAGCAATGGTGATGGAGTTAGTAACACTAAGTGCACGTCTGGGTTTGAACCAGAATCCGTAAGTTGGCTTATCAACATCTGATTGAAAATTCCTTCAATTGACTTTTAGGTGCACAAGAATAGTTATTTCAGCTGTCAGCAAGTCATAAAAGTAGTATTAGGATAACAGAGTACGGAATCGTCACGTCGGCAGCGTCTGAAAACTGTAGTACTAATAAAACTCGTGGCACTGAAAGTGTATTGAGTAAAAAACTTCTGTCATTGTCTCTTTTAAGCCGTCAGTTTCTACGCGTCATTGGTGTCGTAACTAGTGTGAGTAAACGCTTGGTCTGTATGTAAAGTGTTGACAATGCCGCCTGTAGCAGCGGCCGCCGAATCGTTTCCTTGTGTTTCAGGTAATTTCAAAATAAAACCAAGTAAAACCTAACCTAAGACTTATATTTAAAAACAATATTAATGTGTATTGGGTATATAGTGTGTTATCTGCTTTTTCTTAGAAGAATACAAAATTATCTTAAGCTAGCTTATGTACTAAATACAAAATTAATATTAAATTATTAATTTTTTTTTAGTTCAAATAAGAAAAAGAGTTTGCGACCTCGATGTTGGATTAAGATAAAATTTAAATGCAGAAGTTTAAAATTTTTGATCTGTTCGATCATTAAAATCTTACATGATCTGAGTTCAAACCGGTGTAAGCCAGGTTGGTTTCTATCTTTTAAAAATTAAAAATTTAAGTACGAAAGGATTAAATATTAAAATTAAATTTATTTTATTGAATTTTATTAAATTTATATTTATAAATATTTTAATATTATATTATAAGCTTCAGAAGTGGAAATTTATTAAAAAAAAAACAATTCACAACAAAAAAACCATTTTTACTTCATAAATATAATTGACTCGAATTACAATCAGCAAAATTTACTTACAGTCCACTAAGTCTTAAAATTCACTAAACGAATCACAAACTCACTTTATCATTTTTGCAACAAATTAAACTCAAATGGCTTACGTAACCGTACGACAGGCTGATGATTCACACGTCCGTCCAGTCCGAGCGTCGAGCAGCAAATGGTCGTTCTATCCCCAGCGCCTTGCTTTTATAGGCGAGGTGGGGTAGTTACCGACTTAAGAGAGGATTCTCCTTACACGGCCTCTCCTGACGAGGTGTCGTCCTCGACACAAACTCTTGGAGTGGCCCCGCTAGGACCCGCGATGGGAGAGGTCGGCACCTCGACCTCTACTTCGCCCGCTGCCAGAAGCGACGGATCGACCGCAGTAGAGGACTCCGTTTGTTCAGAGTCGTCATCAGTATCTTCATCTGTAAACAAGATCTCGTTAGAAGCTACCAGAGCAATTTGTGTAAAAGCGTTCAGCCTCTCAAAAAGTTCCATCCATCTTCAGCCAATTAATTCATTCATCGTTCTTTCAAATAGTTCATAAGTTTGAATAGACACACACATCCATCTTTCTCAAAGCAATTATAAAAATAAAGCCAAGGCATTGTCCTGTACGTGTCCAGCGCGCAAGTGGCGGTTTCTTTGCTGCTGTCTTGCTGGCGGTGACCGCGGCTGCGACCACGACCAGCGTTCAGCTCTCACCACCTGCAACATGGTCTGACAACCCGCAGACCCGCTTGACACGCAGACCGTATTCATACGTGCAAGCCGCTTAACACACAGACCGTATTCATGTGTGTAAGCCGACTCGTACACTGACCGCAATCATGTATACGAGCCCACTCGGTACGCAGACCGTATTCATACGCACGAGTTCTCTCAACACGCAGACCGTATTCATACGTGCAAGCCGCTTAACACACAGACCGTATTCATGTGTGTAAGCCGCTTAACACACAGACCGTATTCATGTGTGTAAGCCGACTCGTACACTGACCGCAATCATGTATACGAGTCCACTCGATACGCAGACCGTATTCATACGCACGAGTTCTCTCAACACGCAGACCGTATTCATACGTGTGAGACCACCAATTGACCGCACATGGCCAAATTTATACTGCCACCAGTGACTCGGCCACAGGTGCCAACACAACCGGCGACACACACGCGCCTGCTACCGGCGGCACCGCAGCACAGCAGCCAAAGCATCACTCCTGTCCGTAAATTCGAACAACAGTGATTTACTTCCTCTCAAGAACGCGGCGCACGTTTCTGGGCACCACTCGCCGCGCCACGGCACCATGTGCTGGGCAGCAGCCTGCGTAGTCTTACCGTAGCTACCAGCGAGCAAATGCAGCGTATAGCGTCCACTAGGCAGTGCTTCCACTACCTTATACGGACCACGCATTCCGGAGTCAAGTTTTCCTGTTGACTGAGAAAATTTTATTACAAACACGCAGTCACCAACGTTGAATTGGCGAGGTGGACGTCGCCGTTGGTTACCCTGTTCGTCTTGTCTAGCTTGATTCCTCCTTAGGAGTTCACGGACCCTGCTACTGGTTACTTCACGTAGGGCCTCTCTATTTGGTGTCGATCCTTCGACAGCTATATCGCGCACCAGAGCTCGAACCACAGGAGTTGTGGATTCAGTACCAATCAGAATTTGGTAAAAGCGTCAACAATAAGTAAAACGAATTTGTACCCTTGAGACACAGGCAGAGGACCCAAGGCGTCAACACGAACAGTGTGGAACGGTGTGTCGGGTTTTTCCCAGGAAGTAATAGTATGCAAAGGAGCCCGAGGAACTCTTTTGCGACACACACACGAGACAGTGAGCAATGTATTTGCCAACGAACTGTCCGAGTCCGGGGAACCCAAAATGTCTTAGAATAAGGTCAAGTGTCTTCTCTACGTTGATGTGTTCGTGCTCATCATGAAACACTCTGAGACTAAGTCTGTGCCCCTTGGATATATAGCAGAGTAGGCGTGGATCTTGGCCTACTGGGGTGTACTTGTAGTACAAGACTCCATTTCGGACAGAATAACGATTAGCATCGAGGCTGCCATCGTGAAGTCTTTGGATGAGATTTTGCGTCTCGTTGTCGGCCAACTGTGCAACCTGAGCCCAATTTCTCGGTCTAGAAATTTGATTGATGCTGACGGGATTGCGACTTAAGTAGTCTGCATGGGGTAACATCACTCCTTTTCGATACTCGAGTGAGAAATCGAAGTCTTGGAGATAGATCCACCACCTGGCTACTCCAGGCAAAAGATCTCTTTCGTTCGGTTGATTTAAGGGCATTACAGTCTGTCACCACCACAAATTTCAAACCAACCAGATAGTGTCGAAAGTTTTGGAGGGCTTTGACGACGGCGAGGGTCTCCAATTCGTAGGAGTGATACTTCCCTTCAGCACCCTGAGTGGTCCTGCTGAAATAAGCCACAACGTGCTTTTTTGAATCTGAATGAGCTTGTAGGAGTACCGCACCGTATCCAGCACTGCTGGCATCTGTATGGACTTCGGTGGGAAAACTAGGGTTAAGAATGGAAAGGACCGGTTCGCTGGTAAATTCTTTAATGAGATCAAGGCAAATAGCCTCGCATTCGAGAGTCCAATTGAATTTGACATTTTTACGGGTTAGATGGGCAATGGGAGCAGTCCTAGTGGAGTAATCTTTTATGTACCGCCGAAAGTAACCCGCCAAACCTAAGAGTTGGCTTCCACATTTCGTGGGCTCGGCCTAACCTGACCCTGACTAACTAACCTCCCCAAATATTCTACTTCTGTGACGAGGAACGAACATTTAGCCAAATTTATTGAAAAACCGGCCCATGTAAGTGTCCCGAGTACTTTGCGCAACAGTTCAATCCCATCTGACACAGAATTACTTAGCAAAAGAACGCCTAATCACTTTCTTATCTAAAAGGTCTTGTGTAATCTTCCTAACTTTGAGTTTTTCGGAGTAAGAGAGTCTATACGGACAATAAACGGCAGGGGTGAAACTGGTAAGTTTTATTTCCATCTCACCTGTTTGGACTGTGGTCATAGCAGTCCCTGATATTAGATAGTCGGAAAACTCGTTTATGACGGACATAAGGCTAACCAACTCCGTACCCTGAAGGGGTGTGTTTATTTTGGCTTGATCACCCACACAAATGGCGTTGACATTTGCGCTAATGTTATCGGAACGCTTGAGGTACTGCTCATCTTTAGTACGAATGTAAGTGATGCCTTCGCGGTTCAAAACATCAGTGCCAATTATGATAGGGGCGTTCATGAAGGACGATGGAGCTACTACTAAGTCAACTTCGATAGCAATGTCACTGAATTCCACAGTGAACGTGACGTAAGATGTGGCGACCACTTCTTTCTCACTCAAACCCTTCATCACACAACGTCTCCGTTTTGGCTGACACGTAAAATGTCTGAGGAAATAAGGGACACATCAAGGGCTCCGCCATCAATGAGCACGTCTACGGGTATTCCATCTATTATCGCAGTAGTCATGTCGTTATTTTGTGCGATATTTGATCGATAAGAGCAAAAGTTGACATTACGCGGATTTCGATGCTCGGTTTTAGCTTTGGTAAAGCATTTGTCCTCAGTATGTCCCGATCTCTTACAGAACATACAAGAATTGCTCGAAGAGGATTGTGTATTAGAGGACGTGTCCGGAGCCACGTTAGCAGGCTTGCTATTGGTCGCGTTTACCTTAGGCCTCTTACAATTGCGACTGAGATGACCGGTTTGATTGCAATTAAAGCATTTTGGGCCAGGACGGTGGTTTGATTTCATTTGACCTTGCCTTTTATGGTCAACAGCCTTGTCGTTCCTTGAAGGTTTCGCGTAAATTGAAAGGAATGAGACAATAGTGTCAGAAGTAAAGTCTGCGTTAGAATCAGCTGCACGCACCTGTGGATTGTCTATACCGCGTATAACGATTAGCCTTCTTAATTCGTCACTCAACCCCTGAACTATTCTCAAACGCAATAAGGTACGACGGGCATATTCCGAGTAAGTTGAATACTTGTCTGACGTAGTATTCATAGCTTCGAGCAAAATATTCGCGTAGTCCAATTTACTCTGGCAAAGGGGTTTCAACTCGCGCACGAAATTGGACCACGTCCTATCGTTCGTCACCCATTCCCCTTACCAGACCTTGGCGTCACCCTTAAGGCAAGTAGCTACACGCGACAGACATTCATGGTCACTCCAACCGTTAGCCTCTCTAGCACGATCCACCTCGTTGCACCATGCCTCGACGCTGTTAATTGATGGGTCAGAGTTCGACACGTAATAGTTTTGTGACCTTGCTGGTTGCATCGTTTTTATTGCTTGCATCAAGGCATGAGCGAGAGTGGATGCCTCAGGGCCTGGGACAGTGGACTCCATAGACCGATGTCGTTCTGACGTATTAGGGATCATTGGCTCCTTAGCTTTTGACAGAACCTCACTATTCTTGTGGGTAGTACTCGTTTGAACCAGGGGCGAAGGAGTACGTGTGCGTTTTCCATTGCCAATGTCGCTACGCGAACGATCCCTACTACGCGAATCGCGCCTATTCCTAGTACGCGATTGATGCCTTTCGGGACTATGAGAATCATGCCGATCTCGATTACGCAAGCCATCTCGCGAATTACAACGACTCCTACTCGAATTGCGGTACGATCTACCACTACTGCGATCATATGACCCACGGGATCGACGTCGTTTGCGACCGCGTGACTTATCCCGAGTACGTGTCCGTTTTTCACGAATATGCGACTTTTCACGCCCCATTATCACAAGAAAATCCGGTTTAAATCAGACAAACAAATCAAACAAGTAAGGCAATCGAATAAAAAGAAAAGTGATAAAGTGGGTAGTTGCAAAAAAAAAAGTTGAAAAGAAAAAAAGGATAGAAACGGTTTTTCTGTCCACAACAATTTTTAGCTACGAGACTTCGTCTAAGTGGGCCTCAAAAGTCCTTTATCCCACTTCTGATATAAGCTTCAGAAGTGGAAATTTATTAAAAAAAAACAATTCACAACAAAAAAACCATTTTTACTTCATAAATATAATTGACTCGAATTACAATCAGCAAAATTTACTTACAGTCCACTAAGTCTTAAAATTCACTAAACGAATCACAAACTCACTTTATCATTTTTGCAACAAATTAAACTCAAATGGCTTACGTAACCGTACGACAGGCTGATGATTCATACGTCCGTCCAGTCCGAGCGTCGAGCAGCAAATGGTCGTTCTATCCCCAGCGCCTTGCTTTTATAGGCGAGGTGGGGTAGTTACCGACTTAAGAGAGGATTCTCCTTACAATATTAATTATATTATAGTATGTATATGTATATATATATATATATATATATATATATATATATATATAAGCTATTTTGGCAGAAAAATGTAATGATTTTAGAATTCATTAATATATAATTTAAATTATATAGATAGTAGATGTTTATATTTGATATATATTTAATTATAATTGGTTTATTAATCTTAGTTATTGGGGTTTTAGTAGGGGTTGCTTATTTAACTTTATTGGAGGGTAAAGTGTTAGGTTATATTCAAATTCGTAAAGGACCTAATAAAGTAGGTTTTATAGGTATTTTACAACCTTTTTCTGATGCCATTAAACTTTTTACTAAAGAACAAACTTATCCTAATTTTTCTAATTATATTTGTTATTATTTTTCTCCTATTGTAAGATTTATATTATCTTTAATAATTTGATTATTAATTCCTTATTATTTTAATTTAATTAGATTTAATTTAGGTGTTTTATTTTTTTTATGTTGTACAAGTTTAGGGGTTTATACTGTAGGTAATAGTGGCTGGTTGATCCTCCAATTCTAATTATGCTTTATTAGGGGGATTACGAGCTGTAGCTCAAACTATTTCTTATGAAGTTAGATTAGCTTTAATTTTAATATCTAGAGTTATTATAATTATAGATTTTAATATATTAAAATTTTTTTATTATCAAGAAGTTATATGATTTATTTTTTTAATATTTCCTTTAAGATTGTGTTGAATAAGATCTAGTTTGGCAGAAACTAATCGAACTCCTTTTGATTTTGCTGAAGGTGTAAGTGAGTTAGTTTCAGGGTTTAATATTGAATATAGAAGTGGGGGATTTGCTTTAATTTTTTTAGCTGAATATTCTAGTTTTTTTTTTATAAGTATATTATTTGTTTTAATATATTTAGGGGGATTTAGTTTAAGAATTATTTTTTATTTGAAATTAAGATTAATTTCTTTTTTATTTATTTGAGTTCGGGGAACTTTACCTCGTTATCGATATGATAAATTAATATATTTAGCTTGAAAGAGATATTTACCGGTTTCTTTAAATTTTTTATTATTTTTTTTAGGGTTTAAATTTTTTTTATTATAATTTAATTTTTTTTAGTATAAATTAATAGAAACAAATTTCTTTCTTAAGTTTTCAAAACAAATGCTTATACAAGCTCATTAATTTAATTAAAGATTAGGTTATCTCAATATTTATTAATTAAGGGATTAATAATGAAATAAGAAAAATATAAAATTGTTAATAATTGTCCTGTGATAATGTAGGGGTCTTCAACTGGTCGTGCTCCAATTCAAGTTAATAAAATAACAGTTGTTACTATTGATCAAAATAATATTTGATTAATAGGGTAAAATTGAATTCCTTGAATTTTTTTATTAAAAGTAAAAGGTAAAATAATTAAAATTAAAATTGATATGATTAAGGCAATTACTCCTCCTAATTTATTTGGGATTGATCGTAGAATTGCATAAGCAAATAAAAAATATCATTCTGGTTGAATATGAACAGGAGTTACTAAAGGATTAGCTGGAATAAAATTATCTGGGTCTCCTAATAAGTAAGGATTTGTTAAAGTTAAAATAGTTAATAGAAATAATAAGATAATAAATCCAATTAGATCTTTAAAAGTAAAAAATGGGTGGAAAGGAATTTTATCAAGATTTCTATTTATTCCTAAAGGGTTATTAGAACCTGTTTGATGAAGGAATAATAAATGGATTATTGTTATTATTAAAAGAATAAAAGGTAATAAAAAATGAAAGGTATAAAATCGAGTTAAGGTTGCATTATCTACAGCAAATCCCCCTCAAATTTAATTTACTAATATTACTCCTAAATATGGGATAGCAGATAATAGATTGGTAATAACTGTTGCCCCTCAAAATGATATTTGACCTCATGGTAACACATATCCTATAAATGCTGTAGCTATTAATAAAAATAAAATAATTACACCTACTATTCATGTATATTTTAAGTTAAAAGATTCATAGTATATTCCTCGTCCAATATGTAAATAAATACAAATAAAAAATAATGAGGCTCCATTAGCATGTAATGTTCGAATTAATCATCCATAATTTACATTTCGGCAAATATAATTAACACTATAAAATGCTATTTCAATATTTGCTGTATAATATATGGTTAAAAATAATCCTGTTAAAATTTGAATAATTAAACATAGAGCTAATAATGATCCAAAATTTCATCAAGCTGAGATATTTGATGGGTATGGTAAATCAATTAATGATCCATTAATAATTTTTAAAATAGGGTGAGTTTTTCGAATATTTAAGTATTTATTTATCATTATTATTATTTTAATTTGTTGATGATCGAATTGGGCCATAAAAAATGTTAGTAATCTTAACTACTGCAATTAAGGTAATAAATAAATAGATTACTAATATTATTATAATTAAAAATGTTTGATTATTATATAATTTTCTTAAGTTAATTTTATTTTCATTATTTAAAAATAAAATTAATTCATAAAAATTGTTTATATCAGAATTTATTGAAAGATTTATTCAAGAAATATTATAATTATATATAAATTGAATTAAAGTAATAGTAATTAAAAAGTAAAAAAAAAATTTTTAAGGTTAATTATAGGTTTAAATATTTCATTAGAGGCAATTCTCGATACATAAATAAATAATACTAGTAATCCTCCTAGGAAAGTTAAAAATAAAATATAAGAAAATCAGTAAGTTTTAATTATTATACCTGATAATAAACATGTTAATAAAGTTTGAATTAAAATTATTAATCCTATAGATAAAGGATTATTTAAAAATAATATAAAAAATGAAATTATGATTAATATTATTGAAAAAATTATTTTTAAGATTTCAAATCAAAGAATAGTTTAATTAAAATAATAATTTTGGAGATTATTGATAAAGAAATTCTTTTTCTTTGATGTTTTTAAAGTATATAACTTAACTTTGATTTACAAGACCAATATTTTTTTTTTAACTATAAAAACAAACAAATGATAATTTTAAATATATGAATTATTTTTATTTTAATATTTATTTTAGGGAATTTAATTTTTATTTCTAAACATAAGCATTTATTAATTATTTTACTTAGATTAGAATTTATTGTTTTAAGATTATTTTTTTTTATATTAATTTATTTAAGATCTATTGATTATGATATATATATATTAATAGTATTTTTAGTTTTTTCAGTTTGTGAGGGGGCTTTAGGTTTATCTATTTTAGTTTCTATAATTCGAACTCATGGGAATGATTATTTTCAAAGATTTAATTTATTATAATTAATAACTATAAAATATAATGATAAAATTTTTAATTATAATAATTTTTATAATTCCTTTTTGTTTTATAAAAAATATATTTTGAATGGTTCAAATAATATTGTTTTTAATAATATTTTTATTTATAAATTTAGGAATAAGATTAAATTTATTTTGTAATATAAGTTATATAATATCTTGTGATATTATATCTTATGGTTTGATTATATTGAGAATTTGGATTTCTATTTTAATAATTATACCAAGAGAAAATTTAAATAAGATAAATTTTTATATTAATTTTTTTTTATTTAATATTATTTTTTTGTTAATTATATTATATTTAACTTTTAGAACAATAAATATATTTATATTTTATTTATTTTTTGAGGGTAGATTAATTCCTACTTTAATATTAATTATTGGTTGAGGATATCAACCTGAACGTATTCAAGCTGGAATATATTTGTTATTTTATACTTTATTTGTTTCTTTGCCTTTATTAATAGGAATTTTCTATGTTTTTAATGAAATTAATTGTATAATAATTTATTTTTTAAAATTTTTTAATTTAAATATATATATATATTATATTTTTCTATAATTATAGCTTTTTTAGTTAAAATACCAATATATTTTGTTCATTTGTGATTACCAAAAGCTCATGTAGAAGCTCCTGTATCTGGTTCTATAATTTTAGCTGGTATTATATTAAAATTAGGAGGTTATGGATTATTACGTTTAATGATTTTTTTACAGGAAATTAATTTAAAATTAAATTATATTAGAATTGTTATTAGATTAATTGGTGGATTTTATATTAGTTTAAAATGTTTTTGTCAGGTAGATATTAAATCATTAATTGCTTATTCTTCTGTAGCTCATATGAGAATTGTTATTAGAAGTATTATAGTAATAAATTATTGGGGATTTATTGGGTCTTATATTTTAATAATTGGTCATGGTTTATGTTCTTCTGGTATATTTTGTTTAGCTAATATTAGATATGAGCGTTTACATAGACGAAGATTATATATTAATAAAGGAATAATAAATTTTATACCTTCTATAAGATTGTGGTGATTTTTATTAATATCTTCAAATATAGCAGCTCCTCCTAGATTAAATCTTATAGGTGAAGTTAGATTAATTAATAGATTAATAAGATGATCTTGAATTTCAATATTGATATTAATGTTAATTTCTTTTTTTAGTGCTGGGTATAGATTATATTTATATTCATTTGTTCAACATGGAAAATATTATTCAGGTATTTATAGTTATTATATAGGTGTTTCTCGAGAATATTTAATATTAATATTACATTGATTACCTTTAAATATTTTAGTTTTAAAGATTGATTATAGAATAATTTGATTTTATTTAAATAATTTAAAAAAAAATATTGATTTGTGGTGTCAAAAATATGAAAAGTTCATTTTAAATTATTAATAATATAAAATATTCAATTTGTTTTATTTCATGTATTTTTTTATTTTTAATAAGAATATTAAAAATTTTTTTTATAATATATTTTATTATAAATAATATAGTAATTATATTAGAGTGAGAAATTATTTCTTTTAATTCAGTATCAATTATTATATCTATTTTATTAGATTGAATATCTTTATTATTTATAATATTTGTTTTTTTAATTTCTTCTGTAGTTATTTATTATAGAAAAAGATATATAAGATCAGAATTAAATTTAATACGATTTATTATTTTAGTATTATTATTTGTTTTTTCAATAATATTATTAATTATTAGTCCTAATATTATTAGAATTTTATTAGGTTGAGATGGTTTAGGGTTAGTTTCTTATTGTTTAGTAATTTACTATCAAAATTTAAAATCATATAATGCAGGAATATTAACAGCTTTAAGAAATCGGATTGGAGATGTTTTTATTTTAATAGTTATTTCTTGAATATTAAATTATGGTAGATGAAATTATATTTTTTATTTAGAATTTATAAATAATGATTTAGAAATAAAAATAATTAGAAGATTAATTATTATAGCTGCAATAACAAAAAGTGCTCAAATTCCTTTTAGATCTTGATTACCTGCGGCAATAGCCGCTCCAACCCCAGTTTCAGCTTTAGTTCATTCTTCTACTTTAGTTACAGCTGGTGTTTATTTATTAATTCGTTTTAATATGATATTATTAGATATATTTTTTTTTAAATTATTATTACTATTATCTGGGTTAACTATATTTATGGCTGGGATTTCTGCTAATTATGAATTTGATTTAAAAAAAATTATTGCTTTATCAACTTTAAGACAATTAGGTTTAATAATAAGAATTTTAAGAATAGGTTTACCTGATTTAGCTTTTTTTCATTTATTAACTCATGCTATATTTAAGGCTTTATTATTTATATGTGCTGGTGTTATTATTCACATAATAAATGATATACAAGATATTCGTTTTATAGGTGGAATTAGACTATATATTCCTTTAACTTCTTTATGTATAAATATTTCTAATATGGCTTTATGTGGAATTCCTTTTTTAGCTGGATTTTATTCAAAAGATTTAATTTTAGAAATGGTTAGATTTAGAAATTTAAATTTAATATTTTTTTTATTATATTATCTTTCAACTGGGTTAACTATATTTTATACTTTTCGTTTAATTATGTATTTAATAGTAAATGATTATAATTTAATAAGAATTTATAATTTATATGATGAAGATTATATTATATTAAAAAGAATATTTGTTTTATTATTTATGAGAATTATTAGAGGAAGATTTTTAAGATGAATAATTTTTTCTTATCCTTATATAATTTATTTACCTTTTAATTTGAAGAGAATAGTAATTTATGTGAGATTAATTGGGGGATTAATAGGTTATTTAATTAGAAATATAAAAATTTATTCTGTTAATAAATTTATTATAACTTATAATTTAAGAAATTTTTTAAGAATTATATCATCATCATCATCATCATTTCAGCCGAAAGACGTCCACTGCTGGACATAGGCCTCCCCCAAGTGTCGCCACATTGACCGGTCCCGTGCGACTCGCATCCAGCGGATCCCTGCAACCTTCACCAGGTCATCGGTCCACCTAGTGGGAGGCCTTCCAACGCAGCGTCTTCCGGTTCGCGGTCGCCACTCCAGAACTTTTCGGCCCCATCGGCCATCCGTTCTGCGAGCAATGTGCCCTGCCCACTGCCACTTCAGTTTGACTATTCTTCGGGCTACGTCGGTTACCTTGGTTCTCTTGCGGATGTCCTCATTTCTGATTCGATCACGCAAGGAAACTCCGAGCATAGCCCTCTCCATTGCCCTTTGGGTGACTTTAAGCCTTCTGATAAGGCCCATTGTGAGCGACCATGTTTCGGTCCCGTAAGTAATCACTGGCAACACACACTGGTCATAGACTTTCGTCTTGAGACACTGCGGTAAGTTGGACGAGAAGATACCACGCAACTTCCCGAACGCTGCCCAGCCGAGTCGGATTCGACGATTGACCTCTTTCTCGAAGTTAGACCTACCTAACTGGATCGTTTGTCCAAGGTAGACATAATCGTCTACAACTTCGAGTGTAGAGTCTCCGATCTTGATAGGAGTGGGTGTTACATGGGTATTCAACATGATTTTGGTTTTTTCCATGTTCATTTTAAGACCCACTTCTTCGGAAGCTCTACTAAGGTCATCGAGCATTGTACTGAGGTCCTCCATGGTCTCAGCCATGACCACTATATCGTCGGCAAACCGAAGGTGAGAGATGTACTCGCCATTGACGTTGATGCCTAGCCCTCTCCAGCCCAGAACCTTGAAGATATCCTCCAGTGCAGCGGTGAACAGTTTCGGAGATATGACGTCTCCCTGTCTTACACCTCGCTGCAGAAGGATAGGTTCTGAGGTCCGGTCCTGAAGTCGGACTGACATGGTGGCGTTTTTGTACAAACACTTCAACACCTCGATGTACCGATAGTCGATTTGGCACCGTTGGAGAGACTGCAGTACAGCCCAAGTCTTGATCGAATCGAAGGCTTTCTCATAGTCCACAAACGCCAAGCAGAGAGGCAGGTTATACTCTTCGGTCTTCTGTATAACCTGCCGCAGCGTATGTATGTGGTCTACGGTGCTAAAGCCTTTTCGGAATCCGGCTTGTTCGGGAGGCTGAAAATCGTCAAACCTGCGCGCGAGACGATTCGTGATGACTCTTGAGAACAACTTGTAGACATGGCTTAGAAGTGAGATGGGCCTATAGTTCTTCAGCCGGGCATTGTCGCCCTTTTTGAAGAAGAGTACCACCACACCCCTGCACCATGCCTGCGGCGTTTTCCCCTCGAGTATGACGGAATCAAACAGCTTCTGAAGGGCCTTAAGTACCGGTTTTCCACCCGCCTTCAGGAGTTCGGCCGTAATTCCGTCATCACCCGGTGCCTTGTTGTTCTTAAGCTGTTTAAGAGCCATCCTAATCTCGTACAGGCTGACATCCGGAATGTCTTCGGTATAGTGTCGGGTCAGTCTAGCTCTTGGGTCGTTAGCTAGAGTTGCAACAGGATTTCTAGTTGAAGTGTACAACTGCCCATAAAAACTCTCGATCTCCCTCAGCAGCTCCGGTTTGGCGGATACGATCCTGCCATCGTCGGTCTTCAGTTTCGTTAGCTGGCTCTGCCCAATAGCCAGATCTCTTGAAAATACCTTGGAGCCTTTATTCCGCTCAATAGCGTCTTTAATACGCTCGGTATTAAAGCGGCGGAGGTCGCTCTTCAAGGATTTAGAGATCCGTCTATTGAGCTGCCGGTATTTCTACACCTCATCTGAAGACTGCAGGATCATCTCACGCCGCTCCTTCGAGAGTATGATCAGAGAGTTTTTTGTTGTGTGCACGACGTGTCTTGAAAAACTTAGACCCAGTCGTGTGGACAGTTTCCACGAACCCATCGTTGTATTCGTCCACTGAGCTTCCTAGGCACTCGAAACGATTCTGGAGTTCAAGCTGAAAGCTCTCGGGGTTTTGGATCTGGATCTGTGCTGGACGGAGCGTAGACTTCATCAGTCGAGACCTTTCAAGCTTTATATTGATGTTCAATGTGCCTCTTACCATGCGGTGATCGCTCCCGGTTTTCACCGAATTGATCACAGAGACATCATTGAACATCTGCTTCTTGGTTGACATGATGAAGTCAATCTCATTTTTAGTTGCACCATCGGGACTCTGCCAGGTCCACTTCCTGTGCTCGCGCTTTTTGAAGAAGGAGTTCATCATATAGAGGCCCTCCTTCTCCATAAAACTAGCCAGTTGGTGACCCCGGTGGTTCCGACTTCCAAACCCAAATTGCCCCACCTGCAGCTCATCTCCATCTCGTTTGCCCAGTTTCGCATTGAAGTCCCCCATGACAACGGTGAAGTGAGTCTTGAAACCATGCAGGGCTTTAGAAATATCCTCATACATGGTCTCCACTTCGTCGTCAGGGTGTGCCGAGGTCGGGGCGTAGACCTGTATGACCTTCAGCAAATATCTTGAGGATATTTTGAGTACAAGGTACGCCACCCTGGTCGACACACTCTCGATCTTCACCACGTTATTCACAAGGGGCTTGTGGACGATAAACCCAACACCACCCTGGGACTGCCGGTCACTCTCTCGGAAATAGAGCAGGTTGCCGGATTTCAGGATTATCGTGTCCTCACCCTCTCTTCGGACTTCAGATAATCCCACAATACTCCATCGCAGCCTGTTCAATTCCTCTTCGAGTTCCGTTATCTTCTCGTCGGTCCGGAGTGTACGCGTGTTATATGTTGCCAGGTCAAGTCGTCGGTATTGGCAGCCTGATCCCGTCCGGAGATTCTTAGCACCCCTTGCCACGCCGTAACCTCGACCGCTACCATAGTCGAGGGTAGACGGGCTGCCGGGTACTAGGGGCCATTTTTTTATTGTGCTCGTCATTTAGGGGGGTTTTGCCATAATCGCCACGCTTGGCAGGCGGGTTGGCGATCGCAGTATGGTTGTTGTAAAATCAGAGAACGCTGCTGCCCATTCTCTGGTAAGTCCCTTAGTCGCCTCTTACGACACCCACGGGAAGACATGGGATGATGCTATTCTTTACGTCCGGACACCATACGGACGAAAAAACGAAGAATTATATGATTTATACCTAATTTATCAACTTATGGTTTAAGATATTATATTTTAAATTTTGGTCAAAATTTATTAAAAAATATTGATTTAGGATGAAGAGAATTATATAGAGGATTTGGAATAATAGAAATTATAAAAAAATATTCTATATTTTATAATATTTATCAAATAAATAATTTTAAAATTTATTTATTTAGATTTGTTATTTGAATGATAATTATTTTATTTATATTATTATTTAATAATTAATAAAATTTAAATAGCTTATAATTAGAGTATAATATTGAAGATATTAAGGAGATATTTTATATCTTTAAATAATAATATATAAATTTAAATTACTTACAAAAAATTTTTTTTATTTTTACAATGAAAATGTAAAGTTTTTATTAAACTATATAAATAAAAATATTAATGGAATTTAACCACTAAAAATTAAGTTAGCAGCTTAATTTTAATCTTTATATTTCTTTCCTAATTTAATTGGAATAAACAATTCAATTTTATCATTAACAGTGATATACCTCTATTTGGTTTCAATTAATATATTTATATTTATTTTAAATAAGGAGTTTATTAACTCTTTCTTTTAAGTCGAAATTAAATGCAATGTTGCTTCTTATTTTAAGATAAATTATATAATTAATATTATTATTTATTATTACGTCTTTCGGCTGAAACGATGATGATGATGATGATGATATAATTAATAATATTTTTTGAATGCAAATCAAATGTTTTATTTAAACTATAATCCTTTAATTTTAATTTTTTCAATTTAATATGTTTTGATTTCATTCATGATATAATCCAATTAATAAAATTAAAATTAAAAAAAATCTAATTTTAACTCAAAAAATAAAATTTACTAATTTAAATAAGGGGATAATAGGGAAAATAAGAGCAATTTCTACATCAAAAATTAAAAAAATAACAGTAATTAGGAAAAAATGTAAGGAAAAAGGAATTCGAGCCAAATTGGATTTTGGATTTTGGGTCAAATCCACATTCAAATGGAGAACATTTTTCTCGATCGGAGAAAGTTTTTTTTGATAAAATAATAGATAATAATATTAAAATATTAGAAATTGTTATAATAATAATAAAAATATTTGTTATTAAAATAATTATTTATATTAAAATTATTAAACTTTTTGATTGGAAGTCAAATATACTAAATATATTATATAAATAATTAATTTCCTCATCAATAAATTGAAATGTAAAGGAATAATCATACTACATCTACAAAATGTCAGTATCAAGCTGCTGCCTCAAATCCAAAATGATGATTTCTAGAAAAATGATTATTTAAATGACGAATTAAGCAAATAAATAAAAATAATGTTCCAATAATTACATGTAAACCATGAAATCCTGTTGCTACAAAAAATGTTGATCCATAAACTCTATCTGCAATAGTAAAAGATGCCTCAAAGTATTCGTAAGCTTGAAGAAAGGAAAAGTAAAAGTTATTACCAATCTATTATCTGCTATCCCATATTTAGGAGTAATATTAGTAAATTGAATTTGAGGGGGATTTGCTGTAGATAATGCAACCTTAACTCGATTTTATACCTTTCATTTTTTATTACCTTTTATTCTTTTAATAATAACAATAATCCATTTATTATTCCTTCATCAAACAGGTTCTAATAACCCTTTAGGAATAAATAGAAATCTTGATAAAATTCCTTTCCACCCATTTTTTACTTTTAAAGATCTAATTGGATTTATTATCTTATTATTTCTATTAACTATTTTAACTTTAACAAATCCTTACTTATTAGGAGACCCAGATAATTTTATTCCAGCTAATCCTTTAGTAACTCCTGTTCATATTCAACCAGAATGATATTTTTTATTTGCTTATGCAATTCTACGATCAATCCCAAATAAATTAGGAGGAGTAATTGCCTTAATCATATCAATTTTAATTTTAATTATTTTACCTTTTACTTTTAATAAAAAAATTCAAGGAATTCAATTTTACCCTATTAATCAAATATTATTTTGATCAATAGTAACAACTGTTATTTTATTAACTTGAATTGGAGCACGACCAGTTGAAGACCCCTACATTATCACAGGACAATTATTAACAATTTTATATTTTTCTTATTTCATTATTAATCCCTTAATTAATAAATATTGAGATAACCTAATCTTTAATTAAATTAATGAGCTTGTATAAGCATTTGTTTTGAAAACTTAAGAAAGAAATTTGTTTCTATTAATTTATACTAAAAAAAATTAAATTATAATAAAAAAATTTTAAACCCTAAAAAAAATAATAAAAAATTTAAAGAAACCGGTAAATATCTCTTTCAAGCTAAATATATTAGCTAAATATATAATTTATCATATCGATAACGAGGTAAAGTTCCCCGAACTCAAATAAATAAAAAAGAAATTAATCTTCACACAACAAATATAATTAGTAAAATTAGGATAAGTTTGTTCTTTAGTAAAAAGTTTAATGGCATCAGAAAAAGGTTGTAAAATACCTATAAAACCTACTTTATTAGGTCCTTTACGAATTTGAATATAACCTAACACTTTACCCTCCAATAAAGTTAAATAAGCAACCCCTACTAAAACCCCAATAACTAAGATTAATAAACCAATTATAATTAAATATATATCAAATATAAACATCTACTATCTATATAATTTAAATTATATATTAATGAATTCTAAAATCATTACATTTTTCTGCCAAAATAGCTTATATATATATATATATATATATATACATATACATACTATAATATAATTAATATAATATTAAAATATTTATAAATATAAATTTAATAAAATTCAATAAAATAAATTTAATTTTAATATTTTTTTTTTATTTTTTATTTTTTTTTTATTTTATTTTATTTTATTTTTTTTTATTTTTTTTTTTATTTATTTATTTATTTTTTTTTTTTTTTTTCTTTCGTACTAAAATATTTTAATTTTTAAAAGATAGAAACCAACCTGGCTTACACCGGTTTGAACTCAGATCATGTAAGATTTTAATGATCGAACAGATCAAAAATTTTAAACTTCTGCATTTAAATTTTATCTTAATCCAACATCGAGGTCGCAAACTCTTTTTCTTATTTGAACTAAAAAAAAAAATTACGCTGTTATCCCTAAGGTAATTTTTTCTTTTAATCAATAATATTGGATCATTTATTCACTTATATATGTTTTTACAAAAAAAAAGTTAAATTTATTTTTCTGTCACCCCAACAAAATAAATAAATTAATTTTAATTTTTTTTTATAAATAATTTTAATTAAATTATTTATAAAACTCTATAGGGTCTTCTCGTCTTTTTAATTTATTTTAACTTTTTAATAAAAAAATTAAATTCTACTTTTAATTAAGAGACAGTTTATATTTCATCCAATCTTTCATACAAGTCATCAATTAAATGACTAATGATTATGCTACCTTTGTACAGTCAATATACTGCAGCCCTTTAATATAAAATCAGTGGGCAGATTAGACTTTATATTATTTTCAAAAAGACATGTTTTTGATAAACAAGTGAATATAAATTTTTGCCGAATTCCTTTTAATTAATTTCTTTAAAAATAATATTCTTATAAATTTTATATACTAATTTTATCATTATAACAATTTTTTTTTTATTCCAAAATTTTATTTTATAAATATATAAAATTAAATTAAATTTTATTTTAAATGAAATTATTTATAATATATTATTTTTTTTTTTTACAATATAAATAATATAAATTTCAATTAAATTTAATTAATTATTTATATAAATTTAAATTAAAGCTTATCCCTTAAAATATAAAATTACCCTATAAAAAAATTAATTAATTTATTTTTTATATATAAATAATATAAAATATTTTTTTTTTCTAAAATAACTAGATATATTTAAAAACGATTAACATTTCATTTCAAATTAATTATTTTAAATATTTATGCTACAATAACTTTATTAATTAATTATCTCTTTTAAATTCGAGATTTTTTTTTTTTTAATTTTTATTAATAAACTCTGATACCCAAGATACATTAAATTAAAATTACTTTAAATTTATTTTTTATTTCAATTATTTCAAATTTCTTTCACAATACTAATCTATTATAATTTATTTAATTTTTTCTATAAATAATACTTTAACCCCCATTAAAATACTTTTATTTAATTTTTTTTTTTTATTTCATAAATATATTAATTTTTCCCCCCAAATTAATTAATTTTTAATATCTTTTCAATGTAAATGAAATACTTTATCAAGCTCTAATTTGTTCTTTCTAGAAACACTTTCCAGTACCTCTACTTTGTTACGACTTATTTCAATTTATAAATATATGAAAGCGACGGGCAATATGTACATATTTTAATTTTTAATCATTTTAATAAATTTAATAAAATTACATTTAAATCCACTTTCAATTAATTTTTTCAAATTAATATTCATCTAAATAAATTTATTGTAATCCATTATATTCTTAATTATAATCTGCATCTTGATCTGATTTAAATTTTTATAATAATTTTAAAATATTAATTTTATTAAAAAATATTTTTTTAACAACGATATACAAAATAATAAATTAAGTAAATTTATTCGTGGATTATCAATTATTAAACAGATTCCTCTAAATGAACTAAAATACCGCCAAATTATTTAAGGTTCAATAAATATTCATTTACTATTTTGATATTTTAATTTTAAATTTTAATAATAGGGTATCTAATCCTAGTTTTTTATAAAATTTATTAAATCATAATTTATTTTAAATATAAAATTTAATTAAATTAAAATTTCACCTAATAATTTAAAATTTTTATTAATAAAAGAAAATATTAATTAATAATCAATAAAATTTAATTTAATTTTTGTATAACCGCAACTGCTGGCACAAAATTTGTTATTAATTAAAATATTACTAAATCTTAATTTCTTAAATAATTTAATATTAATTACTAATAATACCCCCCCGCTGACGCAGAGTCTCCGGCCTGAGCTCGTGGAGGGCGTGGTGAGCGCTCTGTTCCCTTCGCGAGGGAGGCATCCTCCCCCGCCTATGGCTCCGCCGCCGCTTGCGGTACCGGAAGCGGACCACACCGATGACGACGTTCCGGAGGTGACTGGGGTAGACCTGAGAGTGGCGGTACGCAGGCTGAAGGCCAGAAATACCGCCCCGGGACCCGATGGCTTGCCTGGCAAAGCCTGGGTCCTGGCCTGTGAGGCTCTCGGGCCCCGACTGGAAGGGCTCCTAAGCGCATGCTTGGAGAGAGGCCAGTTCCCGCTTCATTGGAAGACGGGGAAGCTGGTCCTCATCCGGAAGCCAGGGCGCCCTGCGGACTCTCCGTCCGCATACCGGCCCATCGTGTTGCTCGACGAGGTGGGCAAGCTCTTTGAAAGAGTTATTGCTAACCGCCTCGCCGGGCACCTCGCGGGGATGGGGCCGGATCTTGCGGAACACCAGTTTGGTTTCCGCAAGGGGCGCTCGACGGTGGACGCCATCATGCGCGTGAGAGCCCTCACGACGGGGGATGTGGTTTCCCGGGGCGGGGTCGTATTGGCGGTGTCTCTTGACATCGCCAACGCCTTCAACTCCATGCCCTGGAGCTGCATTGGGGAGGCACTCCGGTATCACCGGGTGCCGACCTACCTTCGTCGTGTGGTCGGGGACTACCTGACGGATAGGGCCGTCATCTACCCCGGTAAGAGCGGAGAATGGAACCGGCGAGAGATGTCGTGCGGTGTTCCACAGGGATCGGTTCTGGGGCCGGCCTTGTGGAACATCGGTTACGACTGGGTGCTGCGCGCCGACCTCCCTAGCGGCGTCAGCGTAGTCTGCTACGCTGACGACACGCTGGTACTGGCACAAGGGAGGTCGCACGAGGCGGCGGCCGAAAACATGACACGCGGGGTTGCGATAGGCGTGGAGAGGATCCGGCAATTGGGTCTCGAGGTGGCATTGCACAAGTCCGAGGCAATGTGTTTTCATGGGCCTCGGAATGCGCCACCGTCGGGATCCCTACTGACGGCGGGAGGGGTTTCCATCGGTGTCGGGTCGACGCTGAAGTACCTGGGACTCGTCCTCGACAGCCGGTGGAACTTCGTGGAGCATTTCCGACGTTTGGCCCCCAAACTGGAACGGACCGGGGCTGCCTTCAAGCGGCTTCTGCCCAACTGTGGGGTCCAAACTGGGGGGTCCAAACGCCTCCTGCCGGAGGCTCTACGCGGGGGTCGTGCGGTCCATGGCCCTTTACGGGGCCCCGGTGTGGGCGCGTTCTCTGAGGCGGCAAGCCGCCCGCTACCTGAACGCGCCCCAAAAGGGGATAGCCCTAAGGCTAGTCCGGGGGTACCGCACGATCTCCGGTGAGGCGGCGAGCCTCCTTGCCGGATTGCCGCCATGGGATTTGGAGGCGATAGTCCTCGCGCGCCTTCACGAATGGCGCGCGGAGGCACTACGTCGGGGGGAAACTCCGCTGCCGCGGCAAATCGCCGCTCAGCGGACAGACCTCCGGCACGATCTCATGGTGACCTGGAGAGAGCGACTGTCGCAACCCCGTGCAGGGCACGCCACCATAGTGGCGATAAGTCCCCTCTTTGAGGAGTGGCTAGAGAGGCGCCACGGCGCCCTCACCTTCCGCCTGACGCAGGTCCTCACCGGACACGGTTGTTTCGGGAGGTTCCTGCACCGAATCGGGCGGGAGGAAACGCCCGGGTGTTTCCATTGTGAGGATCGTCCGGAGGACACGGTGCAGCACACTGTGGAGGCCTGCCCTGCTTGGGCGGAGCAGCGCCGTGTCCTCGTAGAGGCGATTGGCGGCGGCGACCTCTCGCGCCCGGCCCTGGTTCAAGCCATGGTCCGGGGCGAGAGGGAATGGGAAGCCGTCACCTCCTTCTGCGAAGCAGTCATGCTAGTGAAGGAGGTGGCGGAACGTGAGAGGGAAAGAGCCTCACGTCCCAGCCGCCGCGGGAGACGCCCTGGGCGTCGGGGGTCACGTGGTGGCCCCCGGCCACCGTAGGCGCGGGCCTGTGGACGGCGAGTTTTGGGCTAGCTCGCCGTCCGGCCGTCTTATGACGACAGGCCGTGTCGACGGCGCGTTCGTGTTCCACGCGCGCCTCAAAGAGATGTCAGCAACCACGTAGGGGGTCCGCACGGGCCGATGCCTGCCAGGGCTGCGGGACTGTTCGAAAGAGATACCGCGGCCCTGGAACACAAAGGGCAAAGAAGGAACATGGATGGGTTTTAGTCAGTACAAGTCTGACACTCCCTTCCGCTCCGCCCAGAGCGGGGGGGGTCATTTGATGATTTCCCATCCTAAAAAAAAAAAAAAAAAAAGTTGTTGTGACTGTAGGACATGCTGTTTTCGTCACGATGTTTTTCTTCACGTTTTGAGAGCAATGGTGATGGAGTTAGTAACACTAAGTGCACGTCTGGGTTTGAACCAGAATCCGTAAGTTGGCTTATCAACATCTGATTGAAAATTCCTTCAATTGACTTTTAGGTGCACAAGAATAGTTATTTCAGCTGTCAGCAAGTCATAAAAGTAGTATTAGGATAACAGAGTACGGAATCGTCACGTCGGCAGCGTCTGAAAACTGTAGTACTAATAAAACTCGTGGCACTGAAAGTGTATTGAGTAAAAAACTTCTGTCATTGTCTCTTTTAAGCCGTCAGTTTCTACGCGTCATTGGTGTCGTAACTAGTGTGAGTAAACGCTTGGTCTGTATGTAAAGTGTTGACAATGCCGCCTGTAGCAGCGGCCGCCGAATCGTTTCCTTGTGTTTCAGGTAATTTCAAAATAAAACCAAGTAAAACCTAACCTAAGACTTATATTTAAAAACAATATTAATGTGTATTGGGTATATTCCTCAACGTGTATTAGTGTGTTATCTGCTTTTTCTTAAAAGAATATAAAATTATCTTAAGCTAGCTTATGTACTAAATACAAAATTTATATATTAATATTAGACATATAAGGACACATATCTACACAAATATACGTGGCTCACTACTACTTCCAGGTCCTTGGTCCTATAGTCTTGACCCAAGACCTGGTATTCGCCAGAGCCTAGTTGGTGAAGTCAGCAGGGTGCGCCGCGGGCAGGTGAGGTTGGCTTTGGCTCCGCAGGTGGTGGTGGAGCCCCTTACACCCCATCTATGGGGTCTTATGACATGGCTAGCAGTGAGTTCCATAACGATGCAAAATTGACTTTCTTTAGTATCTTCGCCTTCCTTGCGACGCTTAAGAATTGTTAAGCTTTTAGGTATTAGGAACAGAGTAAGAAGTTCCTCATTCTCCATTGTAAAAGCAGGATCCTCCAACAAGATGAGACCTATCTGATGGGATATTGCTAGACGGTTGTTGTCCGGATTCTGTGTAAGTTGATGTGATGCGTAGTTCCTATATGGTGTTATAGATGTCGCCATAAAACTTTTATGACAGTCTAATGTATAGTCACTCATTCTCTTGCTCTTATACCTATTTATTCGGGGTCATCGCAGCATGTCTTGTGGTTCTCTATTAGTCATCATCAGTAGAAAGCCATACATCGTTTCCTTTTTCTTGTTCTTTTCTTGCCTCACAATGACTGCAGGTGGACCATCAACTGTGATTGTTCCTCCTGGTACTTTGCACGGTGAGACAGCTCATCAGCGCTGGTGACTCCGGTCATACGACGCGTTATTGTTTAGCAGTCTCACTTCATTATACTGGACAGGCCCTCTCAACAAATCTGTGTGGTTCTCTCATCTAAAGACTCGAATAAAAACAAATTATTGTAAAACCAAGAAATTTATTTTAAATAATATCCTCAGTGCAAAAGTTGTTTGAAGAACGCCTACGGGATTACGAAGCCCGTCGAATGTCATTTTTACGAAGGCTATTTCTACAACGACGTGTCGTCGAAGAGCTGTATAACCGCAGGGTTATTGAACGACTGGCTATTTCATCGGACAGCCACAGGGACAAACCCCAAAGTACTCAATGGTACCTTTTTTCGAAAGCAACAAATCTGCATGAAACGAAAATTTAAAAAATCTGCACAAGTGTGTGCGCAAACACAGGTACACTCTCCCTTCCCTAATACTCAGATTCCGATGGGACAACAAGCCGACACAGCCGGAGAGAGTTCAGGACTAGAGCACCTTTACATCCGAGGCACGGGGGTGCCAAACTTTGGACTGCTATTGAGAAACTTCCAATGAGAAAAGTAATACCTGATACCTTTCCCAAATAAGGAATCGAATCAAAGGCCCATGCTTTACAGTCGGCTTGCAACCGCAAGACCTTAGTTTATTCCAACAGGAATTTCTCTGTAGCCTTGGGGCTTGAATCTATGACCGCTTAATTGCAATAGGTGCTCCCCCATCTCATGGGACTTAAACACAAACGGTAAAAGTGGGCCTGTGTCCTCTAGGTACACCTCTGCCTTATACATAGGAGAAAACAAGCGTGATGATTCATTATGTTACGTGTACTATGTTGAAGTAGAAAATATATAAACACTCACCTCATTTGTAGCAGTACTATAGGGCTCCTGAGCCTCGCTTAAGCTCGAATGACCAGTTCTTGACCACACCAACAACGATACCAGGACTCTGAAACAGTTAAAACAATACAATTTAGAAAGCTGCTTAACCGCTTGCTCGCGAGCTGCACGCTCAGCTGACACGCGTGTTGCTACAGCGACTGCGGAGACAATAGATGAAACAGATCGCTTACAGCAAGCCGCGCGTCACGGCGACGACGGTGCTGACGCGAAACAAATGACGAACACGCGTGTCGCTTGACGCAAGTGGCTACCTGAGCTTGTGAACGGCCCTCACGCCCGCCACACATTCTCACACTTGCATTGTCCTGACTTAGCATTACACGCTGTAGAAATGGCGAGGTGGTAGAAAAAATATCAACTCATAAAACCCTATTGGATGTAACATCTTCGCCCTCTTCAACGTTAATAGCTGTTCACCCCTAAGATCTACAGCCGTACTCGTTGGTCTATAAACCAATGAGGAAAGAGAATGATGTTTCACTTGTATTGATTGAAACACTCCCACTTCTTAGGTTCAAAATAATTTTGTTTATAAACAGTCCTCTAGCTTTACAAAAAATGTCGACAAACCAATTTACAAAATAACAAATAGGCCTCGGCGGTAATACAAAAAAAAATCATAAAAATAAAATATACTAGACAGACAACGCACAACACTGCGTCTAGAAAATATAGAAGGATTTATAATTCAACCCCAAAATGAAATGAAATCCCATTGAACGCACGGTGGACGCGCGACCTGTCTTAAATAACACCAGCCAAGTTAGCAGTTTTGCAGTCAAATGTTTCTCATCAAGTGTTAAAAGAAATGATTACCAGTCCGAACGTTCACATAATGACATCAGTCTTTTAGTTTACAAAGAAATCCTGAATCAAATCATTTATTTGATAATACCTATAGTTCTCCATATTCTACGGTCGTCGCTTGGGCATGCAAATAATGTTCAATTACAAATTAAATGGGAGTTAAAAAAATATAATTATGTAAAAAATTGTATTAATACTGAATAAAAAAAATTTTTTAGATATAAATATTATATACATTAATAAATAACCTATATTAACTAACTAACTTAAAAGTAAACTTAAAAGATGGCGTCAAAAACTCCTCCTCAACGTAGTCAACTGGTAATGTACCCAAAAGACTGGCGGCGTTGCCACGTTGTATGGCAACGCTAAGCCTTTCGCCAAGGTAAAAGCCAGCCCTTGGGTCACGGGAAGAGTCAACTAAACGTTTAGAAATGTCCTTGAAAAGGCTGTGAGCACTCGGACCCTACGGACCTAGAGTTTCAACCCCAAACGGCTCGAAAATATAGTTACCAATAAGGTAACTATATTTACGCCGCTTGAGGTTCTCTGCAGCCGCAGCCGCAGCCCCAGCACAGCACGATGAGCTAGGAAGATGGGATGGCGCAAGAGTATCGACACAAGTTGCATCCCACACTAAAGGCCTACCCATCTTCCATGGAAACAAAGACATGCCGTCCGGTCTCTTGCCATCGTCGCGTGCCAAGCCATTTGGTTCTAATAAAGCTGGAACGCCGACGGTGACAAGAGCTCGACGGATGATATCATTTAAGTTCGCGTGCCGTGCAAAGCGGCCCGCACTTCGGCTGCATGAAAGGCCGTGGTGTCCAAGGCTGTTGACAGCTTCACCACAGTGACAGCGATGAGGAGGCGTAGAGCAGCAGCAAGGCGGAAAGTAGTGTCGTCGAGCAAAGTGCCTATGCTCGACGACGGTAGTGCGTGAAGCCAAAGACCCGACTCCCACTCACCCACAGCCAGCAGACGCGCACGCTCAGCAGTAGTAGCAGACGTGAGCAGTAAATTGTTCTGAACTACTCTGCAGAGTGGCTCGTCTCAACGTCTCTGGGAAAATGGATGGTCGGGTTCTTCAGAATTCGGGCAAGCGAGTTTCCAGGCATTAATAGCCTCGGAGAAGCACAGCACATCAAAATGAATCAGTGTGGAAGCCAGGATATTCCTGATTAATTTCTCAGTGCCGTGGACCGAAGATATAAACGCCGGTAAACTAATACTAGAAATTTTGCGGACGCCGAGTCCTCCCATACGAATGGGAAGAGTAGCTTGTATCCAAGCACGGTCGTCCAAAGCCACATTTAAAACGGATGATATAGTATTTTTGATAATTTGGTCCATTTTGTCCAAAAGATGTGTGTGCTTCCATAAAGGGGAAGCACGTAGGAAATATGTTAATTTTGGGCCGAAACAACAGTAACGGATTAGGGTGATGGCCGAATGCATATTAATTTGGAGCAACCTTTCCGAAATATTGATATTGAATAAAAAAAAAGTGTCAAATCATTAGAATTACAAAAAAAATATCGTACTAGTAACAGAAGTAAAATTATAACAATAATGTCAAACAGAATAACAAGTATATCAATAAGAAAAAAGTATCAGAAAATAACAGGTATGTCAATCATAATGAATCACTTACCGTCATCTTTAACTTTGAGACACGCATTGCACCAGGGCTCCAGCTCCCGGAGCCCCGGTAGTGGCTCAAAGCCCCAACACGTGAAGCGCGGCAGACGGCGGGTGTCGCACTGCGGCATTGCACAAAGGAAGTCTAGTCTAGAAAAGTATAGCTGCACTGCACAAGTCCCAGTCCGGCGATCAATACTTGCATTTGATAATGCATGTATCTAGGTATATCATCATCATCATCATCTGCCCAGCCTTTTCCCAACTATGTTGGGGTTGGCTTCCAGTCTAACCGGATGCAACTGAATACCAGTATTTAACATGGATCGACTGCCTATCGCCAGTTAGTACTGTAATACGATACTCCTTGGTAAGACTGGTTGTTAGACTTTGTTTTGGGCCACTGACTACCTAACGACTGTCAAAGATCTACAAATGACAGCCAGGACCAACGGCTTAAAGTGCTTTCCGAGGCACGGAGAAAACTCGGTATGTAATAGGTGGTCACCCAGACCAACCTAGGCAAGCACGGCTTAGCCGAAAAATCGACCCGAGTGGCTGTTATTATTAAGCCACGAGCTCCTCCTAACTACCATTGTATAGATCTCATGCAGCTTCAATTTTATCACGTTTTTTTCGAATTTGCAAAATTAAGTTAAAATAAAAGATCCGGTGTTCCGGATCCGGAGTTCTGGAGTGGCGACCGCGAACCCGAAGACGCTGCGTTGGAAGGCCTCCCACTAGGTGGACCGATGACCTGGTGAAGGCTGCAGGGATCCGCTGGATGCGAGTCGCACGGCACCGGTCAATGTGGCGACACTTGGGGGAGGCTTATGTCCAGCAGTGGACGTCTTTCGGCTGAAATGATGATGATGATGATGAAAAGATCCGGATTTCCCGGACAACCCGCCGCCGCCGCTGTCGCCTTGGTATGATGTTCGAAATCAAGTGGGTTATAGTCGTTTTTAACTACTATGAATTATCTATTATTAATAAGATTTAAAAAAAACCGGCCAAGTGCGAGTCGGACTAGCGCACTAAAGGTTCCGTAGCACCATTTTTTTTTAAATTATTTAATTTAAAAAAAAAACATTAAATGCTCATTCATAGGTCTATATAAAAATGTTAATCAAAAACAACTACTGCAGTTTCACGAAAAAGTCCCATATCTTATAGATCTCATTCAAATAAATTTTCGTTAAAAGTTTGTTTTTACGTTCTTCGAACCTAATTTTTTCAGTCTTTCCTCTTACTTAAGAAATTAAAGGAGATGACGGCACAGTCGCACAGTTCTTCTCCATAGAGATCTACGTTAGGGAATGGGCAACTACAGTACTTTCACAGTTTTTATGCCTTGTGACTGGGACTGTAGCTATTTTTCATTGTTGTCTTTGTTTCGACAATTCAAAAGTGCCTGTAACTGGCCTATTTGAAATAAATGCTTTGATTTGATATGATTTGATTTGTCGCGCAGGCGGCCTGGGGCACCGTTCATCATAATTTCTTTATATGTCCATGACATCTGTCATTTGGTGTGCTGTCGCTTTTCTGGTCTCTGATTTTAAGGTTTGAAATATTTTATTAGTACTACTAATTCAACTCGAAAATAGTTTATTGTAATTACGGATGGAAAATGGAGGAAAACAATTATTTTCGGAACCTCGATATAATTTTTAAGAGCTTTCGATACAGTTATATACTTTATTTTTTTAGGTTTTGATATTTTTTTCAACCTTCAGTTACATGTAGGTACGGAGGGCAACCCTATTGTTTTAATTCGTAATTTCACATCACTTTGTATAGTACTCCATAGAAGACACCTCCTCAAATTTCAACTGTCTCGGATTAAAATGGCTGTGACATACGGACGGTCAGACTAACAGACGGACAGGATGAATATAAAATGGTTCCGTTTTTTTGCCATTTGGCAATGGAACCCTAAAATTCGTAATAGGAAATATGGGTGTTTAGTTAGGACTAAGCTCCATGTAAAATACTGGTTTTCGGTTACATGATGCTTGCTAGGTAGGTAGGTACAGTCAAGAAATAAAACGAAAAAGTTTTAATTTTTGTTTTTTCTTGATCAGGTTGGTACATCGCTATGACTTGAATAGGGCGGAGGTTAAAACTATACTTATATCTATAACAATAGCTGCGTTACATTTCATATTTATGAAACACAGCTATCTTTTGTTAGAACACGTTCAGGCGCGGATCCAAGTCCAAGGGAGAAGTTCACAGGACCAGAATTTCTAAACCGAGGATTGACCTTGACCCTCCGTATTCTAGTAGTCTTCTGATCCCCTCCATTTGTATCCGTACCTGCCCTATTAGCTCCCTGTACAAAGATCAAAGTGTCCTTAAAAATATGTTGCTCACATATTTCTGAAGAAGACTTTAATATTCAAGAATACGAGAAACGATGCGAATTTTCGTTTCTGGTATCCCTAAAGAGGTAAATACCAGTAACTTTTTATCTACAAAAAGTTAGTAATATATACCTCATTACATATGTATGTACTGTCGAAGGTATATAAGGCGGCAGTGCATACATATCTACGCAAATGAGGTTTTAAGTTAAAAACCTCAAATTTGGAGATACGTCAGAGCCTCGTTGGTTGGCAGCAGGGTGCACCGCGGGCAGGTGAGGTTGACTTTGGCTCTGCAGATGTTGGCAGGGCCACTTACACCCCGTGAAGAAGGGTCGAGTTGGGTTGGGAGGTTGCAGGCTGCAGCGTGTCGGCTGTGGTTCGTTGACGCTGCTTTTAACAGGGACCTGAAATGCGAAAAACGTAACTTTAAAAAAGGTAATGCAGAGTGACTTCGAATTTCGAACACATTTGGCTTCTGGCACAGGGCCTGTGTGGTGTTGTATGTCATTATGGCTTAGTCCCTTTACAGTTAGGATGTGCGACTTCCAGCAGTGACAAATAATGACAATCCTGTTGGATGAAGTCATCATCTGCATCGCCTATTCCCAACAGGCAGCTGTATGACGTGACATGTCCAAGTCACGTTTCTGTGAGAGAGACAAACATATATCTTACCTGCTCGTACTGCCAGAAGACGTCCATCATCTGGTCCTCGTAGTGGACCGCGAGGGTCCCAACGAGGGCGAGGCTTTATCTGTCACCTTGCATTTATAGTGCTGCACGGGTCTGTTGCCGCTTGGATGTGATTGTTAGATGGGGCTGTTGGTTACATTTGTGATATTGTAATGAACCACAAGATGGCGCCGTGAGCCAAGAGAACCATGCAGCACTATTAGCCACTCTTCAAACAACTTTAGTACTGAGTGTATTAATTAAAATAGTTTTGAAATAGTTTGCTTTTACTCTACCTGAACTGAAGTCGCCTCCAGATATGACGCTCAGCCTCCACGATCTGAAATAACAGAACAATGTTTTTTTTAGTTTACTTAGTAGAACAAACGGTGGAGGAAAATGTCGTCAGGAAAGTATTGAGTATGAATGTGGACGGCTATAAGAGAAGAGGACCAAAGAAACGATGAATGGACTGTGTGAAGGATGATATGGCAAGTAGTGTCCGACCGAAAGATCGGTTTCGGTCAAGTTTCGGCAAAAACATCGTGACTTACTTGTGTTTGCAGTTCGTTTTGCTTGTTGTGAGTTTTCGTGTTATTTATTTTGAACTCGGTAAGTTTTATCACGTGATATAGCATAACAGTAGGTAGCAAACATCAAAAAATAATTCAATATAACAAACTAATACATAGATTATAGTAGAATCAAGTTGAACCTAACTATCTAAATATTTTTTTGGTTAATTTAACTCTCTCGCTAATGCTATACCTAAACAAACATTAGTTAGTTACTTGGTACTTACTATAATGCATTAGCGGTGATAATATTATGGATTCAGAGTTTCAAAGTTCATTTTAATTAACGTTTTCTTTATTTTTCCTTCAAAATATGATCCTTGTGAGGAAGTTTCGGTTGCGGTATCGGTTTCGATGGAAAAAAGGCAATTTCGGTCGGAAACTATTGGCAAGAAAGAAGGTGTATGATGAGATGACGAGTATTAGAGAAGTATGGAAGTAGAAAACAGGCTGAACTGACCCTAAATTAATTGGGATAAGGGCAAGAGAATGATGACTCGGTACAGCATTAATAGTATGTCTTCCTGACCATTTCGGTCATGGCGACTATTCTTAGCGAAGACAAGTCATCGACGCAGGAAATATTGCTCAACAAGTGTGCGCGCAAACACGGGTACACACTCGTGTCCCTAACTTTCATAGTACTATGGGACGACAATCCGACTCGGCCGGGGATAGTTCAGGCACAGACCAGCACCTTTACATCCGAGGCACGGTGGTAACATGCCGCCATCTCCCAAACTCGGGGCTGCTATTGAAACTTAAAAAAAAAAAAACTCAAAACTCAAAGCATTTATTTCAATTAGACCATCACAGGCACTTTTGAATGTCAAATAAAACAAAAAAGCTAAGCTACAGTCACCGTCACAAGGCATAATAACTTGAGAAAGTGCTGTAGTTGCACATTCCAAATCGTAGATCCATGATTGTTTCTATTTTTTTTTATTTACCACCTGTAAGGGTATATTATGGATATAGCAATAAACGATTTGATTTGATTTGATTTAGGCCTGTCTGGGGTCGAACCAGAACTTGACCTACCATCTGACTGAATATATATTCCTTTCACGACCACGAGAATATCTTAATAAACTACCAGACAAGTCATAAAGGTAGTATTAGGATCACAGAATATGGAACCGCCACGCCCGGCAGCGTCTAGAAACGGCAATACTAATAAAATTCGAAGCACCGAAAGTGTGTTGAGAACCTACTCGACTCAAACACAAAGCATTTATTTCAAATGGACTCGGTACAAGGACTTTTGAATTGTCAATAACAAGAAGATGAAGCTGCAGGCCAGTCGCAAGGCATATTAATTATTGTGGAAGGGCTGTAACATAACATCACGCCTGTAATCGCCGAAAGGTTAGCAGAGTTGTCCTTAATTATAGAAGACCCACATTTTGTCAGTTATGTTTAAGTCCCATGTACTAGGGGGCGAGCCTTGTCATCAAATCCAGGCTCCGTGGCTGCTACTGACAAATTCTTAATGGCAAAACCCAATAACACTTTGCCCGACCCGAGGAATCGAATCCAGGACCTCATGGTCAGCAGTCGTGCTTACGACCACTAGTCCTTCGAGGCTGTTGAAAGGACTTAGTGGGGATGGGGTAGTTGCCCATTTAAAAGTGAAGAATGGGCAAAATACTTCTGTTACTGACCCGTTTCCGAACCGTCAGTATCTACATGTCATTAGTGTCTAGGTGCGAGTAAACGGTCACACGCTCGGTCTGTGTGTCAAGTGTTGATAATACGCCTCCAGCAACACTCGGGTTGGCTCCGTATGTTTTGGGGAATTTCAAAATAAAACAAAAGAAATACCTTAACCTAACTTATAATTATACTTATATCTAAAAGGTGTTACATCATTCAATGTTGTAGTATTCCTAAGTGACAATAATTAATCAATGTCTTTAATAATTGTGTCTGTGTGATGAATAAATCTTGTATTTTTTTATAAGAATATAAAATTATCTTAACCTAGCTTATGTACTAAAGATAGAATTTGGGACCAGTTCTTTCTACTCGTTTCTCCTTCTTCCATCTCCCAGATCCTGAGTCTTCTAGACCTGGGATTCGCCAGGGCCTCGTTGGTGAAGTCAGCAGGGTGCACCGCGAGCAGGTGAGGTTGACTTTGGCTCCGCAGGTGGTGGTGGAGCCACTTACACCCCATCGGTGGTGTCTTGATATGGCTCAAAATGAGTTTCCCCAACGTTTGAAATCTGCGTTTGTTTCGGTGTTTCTTCTCGGAGTGAACCGTCGCGTCGCAAGTAGCCGTGACATCACCTGTAGATTAAAAAAAAATATTGTAAAACTAAGAAATTTATTTTAATTAATACACACAGTGCAAAAGTTGTTTGGAGAGCGCCTACGGGATTCGCACTGATTGTCGAATGTCATTTTTGCGAAGGCTATTTCTACAACGACGTATCGTCGAAGAGCTGTATAACCGCCGGGTAATTTGATCGATGGTCCATTTCATCGAATAGCTATAGATTTACATCACTATGTAGTCGATAGTGTATTACTTCTAGAGCTGCGTTAATCATATCACAAGTTCTTACCTATTTCTGATACTAGTGTAGATTAACAAGATTTTGAGCCATCAATGATCTTTATGCTTAAATAATTGACCAGTTATCGACCTTCATCGAAAGTTACTTAAGTTAATATAGTCCCATTTTCCGGAATTCAGGCATAACAGCCATTCTCGACGGAGGTCAGCTCTCGACGCGGGAGAGAACGCAGTGCACAGTCGCACTCTCTCTCTCACACTCATGTTCTGATGGCATGGCCGTCCAACTCGTCTGGAGACGGATGAGGTGCAGTACGGCCTTTATTCCTTTACTTTTTTTTTGTTTTTTATTTTGTTTTTAGGATTGGAAATCATCAAATGACCCCCCCCGCTCAGAGCGGAGCGGAAGGGAGTGTCAGACTTGTACTGACTAAAACCCATCCATGTTCCTTCTTTGGCCTTCGTGTTCCAGGGCTGCGGTATCTCTTTCGAACAGTCCCGCACACTCCCTTTATGCCTGGAGGCTTGATTTTTACTTGATTATATATTTTTATACATTTTTTTCTTACTGGTGTGTGCTCGCTGACCTGTGGCGATAATTTAATGTAATGGTTTATTTCTTAATATTATCTTACACACTATTGTATAGAATCTGTTTCTTCTAAGCTAGCAGACAGATGTGTTGCTGGGGAGTTTGTTCCACCTCTTCTTCTTCCCAGCTAAAACTCTAGGAAGGGTCCAAGAGCGGCCGTTTTGGGGGACTGTCTCTTTTAACCTTTGACGTTTACAAAGCGTGATTTCTCAGCCTAATGATAATAATGGCTTTTGATTTTTGGGACTCCCTTCCGCACCGCCCAGAGCGGGGGGGGAGGGGGGGGTTATTTTCTGATTTACCATTAAAAAAAAAATAAAGGCATAAAGGCCGCAGTTCACCTCATCTGTCTCCAGACGAGTTGGACAACCCTGTCATAAGAATATGAGTGTATGAGACTGAGTGCGACTGTGCATTATGTTATCTCCCGCATCGATAGCTGCTCCGTCGAGATTGGATGTTATGCCTGAATTTCGTTAAATGGGACTATACAACCTAAAGAAACTTTCGATGGAAATTGATAACCGGTCATTTATTAAGCTTAAAGATCATGGATGGTCCAAAATCTTATTAATCTACACTAATATTAGGAAGAGGTCAGAACTTGTGATATACTTAACGCAGCACTAAAAACAATACACTATCTACTACACAGGGGTGTGAATCTATAGCTATTCGATGAAATGGACCATCGATCAAATAACCCAACGGCTAGACAACTCTTTGACGATACGCCATTGTTGAAGCGGGCTTCACAAAAATGTCTTTCGATAACCAGTACGAATCCCATAAAAAGTAAAAGAAGATGACGTATAAAAGGCGGTGTCTCACTACGTAAGGTTTGTGTAAGTAAGAGAGAGAGACATACATATCTCTTACCTGCTCATACTGCCGAAGACATCCATCATCTTATCCTCGTAGTACACTGTGCCTAGGAAAGCAAGTTAAGCCGTTACTCCCCGCTGTCATCGTTTATCTTTGACAGTCTTTAGGTACAGGTCATGAGAAAACCGAAAGCCTTACCACCAGTCTTACCCAGTGACTGTGTTGCAATGCTCGCAGAACGGATGGCCGATGGGGCCGAAAAGATCTGGAGTGGCGACCGCGAACCGGAAGACGCTGCGTTGGAGGGCCTCCCACTAGATGGACCGATGACCTGGTGAAGGTTGCAGGGATCCGCTGGATGCTAGTCACACGGGACCGGTCAATGTGGCGACACTTGGGGGAGGCCTATGTCCAGCAGTGGACGTCTTTCGGCTGAAATGATGATGACGATGATGTGTTGCAGAGCTCCATGTAAAATACTGGTATTCAGCTGCATCTAGTAAGACTCGGAGGCGACCCCAACATATTTGGGAAAAGTTAAGCAACTGATGTAACGTGACATGTCCTGTTCAGGTTTCTGTGAGAGAGACAAACATATCTCTTACCTGCTCGTGCTGCCGAAGACATCCATCATCTGGTCATCGTAGTGGACCGCGAGGGTCCCAACGAGGTCGAGGGTTTTATCTGTCACCTTGCATTTATGGTGCTGCACGGGTCTGTTGCCGCTTGGATGTGATTATCACATGTTGGTTAACATTTGTGATATTGCAATGAACCACAAGATGACGCCGTGAGCCAAGAGAACCATGCAGCACTATATCATAGCCACTCTCCAAACAACTTTAGTACTGTGTGTATTAGTTAAAATAAATCTATTTGTTTTGCAATAGTTTGCTTTTACTCTACCTGAACTGAAATTGCCTCCAGATATGACGCTCAGCCTCCACGATCTGAAATAACAAAACAATGTTTTTTTTTAGTTAACTTAGTACAACAAACGGTGGACGAAAATGTCGTGGGGAAAGTATTGAGTATGAATGTGGACAGCTATAAGAGAAGAGGACCAAAGAAACGATGAATGAACTGTGTGAAGGATGAAATGGCAAGTAGTGTCCGACCGAATGGAAGGTTCGGTTTCGGTCGAGTTTCTGCAAAAAAAGCGGGTTTCGGTTTAGTTTCGGTTTCGGTGGCCAACCTGCCGAAACTACGACCGAAATTGTATTCAGGAGTTTTCGCGCTGTGATCGGTCATGTTCGGCGGCCGGCGAGTTGAACTCCATCCAAGCGACGAAGACATTTTGCCGCGTCCACGTGCCTAATCATATCGTGACTTACTTGTGTTTGCAGTTCGTTTTGCTTGTTGTGAGTTTTCGTGTTATTTATTTTGAACTCGGTAAGTTTTATCACGTGAGCATAAGAGTAGGTAGCAAAAATCAAAAAATAATTCAATATAACAAACTAATACATAGATTATAGTAGAATCAAGTTGAACCTAACTATATAAATATTTTTTTGGTTAATTTAACTCTCTCGCTAATGCTATACCTAAACAAACATTAGTTAGTTACTTGGTACTTACTATAATGCATTAGCGGTGATAATATTTATTTATTTATTACTTATTTGCATCAGACAACGATCCATACTTGAGTTAGTAAATACACTTTCAAAATAAAGTTTCAAAATAATCAGAGAAACTAAGTTGTACACAAAATAAAATTTAAATTAAATTAACACAATCATTTTTCGTCAAATAAAAATATACAATGTAAAAAGTCCGAAATCAAATTTAAAAATAAAATAAGTTAATGTCATTAATCAAACCATCATTTTAAATTAAATACGTTAAAATTCAATACATAATTGAATAAAATTGAGATAAATCGCTTGAATTGAATTAAATTGAATAATATATTATATTAAAATTAAAATAAAACAATAATTAATCAATATAAAATTATAAACTATTTTAAATTATGAGGTGTTTTTTTTAAATATTATCGATTCAGTTTCAAAGTTCATTTTAATGAACGTTAAAATTTTCTTTATTTTTCCCTCAAAATATGATCCTTGTAAGGAAGTACGCAATAAAATATTTTGAATTTGAATTTGAAGTTTCGGTTTCGGTTGTAGAAAAAGCAATTTCGGTCGGAAACTAATGTCAAGAAAGGAGGTGTATGATGAGATGACGAGTATTAAAGAAGTATGGAAGAATAAAACAGGCTGAACTGACCCTAAACAAATTGGGATAAGGGCAAGAGAATGATGACTCGGTACAGCATTAATAGTATGTCTTCCTGACCATTACGGTCATCGCGACTATTCTTAGCGAAGACAAGTCATCGACTCAGGAAGTATTGCTGCACAAGTGGGCGCGCAAACACAGGTACACACTCTTTTCCCTAACTTTCATAGTCCTATGGGACGACAATCCGACTCGGCCGGGAATAGTTCAGGCACAGACCAGCACCTTTACATCCGAAACTCGGGGCTGCCATTGAAACTTTAAAAAAAAAAAAACTCAAAACTCAAAGCATTTATTTCAATTAGACAGGCACTTTTGAATGTCAAATAAAACACAAAAAAAAGCGAAGCTACAGTCACAGTCACAAGGCATAATAACTTGAGAAAGTACTGTAGTTGCACATTCCAAAGCGTAGATCTCTATGGAGAAGAATGGGCAAGAAACTCCATGGACACTCTTTTAAATCAAAATATTCTTACAAAATCTTGGTTACATCAGGTCATGTTGAGATTATACATATGTCGAAGCGTCGACGCATATCAGTCGGTCTGGATCAGCGCCATCTATCTCTCACTGGAGGAACTATGTAGTTAGATTTGACAACTAATGTTTGGGAACGTCAAGTAATAACTTGGGGATGGTTAGCGTGGAATAATGGCGACACTGAGCGAATAATCGAGTCAAATGTCGATCCGGAAGTGTAATCAGGTATTCGACACTGACAGGTACTGACGTTGACAGGTAGGTTGGCTAACCTGTAACGGGAGTAGTACACGTGTGCGGTGACAGTTGAGAGAGGGCACTTTGAATCGGTCCGGCAGTCTGGGTAGACGTTCGTTACTCCGTGCTAAACTTCCCGCGTTCCTAAATTCTTCGAGCCATATCTGAGGCATCCTTGATTATTTTGTATGGAGTGCGTGTTAGCAAGTAATTAAAAGTGTAAACGAAGGTTTTGTGAGTTTTATTTCCGATGTCGCGACCCACTGATAACGAACCTCCGTTATCAGAAGTGGGATTGGACCATGACGACCCACATGTTCAAAATGAAGACGCTAGCGACGAAAAATGGATGCGTTTGTTGGAACAACAGAACTGCAATTTTCTGACGCTGATTCAAGCCATGAAAACACCCACTACGTCGTCACATGGCTTTCGTTTACCGGATTGCGATCCTGAGAAACAAGATGTGGATGCACGTGCTTGGGTGATCACTGCAGAGATGTGCTTGACGGACCAAGACCAACATGGCGCCCCGCTTATGATCGCTCTAAGCCGCGCCTTGAAGGGAGGAGCTTCTACCTGGCTATCTACCGTGTCGTTTCCTGGGATGACGTGGACCGATTTTAAGCGACTTTTTATTGCAAGGTACGATAATTCCACTACTATTGCTTCGTTTCTGATTGATTTGCAAAATAGCAGCCCTAAAAAAAACGAGTGTCTTGCTTCCTTCGCTGCTAGTTTAATGACATCGATCATGGCAAGATGGAATGGCCTTAGTACCGAACGTTTGGCTATTGCTACTATATTGGCTCACATTTCTCAATTCTATCGCCGTGTGCAACGCCTATCTTTCACGACCGATATTCAGACACGTGGCCAGCTACAGCAAGAGCTGCAAGCGGTTTCCTTTTATGAAGAGAAAGCTACCTAGCAATGACCGCGATGCCCCTGAAAAGTGGTACAAAGCGAATCGTACTGTGAAGCCTCTGAAGTGTTTTATCTGCGGCAAGCTGGGTCACAAATCCGTGCACTGCTACCGCAAGGACGTGAAACAGGATACTCAAGCTACGCCGAAGCACCACAACCACGGCAATGGCAACGGAAGGGGTTCATCGACAACTGCGAAGTCTCATGCATCCGGGATCACCTGCTTCCACTGCCACGCGCAAGGCCACTACGCATCGAGCTACCCACGGCGCAATGAGAGGAGCAGCGCCGACTCCGGGTCATCCAAGCCTGTCAATGAAAAGAGGGTTGACCTGTGCCTCCTGAACGCGCCTACTGGGACTCTACGTCACTCCGGTGAGCAATTTTCATTTCATTACGACTCTGGTGCCGAGCGTTCTTTAATTAAAGAATCTGTAGCCTGTAAATTTAAAGGAAAGCGTATTGATGAGACTGTGACTATGACTGGGATAGGGCAGACTTCCGTTAACTCTACGATACTGATTTTGGCTTTGGTAGAGATCGATGACATTAGTATTGAGATTTGTTTTCATGTATTGCCTGATCATTTTCTACGTTATGGTATTATGATTGGACGTGAGATTCTAGAACATGGTTTGACTGTTCAGATGACTACTGACCGAATTAAGATCTTTAGGTATCCTTTTATTGCTTCTTGTGAGGTAGAGCGAACTCCTGAAATTGACTGGAACTCTATCGATACTGATGTACAGGCGGAACGTAGAGCAGAGTTAGTGAGTATCTTGCAGTCTTTCGAGAAGACTATTTGAATACTAAGTAGTCAACTCAACATTTTGAGTACCTAGAATAGTAAGAGTTTTCTTATAATCTGTAACGTTATAGGAAAAATAAAGTAACATGTTGAACAGACCTACTTTAAAAATTATTTTGATAAAGGCTCGAAATGATTATCTTGATGGTGTTGTGTTTGTAACCGGATGGAGGTTACATGTGGAGGTAACCGGATAGAGGTTACGTGTTGAAGACCGGATGGAGGTCGATTGGTTTGATGCTTATGACCGGATGGAGGTTATAAGTGTGATGTTGAAGACCGGATGGAGGTCAGAGTATGAGCACTGCAATATTTTAATGAGTTTCCTATTATTTGAATGAGTATGGGTGTTGTTCGACATGTCAGCTTTGAGAGAAAGAGTTTGTTATGATTTTCATTAGAACCTGTAATGATTTTGATCAGAATACGTTTTATTCTCCACCCACTTGGGCCAGGAATGGCCGAACGACTAGTACGAGTACTGTCCGAGAATTTTCTTTCATTTCAGGTACTCCACACGAGGACGTGTGATCATCAGGACGGCCGTGTCGAAGCGTCGACGCATATCAGTCGGTCTGGATCAGCGCCATCTATCTCTCACTGGAGGAACTATGTAGTTAGATTTGACAACTAATGTTTGGGGAACGTCAAGTAATAACTTGGGGATGGTTAGCGTGGAATAATGGCGACACTGAGCGAATAATCGAGTCAAATGTCGATCCGGAAGTGTAATCAGGTATTCGACACTGACAGGTACTGACGTTGACAGGTAGGTTGGCTAACCTGTAACGGGAGTAGTACACGTGTGCGGTGACAGTTGAGAGAGGGCACTTTGAATCGGTCCGGCAGTCTGGGTAGACGTTCGTTACTCCGTGCTAAACTTCCCGCGTTCCTAAATTCTTCGAGCCATATCTGAGGCATCCTTGATTATTTTGTATGGAGTGCGTGTTAGCAAGTAATTAAAAGTGTAAACGAAGGTTTTGTGAGTTTTATTTCCGATGTCGCGACCCACTGATAACGAACCTCCGTCACATATATATGAGAACGATGTAGTGTGCACATTAAGAGCGTCCAGAGTAAAAGATAAAAACAACAATGAAAATATAAAGCAATTAGAATAAACCGTGGCAGCTAAAAGATCACCAGTCCCAATAATATAACCTAATATAAATAAACCTAACTTCTAATAACCTAATAGCTGATATACCTTTTCCGAACATCGTCCATGCTCAACAGTCATCAGAAATTTGGCTGTAGTCGCTCGGAGTCTGAATCTTTGTTCGGTTGATGGCAATAGCTGCGCCCGCCATCTCATGACACTTAAACATAACTGGCAAATGTGGGCCTGTGTACTCCAGGTACACCTCTTCCTAATACTTCAGGGAGAACAGGCGTGATGATTCGTTATGTTATGCGTATTATTTTGAAGTAGAAAATAGATAAACACTCACCTTCATTTGTAGCAGTACTATAGGGCTCCTGAGCCTCGCCTAAACTCGAAGGACCAGTTCATGACCACACCAACAACGATACCAGGACTCTGAAACAGTTAAAACAATACAATTTAGAAAGCTGCTTAACGGCTTGCTCGCGAGCTGCACGCTCAGGCGACACGCGTGTTGCTACAGCGACTGCGGAGACAATAAATGAAAGAGATCGCTTACAGCAAGCCGCGCGTCACGGCGACGACGGTGCTGACGCGAAACAAATGACGAACAAGCGTGTCGCTTGACGCAAGTGGCTACCTGAGCTTGAGAACGGCCCTCACGCTGGCCACACATTCTCACACTTGCATTGTCCTGACTTAGCATAACACGCTGTAGAAATGGCGAGGTGGTAGAAAAAATATCAACTCATATAACCCTATTGGATGTAACATCTTCGCCCTCTTCAACGTTAATAGCTGTTCACCCCTAAGATCTTCAGCCGTACTCGTTGGTCTATAAACCAATGAGGAAAGAGAATGACGTAACACTTTTATTGATTCTAGAAACACGCCCACTTCTTACGCCTCACCCCCCTCCTCTCTGTGCGGGACCGCTACTGTTAACTACGTTTTCACGATAATTTTGTTAATCAGTCATCTAGCTTAAGGTACACAAAAATTCGACGACGGCGACGTGTATAAGCGTTTGTACAAAGCAATTAACAGAATAAATATCATTTAGCCATCTGATCATTTAATTTAAAAAATCTTTTTTTCTGGCAGACAACACACACCACTGCGCCTTTCATAATAAGGATGCACTAATATAGAAGCTCCAAAAAAGAGAAGAAATCCCATCAGACGCACGGCTTGTCTCAAATAACTCCTCACTCGGCCAAGTTCGCAGTACCAAGCGTTTCTCATCAAGTGTTACGTTATAAATGATTAGATAGGTACTAGTCAGAACGTTCATAATAGTGTTAACAGATTTTTAGTTTGGAAAGAAATACTGAATCACTTACCTCCATCTTTAACTCTGAGACACACATTACACCAGGGCTCCAGCTCCCGGAGCCCCGGTAGCGGCTCAAAGCACCAACACGTGAAGCGCGGCAGACGGCGAGTGTCGCACTGCGGCATTGCACAAAGGAAGTCTAGTCTAGGAAAGTCTCGCTGCACTGCGCAGGTCACTAAGTATTGACTTCGATGTGTGATATACAATGCAGTTGTTATTTATTTCTATGCCCAACGCTATTTCCGTGCTTAAAAAATTTACTTTAACGCCATCTGTGGATGAAACCAGGAACCAACTGTCGGGGAGTATGGATGCATTTGGCAATGCAGTCAGGCCATACCGGTGCGGTATAACGGTGAATGACATAGCGGTATGAACAGTGAAACTGACAGATGGCATTACGATTTATATCTTGTTGTCCAGCTAACTAGTCAGGTAATGGAAGATCTGGTCTGCAAGTGTAGTTTGGGGGCAATAAGACGAAATTAATAATCTGATAAAATTAATTTTAAGCTAGTCCTCAGGACCGCAATCATTAACAGAAGCCTCCCACCGCTCCTTCCACTTACATTACACCAACCTATTGTGGTTAGGGGCCAATATCTCTTAGAAAAGTCAAGTTCGTCCCTCCAACTGTTTCTTTTAGTAACATAATCAGTATGTTCCCGCAACCTAAGCCTCGTCTATGTAAGAGAGCGTGCAGTTGTGACTGTAGGACATGCTGTTTTCGTCACGATGTTTTTCTTCACGTTTTGAGAGCAATGGTGATGGAGTTAGTAACACTAAGTGCATGTCTGGATTTGAACCAGAATCCGTAAGTTGGCTTATCAACATCTGATTGAAAATTCCTTCAATTGACTTGTAGGTGCACAAGAATAGTTATATCAGCTGTCAGCAAGTCATAAAAGTAGTATTAGGATAACAGAGTACGGAATCGTCACGTCGGCAGCGTCTGAAAACTGTAGTACTAATAAAACTCGTGCACTGAAAGTGTATTGAGTAAAAAACTTCTGTCACTGTCTCTTATAAGCCGTCAGTTTCTACACGACATTGGTGTCGTAACTAGTGCGAGTAAACGCTTGGTCTGTATGTAAAGTGTTGACAATGCCGCCTGTAGCAGCGGCCGCCGAATCGTTTCCTTGTGTTTCAGGTAATTTCAAAATAAAACCAAGTAAAACCTAACCTAAGACTTATATTTAAAAACAATATTAATGTGTATTATTGGTACCTACTTAATGTGTGTTATCTGCTTTTTCTTAGAAGAATATAAAATTATCTTAAGCTAGCTTATGTACTAAATACAAAATTTATGTATTAGACATAAAAGGACACATATCTACACAAATATACTTGGCTCACTACTGCTTCCAGGTCCTTGGTCCTATAGTCTTGACCCAAGACCTGGTATTCGCCAGAGCCTCGTTGGTGAAGTCAGCAGGGTGCGCCGCGGGCAGGTGAGGTTGGCTTTGGCTCTGCAGGTGGTGGTAGAGCCACTTACACCCCATCTATGAGGTCTTATGACATGGCTAGCAGTGAGTTCCATAACGATGCAAAATTGACTTTCTTCAGTATCTTCGCCTTCCTTGCGACGCTTAAGAATTATGAAGCTTTTAGGTATTAGGAACAGAGTAAGAAGTTCCTCATTCTCCATTGTAAAAGCAGGATCCTCCAACAAGAAGAGACCTATCTGATGGGATATTGTTGTCCGGATTCTGTGTAAGTTGATGTAATGCGTAGTTCCTATATGGTGTTATCGATGTCGCCATAAAACTTTCATGACAGTCTAATGTATAGTCACTCATTCTCTTGCTCTTATACCTATTTATTCGGGGTCATCGCAGCATGTCTTGTGGTTCTTTAGTTCTCTATTAGTCATCATCAGTAGAAAGCCATACATCGTTTCTTTTTTCTTGTTCTTTTCTTGCCTCACAATGACTGCAGGTTGACCATCAACTGTGATTGTTCCTCCTGGTACTTTGCACGGTGAGACAGCTCATCAGTCAATCAATCAATCAATCAATCATTTATTATTTGTAAAACATAGGTAACAAAAAAAAATACAGATCTTATAGATAAATACAGTGCGCTATGTTTTGTCTATGGTAAGACATACAAATAAGAGTAGTTTTAAAGTTTAAAGTCAAAAAAAAAAAAATTAAATATTTAAAAAAAGAAATGTCTAAAAGTTGGCACAGAAAATTAGAGAATGTTATATAATTACTAAATTAATCGTTCAAGAACTCGTCAACCGTATAATAACATTTATCAATTAAAAATTTTTGCAAAGTTTTCTTGAACTTGTGAACAGGTAATATTTTTATCTGATCAGGTATTTTATTGTAAATTCTTGGAGCGATGCCAAAGAAACTTTTGTGCATTAGAGCTGTTTTACATTTTGTGTGACATAATTGATTTAAGTATTTAGTACGCATAGGAGTTTTTCTAACATCTGATAATTTGACAAATAAGTGCAAGTTAGTCTTCACAAATAATGCCGTTTCCAAAATGTACAATGATGGCAGTGTGAGCAATTTTAAAGATTTGAAGAAAGGCACACAACTATCGGTTACTTTTATAATACACATTGCCCTTATGCATCGCTTTTGCATTTTGAAAACCAGATCTCTATTAGTGGACTGCCCCCAAAAAACAAGCCCATATCGTAAAACTGAACCGACTAGTCCATGATATGCTGTTAATAAGGTTTCAATGTTTACTTTTTTTGACAACTGGGAGAGTGCATATGCAGATTGGCTGAGTCGTTTGCATAATTCTTCTGTATGAGGCTTCCAAGTGAGTTTGTTGTCAATCGTAATACCCAAGAACTTGACATGACTAACTTCTTCTATTTCATTACACCCGTATGAAATATTTACAGTAGAGTTTTTACGCCGCTGATAAAAATGCATTACTTTTGTCTTGTTTAGGTTTACGACGAGATTGTTATTATTAAGCCAATCAATGATTTCAGAAAGAGAGTTTTGAATATCGTTTTGGTAATTGTGTGGATTTTCGCATTCAATTATGGCAGTACTGTCGTCTGCGAAAAGGACCATTTTTTGACGTGTGGCTTTTGGAAGATCATTGATGTAAATTAAAAACAGCAATGGCCCTAAGACGCTTCCTTGAGGCACGCCATAATTTATACGTCTTGCTTCAGATTTATAGGTCGTAACCAGTTTAGTCTTAGGACAAATTCTAGTAACCTCTGTGCACTGATACCTGTCACTTAGATACGATTCCAATAGTTTCAGGATATTCCCTCTGATACCGTAGCTATGAAGTTTTTGTAGTAAGATCTTATGGTCTACATAGTCGAATGCCTTAGTCATGTCTGTATAGATGGCGCAAATAGGATTTCTTTTATCTACTGACGATATAATTCTAGATATTAATTCAAACAGTGCCATATTAATTGTTGTATTCTTCCGAAATCCCTTTTGTTCGTTACAGAATAATTCATACTTTTCAAGATAAATGTAAAGAGACTGATAGATTATTTTCTCTATTAATTTTGACATTATTGGGATTTTTGCAATTGGCCTATAGTTTTTAACATTTGTTTTATCATCTCTTTTATGTAATGGCTTAATAATCACACTTTTGAGACTACTTGGGAATACGCCCTCGGTAATACACAGGTTGATTATATGAGCCAGTGATGGTGCTATTACGTCCTTTACATATTTTATTACTTTTGTGGACACACCGTCATAGCCAACAGTATTTGTGTTTTTAAGACTATTGATCGTTTTAATTATGTCATGGTTTGATACAGGCATCATGAACAATGATTGTGTTGTTATATTATCAAGCTTGTGTTTATTATTATATGGAATGTCACTTTTAATATTACTTTCAATGTCATCAATAAAATCAGCGCTAGTGACTCCGGTCATACGACGCATTATTGTTTGGCAGACTCACTTCATTATACTGGACAGGCCCTCTCAACAAATCTGTGTGGTTCTCTCATCTAAAGACCGTCTCAGACACTACTCTGCATGCTCGTCACATGATCCGACCAAGATAAAGTCTAGACTTTAAAATACCTCTGCGTTTGTTTCGCTGTTTCTTCTCTAGAGTGTACCGTTGCGTGGCAAGTCGCCGTGACGTCACCTGTAGAATAAAAACAAATTATTGTAAAACCGAGAAATTTATTTTAAATAATACACACAGTGCAAAAGTTGTTTAAAGAGCGCCTACGGGATTACGAATCGCGTAGAATGTCATTTTTACGAAGGCTATTTCTACAACGACGTGTCGTCGAAGAGCTGTATAACCGCAGGGTTATTGAACGACTGGCTATTTCATCGGACAGCCACAGGGACAAATCGCAAAGTACTCAATGGTACCTTTTTTCGAAAGCAACAAATCTGCATGAAACGAAAATTTAAAAAATCTGCACAAGTGTGAACACAGGTACACTCTCCCTTCCCTAATACTCATTTTCCGATGGGGCGACAAGTCGACACAGCCGGAGAGAGTTCAGGACTAGAGCACCTTTACATCCGAGGCACGGGGGTGCCAAACTTTGGACTGCTATTGAGAAACTTCCAATGAGAAATATAATACCCGATACCTTTCCCAAATAAGGAATCGAATCAAAGGCCCATGCTTTACAGTCGGCTTGCAACCGCAAGACCTTAGTTTATTCCAACAGGAATTTCTCTGTAGCCTTGGGGCTTGAATCTATGCCCGCTTAATTGCAATAGGTGCTCCCCCATCTCATGGGACTTAAACACAAACGGTAAAAGTGGGCCTGTGTCCTCTAGGTACACCTCTGCCTTATACATAGGAGAAAACAAGCGTGATGATTCGTTATGTTACGTGTACTATGTTGAAGTAGATAATATATAAACACTCACCTCATTTGTAGCAGTACTATAGGGCTCCTGAGCCTCGCTTAAGCTCGAATGATCAGTTCTTGACCACACCAACAACGATACCAGGACTCTGAAACAGTTAAAATAATACAATTTAGACAGCTGCTTAACCGCGTGCTCGAGAGCTGCACGCTCAGGCGACACGCGTGTTGCTACAGCGACTGCGGAGACAATAAATAAAACAGATCGCTTACAGCAAGCCGCGCGTCACGGCGACGCGAAACAAATAACGAACACGCGTGTCGCTTGACGCAAGTGGCTACCTGAGCTTGTGAACGGCCCTCACGCCGGCCACACATTCTCACACTTGCATTGTCCTGACTTAGCATAACACGCTGTAGAAATGGCGAGGTGGCAAAGAATATTCAATTTCAAATTAAAAAGGAATTTTAAAAAATATATAATTATGTAAAAAATTGTATTGATACTGAATGATGGTATGTCAATCATAAGGAATCACTTACCTCTATCTTTAACTTTGAGACACGCATTGCACCAGGGCTCCAGCTCCCGGAGCCCCGGTAGCGGCTCAAAGCAACACGTGAAGCGCGGCAGACGGCGGGTGGCGCACTGCGGCATTGCACAAAGGAAGTCTAGTCTAGAAAAGTATAGCTGCACTGCACAAGTCCCAGTCCGGCGATCAATATATATATCATCATCATCGTCATCTGCCCAGCCTTTTCCCAACTATGTTGGGGTTGGCTTCCAGTCTAACCGGATGCAACTGAATACCAGTATTTAACATGGATCGACTGCCTATCGCCAGTTAGTACTGTAATACGATACCCCTTGGTAAGACTGGTTGTCAGACTTTGTTTTGGGCCACTGACTACCTAACGACTGTCAAAGATCTACAAATGACAGCCAGGTCCAACGGCTTAAAGTGCTTTCCGAGCCACGGAAAAAACTCGGTATGTAATAGGTAACCGATACCGAAAAATCGACTCGAGTGGCTGTTATTATTAAGCCACGAGCTCCTCCTAACTACCATTGTATAGATCTCATGCAGCTTCAATTTTATCACGTTTTTTTCGAGTTTGCAAAATTAAATTAAAATAAAAGATCCGGTGTTCCAGATCCGGAGTTCTGGAGTGGCGACCGCGAACCGGAAGACGCTGCGTTGGAAGGCCTCCCACTAGGTGGACCGATGACCTGTTGAAGGCTGCAGGGATCCACTGGATGCGAGTCGCACGGGACCGGTCAATGTGGCGACACTTGGGGGAGGCTTATGTCCAGCAGTGGACGTCTTTCGGCTGAAATGATGATGATGATGATGAAAAGATCCGGATTTCCTGGACAACCCGCTGCCGCCGCTGTCGCCTTGGTATGATGTTCGAAATCAAGAGGGTTATACTCGTTTTTAACTACTATGAATTATCTATTATTAATAAGATTAAAAAAAAAAAACAAAAAAAAAGGAATAAAAGGTTCCGTAGCACCAAATAATTTAATAAAAAAATCATTAAATGCTCATTCATATAAAAATGTTAATCAAAAACAACTACTGCAGTTTCACGAAAAAGTCCCTTAGCTCTTAGATTTTATTCAAATCAATTTTCGTTAAAAGTTTGTTTTTACGTTCTTCAAACCTAATTTTTTCAGTCTTTCCTCTTACTTAAGAAATTAAAGGAGATGACGGCACAGTCGCACAGTTCTTCTCCATAGAGAACGTTAGGGAATGGGCAACTACAGTACTTTCACAGTTTTTATGCCTTGTGACTGGGACTGTAGCTATTTTTCATTGTTGTCTTTGTTTCGACAATTCAAAAGTGCTTGTAACTGGCCTATTTGAAATAAATGCTTTGATTTGATTTGATTTGATTTGATTTGATTTGTCGCGCAGGCGGCCTGGGGCGCCGTTCATCATAATTTCTTTATAATATGTCCATGACATCTGTCATTTGGTGTGCTGTCGTTTTTCTGGTCTCTGATTTTAAGGTTTGAAATATTTTATTAGTACTACTAATTCAACTCGAAAATAGTTTATTGTAATTACGGATGGAGAATAGAGGAAAACAATTATTTTCGGAACCTCGATATAATTTTTAAGAGCTTTCGATACAGTTATATACTTTATTTTTTTAGGTTTTGATTTTTTTTTCAACCTTCAGTTACATGTAGGTACGGAGGGCAACCCTATTGTTTTAATTCGTAATTTCACATCACTTTGTATAGTACTCCATAGAAGACACCTCCTCAAATTTCAATTGCCTTTTGGCAATGGAACCCTAAAATCCGTAATAGGAAATATGGGTGTTTAGTTAGGACTAAACAAAAACAAAACTGAACAAACTGAAAAAACTAAAGTAAGTTCCTAGGGCTCACAATAGATAAAAAAATAAACTGGAAACCACATTTGGAGGAGTTAAGCAAGCGACTGAGTAAATCAGCCTTTATGCTTTGCAAAATCGCTCTTGTTCTGGGTGTGGATGCCAAGCTCACGGCGTATCATGGAATAGTTGGTCCTCTTCTAAGATTTGGTGTTATCTTCTGGGGAAACTCAACCCTCAAAGAGTTAATATTCAGGTCACAGAAGAGATGTATTAGAACCATGTTCAGCTTAAAAACAACCGACTCATGCAAGCCATTCTTTGTGAAATATAAAATTTTTACCCTCCCATCACTCTATATCTTTGAAATTGTGATGTTCGTAAAATCTAACCCGCATCTCTTTAAGAAACAATCAGATATGGATAACCGTAACCGGCGCGATAAATATAAGCATAGATTGTGTGGGAGACCATCCAATACAGCACTAATGCGTAAAAGTGTTTTCTGTATGGCTCCACGTATATTAAACCACCTTCCACAGGCACTCAGAGATATAACTGTCACTAACTTATTTAAAAAAAAACTAAAAGAGTATTTAGCAGCCAAATGTTTCTATAGTATTGCTGAGTTTCTAATGGAGAAAACATGCTAATTCTAATCTAATTCTAATATGGGGGCGATGTTTGGTTCTGTTGACTGTTGTTGGATTTTTATCTTATTTTGACATCTGAATTATTATTATTATTATTTTTTTAATAATTGGTCTTCTAATTTTGTTTAATTGATTTTTGAAATGCTTATGCTGTACCTATATTATATTTAAATGTATTTAATGCAATCGTTGACAAATGAAGTTCAATTAATTTTAATTTTTTTATGTGTTTATTAATTATCAGTTACAATTAATTTGATCAAATGTTATTATAATACATATTTGTACGCCGTAAAGGTATTAACATGACTGTGATCCTTTCTGCAATGTACTTAACATCTTGCATGCTTTGTGTGTGCTTACTCATGTTTCTGACAAATAAATGAACTATGAACTAAGCTCCATGTAAAATACTGGTTTTCGGTTACATGATGCTTGCTAGGTAGGTAGGTAGGTACAGGCAAGAAATAAAACGAAAAAGTTTTAATTTTTGTTTTTTCTTGATCAGGTTGGTACATCGCTATGACTTGAATAGGGCGGAGGTTAAAACTATACTTATATCTATAACGATAGCTGCGTTACATTTCATATTTATGAAACACAGCTATCTTTTGTTGGAGCACGTTCAGGCGCGGATCCAAGTCCAAGGGAGAAGTTCACAGGACCAGAATTTCTAAACCAAGGATTGACCTTGACCCTCCGTATTGTAGTAGTCTTCTGATCCCCTCCATTTGTATCCGTACCTGCCCTATTAGCTCCCTGTACAAAGATCAAAGTGTCCTTAAAAATATGTTGCTCACATATTTCTGAAGAAGACTTTAATATTCAAGAATACCAGAAACGATGCGAATTTTCGTTTCTGGTATCCCTAAAGAGGTAAATACCAGTAACTTTTTATCTGCAAAAAGTTAGTAATATATACCTCATTACATATGTATGTACTGTCGTAGGTATATAAGGCGGCAGTGCATACATATCTACGCAAATGAGGTTTTAAGTTAAAAACCTCAAATGTGGAGATACGTCAGAGCCTCGTTGGTTGGCAGCAGGGTGCACCGCGGGCAGGTGAGGTTGACTTTGGCTCTGTAGATGTTGGCAGGGCCACTTACACCCCGTGAAGAAGGGTCGAGTTGGGTTGGGAGGTTGCAGGCTGCAGCGTGTCGGCTGTGGTTCGTTGACGCTGCTTTTAACAGGGACCTGAAATGCGAAAAACGTAACTTTAAAAAAGGTAATGCAGAGTGACTTCGAATTTCGAACACATTTGGCTTCTGGCACAGGGCCTGTGTGGTGTTGTATGTCATTATGGCTTAGTCCCTTTACAGTTAGGATGTGCGACTTCCAGCAGTGACAAATAATGACAATCCTGTTGGATGAAGTCATCATCTGCATCGCCTATTCCCAACAGGCAGCTGTATGACGTGACATGTCCAAGTCACGTTTCTGTGAGAGAGACAAACATATATCTTACCTGCTCGTACTGCCAGAAGACGTCCATCATCTGGTCCTCGTAGTGGACCGCGAGGGTCCCAACGAGGGCGAGGCTTTATCTGTCACCTTGCATTTATAGAGCTGCACGGGTCTGTTGCCGCTTGGATGTGATTGTTAGATGGGGCTGTTGGTTACATTTGTGATATTGTAATGAACCACAAGATGGCGCCGTGAGCCAAGAGAACCATGCAGCACTATTAGCCACTCTTCAAACAACTTTAGTACTGAGTGTATTAATTAAAATAGTTTTGAAATAGTTTGCTTTTACTCTACCTGAACTGAAGTCGTCTCCAGATATGACGCTCAGCCTCCACGATCTGAAATAACTGCAAAATTAAATTAAAATGAAAGATCCGGTGTTCCAGATCCGGAGTTCTGGAGTGGCGACCGCGAACCGGAAGACGCTGCGTTGGAAGGCCTCCCACTAGGTGGACCGATGACCTGTTGAAGGCTGTAGGGATCCACTGGATGCGAGTCGCACGGGACCGGTCAATGTGGCGACACTTGGGGGAGGCTTATGTCCAGCAGTGGACGTCTTTCGGCTGAAATGATGATGATGATGATGAAAAGATCCGGATTTCCTGGACAACCCGCTGCCGCCGCTGTCGCCTTGGTATGATGTTCGAAATCAAGAGGGTTATACTCGTTTTTAACTACTATGAATTATCTATTATTAATAAGATTAAAAAAAAAAAACAAAAAAAAAGGAATAAAAGGTTCCGTAGCACCAAATAATTTAATAAAAAATCATTAAATGCTCATTCATATAAAAATGTTAATCAAAAACAACTACTGCAGTTTCACGAAAAAGTCCCTTAGCTCTTAGATTTTATTCAAATCAATTTTCGTTAAAAGTTTGTTTTTACGTTCTTCAAACCTAATTTTTTCAGTCTTTCCTCTTACTTAAGAAATTAAAGGAGATGACGGCACAGTCGCACAGTTCTTCTCCATAGAGAACGTTAGGGAATGGGCAACTACAGTACTTTCACAGTTTTTATGCCTTGTGACTGGGACTGTAGCTATTTTTCATTGTTGTCTTTGTTTCGACAATTCAAAAGTGCTTGTAACTGGCCTATTTGAAATAAATGCTTTGATTTGATTTGATTTGATTTGATTTGATTTGTCGCGCAGGCGGCCTGGGGCACCGTTCATCATAATTTCTTTATAATATGTCCATGACATCTGTCATTTGGTGTGCTGTCGTTTTTCTGGTCTCTGATTTTAAGGTTTGAAATATTTTATTATTACTACTAATTCAACTCGAAAATAGTTTATTGTAATTACGGATGGAGAATAGAGGAAAACAATTATTTTCGGAACCTCGATATAATTTTTAAGAGCTTTCGATACAGTTATATACTTTATTTTTTTAGGTTTTGATATTTTTTTCAACCTTCAGTTACATGTAGGTACGGAGGGCAACCCTATTGTTTTAATTCGTAATTTCACATCACTTTGTATAGTACTCCATAGAAGACACCTCCTCAAATTTCAACTGTCTCGGATTAAAATGGCTGTGACATACGGACGGTCAGACTAACAGACGGACAGGATGAATATAAAATGGTTCCGTTTTTTTGCCATTTGGCAATGGAACCCTAAAATCCGTAATAGGAAATATGGGTGTTTAGTTAGGACTAAGCTCCATGTAAAATACTGGTTTTCGGTTACATGATGCTTGCTAGGTAGGTAGGTACAGTCAAGAAATAAAACGAAAAAGTTTTAATTTTTGTTTTTTCTTGATCAGGTTGGTACATCGCTATGACTTGAATAGGGCGGAGGTTAAAACTATACTTATATCTATAACGATAGCTGCGTTACATTTCATATTTATGAAACACAGCTATCTTTTGTTGGAGCACGTTCAGGCGCGGATCCAAGTCCAAGGGAGAAGTTCACAGGACCAGAATTTCTAAACCAAGGATTGACCTTGACCCTCCGTATTGTAGTAGTCTTCTGATCCCCTCCATTTGTATCCGTACCTGCCCTTTTAGCTCCCTGTACAAAGATCAAAGTGTCCTTAAAAATATGTTGCTCACATATTTCTGAAGAAGACTTTAATATTCAAGAATACGAGAAACGATGCGAATTTTCGTTTCTGGTATCCCTAAAGAGGTAAATACCAGTAACTTTTTATCTGCAAAAAGTTAGTAATATATACCTCATTACATATGTATGTACTGTCGTAGGTATATAATGCGGCAGTGCATACATATCTACGCAAATGAGGTTTTAAGTTAAAAACCTCAAATATGGAGATACGTCAGAGCCTCGTTGGTTGGCAGCAGGGTGCACCGCGGGCAGGTGAGGTTGACTTTGGCTCTGCAGATGTTGGCAGGGCCACTTACACCCCGTGAAGAAGGGTCGAGTTGGGTTGGGAGGTTGCAGGCTGCAGCGTGTCGGCTGTGGTTCGTTGACGCTGCTTTTAACAGGGACCTGAAATGCGAAAAACGTAACTTTAAAAAAGGTAATGCAGAGTGACTTCGAATTTCGAACACATTTGGCTTCTGGCACAGTGCCTGTGTGGTGTTGTATGTCATTATGGCTTAGTCCCTTTACAGTTAGGATGTGCGACTTCCAGCAGTGACAAATAATGACAATCCTGTTGGATGAAGTCATCATCTGCATCGCCTATTCCCAACAGGCAGCTGTATGACGTGACATGTCCAAGTCACGTTTCTGTGAGAGAGACAAACATATATCTTACCTGCTCGTACTGCCAGAAGACGTCCATCATCTGGTCCTCGTAGTGGACCGCGAGGGTCCCAACGAGGGCGAGGCTTTATCTGTCACCTTGCATTTATAGAGCTGCACGGGTCTGTTGCCGCTTGGATGTGATTGTTAGATGGGGCTGTTGGTTACATTTGTGATATTGTAATGAACCACAAGATGGCGCCGTGAGCCAAGAGAACCATGCAGCACTATTAGCCACTCTTCAAACAACTTTAGTACTGAGTGTATTAATTAAAATAGTTTTGAAATAGTTTGCTTTTACTCTACCTGAACTGAAGTCGCCTCCAGATATGACGCTCAGCCTCCACGATCTGAAATAACAGAACAATGTTTTTTTTTAGTTAACTTAGTACAACAAACGGTGGACGAAAATGTCGTGGGGAAAGTATTGAGTATGAATGTGGACAGCTATAAGAGAAGAGGACCAAAGAAACGATGAATGAACTGTGTGAAGGATGAAATGGCAAGTAGTGTCCGACCGAATGGAAGGTTCGGTTTCGGTCGAGTTTCGGCAAAAAAAGCGGGTTTCGGTTTAGTTTCGGTTTCGGTGGCCAACCTGCCGAAACTACGACCGAAATTGTATTCAGGAGTTTTCGCGCTGTGACCGGTCATGTTCGGCGGCCGGCGAGTTCAATTCCATCCAAGCGACGAAGACATTTTGCCGCGTCCACGTGCCTAATCATATCGTGACTTGCTTGTGTTTGCAGTTCGTTTTTCTTGTTGTGAGTTTTCGTGTTATTTATTTTGAACTCGGTAAGTTTTGTCACGTGATATAGCATAAGATTAGGTAGCAAAAATCAAAAAATAATTCAATATAACAAACTAATACATAGATTATAGTAGAATCAAGTTTAACCTAACTATCTAAATATTTTTTTGGTTAATTTAACTCTCTCGCTAATGCTATACCTAAACAAACATTAGTTAGTTACTTGGTACTTACTATAATGCATTAGCGGTGATAATGTTATGGATTCAGAGTTTCAAAGTTCATTTTAATTAACGTTTTCTTTATTTTTCTTCAAAATATGATCCTTGTAAGGAAGTTTCGGTTGCGGTATCGGTTTCGATGGAAAAAAGGCAATTTCGGTCGGAAACTATTGGCATGAAAGAAGGTGTATGATGAGATGACGAGTATTAGAGAAGTATGGAAGTAGAAAACAGGCTGAACTGACCCTAAATAAATTGGGATAAGGGCAAGAGAATGATGACTCGGTACAGCATTAATAGTATGTCTTCCTGACCATTTCGGTCATGGCGACTATTCTTAGCGAAGACAAGTCATCGACGCAGGAAATATTGCTCAACAAGTGTGCGCGCAAACACGGGTACACACTCGTGTCCCTAACTTTCATAGTACTATAGGACGACAATCCGACTCGGCCGGGGATAGTTCAGGCACAGACCAGCACCTTTACATCCGAGGCACGGTGGTGACATGCCGCCATCTCCCAAACTCGGGGCTGCTATTGAAACTTAAAAAAAAAAACTCAAAACTCAAAGCATTTATTTCAATTAGACCATCACAGGCACTTTTGAATGTCAAATAAAACAAAAAAGCTAAGCTACAGTCACCGTCACAAGGCATAAAAACTTGAGAAAGTGCTGTAGTTGCACATTCCAAAACGTAGATCCATGATTGTTTCTATTTTTTTTTATTTACCACCTGTAAGGGTATATTATGGATATAGCAATAAACGATTTGATTTGATTTGATTTAGGCCTGTCTGGGGTCGAACCAGAACTTGACCTACCATCTGACTGAATATATATTCCTTTCACGACCACGAGAATATCTTAATAAACTACCAGACAAGTCATAAAGGTAGTATTAGGATCACAGAATATGGAACCGCCACGCCCGGCAGCGTCAAGAAACGGCAATACTAATAAAATTCGAAGCACCGAAAGTATGTTGAGAACCTACTCGACTCAAACACAAAGCATTTATTTCAAATGGACTCGGTACAAGGACTTTTGAATTGTCAATAACAAGAAGATAAAGCTGCGGGCCAGTCGCAAGGCATATTAATTATTGTGGAAGGGCTGTAACATAACATCACGCCTGTAATCGCCGAAAGGTTAGCAGAGTTGTCCTTAATTATAGAAGACCCACATTTTGTCAGTTATGTTTGATGCGTTTGTTTCGGTGTTTCTTCTCGGAGTGAACCGTCGCGTCGCAAGTAGCCGTGACATCACCTGTAGATTAAAAAAAAAATATTGTAAAACCAAGAAATTTATTTTAATTAATACACACAGTACAAAAGTTGTTTGGAGAGCGCCTACGGGATTCGCACTGATTGTCGAATGTCATTTTTGCGAAGGCTATTTCTACAACGACGTATCGTCGAAGAGCTGTATAACCGCCGGGTAATTTGATCGATGGTCCATTTCATTGAATAGCTATAAATTCACATTCCCATGTAGTCGATAGTGTATTACTTCTAGAGCTGCGTTAATCATATCACAAGTTCTTACCTATTTCTGATACTAGTGTAGATTAACAAGATTTTGAGCCATCAATGATCTTTATGCTTGAATAATTGACCAGTTATCGACCTTCATCGAAAGTTACTTAAGTTAATATAGTCCCATTTTCCGGAATTCAGGCATAACAGCCATTCTCGACGGAGGTCAGCTCTCGACGCGGGAGAGAACGCAGTGCACAGTCGCACTCTCTCTCTCACACTCATGTTCTGATGGCATGGCCGTCCAACTCGTCTGGAGACGGATGAGGTGCAGTACGGCCTTTATGCCTTTACTTTTTTTTTGTTTTTAGGATGGGAAATCATCAAATGACCCCCCCCGTTCAGAGCGGAGCGGAAGGGAGTGTCAGACTTGTACTGACTAAAACCCATCCATGTTCCTTCTTTGCCCTTCGTGTTCCAGGGCTGCGGTATCTCTTTCGAACAGTCCCGCACACTCCCTTTATGCCTGGAGGCTTGATTTATACTTGAGTATATATTTTTATACATTTTTTTCTTACTGGTGTGTGCTCGCTGACCTGTGGCGATAATTTAATGTAATGGTTTATTTCTTAATATTATCTTACACACTATTGTATAGAATCTGGTTCTTCTAAGCTAGCAGACATATGTGTTGCTGGGGAGTTTGTTCCACCTCTTCTTCCCAGCTAAAACTCTAGGAAGGGTCCAAGAGCGGCCGTTTTGGGCGACTGTCTCTTTTAACCTTTGACGTTTACAAAGCGTGATTTCATGACATGATGTAATGGCTTTTGATTTTTGGGACTCCCTTCCGCACCGCCCAGAGCGGGGGGGAGGGGGGGGTTATTTTCTGATTTCCCATTAAAAAAAAAAATAAAGGCATAAAGGCCGCACTTCACCTCATCTGTCTCCAGACGAGTTGGACAACCCTGTCATAAGAATATGAGTGTAAGAGAGAGAGTGCGACTGTGCATTATGTTATCTCCCGCATCGATAGCTGCTCCGTCGAGATTGGATGTTATGCCTGAATTTCGTTAAATGGGACTATGCAACCTAAAGAAACTTTCGATGGAAATTGATAACCGGTCATTTATTAAGCTTAAAGATCATGGATGGTCCAAAATCTTATTAATCTACACTAATATTAGGAAGAGGTCAGAACTTGTGATATACTTAACGCAGCCCTAAAAACAATACACTATCTACTACACAGGGGTGTGAATCTATAGCTATTCGATGAAATGGACCATCGATCAAATAACCCAACGGCTAGACAACTCTTTGACGATACGCCATTGTTGAAGCGGGCTTCACAAAAATGTCTTTCGATAACCAGTACGAATCCCATAAAAAGTAAAAGAAGATGACGTATAAAAGGCGGTGTCTCACTACGTAAGGTTTGTGTAAGTAAGAGAGAGAGACATACATATCTCTTACCTGCTCATACTGCCGAAGACATCCATCATCTTATCCTCGTAGTACACTGTGCCTAGGAAAGCAAGTTAAGCCGTTACTCCCCGCTGTCATCGTTTATCTTTGACAGTCTTTAGGTACAGGTCATGAGAAAACCGAAAGCCGAAAGCCTTACCACCAGTCTTACCCAGTGACTGTGTTGCAATGCTCGCAGAACGGATGGCCGATGGGGCCGAAAAGATCTGGAGTGGCGACCGCGAACCGGAAGACGCTGCGTTGGAGGGCCTCCCACTAGATGGACCGATGACCTGGTGAAGGTTGCAGGGATCCGCTGGATGCTAGTCACACGGGACCGGTCAATGTGGCGACACTTGGGGGAGGCCTATGTCCAGCAGTGGACGTCTTTCGGCTGAAATGATGATGACGATGATGTGTTGCAGAGCTCCATGTAAAATACTGGTATTCAGCTGCATCTAGTAAGACTCGGAGGCGACCCCAACATATTTGGGAAAAGTTAAGCAACTGATGTAACGTGACATGTCCTGTTCAGGTTTCTGTGAGAGAGACAAACATATCTCTTACCTGCTCGTGCTGCCGAAGACATCCATCATCTGGTCATCGTAGTGGACCGCGAGGGTCCCAACGAGGTCGAGGGTTTTATCTGTCACCTTGCATTTATGGTGCTGCACGGGTCTGTTGCCGCTTGGATGTGATTATCACATGTTGGTTAACATTTGTGATATTGCAATGAACCACAAGATGACGCCGTGAGCCAAGAGAACCATGCAGCACTATATCATAGCCACTCTCCAAACAACTTTAGTACTGTGTGTATTAGTTAAAATAAATCTATTTGTTTTGCAATAGTTTGCTTTTACTCTACCTGAACTGAAATTGCCTCCAGATATGACGCTCAGCCTCCACGATCTGAAATAACAAAACAATGTTTTTTTTTAGTTAACTTAGTACAACAAACGGTGGACGAAAATGTCGTGGGGAAAGTATTGAGTATGAATGTGGACAGCTATAAGAGAAGAGGACCAAAGAAACGATGAATGAACTGTGTGAAGGATGAAATGGCAAGTAGTGTCCGACCGAATGGAAGGTTCGGTTTCGGTCGAGTTTCGGCAAAAAAAGCGGGTTTCGGTTTAGTTTCGGTTTCGGTGGCCAACCTGCCGAAACTACGACCGAAATTGTATTCAGGAGTTTTCGCGCTGTGATCGGTCATGTTCGGCGGCCGGCGAGTTGAACTCCATCCAAGCGACGAAGACATTTTGCCGCGTCCACGTGCCTAATCATATCGTGACTTACTTGTGTTTGCAGTTCGTTTTGCTTGTTGTGAGTTTTCGTGTTATTTATTTTGAACTCAGTAAGTTTTATCACGTGAGCATAAGAGTAGGTAGCAAACATCAAAAAATAATTCAATATAACAAACTAATACATAGATTATAGTAGAATCAAGTTGAACCTAACTATATAAATATTTTTTTGGTTAATTTAACTCTCTCGCTAATGCTATACCTAAACAAACATTAGTTAGTTACTTGGTACTTACTATAATGCATTAGCGGTGATAATATTTATTTATTTATTACTTATTTGCATCAGACACAACGATCCATACTTGAGTTAGTAAGTACACTTTCAAAATAAAGTTTCAAAATAATCAGAGAAACTAAATTGTACACAAAATAAAATTTAAATTAAATTAACACAATCATTTTTCGTCAAATAAAAGTATACAATGTAAAAAGTCCGAAATCAAATTTAAAAATAAAATAAGTAAATGTCATTAATCAAACCATCATTTTAAATTAAATACATTAAAATTCAATACATAATTGAATAAAATTGAGATAAATCACTTGAATTGAATTAAATTGAATAATATATTATTTTAAAATTAAAATAAAACAATAATTAATCAATATAAAACTATAAACTATTTTAAATTATGAGGTGTTTTTTTTTAATATTATCGATTCAGTTTCAAAGTTCATTTTAATGAACGTTAACATTTTCTTTATTTTTCCCTCAAAATATGATCCTTGTAAGGAAGTACACAATAAAATATTTTGAATTTGAATTTGAAGTTTCGGTTTCGGTTGAGGTGTATGATGAGATGACGAGTATTAAAGAAGTATGGAAGAATAAAACAGGCTGAACTGACCCTAAACAAATTGGGATAAGGGCAAGAGAATGATGACTCGGTACAGCATTAATAGTATGTCTTCCTGACCATTAGGGTCATCGCGACTATTCTTAGCGAAGACAAGTCATCGACTCAGGAAGTATTGCTGCACAAGTGGGCACGCAAACACTGGTACACACTCTTTTCCCTAACTTTCATAGTCCTATGGGACGACAATCCGACTCGGCCGGGGATAGTTCAGGCACAGACCAGCACCTTTACATCCGAGGCACGGTGGTGACATGCCGCCATCTCCCAAACTCGGGGCTGCTATTGAAACTTCAAAAAAAAAAAAAACTCAAAGCATTTATTTCAATTAGACAGGCACTTTTGAATGTCAAATAAAACAAAAAAAAAGCGAAGCTACAGTCACAGTCACAAGGCATAATAACTTGAGAAAGTACTGTAGTTGCACATTCCAAAGCGTAGATCTCTATGGAGAAGAATGGGCAAGAAACTCCCGAGACACTCTTATATTCTTACAAAATCTTGGTTACATCAGGTCATGTTGAGATTATACATATATATGAGAACGATGTAGTGTGCACATTAAGAGCGTCCAGAGTAAAAGATAAAAACAACAATGAAAATATAAAGCAATTAGAATAAACCGTGGCAGCTAAAAGATCACCAGTCCCAATAATATAACCTAATATAAATAAACCTAACTTCTAATAACCTAATAGCTGATATACCTTTTCCGAACATCGTCCATGCTCAACAGTCATCAGAAATTTTGCTGTAGTCGCTCGGAGTCTGAATCTTTGTTCGGTTGATGGCAATAGGTGCGCCCGCCATCTCATGACACTTAAACATAACTGGCAAATGTGGGCCTGTGTACTCCAGGTACACCTCTTCCTAACACTTCAGGGAGAACAGGCGTGATGATTCGTTATGTTATGTGTATTATTTTGAAGTAGAAAATAGATAAACACTCACCTTCATTTGTAGCAGTACTATAGGACTCCTGAGCCTCGCTTAAACTCGAAGGATCAGTTCTTGACCACACCTACAACGATACCAGGACTCTGAAACAGTTAAAACAATACAATTTAGAAAGCTGCTTAACGGCTTGCTCGCGAGCTGCACGCTCAGGTGACACGCGTGTTGCTACAGCGACTGCGGAGACAATAAATGAAAGAGATCGCTTACAGCAAGCCGCGCGTCACGGCGACGACGGTGCTGACGCGAAACAAATGACGAACGCGCGTGTCGCTTGACGCAAGTGGCTACCTGAGCTTGTGAACGGCCCTCACGCCCGCCACACATTCTCACACTTGCATTGTCCTGACTTAGCATAACACGCTGTAGAAATGGCGAGGTGGTAGAAAAAATATCAACTCATATAACCCTATTGGATGTAACATCTTCGCCCTCTTCAATGTTAATAGCTGTTCACCCTTAAGATCTACAGCCGTACTCGTTGGTCTATAAACCAATGAGGGCAGAGAATGACGTAACACTTTTATTGATTCTAGAAACACGCCCACTTCTTACGCCTCACCCCCCTCCTCTCTGTGCGGGACCGCTACTGTCAACTACGTTTTCACGATCATTTTGTTAATCAGTCATCTAGCTTAAGGTACACAAAAATTCGACGACGGCGACGTGTATAAGCGTTTGTACAAAGCAATTAACAGAATAAATATCATTTAGCCATCTGATCATTTAATTTTAAAAATCTTTTTTTCTGGCAGACAACACACACCACTGCGCCTTTCATAATAAGGATGCACTAATATGGAAGCTCCAAAAAAGTGATGAAATCCCATCAGACGCACGGCTTGTCTCAAATAACTCCTCACTCGGCCAAGTTCGCAGTGCCAAGCGTTTCTCATCAAGTGTTACGTTATGAAATGATTAGGTAGGTACTAGTCAGAACGTTCATAATAGTGTTAACAGATTTTTAGTTTGGAAAGAAATACTGAATCACTTACCTCCATCTTTAACTCTGAGACACACATTACACCAGGGCTCCAGCTCCCGGAGCCCCGGTAGCGGCTCAAAGCACCAACACGTGAAGCGCGGCAGACGGCGAGTGTCGCACTGCGGCATTGCACAAAGGAAGTCTAGTCTAGGAAAGTCTCGCTGCACTGCGCAGGTCACTAAGTATTGACTTCGATGAGTGCTATACGATGCAGTTGTTATTTATTTCTACGCCCAATGCTATTTGCCTGCTTAAAAAATTTACTTTAACGCCATCTGTGGATGAAACCAGGAACCAACTGTAGGGGAGTATGGGATGCATTTGGCAATGCAGTCAGGCCATACCGGTGCGGTATAACGGTGAATGACAAAGCGGTATGAACAGTGAAACGGACAGATGGCATTACGATTTATATCTTGTTGTCCAGCTAAGTAGTCAGGTAATGAAAGATCTGGTCTGCAAGTCTAGTTTGGGGGCAATAAGATGAAATTAATAATCTGATTAAATTAATTTTAAGCTAGTCCTCAGGACCGCAATGATTAACAGAAGCCTCCCACCGCTCCTTCCACTTATTACACCAACCTATTGTGGTTAGGGGCCAATATCTCTTAGAAAAAGTCAAGTTCGTCCCTCCAACTGTTTCTTTTAGTAACATAATCAGTATGTTCCCGCAACCTAAGCCTCGTCTATGTAAGAGAGCGTGCAGTTGTGACTGTAGGACATGCTGTTTTCGTCACGATGTTTTTCTTCACGTTTTGAGAGCAATGGTGATGGAGTTAGTAACACTAAGTGCACGTCTGGGTTTGAACCAGAATCCGTAAGTTGGCTTATCAACATCTGATTGAAAATTCCTTCAATTGACTTTTAGGTGCACAAGAATAGTTATTTCAGCTGTCAGCAAGTCATAAAAGTAGTATTAGGATAACAGAGTACGGAATCGTCACGTCGGCAGCGTCTGAAAACTGTAGTACTAATAAAACTCGTGGCACTGAAAGTGTATTGAGTAAAAAACTTCTGTCATTGTCTCTTTTAAGCCGTCAGTTTCTACGCGTCATTGGTGTCGTAACTAGTGTGAGTAAACGCTTGGTCTGTATGTAAAGTGTTGACAATGCCGCCTGTAGCAGCGGCCGCCGAATCGTTTCCTTGTGTTTCAGGTAATTTCAAAATAAAACCAAGTAAAACCTAACCTAAGACTTATATTTAAAAACAATATTAATGTGTATTGGGTATATAGTGTGTTATCTGCTTTTTCTTAGAAGAATACAAAATTATCTTAAGCTAGCTTATGTACTAAATACAAAATTAATATTAAATTATTAATTTTTTTTTAGTTCAAATAAGAAAAAGAGTTTGCGACCTCGATGTTGGATTAAGATAAAATTTAAATGCAGAAGTTTAAAATTTTTGATCTGTTCGATCATTAAAATCTTACATGATCTGAGTTCAAACCGGTGTAAGCCAGGTTGGTTTCTATCTTTTAAAAATTAAAAATTTAAGTACGAAAGGATTAAATATTAAAATTAAATTTATTTTATTGAATTTTATTAAATTTATATTTATAAATATTTTAATATTATATTATAAGCTTCAGAAGTGGAAATTTATTAAAAAAAAAACAATTCACAACAAAAAAACCATTTTTACTTCATAAATATAATTGACTCGAATTACAATCAGCAAAATTTACTTACAGTCCACTAAGTCTTAAAATTCACTAAACGAATCACAAACTCACTTTATCATTTTTGCAACAAATTAAACTCAAATGGCTTACGTAACCGTACGACAGGCTGATGATTCACACGTCCGTCCAGTCCGAGCGTCGAGCAGCAAATGGTCGTTCTATCCCCAGCGCCTTGCTTTTATAGGCGAGGTGGGGTAGTTACCGACTTAAGAGAGGATTCTCCTTACACGGCCTCTCCTGACGAGGTGTCGTCCTCGACACAAACTCTTGGAGTGGCCCCGCTAGGACCCGCGATGGGAGAGGTCGGCACCTCGACCTCTACTTCGCCCGCTGCCAGAAGCGACGGATCGACCGCAGTAGAGGACTCCGTTTGTTCAGAGTCGTCATCAGTATCTTCATCTGTAAACAAGATCTCGTTAGAAGCTACCAGAGCAATTTGTGTAAAAGCGTTCAGCCTCTCAAAAAGTTCCATCCATCTTCAGCCAATTAATTCATTCATCGTTCTTTCAAATAGTTCATAAGTTTGAATAGACACACACATCCATCTTTCTCAAAGCAATTATAAAAATAAAGCCAAGGCATTGTCCTGTACGTGTCCAGCGCGCAAGTGGCGGTTTCTTTGCTGCTGTCTTGCTGGCGGTGACCGCGGCTGCGACCACGACCAGCGTTCAGCTCTCACCACCTGCAACATGGTCTGACAACCCGCAGACCCGCTTGACACGCAGACCGTATTCATACGTGCAAGCCGCTTAACACACAGACCGTATTCATGTGTGTAAGCCGACTCGTACACTGACCGCAATCATGTATACGAGCCCACTCGGTACGCAGACCGTATTCATACGCACGAGTTCTCTCAACACGCAGACCGTATTCATACGTGCAAGCCGCTTAACACACAGACCGTATTCATGTGTGTAAGCCGCTTAACACACAGACCGTATTCATGTGTGTAAGCCGACTCGTACACTGACCGCAATCATGTATACGAGTCCACTCGATACGCAGACCGTATTCATACGCACGAGTTCTCTCAACACGCAGACCGTATTCATACGTGTGAGACCACCAATTGACCGCACATGGCCAAATTTATACTGCCACCAGTGACTCGGCCACAGGTGCCAACACAACCGGCGACACACACGCGCCTGCTACCGGCGGCACCGCAGCACAGCAGCCAAAGCATCACTCCTGTCCGTAAATTCGAACAACAGTGATTTACTTCCTCTCAAGAACGCGGCGCACGTTTCTGGGCACCACTCGCCGCGCCACGGCACCATGTGCTGGGCAGCAGCCTGCGTAGTCTTACCGTAGCTACCAGCGAGCAAATGCAGCGTATAGCGTCCACTAGGCAGTGCTTCCACTACCTTATACGGACCACGCATTCCGGAGTCAAGTTTTCCTGTTGACTGAGAAAATTTTATTACAAACACGCAGTCACCAACGTTGAATTGGCGAGGTGGACGTCGCCGTTGGTTACCCTGTTCGTCTTGTCTAGCTTGATTCCTCCTTAGGAGTTCACGGACCCTGCTACTGGTTACTTCACGTAGGGCCTCTCTATTTGGTGTCGATCCTTCGACAGCTATATCGCGCACCAGAGCTCGAACCACAGGAGTTGTGGATTCAGTACCAATCAGAATTTGGTAAAAGCGTCAACAATAAGTAAAACGAATTTGTACCCTTGAGACACAGGCAGAGGACCCAAGGCGTCAACACGAACAGTGTGGAACGGTGTGTCGGGTTTTTCCCAGGAAGTAATAGTATGCAAAGGAGCCCGAGGAACTCTTTTGCGACACACACACGAGACAGTGAGCAATGTATTTGCCAACGAACTGTCCGAGTCCGGGGAACCCAAAATGTCTTAGAATAAGGTCAAGTGTCTTCTCTACGTTGATGTGTTCGTGCTCATCATGAAACACTCTGAGACTAAGTCTGTGCCCCTTGGATATATAGCAGAGTAGGCGTGGATCTTGGCCTACTGGGGTGTACTTGTAGTACAAGACTCCATTTCGGACAGAATAACGATTAGCATCGAGGCTGCCATCGTGAAGTCTTTGGATGAGATTTTGCGTCTCGTTGTCGGCCAACTGTGCAACCTGAGCCCAATTTCTCGGTCTAGAAATTTGATTGATGCTGACGGGATTGCGACTTAAGTAGTCTGCATGGGGTAACATCACTCCTTTTCGATACTCGAGTGAGAAATCGAAGTCTTGGAGATAGATCCACCACCTGGCTACTCCAGGCAAAAGATCTCTTTCGTTCGGTTGATTTAAGGGCATTACAGTCTGTCACCACCACAAATTTCAAACCAACCAGATAGTGTCGAAAGTTTTGGAGGGCTTTGACGACGGCGAGGGTCTCCAATTCGTAGGAGTGATACTTCCCTTCAGCACCCTGAGTGGTCCTGCTGAAATAAGCCACAACGTGCTTTTTTGAATCTGAATGAGCTTGTAGGAGTACCGCACCGTATCCAGCACTGCTGGCATCTGTATGGACTTCGGTGGGAAAACTAGGGTTAAGAATGGAAAGGACCGGTTCGCTGGTAAATTCTTTAATGAGATCAAGGCAAATAGCCTCGCATTCGAGAGTCCAATTGAATTTGACATTTTTACGGGTTAGATGGGCAATGGGAGCAGTCCTAGTGGAGTAATCTTTTATGTACCGCCGAAAGTAACCCGCCAAACCTAAGAGTTGGCTTCCACATTTCGTGGGCTCGGCCTAACCTGACCCTGACTAACTAACCTCCCCAAATATTCTACTTCTGTGACGAGGAACGAACATTTAGCCAAATTTATTGAAAAACCGGCCCATGTAAGTGTCCCGAGTACTTTGCGCAACAGTTCAATCCCATCTGACACAGAATTACTTAGCAAAAGAACGCCTAATCACTTTCTTATCTAAAAGGTCTTGTGTAATCTTCCTAACTTTGAGTTTTTCGGAGTAAGAGAGTCTATACGGACAATAAACGGCAGGGGTGAAACTGGTAAGTTTTATTTCCATCTCACCTGTTTGGACTGTGGTCATAGCAGTCCCTGATATTAGATAGTCGGAAAACTCGTTTATGACGGACATAAGGCTAACCAACTCCGTACCCTGAAGGGGTGTGTTTATTTTGGCTTGATCACCCACACAAATGGCGTTGACATTTGCGCTAATGTTATCGGAACGCTTGAGGTACTGCTCATCTTTAGTACGAATGTAAGTGATGCCTTCGCGGTTCAAAACATCAGTGCCAATTATGATAGGGGCGTTCATGAAGGACGATGGAGCTACTACTAAGTCAACTTCGATAGCAATGTCACTGAATTCCACAGTGAACGTGACGTAAGATGTGGCGACCACTTCTTTCTCACTCAAACCCTTCATCACACAACGTCTCCGTTTTGGCTGACACGTAAAATGTCTGAGGAAATAAGGGACACATCAAGGGCTCCGCCATCAATGAGCACGTCTACGGGTATTCCATCTATTATCGCAGTAGTCATGTCGTTATTTTGTGCGATATTTGATCGATAAGAGCAAAAGTTGACATTACGCGGATTTCGATGCTCGGTTTTAGCTTTGGTAAAGCATTTGTCCTCAGTATGTCCCGATCTCTTACAGAACATACAAGAATTGCTCGAAGAGGATTGTGTATTAGAGGACGTGTCCGGAGCCACGTTAGCAGGCTTGCTATTGGTCGCGTTTACCTTAGGCCTCTTACAATTGCGACTGAGATGACCGGTTTGATTGCAATTAAAGCATTTTGGGCCAGGACGGTGGTTTGATTTCATTTGACCTTGCCTTTTATGGTCAACAGCCTTGTCGTTCCTTGAAGGTTTCGCGTAAATTGAAAGGAATGAGACAATAGTGTCAGAAGTAAAGTCTGCGTTAGAATCAGCTGCACGCACCTGTGGATTGTCTATACCGCGTATAACGATTAGCCTTCTTAATTCGTCACTCAACCCCTGAACTATTCTCAAACGCAATAAGGTACGACGGGCATATTCCGAGTAAGTTGAATACTTGTCTGACGTAGTATTCATAGCTTCGAGCAAAATATTCGCGTAGTCCAATTTACTCTGGCAAAGGGGTTTCAACTCGCGCACGAAATTGGACCACGTCCTATCGTTCGTCACCCATTCCCCTTACCAGACCTTGGCGTCACCCTTAAGGCAAGTAGCTACACGCGACAGACATTCATGGTCACTCCAACCGTTAGCCTCTCTAGCACGATCCACCTCGTTGCACCATGCCTCGACGCTGTTAATTGATGGGTCAGAGTTCGACACGTAATAGTTTTGTGACCTTGCTGGTTGCATCGTTTTTATTGCTTGCATCAAGGCATGAGCGAGAGTGGATGCCTCAGGGCCTGGGACAGTGGACTCCATAGACCGATGTCGTTCTGACGTATTAGGGATCATTGGCTCCTTAGCTTTTGACAGAACCTCACTATTCTTGTGGGTAGTACTCGTTTGAACCAGGGGCGAAGGAGTACGTGTGCGTTTTCCATTGCCAATGTCGCTACGCGAACGATCCCTACTACGCGAATCGCGCCTATTCCTAGTACGCGATTGATGCCTTTCGGGACTATGAGAATCATGCCGATCTCGATTACGCAAGCCATCTCGCGAATTACAACGACTCCTACTCGAATTGCGGTACGATCTACCACTACTGCGATCATATGACCCACGGGATCGACGTCGTTTGCGACCGCGTGACTTATCCCGAGTACGTGTCCGTTTTTCACGAATATGCGACTTTTCACGCCCCATTATCACAAGAAAATCCGGTTTAAATCAGACAAACAAATCAAACAAGTAAGGCAATCGAATAAAAAGAAAAGTGATAAAGTGGGTAGTTGCAAAAAAAAAAGTTGAAAAGAAAAAAAGGATAGAAACGGTTTTTCTGTCCACAACAATTTTTAGCTACGAGACTTCGTCTAAGTGGGCCTCAAAAGTCCTTTATCCCACTTCTGATATAAGCTTCAGAAGTGGAAATTTATTAAAAAAAAACAATTCACAACAAAAAAACCATTTTTACTTCATAAATATAATTGACTCGAATTACAATCAGCAAAATTTACTTACAGTCCACTAAGTCTTAAAATTCACTAAACGAATCACAAACTCACTTTATCATTTTTGCAACAAATTAAACTCAAATGGCTTACGTAACCGTACGACAGGCTGATGATTCATACGTCCGTCCAGTCCGAGCGTCGAGCAGCAAATGGTCGTTCTATCCCCAGCGCCTTGCTTTTATAGGCGAGGTGGGGTAGTTACCGACTTAAGAGAGGATTCTCCTTACAATATTAATTATATTATAGTATGTATATATATATATATATATATATATATATATATATATATATATATAAGCTATTTTGGCAGAAAAATGTAATGATTTTAGAATTCATTAATATATAATTTAAATTATATAGATAGTAGATGTTTATATTTGATATATATTTAATTATAATTGGTTTATTAATCTTAGTTATTGGGGTTTTAGTAGGGGTTGCTTATTTAACTTTATTGGAGGGTAAAGTGTTAGGTTATATTCAAATTCGTAAAGGACCTAATAAAGTAGGTTTTATAGGTATTTTACAACCTTTTTCTGATGCCATTAAACTTTTTACTAAAGAACAAACTTATCCTAATTTTTCTAATTATATTTGTTATTATTTTTCTCCTATTGTAAGATTTATATTATCTTTAATAATTTGATTATTAATTCCTTATTATTTTAATTTAATTAGATTTAATTTAGGTGTTTTATTTTTTTTATGTTGTACAAGTTTAGGGGTTTATACTGTAGGTAATAGTGGCTGGTTGATCCTCCAATTCTAATTATGCTTTATTAGGGGGATTACGAGCTGTAGCTCAAACTATTTCTTATGAAGTTAGATTAGCTTTAATTTTAATATCTAGAGTTATTATAATTATAGATTTTAATATATTAAAATTTTTTTATTATCAAGAAGTTATATGATTTATTTTTTTAATATTTCCTTTAAGATTGTGTTGAATAAGATCTAGTTTGGCAGAAACTAATCGAACTCCTTTTGATTTTGCTGAAGGTGTAAGTGAGTTAGTTTCAGGGTTTAATATTGAATATAGAAGTGGGGGATTTGCTTTAATTTTTTTAGCTGAATATTCTAGTTTTTTTTTTATAAGTATATTATTTGTTTTAATATATTTAGGGGGATTTAGTTTAAGAATTATTTTTTATTTGAAATTAAGATTAATTTCTTTTTTATTTATTTGAGTTCGGGGAACTTTACCTCGTTATCGATATGATAAATTAATATATTTAGCTTGAAAGAGATATTTACCGGTTTCTTTAAATTTTTTATTATTTTTTTTAGGGTTTAAATTTTTTTTATTATAATTTAATTTTTTTTAGTATAAATTAATAGAAACAAATTTCTTTCTTAAGTTTTCAAAACAAATGCTTATACAAGCTCATTAATTTAATTAAAGATTAGGTTATCTCAATATTTATTAATTAAGGGATTAATAATGAAATAAGAAAAATATAAAATTGTTAATAATTGTCCTGTGATAATGTAGGGGTCTTCAACTGGTCGTGCTCCAATTCAAGTTAATAAAATAACAGTTGTTACTATTGATCAAAATAATATTTGATTAATAGGGTAAAATTGAATTCCTTGAATTTTTTTATTAAAAGTAAAAGGTAAAATAATTAAAATTAAAATTGATATGATTAAGGCAATTACTCCTCCTAATTTATTTGGGATTGATCGTAGAATTGCATAAGCAAATAAAAAATATCATTCTGGTTGAATATGAACAGGAGTTACTAAAGGATTAGCTGGAATAAAATTATCTGGGTCTCCTAATAAGTAAGGATTTGTTAAAGTTAAAATAGTTAATAGAAATAATAAGATAATAAATCCAATTAGATCTTTAAAAGTAAAAAATGGGTGGAAAGGAATTTTATCAAGATTTCTATTTATTCCTAAAGGGTTATTAGAACCTGTTTGATGAAGGAATAATAAATGGATTATTGTTATTATTAAAAGAATAAAAGGTAATAAAAAATGAAAGGTATAAAATCGAGTTAAGGTTGCATTATCTACAGCAAATCCCCCTCAAATTTAATTTACTAATATTACTCCTAAATATGGGATAGCAGATAATAGATTGGTAATAACTGTTGCCCCTCAAAATGATATTTGACCTCATGGTAACACATATCCTATAAATGCTGTAGCTATTAATAAAAATAAAATAATTACACCTACTATTCATGTATATTTTAAGTTAAAAGATTCATAGTATATTCCTCGTCCAATATGTAAATAAATACAAATAAAAAATAATGAGGCTCCATTAGCATGTAATGTTCGAATTAATCATCCATAATTTACATTTCGGCAAATATAATTAACACTATAAAATGCTATTTCAATATTTGCTGTATAATATATGGTTAAAAATAATCCTGTTAAAATTTGAATAATTAAACATAGAGCTAATAATGATCCAAAATTTCATCAAGCTGAGATATTTGATGGGTATGGTAAATCAATTAATGATCCATTAATAATTTTTAAAATAGGGTGAGTTTTTCGAATATTTAAGTATTTATTTATCATTATTATTATTTTAATTTGTTGATGATCGAATTGGGCCATAAAAAATGTTAGTAATCTTAACTACTGCAATTAAGGTAATAAATAAATAGATTACTAATATTATTATAATTAAAAATGTTTGATTATTATATAATTTTCTTAAGTTAATTTTATTTTCATTATTTAAAAATAAAATTAATTCATAAAAATTGTTTATATCAGAATTTATTGAAAGATTTATTCAAGAAATATTATAATTATATATAAATTGAATTAAAGTAATAGTAATTAAAAAGTAAAAAAAAAATTTTTAAGGTTAATTATAGGTTTAAATATTTCATTAGAGGCAATTCTCGATACATAAATAAATAATACTAGTAATCCTCCTAGGAAAGTTAAAAATAAAATATAAGAAAATCAGTAAGTTTTAATTATTATACCTGATAATAAACATGTTAATAAAGTTTGAATTAAAATTATTAATCCTATAGATAAAGGATTATTTAAAAATAATATAAAAAATGAAATTATGATTAATATTATTGAAAAAATTATTTTTAAGATTTCAAATCAAAGAATAGTTTAATTAAAATAATAATTTTGGAGATTATTGATAAAGAAATTCTTTTTCTTTGATGTTTTTAAAGTATATAACTTAACTTTGATTTACAAGACCAATATTTTTTTTTTAACTATAAAAACAAACAAATGATAATTTTAAATATATGAATTATTTTTATTTTAATATTTATTTTAGGGAATTTAATTTTTATTTCTAAACATAAGCATTTATTAATTATTTTACTTAGATTAGAATTTATTGTTTTAAGATTATTTTTTTTTATATTAATTTATTTAAGATCTATTGATTATGATATATATATATTAATAGTATTTTTAGTTTTTTCAGTTTGTGAGGGGGCTTTAGGTTTATCTATTTTAGTTTCTATAATTCGAACTCATGGGAATGATTATTTTCAAAGATTTAATTTATTATAATTAATAACTATAAAATATAATGATAAAATTTTTAATTATAATAATTTTTATAATTCCTTTTTGTTTTATAAAAAATATATTTTGAATGGTTCAAATAATATTGTTTTTAATAATATTTTTATTTATAAATTTAGGAATAAGATTAAATTTATTTTGTAATATAAGTTATATAATATCTTGTGATATTATATCTTATGGTTTGATTATATTGAGAATTTGGATTTCTATTTTAATAATTATACCAAGAGAAAATTTAAATAAGATAAATTTTTATATTAATTTTTTTTTATTTAATATTATTTTTTTGTTAATTATATTATATTTAACTTTTAGAACAATAAATATATTTATATTTTATTTATTTTTTGAGGGTAGATTAATTCCTACTTTAATATTAATTATTGGTTGAGGATATCAACCTGAACGTATTCAAGCTGGAATATATTTGTTATTTTATACTTTATTTGTTTCTTTGCCTTTATTAATAGGAATTTTCTATGTTTTTAATGAAATTAATTGTATAATAATTTATTTTTTAAAATTTTTTAATTTAAATATATATATATATTATATTTTTCTATAATTATAGCTTTTTTAGTTAAAATACCAATATATTTTGTTCATTTGTGATTACCAAAAGCTCATGTAGAAGCTCCTGTATCTGGTTCTATAATTTTAGCTGGTATTATATTAAAATTAGGAGGTTATGGATTATTACGTTTAATGATTTTTTTACAGGAAATTAATTTAAAATTAAATTATATTAGAATTGTTATTAGATTAATTGGTGGATTTTATATTAGTTTAAAATGTTTTTGTCAGGTAGATATTAAATCATTAATTGCTTATTCTTCTGTAGCTCATATGAGAATTGTTATTAGAAGTATTATAGTAATAAATTATTGGGGATTTATTGGGTCTTATATTTTAATAATTGGTCATGGTTTATGTTCTTCTGGTATATTTTGTTTAGCTAATATTAGATATGAGCGTTTACATAGACGAAGATTATATATTAATAAAGGAATAATAAATTTTATACCTTCTATAAGATTGTGGTGATTTTTATTAATATCTTCAAATATAGCAGCTCCTCCTAGATTAAATCTTATAGGTGAAGTTAGATTAATTAATAGATTAATAAGATGATCTTGAATTTCAATATTGATATTAATGTTAATTTCTTTTTTTAGTGCTGGGTATAGATTATATTTATATTCATTTGTTCAACATGGAAAATATTATTCAGGTATTTATAGTTATTATATAGGTGTTTCTCGAGAATATTTAATATTAATATTACATTGATTACCTTTAAATATTTTAGTTTTAAAGATTGATTATAGAATAATTTGATTTTATTTAAATAATTTAAAAAAAAATATTGATTTGTGGTGTCAAAAATATGAAAAGTTCATTTTAAATTATTAATAATATAAAATATTCAATTTGTTTTATTTCATGTATTTTTTTATTTTTAATAAGAATATTAAAAATTTTTTTTATAATATATTTTATTATAAATAATATAGTAATTATATTAGAGTGAGAAATTATTTCTTTTAATTCAGTATCAATTATTATATCTATTTTATTAGATTGAATATCTTTATTATTTATAATATTTGTTTTTTTAATTTCTTCTGTAGTTATTTATTATAGAAAAAGATATATAAGATCAGAATTAAATTTAATACGATTTATTATTTTAGTATTATTATTTGTTTTTTCAATAATATTATTAATTATTAGTCCTAATATTATTAGAATTTTATTAGGTTGAGATGGTTTAGGGTTAGTTTCTTATTGTTTAGTAATTTACTATCAAAATTTAAAATCATATAATGCAGGAATATTAACAGCTTTAAGAAATCGGATTGGAGATGTTTTTATTTTAATAGTTATTTCTTGAATATTAAATTATGGTAGATGAAATTATATTTTTTATTTAGAATTTATAAATAATGATTTAGAAATAAAAATAATTAGAAGATTAATTATTATAGCTGCAATAACAAAAAGTGCTCAAATTCCTTTTAGATCTTGATTACCTGCGGCAATAGCCGCTCCAACCCCAGTTTCAGCTTTAGTTCATTCTTCTACTTTAGTTACAGCTGGTGTTTATTTATTAATTCGTTTTAATATGATATTATTAGATATATTTTTTTTAAAATTATTATTACTATTATCTGGGTTAACTATATTTATGGCTGGGATTTCTGCTAATTATGAATTTGATTTAAAAAAAATTATTGCTTTATCAACTTTAAGACAATTAGGTTTAATAATAAGAATTTTAAGAATAGGTTTACCTGATTTAGCTTTTTTTCATTTATTAACTCATGCTATATTTAAGGCTTTATTATTTATATGTGCTGGTGTTATTATTCACATAATAAATGATATACAAGATATTCGTTTTATAGGTGGAATTAGACTATATATTCCTTTAACTTCTTTATGTATAAATATTTCTAATATGGCTTTATGTGGAATTCCTTTTTTAGCTGGATTTTATTCAAAAGATTTAATTTTAGAAATGGTTAGATTTAGAAATTTAAATTTAATATTTTTTTTATTATATTATCTTTCAACTGGGTTAACTATATTTTATACTTTTCGTTTAATTATGTATTTAATAGTAAATGATTATAATTTAATAAGAATTTATAATTTATATGATGAAGATTATATTATATTAAAAAGAATATTTGTTTTATTATTTATGAGAATTATTAGAGGAAGATTTTTAAGATGAATAATTTTTTCTTATCCTTATATAATTTATTTACCTTTTAATTTGAAGAGAATAGTAATTTATGTGAGATTAATTGGGGGATTAATAGGTTATTTAATTAGAAATATAAAAATTTATTCTGTTAATAAATTTATTATAACTTATAATTTAAGAAATTTTTTAAGAATTATATCATCATCATCATCATCATTTCAGCCGAAAGACGTCCACTGCTGGACATAGGCCTCCCCCAAGTGTCGCCACATTGACCGGTCCCGTGCGACTCGCATCCAGCGGATCCCTGCAACCTTCACCAGGTCATCGGTCCACCTAGTGGGAGGCCTTCCAACGCAGCGTCTTCCGGTTCGCGGTCGCCACTCCAGAACTTTTCGGCCCCATCGGCCATCCGTTCTGCGAGCAATGTGCCCTGCCCACTGCCACTTCAGTTTGACTATTCTTCGGGCTACGTCGGTTACCTTGGTTCTCTTGCGGATGTCCTCATTTCTGATTCGATCACGCAAGGAAACTCCGAGCATAGCCCTCTCCATTGCCCTTTGGGTGACTTTAAGCCTTCTGATAAGGCCCATTGTGAGCGACCATGTTTCGGTCCCGTAAGTAATCACTGGCAACACACACTGGTCATAGACTTTCGTCTTGAGACACTGCGGTAAGTTGGACGAGAAGATACCACGCAACTTCCCGAACGCTGCCCAGCCGAGTCGGATTCGACGATTGACCTCTTTCTCGAAGTTAGACCTACCTAACTGGATCGTTTGTCCAAGGTAGACATAATCGTCTACAACTTCGAGTGTAGAGTCTCCGATCTTGATAGGAGTGGGTGTTACATGGGTATTCAACATGATTTTGGTTTTTTCCATGTTCATTTTAAGACCCACTTCTTCGGAAGCTCTACTAAGGTCATCGAGCATTGTACTGAGGTCCTCCATGGTCTCAGCCATGACCACTATATCGTCGGCAAACCGAAGGTGAGAGATGTACTCGCCATTGACGTTGATGCCTAGCCCTCTCCAGCCCAGAACCTTGAAGATATCCTCCAGTGCAGCGGTGAACAGTTTCGGAGATATGACGTCTCCCTGTCTTACACCTCGCTGCAGAAGGATAGGTTCTGAGGTCCGGTCCTGAAGTCGGACTGACATGGTGGCGTTTTTGTACAAACACTTCAACACCTCGATGTACCGATAGTCGATTTGGCACCGTTGGAGAGACTGCAGTACAGCCCAAGTCTTGATCGAATCGAAGGCTTTCTCATAGTCCACAAACGCCAAGCAGAGAGGCAGGTTATACTCTTCGGTCTTCTGTATAACCTGCCGCAGCGTATGTATGTGGTCTACGGTGCTAAAGCCTTTTCGGAATCCGGCTTGTTCGGGAGGCTGAAAATCGTCAAACCTGCGCGCGAGACGATTCGTGATGACTCTTGAGAACAACTTGTAGACATGGCTTAGAAGTGAGATGGGCCTATAGTTCTTCAGCCGGGCATTGTCGCCCTTTTTGAAGAAGAGTACCACCACACCCCTGCACCATGCCTGCGGCGTTTTCCCCTCGAGTATGACGGAATCAAACAGCTTCTGAAGGGCCTTAAGTACCGGTTTTCCACCCGCCTTCAGGAGTTCGGCCGTAATTCCGTCATCACCCGGTGCCTTGTTGTTCTTAAGCTGTTTAAGAGCCATCCTAATCTCGTACAGGCTGACATCCGGAATGTCTTCGGTATAGTGTCGGGTCAGTCTAGCTCTTGGGTCGTTAGCTAGAGTTGCAACAGGATTTCTAGTTGAAGTGTACAACTGCCCATAAAAACTCTCGATCTCCCTCAGCAGCTCCGGTTTGGCGGATACGATCCTGCCATCGTCGGTCTTCAGTTTCGTTAGCTGGCTCTGCCCAATAGCCAGATCTCTTGAAAATACCTTGGAGCCTTTATTCCGCTCAATAGCGTCTTTAATACGCTCGGTATTAAAGCGGCGGAGGTCGCTCTTCAAGGATTTAGAGATCCGTCTATTGAGCTGCCGGTATTTCTACACCTCATCTGAAGACTGCAGGATCATCTCACGCCGCTCCTTCGAGAGTATGATCAGAGAGTTTTTTGTTGTGTGCACGACGTGTCTTGAAAAACTTAGACCCAGTCGTGTGGACAGTTTCCACGAACCCATCGTTGTATTCGTCCACTGAGCTTCCTAGGCACTCGAAACGATTCTGGAGTTCAAGCTGAAAGCTCTCGGGGTTTTGGATCTGGATCTGTGCTGGACGGAGCGTAGACTTCATCAGTCGAGACCTTTCAAGCTTTATATTGATGTTCAATGTGCCTCTTACCATGCGGTGATCGCTCCCGGTTTTCACCGAATTGATCACAGAGACATCATTGAACATCTGCTTCTTGGTTGACATGATGAAGTCAATCTCATTTTTAGTTGCACCATCGGGACTCTGCCAGGTCCACTTCCTGTGCTCGCGCTTTTTGAAGAAGGAGTTCATCATATAGAGGCCCTCCTTCTCCATAAAACTAGCCAGTTGGTGACCCCGGTGGTTCCGACTTCCAAACCCAAATTGCCCCACCTGCAGCTCATCTCCATCTCGTTTGCCCAGTTTCGCATTGAAGTCCCCCATGACAACGGTGAAGTGAGTCTTGAAACCATGCAGGGCTTTAGAAATATCCTCATACATGGTCTCCACTTCGTCGTCAGGGTGTGCCGAGGTCGGGGCGTAGACCTGTATGACCTTCAGCAAATATCTTGAGGATATTTTGAGTACAAGGTACGCCACCCTGGTCGACACACTCTCGATCTTCACCACGTTATTCACAAGGGGCTTGTGGACGATAAACCCAACACCACCCTGGGACTGCCGGTCACTCTCTCGGAAATAGAGCAGGTTGCCGGATTTCAGGATTATCGTGTCCTCACCCTCTCTTCGGACTTCAGATAATCCCACAATACTCCATCGCAGCCTGTTCAATTCCTCTTCGAGTTCCGTTATCTTCTCGTCGGTCCGGAGTGTACGCGTGTTATATGTTGCCAGGTCAAGTCGTCGGTATTGGCAGCCTGATCCCGTCCGGAGATTCTTAGCACCCCTTGCCACGCCGTAACCTCGACCGCTACCATAGTCGAGGGTAGACGGGCTGCCGGGTACTAGGGGCCATTTTTTTATTGTGCTCGTCATTTAGGGGGGTTTTGCCATAATCGCCACGCTTGGCAGGCGGGTTGGCGATCGCAGTATGGTTGTTGTAAAATCAGAGAACGCTGCTGCCCATTCTCTGGTAAGTCCCTTAGTCGCCTCTTACGACACCCACGGGAAGACATGGGATGATGCTATTCTTTACGTCCGGACACCATACGGACGAAAAAACGAAGAATTATATGATTTATACCTAATTTATCAACTTATGGTTTAAGATATTATATTTTAAATTTTGGTCAAAATTTATTAAAAAATATTGATTTAGGATGAAGAGAATTATATAGAGGATTTGGAATAATAGAAATTATAAAAAAATATTCTATATTTTATAATATTTATCAAATAAATAATTTTAAAATTTATTTATTTAGATTTGTTATTTGAATGATAATTATTTTATTTATATTATTATTTAATAATTAATAAAATTTAAATAGCTTATAATTAGAGTATAATATTGAAGATATTAAGGAGATATTTTATATCTTTAAATAATAATATATAAATTTAAATTACTTACAAAAAATTTTTTTTATTTTTACAATGAAAATGTAAAGTTTTTATTAAACTATATAAATAAAAATATTAATGGAATTTAACCACTAAAAATTAAGTTAGCAGCTTAATTTTAATCTTTATATTTCTTTCCTAATTTAATTGGAATAAACAATTCAATTTTATCATTAACAGTGATATACCTCTATTTGGTTTCAATTAATATATTTATATTTATTTTAAATAAGGAGTTTATTAACTCTTTCTTTTAAGTCGAAATTAAATGCAATGTTGCTTCTTATTTTAAGATAAATTATATAATTAATATTATTATTTATTATTACGTCTTTCGGCTGAAACGATGATGATGATGATGATGATATAATTAATAATATTTTTTGAATGCAAATCAAATGTTTTATTTAAACTATAATCCTTTAATTTTAATTTTTTCAATTTAATATGTTTTGATTTCATTCATGATATAATCCAATTAATAAAATTAAAATTAAAAAAAATCTAATTTTAACTCAAAAAATAAAATTTACTAATTTAAATAAGGGGATAATAGGGAAAATAAGAGCAATTTCTACATCAAAAATTAAAAAAATAACAGTAATTAGGAAAAAATGTAAGGAAAAAGGAATTCGAGCCAAATTGGATTTTGGATTTTGGGTCAAATCCACATTCAAATGGAGAACATTTTTCTCGATCGGAGAAAGTTTTTTTTGATAAAATAATAGATAATAATATTAAAATATTAGAAATTGTTATAATAATAATAAAAATATTTGTTATTAAAATAATTATTTATATTAAAATTATTAAACTTTTTGATTGGAAGTCAAATATACTAAATATATTATATAAATAATTAATTTCCTCATCAATAAATTGAAATGTAAAGGAATAATCATACTACATCTACAAAATGTCAGTATCAAGCTGCTGCCTCAAATCCAAAATGATGATTTCTAGAAAAATGATTATTTAAATGACGAATTAAGCAAATAAATAAAAATAATGTTCCAATAATTACATGTAAACCATGAAATCCTGTTGCTACAAAAAATGTTGATCCATAAACTCTATCTGCAATAGTAAAAGATGCCTCAAAGTATTCGTAAGCTTGAAGAAAGGAAAAGTAAAAGTTATTACCAATCTATTATCTGCTATCCCATATTTAGGAGTAATATTAGTAAATTGAATTTGAGGGGGATTTGCTGTAGATAATGCAACCTTAACTCGATTTTATACCTTTCATTTTTTATTACCTTTTATTCTTTTAATAATAACAATAATCCATTTATTATTCCTTCATCAAACAGGTTCTAATAACCCTTTAGGAATAAATAGAAATCTTGATAAAATTCCTTTCCACCCATTTTTTACTTTTAAAGATCTAATTGGATTTATTATCTTATTATTTCTATTAACTATTTTAACTTTAACAAATCCTTACTTATTAGGAGACCCAGATAATTTTATTCCAGCTAATCCTTTAGTAACTCCTGTTCATATTCAACCAGAATGATATTTTTTATTTGCTTATGCAATTCTACGATCAATCCCAAATAAATTAGGAGGAGTAATTGCCTTAATCATATCAATTTTAATTTTAATTATTTTACCTTTTACTTTTAATAAAAAAATTCAAGGAATTCAATTTTACCCTATTAATCAAATATTATTTTGATCAATAGTAACAACTGTTATTTTATTAACTTGAATTGGAGCACGACCAGTTGAAGACCCCTACATTATCACAGGACAATTATTAACAATTTTATATTTTTCTTATTTCATTATTAATCCCTTAATTAATAAATATTGAGATAACCTAATCTTTAATTAAATTAATGAGCTTGTATAAGCATTTGTTTTGAAAACTTAAGAAAGAAATTTGTTTCTATTAATTTATACTAAAAAAAATTAAATTATAATAAAAAAATTTTAAACCCTAAAAAAAATAATAAAAAATTTAAAGAAACCGGTAAATATCTCTTTCAAGCTAAATATATTAGCTAAATATATAATTTATCATATCGATAACGAGGTAAAGTTCCCCGAACTCAAATAAATAAAAAAGAAATTAATCTTCACACAACAAATATAATTAGTAAAATTAGGATAAGTTTGTTCTTTAGTAAAAAGTTTAATGGCATCAGAAAAAGGTTGTAAAATACCTATAAAACCTACTTTATTAGGTCCTTTACGAATTTGAATATAACCTAACACTTTACCCTCCAATAAAGTTAAATAAGCAACCCCTACTAAAACCCCAATAACTAAGATTAATAAACCAATTATAATTAAATATATATCAAATATAAACATCTACTATCTATATAATTTAAATTATATATTAATGAATTCTAAAATCATTACATTTTTCTGCCAAAATAGCTTATATATATATATATATATATATATACATATACATACTATAATATAATTAATATAATATTAAAATATTTATAAATATAAATTTAATAAAATTCAATAAAATAAATTTAATTTTAATATTTTTTTTTTATTTTTTATTTTTTTTTTATTTTATTTTATTTTATTTTTTTTTATTTTTTTTTTTATTTATTTATTTATTTTTTTTTTTTTTTTCCTTTCGTACTAAAATATTTTAATTTTTAAAAGATAGAAACCAACCTGGCTTACACCGGTTTGAACTCAGATCATGTAAGATTTTAATGATCGAACAGATCAAAAATTTTAAACTTCTGCATTTAAATTTTATCTTAATCCAACATCGAGGTCGCAAACTCTTTTTCTTATTTGAACTAAAAAAAAAAATTACGCTGTTATCCCTAAGGTAATTTTTTCTTTTAATCAATAATATTGGATCATTTATTCACTTATATATGTTTTTACAAAAAAAAAGTTAAATTTATTTTTCTGTCACCCCAACAAAATAAATAAATTAATTTTAATTTTTTTTTATAAATAATTTTAATTAAATTATTTATAAAACTCTATAGGGTCTTCTCGTCTTTTTAATTTATTTTAACTTTTTAATAAAAAAATTAAATTCTACTTTTAATTAAGAGACAGTTTATATTTCATCCAATCTTTCATACAAGTCATCAATTAAATGACTAATGATTATGCTACCTTTGTACAGTCAATATACTGCAGCCCTTTAATATAAAATCAGTGGGCAGATTAGACTTTATATTATTTTCAAAAAGACATGTTTTTGATAAACAAGTGAATATAAATTTTTGCCGAATTCCTTTTAATTAATTTCTTTAAAAATAATATTCTTATAAATTTTATATACTAATTTTATCATTATAACAATTTTTTTTTTATTCCAAAATTTTATTTTATAAATATATAAAATTAAATTAAATTTTATTTTAAATGAAATTATTTATAATATATTATTTTTTTTTTTTACAATATAAATAATATAAATTTCAATTAAATTTAATTAATTATTTATATAAATTTAAATTAAAGCTTATCCCTTAAAATATAAAATTACCCTATAAAAAAATTAATTAATTTATTTTTTATATATAAATAATATAAAATATTTTTTTTTTCTAAAATAACTAGATATATTTAAAAACGATTAACATTTCATTTCAAATTAATTATTTTAAATATTTATGCTACAATAACTTTATTAATTAATTATCTCTTTTAAATTCGAGATTTTTTTTTTTTTAATTTTTATTAATAAACTCTGATACCCAAGATACATTAAATTAAAATTACTTTAAATTTATTTTTTATTTCAATTATTTCAAATTTCTTTCACAATACTAATCTATTATAATTTATTTAATTTTTTCTATAAATAATACTTTAACCCCCATTAAAATACTTTTATTTAATTTTTTTTTTTTATTTCATAAATATATTAATTTTTCCCCCCAAATTAATTAATTTTTAATATCTTTTCAATGTAAATGAAATACTTTATCAAGCTCTAATTTGTTCTTTCTAGAAACACTTTCCAGTACCTCTACTTTGTTACGACTTATTTCAATTTATAAATATATGAAAGCGACGGGCAATATGTACATATTTTAATTTTTAATCATTTTAATAAATTTAATAAAATTACATTTAAATCCACTTTCAATTAATTTTTTCAAATTAATATTCATCTAAATAAATTTATTGTAATCCATTATATTCTTAATTATAATCTGCATCTTGATCTGATTTAAATTTTTATAATAATTTTAAAATATTAATTTTATTAAAAAATATTTTTTTAACAACGATATACAAAATAATAAATTAAGTAAATTTATTCGTGGATTATCAATTATTAAACAGATTCCTCTAAATGAACTAAAATACCGCCAAATTATTTAAGGTTCAATAAATATTCATTTACTATTTTGATATTTTAATTTTAAATTTTAATAATAGGGTATCTAATCCTAGTTTTTTATAAAATTTATTAAATCATAATTTATTTTAAATATAAAATTTAATTAAATTAAAATTTCACCTAATAATTTAAAATTTTTATTAATAAAAGAAAATATTAATTAATAATCAATAAAATTTAATTTAATTTTTGTATAACCGCAACTGCTGGCACAAAATTTGTTATTAATTAAAATATTACTAAATCTTAATTTCTTAAATAATTTAATATTAATTACTAATAATACCCCCCCGCTGACGCAGAGTCTCCGGCCTGAGCTCGTGGAGGGCGTGGTGAGCGCTCTGTTCCCTTCGCGAGGGAGGCATCCTCCCCCGCCTATGGCTCCGCCGCCGCTTGCGGTACCGGAAGCGGACCACACCGATGACGACGTTCCGGAGGTGACTGGGGTAGACCTGAGAGTGGCGGTACGCAGGCTGAAGGCCAGAAATACCGCCCCGGGACCCGATGGCTTGCCTGGCAAAGCCTGGGTCCTGGCCTGTGAGGCTCTCGGGCCCCGACTGGAAGGGCTCCTAAGCGCATGCTTGGAGAGAGGCCAGTTCCCGCTTCATTGGAAGACGGGGAAGCTGGTCCTCATCCGGAAGCCAGGGCGCCCTGCGGACTCTCCGTCCGCATACCGGCCCATCGTGTTGCTCGACGAGGTGGGCAAGCTCTTTGAAAGAGTTATTGCTAACCGCCTCGCCGGGCACCTCGCGGGGATGGGGCCGGATCTTGCGGAACACCAGTTTGGTTTCCGCAAGGGGCGCTCGACGGTGGACGCCATCATGCGCGTGAGAGCCCTCACGACGGGGGATGTGGTTTCCCGGGGCGGGGTCGTATTGGCGGTGTCTCTTGACATCGCCAACGCCTTCAACTCCATGCCCTGGAGCTGCATTGGGGAGGCACTCCGGTATCACCGGGTGCCGACCTACCTTCGTCGTGTGGTCGGGGACTACCTGACGGATAGGGCCGTCATCTACCCCGGTAAGAGCGGAGAATGGAACCGGCGAGAGATGTCGTGCGGTGTTCCACAGGGATCGGTTCTGGGGCCGGCCTTGTGGAACATCGGTTACGACTGGGTGCTGCGCGCCGACCTCCCTAGCGGCGTCAGCGTAGTCTGCTACGCTGACGACACGCTGGTACTGGCACAAGGGAGGTCGCACGAGGCGGCGGCCGAAAACATGACACGCGGGGTTGCGATAGGCGTGGAGAGGATCCGGCAATTGGGTCTCGAGGTGGCATTGCACAAGTCCGAGGCAATGTGTTTTCATGGGCCTCGGAATGCGCCACCGTCGGGATCCCTACTGACGGCGGGAGGGGTTTCCATCGGTGTCGGGTCGACGCTGAAGTACCTGGGACTCGTCCTCGACAGCCGGTGGAACTTCGTGGAGCATTTCCGACGTTTGGCCCCCAAACTGGAACGGACCGGGGCTGCCTTCAAGCGGCTTCTGCCCAACTGTGGGGTCCAAACTGGGGGGTCCAAACGCCTCCTGCCGGAGGCTCTACGCGGGGGTCGTGCGGTCCATGGCCCTTTACGGGGCCCCGGTGTGGGCGCGTTCTCTGAGGCGGCAAGCCGCCCGCTACCTGAACGCGCCCCAAAAGGGGATAGCCCTAAGGCTAGTCCGGGGGTACCGCACGATCTCCGGTGAGGCGGCGAGCCTCCTTGCCGGATTGCCGCCATGGGATTTGGAGGCGATAGTCCTCGCGCGCCTTCACGAATGGCGCGCGGAGGCACTACGTCGGGGGGAAACTCCGCTGCCGCGGCAAATCGCCGCTCAGCGGACAGACCTCCGGCACGATCTCATGGTGACCTGGAGAGAGCGACTGTCGCAACCCCGTGCAGGGCACGCCACCATAGTGGCGATAAGTCCCCTCTTTGAGGAGTGGCTAGAGAGGCGCCACGGCGCCCTCACCTTCCGCCTGACGCAGGTCCTCACCGGACACGGTTGTTTCGGGAGGTTCCTGCACCGAATCGGGCGGGAGGAAACGCCCGGGTGTTTCCATTGTGAGGATCGTCCGGAGGACACGGTGCAGCACACTGTGGAGGCCTGCCCTGCTTGGGCGGAGCAGCGCCGTGTCCTCGTAGAGGCGATTGGCGGCGGCGACCTCTCGCGCCCGGCCCTGGTTCAAGCCATGGTCCGGGGCGAGAGGGAATGGGAAGCCGTCACCTCCTTCTGCGAAGCAGTCATGCTAGTGAAGGAGGTGGCGGAACGTGAGAGGGAAAGAGCCTCACGTCCCAGCCGCCGCGGGAGACGCCCTGGGCGTCGGGGGTCACGTGGTGGCCCCCGGCCACCGTAGGCGCGGGCCTGTGGACGGCGAGTTTTGGGCTAGCTCGCCGTCCGGCCGTCTTATGACGACAGGCCGTGTCGACGGCGCGTTCGTGTTCCACGCGCGCCTCAAAGAGATGTCAGCAACCACGTAGGGGGTCCGCACGGGCCGATGCCTGCCAGGGCTGCGGGACTGTTCGAAAGAGATACCGCGGCCCTGGAACACAAAGGGCAAAGAAGGAACATGGATGGGTTTTAGTCAGTACAAGTCTGACACTCCCTTCCGCTCCGCCCAGAGCGGGGGGGGTCATTTGATGATTTCCCATCCTAAAAAAAAAAAAAAAAAGTTGTTGTGACTGTAGGACATGCTGTTTTCGTCACGATGTTTTTCTTCACGTTTTGAGAGCAATGGTGATGGAGTTAGTAACACTAAGTGCACGTCTGGGTTTGAACCAGAATCCGTAAGTTGGCTTATCAACATCTGATTGAAAATTCCTTCAATTGACTTTTAGGTGCACAAGAATAGTTATTTCAGCTGTCAGCAAGTCATAAAAGTAGTATTAGGATAACAGAGTACGGAATCGTCACGTCGGCAGCGTCTGAAAACTGTAGTACTAATAAAACTCGTGGCACTGAAAGTGTATTGAGTAAAAAACTTCTGTCATTGTCTCTTTTAAGCCGTCAGTTTCTACGCGTCATTGGTGTCGTAACTAGTGTGAGTAAACGCTTGGTCTGTATGTAAAGTGTTGACAATGCCGCCTGTAGCAGCGGCCGCCGAATCGTTTCCTTGTGTTTCAGGTAATTTCAAAATAAAACCAAGTAAAACCTAACCTAAGACTTATATTTAAAAACAATATTAATGTGTATTGGGTATATTCCTCAACGTGTATTAGTGTGTTATCTGCTTTTTCTTAAAAGAATATAAAATTATCTTAAGCTAGCTTATGTACTAAATACAAAATTTATATATTAATATTAGACATATAAGGACACATATCTACACAAATATACGTGGCTCACTACTACTTCCAGGTCCTTGGTCCTATAGTCTTGACCCAAGACCTGGTATTCGCCAGAGCCTAGTTGGTGAAGTCAGCAGGGTGCGCCGCGGGCAGGTGAGGTTGGCTTTGGCTCCGCAGGTGGTGGTGGAGCCCCTTACACCCCATCTATGGGGTCTTATGACATGGCTAGCAGTGAGTTCCATAACGATGCAAAATTGACTTTCTTTAGTATCTTCGCCTTCCTTGCGACGCTTAAGAATTGTTAAGCTTTTAGGTATTAGGAACAGAGTAAGAAGTTCCTCATTCTCCATTGTAAAAGCAGGATCCTCCAACAAGATGAGACCTATCTGATGGGATATTGCTAGACGGTTGTTGTCCGGATTCTGTGTAAGTTGATGTGATGCGTAGTTCCTATATGGTGTTATAGATGTCGCCATAAAACTTTTATGACAGTCTAATGTATAGTCACTCATTCTCTTGCTCTTATACCTATTTATTCGGGGTCATCGCAGCATGTCTTGTGGTTCTCTATTAGTCATCATCAGTAGAAAGCCATACATCGTTTCCTTTTTCTTGTTCTTTTCTTGCCTCACAATGACTGCAGGTGGACCATCAACTGTGATTGTTCCTCCTGGTACTTTGCACGGTGAGACAGCTCATCAGCGCTGGTGACTCCGGTCATACGACGCGTTATTGTTTAGCAGTCTCACTTCATTATACTGGACAGGCCCTCTCAACAAATCTGTGTGGTTCTCTCATCTAAAGACCGTCTCAGACACTACTCTGCATGCTCGTCACATGATCCGACCAAGATAAAGTCTAGACTTTAAAATACCTCTGCGTTTGTTTCGCTATTTCTTCTCTAGAGTGTACCGTCGCGTGGCAAGTCGCCGTGACGTCACCTGTAGAATAAAAACAAATTATTGTAAAACCAAGAAATTTATTTTAAATAATATCCTCAGTGCAAAAGTTGTTTGAAGAACGCCTACGGGATTACGAAGCCCGTCGAATGTCATTTTTACGAAGGCTATTTCTACAACGACGTGTCGTCGAAGAGCTGTATAACCGCAGGGTTATTGAACGACTGGCTATTTCATCGGACAGCCACAGGGACAAACCCCAAAGTACTCAATGGTACCTTTTTTCGAAAGCAACAAATCTGCATGAAACGAAAATTTAAAAAATCTGCACAAGTGTGTGCGCAAACACAGGTACACTCTCCCTTCCCTAATACTCAGATTCCGATGGGACAACAAGCCGACACAGCCGGAGAGAGTTCAGGACTAGAGCACCTTTACATCCGAGGCACGGGGGTGCCAAACTTTGGACTGCTATTGAGAAACTTCCAATGAGAAAAGTAATACCTGATACCTTTCCCAAATAAGGAATCGAATCAAAGGCCCATGCTTTACAGTCGGCTTGCAACCGCAAGACCTTAGTTTATTCCAACAGGAATTTCTCTGTAGCCTTGGGGCTTGAATCTATGACCGCTTAATTGCAATAGGTGCTCCCCCATCTCATGGGACTTAAACACAAACGGTAAAAGTGGGCCTGTGTCCTCTAGGTACACCTCTGCCTTATACATAGGAGAAAACAAGCGTGATGATTCATTATGTTACGTGTACTATGTTGAAGTAGAAAATATATAAACACTCACCTCATTTGTAGCAGTACTATAGGGCTCCTGAGCCTCGCTTAAGCTCGAATGACCAGTTCTTGACCACACCAACAACGATACCAGGACTCTGAAACAGTTAAAACAATACAATTTAGAAAGCTGCTTAACCGCTTGCTCGCGAGCTGCACGCTCAGCTGACACGCGTGTTGCTACAGCGACTGCGGAGACAATAGATGAAACAGATCGCTTACAGCAAGCCGCGCGTCACGGCGACGACGGTGCTGACGCGAAACAAATGACGAACACGCGTGTCGCTTGACGCAAGTGGCTACCTGAGCTTGTGAACGGCCCTCACGCCCGCCACACATTCTCACACTTGCATTGTCCTGACTTAGCATTACACGCTGTAGAAATGGCGAGGTGGTAGAAAAAATATCAACTCATAAAACCCTATTGGATGTAACATCTTCGCCCTCTTCAACGTTAATAGCTGTTCACCCCTAAGATCTACAGCCGTACTCGTTGGTCTATAAACCAATGAGGAAAGAGAATGATGTTTCACTTGTATTGATTGAAACACTCCCACTTCTTAGGTTCAAAATAATTTTGTTTATAAACAGTCCTCTAGCTTTACAAAAAATGTCGACAAACCAATTTACAAAATAACAAATAGGCCTCGGCGGTAATACAAAAAAAAATCATAAAAATAAAATATACTAGACAGACAACGCACAACACTGCGTCTAGAAAATATAGAAGGATTTATAATTCAACCCCAAAATGAAATGAAATCCCATTGAACGCACGGTGGACGCGCGACCTGTCTTAAATAACACCAGCCAAGTTAGCAGTTTTGCAGTCAAATGTTTCTCATCAAGTGTTAAAAGAAATGATTACCAGTCCGAACGTTCACATAATGACATCAGTCTTTTAGTTTACAAAGAAATCCTGAATCAAATCATTTATTTGATAATACCTATAGTTCTCCATATTCTACGGTCGTCGCTTGGGCATGCAAATAATGTTCAATTACAAATTAAATGGGAGTTAAAAAAATATAATTATGTAAAAAATTGTATTAATACTGAATAAAAAAAATTTTTTAGATATAAATATTATATACATTAATAAATAACCTATATTAACTAACTAACTTAAAAGTAAACTTAAAAGATGGCGTCAAAAACTCCTCCTCAACGTAGTCAACTGGTAATGTACCCAAAAGACTGGCGGCGTTGCCACGTTGTATGGCAACGCTAAGCCTTTCGCCAAGGTAAAAGCCAGCCCTTGGGTCACGGGAAGAGTCAACTAAACGTTTAGAAATGTCCTTGAAAAGGCTGTGAGCACTCGGACCCTACGGACCTAGAGTTTCAACCCCAAACGGCTCGAAAATATAGTTACCAATAAGGTAACTATATTTACGCCGCTTGAGGTTCTCTGCAGCCGCAGCCGCAGCCCCAGCACAGCACGATGAGCTAGGAAGATGGGATGGCGCAAGAGTATCGACACAAGTTGCATCCCACACTAAAGGCCTACCCATCTTCCATGGAAACAAAGACATGCCGTCCGGTCTCTTGCCATCGTCGCGTGCCAAGCCATTTGGTTCTAATAAAGCTGGAACGCCGACGGTGACAAGAGCTCGACGGATGATATCATTTAAGTTCGCGTGCCGTGCAAAGCGGCCCGCACTTCGGCTGCATGAAAGGCCGTGGTGTCCAAGGCTGTTGACAGCTTCACCACAGTGACAGCGATGAGGAGGCGTAGAGCAGCAGCAAGGCGGAAAGTAGTGTCGTCGAGCAAAGTGCCTATGCTCGACGACGGTAGTGCGTGAAGCCAAAGACCCGACTCCCACTCACCCACAGCCAGCAGACGCGCACGCTCAGCAGTAGTAGCAGACGTGAGCAGTAAATTGTTCTGAACTACTCTGCAGAGTGGCTCGTCTCAACGTCTCTGGGAAAATGGATGGTCGGGTTCTTCAGAATTCGGGCAAGCGAGTTTCCAGGCATTAATAGCCTCGGAGAAGCACAGCACATCAAAATGAATCAGTGTGGAAGCCAGGATATTCCTGATTAATTTCTCAGTGCCGTGGACCGAAGATATAAACGCCGGTAAACTAATACTAGAAATTTTGCGGACGCCGAGTCCTCCCATACGAATGGGAAGAGTAGCTTGTATCCAAGCACGGTCGTCCAAAGCCACATTTAAAACGGATGATATAGTATTTTTGATAATTTGGTCCATTTTGTCCAAAAGATGTGTGTGCTTCCATAAAGGGGAAGCACGTAGGAAATATGTTAATTTTGGGCCGAAACAACAGTAACGGATTAGGGTGATGGCCGAATGCATATTAATTTGGAGCAACCTTTCCGAAATATTGATATTGAATAAAAAAAAAGTGTCAAATCATTAGAATTACAAAAAAAATATCGTACTAGTAACAGAAGTAAAATTATAACAATAATGTCAAACAGAATAACAAGTATATCAATAAGAAAAAAGTATCAGAAAATAACAGGTATGTCAATCATAATGAATCACTTACCGTCATCTTTAACTTTGAGACACGCATTGCACCAGGGCTCCAGCTCCCGGAGCCCCGGTAGTGGCTCAAAGCCCCAACACGTGAAGCGCGGCAGACGGCGGGTGTCGCACTGCGGCATTGCACAAAGGAAGTCTAGTCTAGAAAAGTATAGCTGCACTGCACAAGTCCCAGTCCGGCGATCAATACTTGCATTTGATAATGCATGTATCTAGGTATATCATCATCATCATCATCTGCCCAGCCTTTTCCCAACTATGTTGGGGTTGGCTTCCAGTCTAACCGGATGCAACTGAATACCAGTATTTAACATGGATCGACTGCCTATCGCCAGTTAGTACTGTAATACGATACTCCTTGGTAAGACTGGTTGTTAGACTTTGTTTTGGGCCACTGACTACCTAACGACTGTCAAAGATCTACAAATGACAGCCAGGACCAACGGCTTAAAGTGCTTTCCGAGGCACGGAGAAAACTCGGTATGTAATAGGTGGTCACCCAGACCAACCTAGGCAAGCACGGCTTAGCCGAAAAATCGACCCGAGTGGCTGTTATTATTAAGCCACGAGCTCCTCCTAACTACCATTGTATAGATCTCATGCAGCTTCAATTTTATCACGTTTTTTTCGAATTTGCAAAATTAAGTTAAAATAAAAGATCCGGTGTTCCGGATCCGGAGTTCTGGAGTGGCGACCGCGAACCCGAAGACGCTGCGTTGGAAGGCCTCCCACTAGGTGGACCGATGACCTGGTGAAGGCTGCAGGGATCCGCTGGATGCGAGTCGCACGGCACCGGTCAATGTGGCGACACTTGGGGGAGGCTTATGTCCAGCAGTGGACGTCTTTCGGCTGAAATGATGATGATGATGATGAAAAGATCCGGATTTCCCGGACAACCCGCCGCCGCCGCTGTCGCCTTGGTATGATGTTCGAAATCAAGTGGGTTATAGTCGTTTTTAACTACTATGAATTATCTATTATTAATAAGATTTAAAAAAAACCGGCCAAGTGCGAGTCGGACTAGCGCACTAAAGGTTCCGTAGCACCATTTTTTTTTAAATTATTTAATTTAAAAAAAAAACATTAAATGCTCATTCATAGGTCTATATAAAAATGTTAATCAAAAACAACTACTGCAGTTTCACGAAAAAGTCCCATATCTTATAGATCTCATTCAAATAAATTTTCGTTAAAAGTTTGTTTTTACGTTCTTCGAACCTAATTTTTTCAGTCTTTCCTCTTACTTAAGAAATTAAAGGAGATGACGGCACAGTCGCACAGTTCTTCTCCATAGAGATCTACGTTAGGGAATGGGCAACTACAGTACTTTCACAGTTTTTATGCCTTGTGACTGGGACTGTAGCTATTTTTCATTGTTGTCTTTGTTTCGACAATTCAAAAGTGCCTGTAACTGGCCTATTTGAAATAAATGCTTTGATTTGATATGATTTGATTTGTCGCGCAGGCGGCCTGGGGCACCGTTCATCATAATTTCTTTATATGTCCATGACATCTGTCATTTGGTGTGCTGTCGCTTTTCTGGTCTCTGATTTTAAGGTTTGAAATATATTTTCGGAACCTCGATATAATTTTTAAGAGCTTTCGATACAGTTATATACTTTATTTTTTTAGGTTTTGATATTTTTTTCAACCTTCAGTTACATGTAGGTACGGAGGGCAACCCTATTGTTTTAATTCGTAATTTCACATCACTTTGTATAGTACTCCATAGAAGACACCTCCTCAAATTTCAACTGTCTCGGATTAAAATGGCTGTGACATACGGACGGTCAGACTAACAGACGGACAGGATGAATATAAAATGGTTCCGTTTTTTTGCCATTTGGCAATGGAACCCTAAAATTCGTAATAGGAAATATGGGTGTTTAGTTAGGACTAAGCTCCATGTAAAATACTGGTTTTCGGTTACATGATGCTTGCTAGGTAGGTAGGTACAGTCAAGAAATAAAACGAAAAAGTTTTAATTTTTGTTTTTTCTTGATCAGGTTGGTACATCGCTATGACTTGAATAGGGCGGAGGTTAAAACTATACTTATATCTATAACAATAGCTGCGTTACATTTCATATTTATGAAACACAGCTATCTTTTGTTAGAGCACGTTCAGGCGCGGATCCAAGTCCAAGGGAGAAGTTCACAGGACCAGAATTTCTAAACCGAGGATTGACCTTGACCCTCCGTATTCTAGTAGTCTTCTGATCCCCTCCATTTGTATCCGTACCTGCCCTATTAGCTCCCTGTACAAAGATCAAAGTGTCCTTAAAAATATGTTGCTCACATATTTCTGAAGAAGACTTTAATATTCAAGAATACGAGAAACGATGCGAATTTTCGTTTCTGGTATCCCTAAAGAGGTAAATACCAGTAACTTTTTATCTACAAAAAGTTAGTAATATATACCTCATTACATATGTATGTACTGTCGAAGGTATATAAGGCGGCAGTGCATACATATCTACGCAAATGAGGTTTTAAGTTAAAAACCTCAAATTTGGAGATACGTCAGAGCCTCGTTGGTTGGCAGCAGGGTGCACCGCGGGCAGGTGAGGTTGACTTTGGCTCTGCAGATGTTGGCAGGGCCACTTACACCCCGTGAAGAAGGGTCGAGTTGGGTTGGGAGGTTGCAGGCTGCAGCGTGTCGGCTGTGGTTCGTTGACGCTGCTTTTAACAGGGACCTGAAATGCGAAAAACGTAACTTTAAAAAAGGTAATGCAGAGTGACTTCGAATTTCGAACACATTTGGCTTCTGGCACAGGGCCTGTGTGGTGTTGTATGTCATTATGGCTTAGTCCCTTTACAGTTAGGATGTGCGACTTCCAGCAGTGACAAATAATGACAATCCTGTTGGATGAAGTCATCATCTGCATCGCCTATTCCCAACAGGCAGCTGTATGACGTGACATGTCCAAGTCACGTTTCTGTGAGAGAGACAAACATATATCTTACCTGCTCGTACTGCCAGAAGACGTCCATCATCTGGTCCTCGTAGTGGACCGCGAGGGTCCCAACGAGGGCGAGGCTTTATCTGTCACCTTGCATTTATAGAGCTGCACGGGTCTGTTGCCGCTTGGATGTGATTGTTAGATGGGGCTGTTGGTTACATTTGTGATATTGTAATGAACCACAAGATGGCGCCGTGAGCCAAGAGAACCATGCAGCACTATTAGCCACTCTTCAAACAACTTTAGTACTGAGTGTATTAATTAAAATAGTTTTGAAATAGTTTGCTTTTACTCTACCTGAACTGAAGTCGCCTCCAGATATGACGCTCAGCCTCCACGATCTGAAATAACAGAACAATGTTTTTTTTAGTTTACTTAGTAGAACAAACGGTGGAGGAAAATGTCGTCAGGAAAGTATTGAGTATGAATGTGGACGGCTATAAGAGAAGAGGACCAAAGAAACGATGAATGGACTGTGTGAAGGATGATATGGCAAGTAGTGTCCGACCGAAAGATCGGTTTCGGTCAAGTTTCGGCAAAAACATCGTGACTTACTTGTGTTTGCAGTTCGTTTTGCTTGTTGTGAGTTTTCGTGTTATTTATTTTGAACTCGGTAAGTTTTATCACGTGATATAGCATAACAGTAGGTAGCAAACATCAAAAAATAATTCAATATAACAAACTAATACATAGATTATAGTAGAATCAAGTTGAACCTAACTATCTAAATATTTTTTTGGTTAATTTAACTCTCTCGCTAATGCTATACCTAAACAAACATTAGTTAGTTACTTGGTACTTACTATAATGCATTAGCGGTGATAATATTATGGATTCAGAGTTTCAAAGTTCATTTTAATTAACGTTTTCTTTATTTTTCCTTCAAAATATGATCCTTGTGAGGAAGTTTCGGTTGCGGTATCGGTTTCGATGGAAAAAAGGCAATTTCGGTCGGAAACTATTGGCAAGAAAGAAGGTGTATGATGAGATGACGAGTATTAGAGAAGTATGGAAGTAGAAAACAGGCTGAACTGACCCTAAATTAATTGGGATAAGGGCAAGAGAATGATGACTCGGTACAGCATTAATAGTATGTCTTCCTGACCATTTCGGTCATGGCGACTATTCTTAGCGAAGACAAGTCATCGACGCAGGAAATATTGCTCAACAAGTGTGCGCGCAAACACGGGTACACACTCGTGTCCCTAACTTTCATAGTACTATGGGACGACAATCCGACTCGGCCGGGGATAGTTCAGGCACAGACCAGCACCTTTACATCCGAGGCACGGTGGTAACATGCCGCCATCTCCCAAACTCGGGGCTGCTATTGAAACTTAAAAAAAAAAAAACTCAAAACTCAAAGCATTTATTTCAATTAGACCATCACAGGCACTTTTGAATGTCAAATAAAACAAAAAAGCTAAGCTACAGTCACCGTCACAAGGCATAATAACTTGAGAAAGTGCTGTAGTTGCACATTCCAAATCGTAGATCCATGATTGTTTCTATTTTTTTTTATTTACCACCTGTAAGGGTATATTATGGATATAGCAATAAACGATTTGATTTGATTTGATTTAGGCCTGTCTGGGGTCGAACCAGAACTTGACCTACCATCTGACTGAATATATATTCCTTTCACGACCACGAGAATATCTTAATAAACTACCAGACAAGTCATAAAGGTAGTATTAGGATCACAGAATATGGAACCGCCACGCCCGGCAGCGTCTAGAAACGGCAATACTAATAAAATTCGAAGCACCGAAAGTGTGTTGAGAACCTACTCGACTCAAACACAAAGCATTTATTTCAAATGGACTCGGTACAAGGACTTTTGAATTGTCAATAACAAGAAGATGAAGCTGCAGGCCAGTCGCAAGGCATATTAATTATTGTGGAAGGGCTGTAACATAACATCACGCCTGTAATCGCCGAAAGGTTAGCAGAGTTGTCCTTAATTATAGAAGACCCACATTTTGTCAGTTATGTTTAAGTCCCATGTACTAGGGGGCGAGCCTTGTCATCAAATCCAGGCTCCGTGGCTGCTACTGACAAATTCTTAATGGCAAAACCCAATAACACTTTGCCCGACCCGAGGAATCGAATCCAGGACCTCATGGTCAGCAGTCGTGCTTACGACCACTAGTCCTTCGAGGCTGTTGAAAGGACTTAGTGGGGATGGGGTAGTTGCCCATTTAAAAGTGAAGAATGGGCAAAATACTTCTGTTACTGACCCGTTTCCGAACCGTCAGTATCTACATGTCATTAGTGTCTAGGTGCGAGTAAACGGTCACACGCTCGGTCTGTGTGTCAAGTGTTGATAATACGCCTCCAGCAACACTCGGGTTGGCTCCGTATGTTTTGGGGAATTTCAAAATAAAACAAAAGAAATACCTTAACCTAACTTATAATTATACTTATATCTAAAAGGTGTTACATCATTCAATGTTGTAGTATTCCTAAGTGACAATAATTAATCAATGTCTTTAATAATTGTGTCTGTGTGATGAATAAATCTTGTATTTTTTTATAAGAATATAAAATTATCTTAACCTAGCTTATGTACTAAAGATAGAATTTGGGACCAGTTCTTTCTACTCGTTTCTCCTTCTTCCATCTCCCAGATCCTGAGTCTTCTAGACCTGGGATTCGCCAGGGCCTCGTTGGTGAAGTCAGCAGGGTGCACCGCGAGCAGGTGAGGTTGACTTTGGCTCCGCAGGTGGTGGTGGAGCCACTTACACCCCATCGGTGGTGTCTTGATATGGCTCAAAATGAGTTTCCCCAACGTTTGAAATCTGCGTTTGTTTCGGTGTTTCTTCTCGGAGTGAACCGTCGCGTCGCAAGTAGCCGTGACATCACCTGTAGATTAAAAAAAAATATTGTAAAACTAAGAAATTTATTTTAATTAATACACACAGTGCAAAAGTTGTTTGGAGAGCGCCTACGGGATTCGCACTGATTGTCGAATGTCATTTTTGCGAAGGCTATTTCTACAACGACGTATCGTCGAAGAGCTGTATAACCGCCGGGTAATTTGATCGATGGTCCATTTCATCGAATAGCTATAGATTTACATCACTATGTAGTCGATAGTGTATTACTTCTAGAGCTGCGTTAATCATATCACAAGTTCTTACCTATTTCTGATACTAGTGTAGATTAACAAGATTTTGAGCCATCAATGATCTTTATGCTTAAATAATTGACCAGTTATCGACCTTCATCGAAAGTTACTTAAGTTAATATAGTCCCATTTTCCGGAATTCAGGCATAACAGCCATTCTCGACGGAGGTCAGCTCTCGACGCGGGAGAGAACGCAGTGCACAGTCGCACTCTCTCTCTCACACTCATGTTCTGATGGCATGGCCGTCCAACTCGTCTGGAGACGGATGAGGTGCAGTACGGCCTTTATTCCTTTACTTTTTTTTTGTTTTTTATTTTGTTTTTAGGATTGGAAATCATCAAATGACCCCCCCCGCTCAGAGCGGAGCGGAAGGGAGTGTCAGACTTGTACTGACTAAAACCCATCCATGTTCCTTCTTTGCCCTTCGTGTTCCAGGGCTGCGGTATCTCTTTCGAACAGTCCCGCACACTCCCTTTATGCCTGGAGGCTTGATTTTTACTTGATTATATATTTTTATACATTTTTTTCTTACTGGTGTGTGCTCGCTGACCTGTGGCGATAATTTAATGTAATGGTTTATTTCTTAATATTATCTTACACACTATTGTATAGAATCTGTTTCTTCTAAGCTAGCAGACAGATGTGTTGCTGGGGAGTTTGTTCCACCTCTTCTTCTTCCCAGCTAAAACTCTAGGAAGGGTCCAAGAGCGGCCGTTTTGGGGGACTGTCTCTTTTAACCTTTGACGTTTACAAAGCGTGATTTCTCAGCCTAATGATAATAATGGCTTTTGATTTTTGGGACTCCCTTCCGCACCGCCCAGAGCGGGGGGGGAGGGGGGGGTTATTTTCTGATTTACCATTAAAAAAAAAATAAAGGCATAAAGGCCGCAGTTCACCTCATCTGTCTCCAGACGAGTTGGACAACCCTGTCATAAGAATATGAGTGTATGAGACTGAGTGCGACTGTGCATTATGTTATCTCCCGCATCGATAGCTGCTCCGTCGAGATTGGATGTTATGCCTGAATTTCGTTAAATGGGACTATACAACCTAAAGAAACTTTCGATGGAAATTGATAACCGGTCATTTATTAAGCTTAAAGATCATGGATGGTCCAAAATCTTATTAATCTACACTAATATTAGGAAGAGGTCAGAACTTGTGATATACTTAACGCAGCACTAAAAATAATACACTATCTACTACACAGGGGTGTGAATCTATAGCTATTCGATGAAATGGACCATCGATCAAATAACCCAACGGCTAGACAACTCTTTGACGATACGCCATTGTTGAAGCGGGCTTCACAAAAATGTCTTTCGATAACCAGTACGAATCCCATAAAAAGTAAAAGAAGATGACGTATAAAAGGCGGTGTCTCACTACGTAAGGTTTGTGTAAGTAAGAGAGAGAGACATACATATCTCTTACCTGCTCATACTGCCGAAGACATCCATCATCTTATCCTCGTAGTACACTGTGCCTAGGAAAGCAAGTTAAGCCGTTACTCCCCGCTGTCATCGTTTATCTTTGACAGTCTTTAGGTGCAGGTCATGAGAAAACCGAAAGCCGAAAGCCTTACCACCAGTCTTACCCAGTGACTGTGTTGCAATGCTCGCAGAATGGATGGCCGATGGGGCCGAAAAGACCTGGAGTGGCGACCGCGAACCGGAAGACGCTGCGTTGGAGGGCCTCCCACTAGATGGACCGATGACCTGGTGAAGGTTGCAGGGATCCGCTGGATGCTAGTCACACGGGACCGGTCAATGTGGCGACACTTGGGGGAGGCCTATGTCCAGCAGTGGACGTCTTTCGGCTGAAATGATGATGACGATGATGTGTTGCAGAGCTCCATGTAAAATACTGGTATTCAGCTGCATCTGGTAAGACTCGGAGGCGACCCCAACATATTTGGGAAAAGTTAGGCAACTGATGTAACGTGACATGTCCTGTTCAGGTTTCTGTGAGAGAGACAAACATATCTCTTACCTGCTCGTGCTGCCGAAGACATCCATCATCTGGTCATCGTAGTGGACCGCGAGGGTCCCAACGAGGTCGAGGGTTTTATCTGTCACCTTGCATTTATGGTGCTGCACGGGTCTGTTGCCGCTTGGATGTGATTATCACATGTTGGTTAACATTTGTGATATTGCAATGAACCACAAGATGACGCCGTGAGCCAAGAGAACCATGCAGCACTATATCATAGCCACTCTCCAAACAACTTTAGTACTGTGTGTATTAGTTAAAATAAATCTATTTGTTTTGCAATAGTTTGCTTTTACTCTACCTGAACTGAAATTGCCTCCAGATATGACGCTCAGCCTCCACGATCTGAAATAACAAAACAATGTTTTTTTTTAGTTAACTTAGTACAACAAACGGTGGACGAAAATGTCGTGGGGAAAGTATTGAGTATGAATGTGGACAGCTATAAGAGAAGAGGACCAAAGAAACGATGAATGAACTGTGTGAAGGATGAAATGGCAAGTAGTGTCCGACCGAATGGAAGGTTCGGTTTCGGTCGAGTTTCTGCAAAAAAAGCGGGTTTCGGTTTAGTTTCGGTTTCGGTGGCCAACCTGCCGAAACTACGACCGAAATTGTATTCAGGAGTTTTCGCGCTGTGATCGGTCATGTTCGGCGGCCGGCGAGTTGAACTCCATCCAAGCGACGAAGACATTTTGCCGCGTCCACGTGCCTAATCATATCGTGACTTACTTGTGTTTGCAGTTCGTTTTGCTTGTTGTGAGTTTTCGTGTTATTTATTTTGAACTCGGTAAGTTTTATCACGTGAGCATAAGAGTAGGTAGCAAACATCAAAAAATAATTCAATATAACAAACTAATACATAGATTATAGTAGAATCAAGTTGAACCTAACTATATAAATATTTTTTTGGTTAATTTAACTCTCTCGCTAATGCTATACCTAAACAAACATTAGTTAGTTACTTGGTACTTACTATAATGCATTAGCGGTGATAATATTTATTTATTTATTACTTATTTGCATCAGACACAACGATCCATACTTGAGTTAGTAAATACACTTTCAAAATAAAGTTTCAAAATAATCAGAGAAACTAAGTTGTACACAAAATAAAATTTAAATTAAATTAACACAATCATTTTTCGTCAAATAAAAATATACAATGTAAAAAGTCCGAAATCAAATTTAAAAATAAAATAAGTTAATGTCATTAATCAAACCATCATTTTAAATTAAATACGTTAAAATTCAATACATAATTGAATAAAATTGAGATAAATCACTTGAATTGAATTAAATTGAATAATATATTATATTAAAATTAAAATAAAACAATAATTAATCAATATAAAATTATAAACTATTTTAAATTATGAGGTGTTTTTTTTAAATATTATCGATTCAGTTTCAAAGTTCATTTTAATGAACGTTAAAATTTTCTTTATTTTTCCCTCAAAATATGATCCTTGTAAGGAAGTACGCAATAAAATATTTTGAATTTGAATTTGAAGTTTCGGTTTCGGTTGTAGAAAAAGCAATTTCGGTCGGAAACTAATGTCAAGAAAGGAGGTGTATGATGAGATGACGAGTATTAAAGAAGTATGGAAGAATAAAACAGGCTGAACTGACCCTAAACAAATTGGGATAAGGGCAAGAGAATGATGACTCGGTACAGCATTAATAGTATGTCTTCCTGACCATTACGGTCATCGCGACTATTCTTAGCGAAGACAAGTCATCGACTCAGGAAGTATTGCTGCACAAGTGGGCGCGCAAACACAGGTACACACTCTTTTCCCTAACTTTCATAGTCCTATGGGACGACAATCCGACTCGGCCGGGAATAGTTCAGGCACAGACCAGCACCTTTACATCCGAAACTCGGGGCTGCCATTGAAACTTTAAAAAAAAAAAAACTCAAAACTCAAAGCATTTATTTCAATTAGACAGGCACTTTTGAATGTCAAATAAAACACAAAAAAAAGCGAAGCTACAGTCACAGTCACAAGGCATAATAACTTGAGAAAGTACTGTAGTTGCACATTCCAAAGCGTAGATCTCTATGGAGAAGAATGGGCAAGAAACTCCATGGACACTCTTTTAAATCAAAATATTCTTACAAAATCTTGGTTACATCAGGTCATGTTGAGATTATACATATGTCGAAGCGTCGACGCATATCAGTCGGTCTGGATCAGCGCCATCTATCTCTCACTGGAGGAACTATGTAGTTAGATTTGACAACTAATGTTTGGGAACGTCAAGTAATAACTTGGGGATGGTTAGCGTGGAATAATGGCGACACTGAGCGAATAATCGAGTCAAATGTCGATCCGGAAGTGTAATCAGGTATTCGACACTGACAGGTACTGACGTTGACAGGTAGGTTGGCTAACCTGTAACGGGAGTAGTACACGTGTGCGGTGACAGTTGAGAGAGGGCACTTTGAATCGGTCCGGCAGTCTGGGTAGACGTTCGTTACTCCGTGCTAAACTTCCCGCGTTCCTAAATTCTTCGAGCCATATCTGAGGCATCCTTGATTATTTTGTATGGAGTGCGTGTTAGCAAGTAATTAAAAGTGTAAACGAAGGTTTTGTTAGTTTTATTTCCGATGTCGCGACCCACTGATAACGAACCTCCGTTATCAGAAGTGGGATTGGACCATGACGACCCACATGTTCAAAATGAAGACGCTAGCGACGAAAAATGGATGCGTTTGTTGGAACAACAGAACTGCAATTTTCTGACGCTGATTCAAGCCATGAAAACACCCACTACGTCGTCACATGGCTTTCGTTTACCGGATTGCGATCCTGAGAAACAAGATGTGGATGCACGTGCTTGGGTGATCACTGCAGAGATGTGCTTGACGGACCAAGACCAACATGGCGCCCCGCTTATGGTCGCTCTAAGCCGCGCCTTGAAGGGAGGAGCTTCTACCTGGCTATCTACCGTGTCGTTTCCTGGGATGACGTGGACCGATTTTAAGCGACTTTTTATTGCAAGGTACGATAATTCCACTACTATTGCTTCGTTTCTGATTGATTTGCAAAATAGCAGCCCTAAAAAAAACGAGTGTCTTGCTTCCTTCGCTGCTAGTTTAATGACATCGATCATGGCAAGATGGAATGGCCTTAGTACCGAACGTTTGGCTATTGCTACTATATTGGCTCACATTTCTCAATTCTATCGCCGTGTGCAACGCCTATCTTTCACGACCGATATTCAGACACGTGGCCAGCTACAGCAAGAGCTGCAAGCGGTTTCCTTTTATGAAGAGAAAGCTACCTAGCAATGACCGCGATGCCCCTGAAAAGTGGTACAAAGCGAATCGTACTGTGAAGCCTCTGAAGTGTTTTATCTGCGGCAAGCTGGGTCACAAATCCGTGCACTGCTACCGCAAGGACGTGAAACAGGATACTCAAGCTACGCCGAAGCACCACAACCACGGCAATGGCAACGGAAGGGGTTCATCGACAACTGCGAAGTCTCATGCATCCGGGATCACCTGCTTCCACTGCCACGCGCAAGGCCACTACGCATCGAGCTGCCCACGGCGCAATGAGAGGAGCAGCGCCGACTCCGGGTCATCCAAGCCTGTCAATGAAAAGAGGGTTGACCTGTGCCTCCTGAACGCGCCTACTGGGACTCTACGTCACTCCGGTGAGCAATTTTCATTTCATTACGACTCTGGTGCCGAGCGTTCTTTAATTAAAGAATCTGTAGCCTGTAAATTTAAAGGAAAGCGTATTGATGAGACTGTGACTATGACTGGGATAGGGCAGACTTCCGTTAACTCTACGATACTGATTTTGGCTTTGGTAGAGATCGATGACATTAGTATTGAGATTTGTTTTCATGTATTGCCTGATCATTTTCTACGTTATGGTATTATGATTGGACGTGAGATTCTAGAACATGGTTTGACTGTTCAGATGACTACTGACCGAATTAAGATCTTTAGGTATCCTTTTATTGCTTCTTGTGAGGTAGAGCGAACTCCTGAAATTGACTGGAACTCTATCGATACTGATGTACAGGCGGAACGTAGAGCAGAGTTAGTGAGTATCTTGCAGTCTTTCGAGAAGACTATTTGAATACTAAGTAGTCAACTCAACATTTTGAGTACCTAGCATAGTAAGAGTTTTCTTATAATCTGTAACGTTATAGGAAAAATAAAGTAACATGTTGAACAGACCTACTTTAAAAATTATTTTGATAAAGGCTCGAAATGATTATCTTGATGGTGTTGTGTTTGTAACCGGATGGAGGTTACATGTGGAGGTAACCGGATAGAGGTTACGTGTTGAAGACCGGATGGAGGTCGATTGGTTTGATGCTTATGACCGGATGGAGGTTATAAGTGTGATGTTGAAGACCGGATGGAGGTCAGAGTATGAGCACTGCAATATTTTAATGAGTTTCCTATTATTTGAATGAGTATGGGTGTTGTTCGACATGTCAGCTTTGAGAGAAAGAGTTTGTTATGATTTTCATTAGAACCTGTAATGATTTTGATCAGAATACGTTTTATTCTCCACCCACTTGGGCCAGGAATGGCCGAACGACTAGTACGAGTACTGTCCGAGAATTTTCTTTCATTTCAGGTACTCCACACGAGGACGTGTGATCATCAGGACGGCCGTGTCGAAGCGTCGACGCATATCAGTCGGTCTGGATCAGCGCCATCTATCTCTCACTGGAGGAACTATGTAGTTAGATTTGACAACTAATGTTTGGGGAACGTCAAGTAATAACTTGGGGATGGTTAGCGTGGAATAATGGCGACACTGAGCGAATAATCGAGTCAAATGTCGATCCGGAAGTGTAATCAGGTATTCGACACTGACAGGTACTGACGTTGACAGGTAGGTTGGCTAACCTGTAACGGGAGTAGTACACGTGTGCGGTGACAGTTGAGAGAGGGCACTTTGAATCGGTCCGGCAGTCTGGGTAGACGTTCGTTACTCCGTGCTAAACTTCCCGCGTTCCTAAATTCTTCGAGCCATATCTGAGGCATCCTTGATTATTTTGTATGGAGTGCGTGTTAGCAAGTAATTAAAAGTGTAAACGAAGGTTTTGTGAGTTTTATTTCCGATGTCGCGACCCACTGATAACGAACCTCCGTCACATATATATGAGAACGATGTAGTGTGCACATTAAGAGCGTCCAGAGTAAAAGATAAAAACAACAATGAAAATATAAAGCAATTAGAATAAACCGTGGCAGCTAAAAGATCACCAGTCCCAATAATATAACCTAATATAAATAAACCTAACTTCTAATAACCTAATAGCTGATATACCTTTTCCGAACATCGTCCATGCTCAACAGTCATCAGAAATTTGGCTGTAGTCGCTCGGAGTCTGAATCTTTGTTCGGTTGATGGCAATAGCTGCGCCCGCCATCTCATGACACTTAAACATAACTGGCAAATGTGGGCCTGTGTACTCCAGGTACACCTCTTCCTAATACTTCAGGGAGAACAGGCGTGATGATTCGTTATGTTATGCGTATTATTTTGAAGTAGAAAATAGATAAACACTCACCTTCATTTGTAGCAGTACTATAGGGCTCCTGAGCCTCGCCTAAACTCGAAGGACCAGTTCATGACCACACCAACAACGATACCAGGACTCTGAAACAGTTAAAACAATACAATTTAGAAAGCTGCTTAACGGCTTGCTCGCGAGCTGCACGCTCAGGCGACACGCGTGTTGCTACAGCGACTGCGGAGACAATAAATGAAAGAGATCGCTTACAGCAAGCCGCGCGTCACGGCGACGACGGTGCTGACGCGAAACAAATGACGAACAAGCGTGTCGCTTGACGCAAGTGGCTACCTGAGCTTGAGAACGGCCCTCACGCTGGCCACACATTCTCACACTTGCATTGTCCTGACTTAGCATAACACGCTGTAGAAATGGCGAGGTGGTAGAAAAAATATCAACTCATATAACCCTATTGGATGTAACATCTTCGCCCTCTTCAACGTTAATAGCTGTTCACCCCTAAGATCTTCAGCCGTACTCGTTGGTCTATAAACCAATGAGGAAAGAGAATGACGTAACACTTTTATTGATTCTAGAAACACGCCCACTTCTTACGCCTCACCCCCCTCCTCTCTGTGCGGGACCGCTACTGTCAACTACGTTTTCACGATAATTTTGTTAATCAGTCATCTAGCTTAAGGTACACAAAAATTCGACGACGGCGACGTGTATAAGCGTTTGTACAAAGCAATTAACAGAATAAATATCATTTAGCCATCTGATCATTTAATTTAAAAAATCTTTTTTTCTGGCAGACAACACACACCACTGCGCCTTTCATAATAAGGATGCACTAATATAGAAGCTCCAAAAAAGAGAAGAAATCCCATCAGACGCACGGCTTGTCTCAAATAACTCCTCACTCGGCCAAGTTCGCAGTACCAAGCGTTTCTCATCAAGTGTTACGTTATAAATGATTAGATAGGTACTAGTCAGAACGTTCATAATAGTGTTAACAGATTTTTAGTTTGGAAAGAAATACTGAATCACTTACCTCCATCTTTAACTCTGAGACACACATTACACCAGGGCTCCAGCTCCCGGAGCCCCGGTAGCGGCTCAAAGCACCAACACGTGAAGCGCGGCAGACGGCGAGTGTCGCACTGCGGCATTGCACAAAGGAAGTCTAGTCTAGGAAAGTCTCGCTGCACTGCGCAGGTCACTAAGTATTGACTTCGATGTGTGATATACAATGCAGTTGTTATTTATTTCTATGCCCAACGCTATTTCCGTGCTTAAAAAATTTACTTTAACGCCATCTGTGGATGAAACCAGGAACCAACTGTCGGGGAGTATGGATGCATTTGGCAATGCAGTCAGGCCATACCGGTGCGGTATAACGGTGAATGACATAGCGGTATGAACAGTGAAACTGACAGATGGCATTACGATTTATATCTTGTTGTCCAGCTAACTAGTCAGGTAATGGAAGATCTGGTCTGCAAGTGTAGTTTGGGGGCAATAAGACGAAATTAATAATCTGATAAAATTAATTTTAAGCTAGTCCTCAGGACCGCAATCATTAACAGAAGCCTCCCACCCGCTCCTTCCACTTACATTACACCAACCTATTGTGGTTAGGGGCCAATATCTCTTAGAAAAGTCAAGTTCGTCCCTCCAACTGTTTCTTTTAGTAACATAATCAGTATGTTCCCGCAACCTAAGCCTCGTCTATGTAAGAGAGCGTGCAGTTGTGACTGTAGGACATGCTGTTTCGTCACGATGTTTTTCTTCACGTTTTGAGAGCAATGGTGATGGAGTTAGTAACACTAAGTGCATGTCTGGATTTGAACCAGAATCCGTAAGTTGGCTTATCAACATCTGATTGAAAAATTCCTTCAATTGACTTGTAGGTGCACAAGAATAGTTATATCAGCTGTCAGCAAGTCATAAAAGTAGTATTAGGATAACAGAGTACGGAATCGTCACGTCGGCAGCGTCTGAAAACTGTAGTACTAATAAAACTCGTGCACTGAAAGTGTATTGAGTAAAAAACTTCTGTCACTGTCTCTTATAAGCCGTCAGTTTCTACACGACATTGGTGTCGTAACTAGTGCGAGTAAACGCTTGGTCTGTATGTAAAGTGTTGACAATGCCGCCTGTAGCAGGCGGCCGCCGAATCGTTTCCTTGTGTTTCAGGTAATTTCAAAATAAAACCAAGTAAAACCTAACCTAAGACTTATATTTAAAAACAATATTAATGTGTATTATTGGTACCTACTTAATGTGTGTTATCTGCTTTTTTCTTAGAAGAATATAAAATTATCTTAAGCTAGCTTATGTACTAAATACAAAATTTATGTATTAGACATAAAAGGACACATATCTACACAAATATACTTGGCTCACTACTGCTTCCAGGTCCTTGGTCCTATAGTCTTGACCCAAGACCTGGTATTCGCCGAGCCTCGTTGGTGAAGTCAGCAGGGTGCGCCGCGGGCAGGTGAGGTTGGCTTTGGCTCTGCAGGTGGTGGTAGAGCCACTTACACCCCATCTATGAGGTCTTATGACATGGCTAGCAGTGAGTTCCATAACGATGCAAAATTGACTTTCTTCAGTATCTTCGCCTTCCTTGCGACGCTTAAGAATTATGAAGCTTTTAGGTATTAGGAACAGAGTAAGAAGTTCCTCATTCTCCATTGTAAAAGCAGGATCCTCCAACAAGAAGAGACCTATCTGATGGGATATTGTTGTCCGGATTCTGTGTAAGTTGATGTAATGCGTAGTTCCTATATGGTGTTATCGATGTCGCCATAAAACTTTCATGACAGTCTAATGTATAGTCACTCATTCTCTTGCTCTTATACCTATTTATTCGGGGTCATCGCAGCATGTCTTGTGGTTCTTTAGTTCTCTATTAGTCATCATCAGTAGAAAGCCATACATCGTTTCTTTTTTCTTGTTCTTTTCTTGCCTCACAATGACTGCAGGTTGACCATCAACTGTGATTGTTCCTCCTGGTACTTTGCACGGTGAGACAGCTCATCAGTCAATCAATCAATCAATCAATCATTTATTATTTGTAAAACATAGGTAACAAAAAAAATACAGATCTTATAGATAAATACAGTGCGCTATGTTTTGTCTATGGTAAGACATACAAATAAGAGTAGTTTTAAAGTTTAAAGTCAAAAAAAAAAAATTTAAATATTTAAAAAAAGAAATGTCTAAAAGTTGGCACAGAAAATTAGAGAATGTTATATAATTACTAAATTAATCGTTCAAGAACTCGTCAACCGTATAATAACATTTATCAATTAAAAATTTTTGCAAAGTTTTCTTGAACTTGTGAACAGGTAATATTTTTATCTGATCAGGTATTTTATTGTAAATTCTTGGAGCGATGCCAAAGAAACTTTTGTGCATTAGAGCTGTTTTACATTTTGTGTGACATAATTGATTTAAGTATTTAGTACGCATAGGAGTTTTTCTAACATCTGATAATTTGACAAATAAGTGCAAGTTAGTCTTCACAAATAATGCCGTTTCCAAAATGTACAATGATGGCAGTGTGAGCAATTTTAAAGATTTGAAGAAAGGCACACAACTATCGGTTACTTTTATAATACACATTGCCCTTATGCATCGCTTTTGCATTTTGAAAACCAGATCTCTATTAGTGGACTGCCCCCAAAAAACAAGCCCATATCGTAAAACTGAACCGACTAGTCCATGATATGCTGTTAATAAGGTTTCAATGTTTACTTTTTTTGACAACTGGGAGAGTGCATATGCAGATTGGCTGAGTCGTTTGCATAATTCTTCTGTATGAGGCTTCCAAGTGAGTTTGTTGTCAATCGTAATACCCAAGAACTTGACATGACTAACTTCTTCTATTTCATTACACCCGTATGAAATATTTACAGTAGAGTTTTTACGCCGCTGATAAAAATGCATTACTTTTGTCTTGTTTAGGTTTACGACGAGATTGTTATTATTAAGCCAATCAATGATTTCAGAAAGAGAGTTTTGAATATCGTTTTGGTAATTGTGTGGATTTTCGCATTCAATTATGGCAGTACTGTCGTCTGCGAAAAGGACCATTTTTTGACGTGTGGCTTTTGGAAGATCATTGATGTAAATTAAAAACAGCAATGGCCCTAAGACGCTTCCTTGAGGCACGCCATAATTTATACGTCTTGCTTCAGATTTATAGGTCGTAACCAGTTTAGTCTTAGGACAAATTCTAGTAACCTCTGTGCACTGATACCTGTCACTTAGATACGATTCCAATAGTTTCAGGATATTCCCTCTGATACCGTAGCTATGAAGTTTTTGTAGTAAGATCTTATGGTCTACATAGTCGAATGCCTTAGTCATGTCTGTATAGATGGCGCAAATAGGATTTCTTTTATCTACTGACGATATAATTCTAGATATTAATTCAAACAGTGCCATATTAATTGTTGTATTCTTCCGAAATCCCTTTTGTTCGTTACAGAATAATTCATACTTTTCAAGATAAATGTAAAGAGACTGATAGATTATTTTCTCTATTAATTTTGACATTATTGGGATTTTTGCAATTGGCCTATAGTTTTTAACATTTGTTTTATCATCTCTTTTATGTAATGGCTTAATAATCACACTTTTGAGACTACTTGGGAATACGCCCTCGGTAATACACAGGTTGATTATATGAGCCAGTGATGGTGCTATTACGTCCTTTACATATTTTATTACTTTTGTGGACACACCGTCATAGCCAACAGTATTTGTGTTTTTAAGACTATTGATCGTTTTAATTATGTCATGGTTTGATACAGGCATCATGAACAATGATTGTGTTGTTATATTATCAAGCTTGTGTTTATTATTATATGGAATGTCACTTTTAATATTACTTTCAATGTCATCAATAAAATCAGCGCTAGTGACTCCGGTCATACGACGCATTATTGTTTGGCAGACTCACTTCATTATACTGGACAGGCCCTCTCAACAAATCTGTGTGGTTCTCTCATCTAAAGACCGTCTCAGACACTACTCTGCATGCTCGTCACATGATCCGACCAAGATAATGTCTAGACTTTAAAATACCTCTGCGTTTGTTTCGCTGTTTCTTCTCTAGAGTGTACCGTTGCGTGGCAAGTCGCCGTGACGTCACCTGTAGAATAAAAACAAATTATTGTAAAACCGAGAAATTTATTTTAAATAATACACACAGTGCAAAAGTTGTTTAAAGAGCGCCTACGGGATTACGAATCGCGTAGAATGTCATTTTTACGAAGGCTATTTCTACAACGACGTGTCGTCGAAGAGCTGTATAACCGCAGGGTTATTGAACGACTGGCTATTTCATCGGACAGCCACAGGGACAAATCGCAAAGTACTCAATGGTACCTTTTTTCGAAAGCAACAAATCTGCATGAAACGAAAATTTAAAAAATCTGCACAAGTGTGAACACAGGTACACTCTCCCTTCCCTAATACTCATTTTCCGATGGGGCGACAAGTCGACACAGCCGGAGAGAGTTCAGGACTAGAGCACCTTTACATCCGAGGCACGGGGGTGCCAAACTTTGGACTGCTATTGAGAAACTTCCAATGAGAAATATAATACCTGATACCTTTCCCAAATAAGGAATCGAATCAAAGGCCCATGCTTTACAGTCGGCTTGCAACCGCAAGACCTTAGTTTATTCCAACAGGAATTTCTCTGTAGCCTTGGGGCTTGAATCTATGCCCGCTTAATTGCAATAGGTGCTCCCCCATCTCATGGGACTTAAACACAAACGGTAAAAGTGGGCCTGTGTCCTCTAGGTACACCTCTGCCTTATACATAGGAGAAAACAAGCGTGATGATTCGTTATGTTACGTGTACTATGTTGAAGTAGATAATATATAAACACTCACCTCATTTGTAGCAGTACTATAGGGCTCCTGAGCCTCGCTTAAGCTCGAATGATCAGTTCTTGACCACACCAACAACGATACCAGGACTCTGAAACAGTTAAAATAATACAATTTAGACAGCTGCTTAACCGCGTGCTCGAGAGCTGCACGCTCAGGCGACACGCGTGTTGCTACAGCGACTGCGGAGACAATAAATAAAACAGATCGCTTACAGCAAGCCGCGCGTCACGGCGACGCGAAACAAATAACGAACACGCGTGTCGCTTGACGCAAGTGGCTACCTGAGCTTGTGAACGGCCCTCACGCCGGCCACACATTCTCACACTTGCATTGTCCTGACTTAGCATAACACGCTGTAGAAATGGCGAGGTGGCAAAGAATATTCAATTTCAAATTAAAAAGGAATTTTAAAAAATATATAATTATGTAAAAAATTGTATTGATACTGAATGATGGTATGTCAATCATAAGGAATCACTTACCTCTATCTTTAACTTTGAGACACGCATTGCACCAGGGCTCCAGCTCCCGGAGCCCCGGTAGCGGCTCAAAGCAACACGTGAAGCGCGGCAGACGGCGGGTGGCGCACTGCGGCATTGCACAAAGGAAGTCTAGTCTAGAAAAGTATAGCTGCACTGCACAAGTCCCAGTCCGGCGATCAATATATATATCATCATCATCGTCATCTGCCCAGCCTTTTCCCAACTATGTTGGGGTTGGCTTCCAGTCTAACCGGATGCAACTGAATACCAGTATTTAACATGGATCGACTGCCTATCGCCAGTTAGTACTGTAATACGATACCCCTTGGTAAGACTGGTTGTCAGACTTTGTTTTGGGCCACTGACTACCTAACGACTGTCAAAGATCTACAAATGACAGCCAGGTCCAACGGCTTAAAGTGCTTTCCGAGCCACGGAAAAAACTCGGTATGTAATAGGTAACCGATACCGAAAAATCGACTCGAGTGGCTGTTATTATTAAGCCACGAGCTCCTCCTAACTACCATTGTATAGATCTCATGCAGCTTCAATTTTATCACGTTTTTTTCGAGTTTGCAAAATTAAATTAAAATAAAAGATCCGGTGTTCCAGATCCGGAGTTCTGGAGTGGCGACCGCGAACCGGAAGACGCTGCGTTGGAAGGCCTCCCACTAGGTGGACCGATGACCTGTTGAAGGCTGTAGGGATCCACTGGATGCGAGTCGCACGGGACCGGTCAATGTGGCGACACTTGGGGGAGGCTTATGTCCAGCAGTGGACGTCTTTCGGCTGAAATGATGATGATGATGATGAAAAGATCCGGATTTCCTGGACAACCCGCTGCCGCCGCTGTCGCCTTGGTATGATGTTCGAAATCAAGAGGGTTATACTCGTTTTTAACTACTATGAATTATCTATTATTAATAAGATTTAAAAAAAAAAACAAAAAAAAAGGAATAAAAGGTTCCGTAGCACCAAATAATTTAATAAAAAATCATTAAATGCTCATTCATATAAAAATGTTAATCAAAAACAACTACTGCAGTTTCACGAAAAAGTCCCTTAGCTCTTAGATTTTATTCAAATCAATTTTCGTTAAAAGTTTGTTTTTACGTTCTTCAAACCTAATTTTTTCAGTCTTTCCTCTTACTTAAGAAATTAAAGGAGATGACGGCACAGTCGCACAGTTCTTCTCCATAGAGAACGTTAGGGAATGGGCAACTACAGTACTTTCACAGTTTTTATGCCTTGTGACTGGGACTGTAGCTATTTTTCATTGTTGTCTTTGTTTCGACAATTCAAAAGTGCTTGTAACTGGCCTATTTGAAATAAATGCTTTGATTTGATTTGATTTGATTTGATTTGATTTGTCGCGCAGGCGGCCTGGGGCGCCGTTCATCATAATTTCTTTATAATATGTCCATGACATCTGTCATTTGGTGTGCTGTCGTTTTTCTGGTCTCTGATTTTAAGGTTTGAAATATTTTATTAGTACTACTAATTCAACTCGAAAATAGTTTATTGTAATTACGGATGGAGAATAGAGGAAAACAATTATTTTCGGAACCTCGATATAATTTTTAAGAGCTTTCGATACAGTTATATACTTTATTTTTTTAGGTTTTGATTTTTTTTTCAACCTTCAGTTACATGTAGGTACGGAGGGCAACCCTATTGTTTTAATTCGTAATTTCACATCACTTTGTATAGTACTCCATAGAAGACACCTCCTCAAATTTCAATTGCCTTTTGGCAATGGAACCCTAAAATCCGTAATAGGAAATATGGGTGTTTAGTTAGGACTAAACAAAAACAAAACTGAACAAACTGAAAAAACTAAAGTAAGTTCCTAGGGCTCACAATAGATAAAAAAATAAACTGGAAACCACATTTGGAGGAGTTAAGCAAGCGACTGAGTAAATCAGCCTTTATGCTTTGCAAAATCGCTCTTGTTCTGGGTGTGGATGCCAAGCTCACGGCGTATCATGGAATAGTTGGTCCTCTTCTAAGATTTGGTGTTATCTTCTGGGGAAACTCAACCCTCAAAGAGTTAATATTCAGGTCACAGAAGAGATGTATTAGAACCATGTTCAGCTTAAAAACAACCGACTCATGCAAGCCATTCTTTGTGAAATATAAAATTTTTACCCTCCCATCACTCTATATCTTTGAAATTGTGATGTTCGTAAAATCTAACCCGCATCTCTTTAAGAAACAATCAGATATGGATAACCGTAACCGGCGCGATAAATATAAGCATAGATTGTGTGGGAGACCATCCAATACAGCACTAATGCGTAAAAGTGTTTTCTGTATGGCTCCACGTATATTAAACCACCTTCCACAGGCACTCAGAGATATAACTGTCACTAACTTATTTAAAAAAAAACTAAAAGAGTATTTAGCAGCCAAATGTTTCTATAGTATTGCTGAGTTTCTAATGGAGAAAACATGCTAATTCTAATCTAATTCTAATATGGGGGCGATGTTTGGTTCTGTTGACTGTTGTTGGATTTTTATCTTATTTTGACATCTGAATTATTTTTTTTTTTTTTTTTTTAATAATTGGTCTTCTAATTTTGATTTTTGAAATGCTTATGCTGTACCTATATTATATTTAAATGTATTTAATGCAATCGTTGACAAATGAAGTTCAATTAATTTTAATTTTTTTATGTGTTTATTAATTATCAGTTACAATTAATTTGATCAAATGTTATTATAATACATATTTGTACGCCGTAAAGGTAAAACATGACTGTGATCCTTTCTGCAATGTACTTAACATCTTGCATGCTTTGTGTGTGCTTACTCATGTTTCTGACAAATAAATGAACTATGAACTAAGCTCCATGTAAAATACTGGTTTTCGGTTACATGATGCTTGCTAGGTAGGTAGGTAGGTACAGGCAAGAAATAAAACGAAAAAGTTTTAATTTTTGTTTTTTCTTGATCAGGTTGGTACATCGCTATGACTTGAATAGGGCGGAGGTTAAAACTATACTTATATCTATAACGATAGCTGCGTTACATTTCATATTTATGAAACACAGCTATCTTTTGTTGGAGCACGTTCAGGCGCGGATCCAAGTCCAAGGGAGAAGTTCACAGGACCAGAATTTCTAAACCAAGGATTGACCTTGACCCTCCGTATTGTAGTAGTCTTCTGATCCCCTCCATTTGTATCCGTACCTGCCCTATTAGCTCCCTGTACAAAGATCAAAGTGTCCTTAAAAATATGTTGCTCACATATTTCTGAAGAAGACTTTAATATTCAAGAATACCAGAAACGATGCGAATTTTCGTTTCTGGTATCCCTAAAGAGGTAAATACCAGTAACTTTTTATCTGCAAAAAGTTAGTAATATATACCTCATTACATATGTATGTACTGTCGTAGGTATATAAGGCGGCAGTGCATACATATCTACGCAAATGAGGTTTTAAGTTAAAAACCTCAAATGTGGAGATACGTCAGAGCCTCGTTGGTTGGCAGCAGGGTGCACCGCGGGCAGGTGAGGTTGACTTTGGCTCTGTAGATGTTGGCAGGGCCACTTACACCCCGTGAAGAAGGGTCGAGTTGGGTTGGGAGGTTGCAGGCTGCAGCGTGTCGGCTGTGGTTCGTTGACGCTGCTTTTAACAGGGACCTGAAATGCGAAAAACGTAACTTTAAAAAAGGTAATGCAGAGTGACTTCGAATTTCGAACACATTTGGCTTCTGGCACAGGGCCTGTGTGGTGTTGTATGTCATTATGGCTTAGTCCCTTTACAGTTAGGATGTGCGACTTCCAGCAGTGACAAATAATGACAATCCTGTTGGATGAAGTCATCATCTGCATCGCCTATTCCCAACAGGCAGCTGTATGACGTGACATGTCCAAGTCACGTTTCTGTGAGAGAGACAAACATATATCTTACCTGCTCGTACTGCCAGAAGACGTCCATCATCTGGTCCTCGTAGTGGACCGCGAGGGTCCCAACGAGGGCGAGGCTTTATCTGTCACCTTGCATTTATAGAGCTGCACGGGTCTGTTGCCGCTTGGATGTGATTGTTAGATGGGGCTGTTGGTTACATTTGTGATATTGTAATGAACCACAAGATGGCGCCGTGAGCCAAGAGAACCATGCAGCACTATTAGCCACTCTTCAAACAACTTTAGTACTGAGTGTATTAATTAAAATAGTTTTGAAATAGTTTGCTTTTACTCTACCTGAACTGAAGTCGTCTCCAGATATGACGCTCAGCCTCCACGATCTGAAATAACAGAACAATGTTTTTTTTAGTTTACTTAGTAGAACAAACGGTGAAGGAAAATGTCGTCAGGAAAGTATTGAGTATGAATGTGGACGGCTATAAGAGAAGAGGACCAAAGAAACGATGAATGGACTGTGTGAAGGATGATATGGCAAGTAGTGTCCGACCGAAAGATCGGTTTCCAACCTGCCGAAACTACGACCTAAAGTGTATTGAGGAGTTCTCGCGCTGTGACCGGTCATGTTCGGCGGCCGGCGAGTTCAATTCCATCCAAGCGACGAAGACATTTTGCCGCGTCCACGTGCCTAATCATATCGTGACTTGCTTGTGTTTGCAGTTCGTTTTTCTTGTTGTGAGTTTTCGTGTTATTTATTTTGAACTCGGTAAGTTTTATCACGTGATATAGCATAACAGTAGGTAGCAAACATCAAAAAATAATTCAATATAACAAACTAATACATAGATTATAGTAGAATCAAGTTTAACCTAACTATCTAAATATTTTTTTGGTTAATTTAACTCTCTCGCTAATGCTATACCTAAACAAACATTAGTTAGTTACTTGGTACTTACTATAATGCATTAGCGGTGATAATATTATGGATTCAGAGTTTCAAAGTTCATTTTAATTAACGTTTTCTTTATTTTTCCTTCAAAATATGATCCTTGTGAGGAAGTTTCGGTTGCGGTATCGGTTTCGATGGAAAAAAGGCAATTTCGGTCGGAAACTATTGGCAAGAAAGAAGGTGTATGATGAGATGACGAGTATTAGAGAAGTATGGAAGTAGAAAACAGGCTGAACTGACCCTAAATTAATTGGGATAAGGGCAAGAGAATGATGACTCGGTACAGCATTAATAGTATGTCTTCCTGACCATTTCGGTCATGGCGACTATTCTTAGCGAAGACAAGTCATCGACGCAGGAAATATTGCTCAACAAGTGTGCGCGCAAACACGGGTACACACTCGTGTCCCTAACTTTCATAGTACTATGGGACGACAATCCGACTCGGCCGGGGATAGTTCAGGCACAGACCAGCACCTTTACATCCGAGGCACGGTGGCCATCTCCCAAACTCGGGGCTGCTATTGAAACTTAAAAAAAAAAACTCAAAACTCAAAGCATTTATTTCAATTAGACCATCACAGGCACTTTTGAATGTCAAATAAAACAAAAAAGCTTAGCTACAGTCACCGTCACAAGGCATAATAACTTGAGAAAGTGCTGTAGTTGCACATTCCAAATCGTAGATCCATGATTGTTTCTATTTTTTTTTATTTACCACCTGTAAGGGTATATTATGGATATAGCAATAAACGATTTGATTTGATTTGATTTGATTTAGGCCTGTCTGGGGTCGAACCAGAACTTGACCTACCATCTGACTGAATATATATTCCTTTCACGACCACGAGAATATCTTAATAAACTACCAGACAAGTCATAAAGGTAGTATTAGGATCACAGAATATGGAACCGCCACGCCCGGCAGCGTCTAGAAACGGCAATACTAATAAAATTCGAAGCACCGAAAGTGTGTTGAGAACCTACTCGACTCAAACACAAAGCATTTATTTCAAATGGACTCGGTACAAGGACTTTTGAATTGTCAATAACAAGAAGATGAAGCTTCAGGCCAGTCGCAAGGCATATTAATTATTGTGGAAGGGCTGTAACATAACATCACGCCTGTAATCGCCGAAAGGTTAGCAGAGTTGTCCTTAATTATAGAAGACCCACATTTTGTCAGTTATGTTTAAGTCCCATGTACTAGGGGGCGAGCCTTGTCATCAAATCCACGCTCCGTGGCTGCTACTGACAAATTCTTAATGGTAAAACCCAATAATACTTTGACCGACCCGGGGAATCGAACCCAGGACCTCATGGTCAGCAGTCGTGCTTACGACCACTAGTCCTTCGAGGCTGTTGAAAGGACTTAGTGGGGATGGGGTAGTTGCCCATTTAAAAGTGAAGAATGGGCAAAATACTTCTGTTACTGACCCATTTCCGAACCGTCAGTATCTACATGTCATTAGTGTCTAGGTGAGAGTAAACGGTCACACGCTCGGTCTGTGTGTCAAGTGTTGATAATACGCCTCCAGCAGCACTCGGGTTGGCTCCGTACGTTTTGGAGAATTTCAAAATAAAACAAAAGAAATACCATAACCTAACTTATAATTATACTTATATCAAAAAGGTGTTACATCATTCAATATTGTAGTATTCCTAAGTAACAATAATTAGTCAATGTCTGTTTGTCTGTCTGATTAATAAATCTTTTATTTTTTTATAAGAATATAAAATTATCTTAACCTAGCTTATGTACTAAAGATAGAATTTGGGACCAGTTCTTTCTACTCGTTTCTCCTTCTTCCATCTCCCAGATCCTGAGTCTTCTAGACCTGGGATTCGCCAGGGCCTCGTTGGTGAAGTCAGCAGGGTGCACCGCGAGCAGGTGAGGTTGACTTTGGCTCCGCAGGTGGTGGTGGAGCCACTTACACCCCATCGGTGGTGTCTTGATATGGCTCAAAATGAGTTTCCCCAACGTTTGAAATCTGCGTTTGTTTCGGTGTTTCTTCTCGGAGTGAACCGTCGCGTCGCAAGTAGCCGTGACATCACCTGTAGATTAAAAAAAAAATATTGTAAAACCAAGAAATTTATTTTAATTAATACACACAGTACAAAAGTTGTTTGGAGAGCGCCTACGGGATTCGCACTGATTGTCGAATGTCATTTTTGCGAAGGCTATTTCTACAACGACGTATCGTCGAAGAGCTGTATAACCGCCGGGTAATTTGATCGATGGTCCATTTCATCGAATAGCTATAGATTCACATCCCTATGTAGTCGATCGTGTATTACTTCTAGAGCTGCGTTAATCATATCACAAGTTCTTACCTATTTCTGATACTAGTGTAGATTAACAAGATTTTGAGCCATCAATGATCTTTATGCTTAAATAATTGACCAGTTATCGACCTTCATCGAAAGTTACTTAAGTTAATATAGTCCCATTTTCCGGAATTCAGGCATAACAGCCATTCTCGACGGAGGTCAGCTCTCGACGCGGGAGAGAACGCAGTGCACAGTCGCACTCTCTCTCTCACACTCATGTTCTGATGGCATGGCCGTCCAACTCGTCTGGAGACGGATGAGGTGCAGTACGGCCTTTATGCCTTTACTTTTTTTTGTTTTTTATTTTGTTTTTAGGATGGGAAATCATCAAATGACCCCCCCCCGTTCAGAGCGGAGCGGAAGGGAGTGTCAGACTTGTACTGACTAAAACCCATCCATGTTCCTTCTTTGCCCTTCGTGTTCCAGGGCTACGGTATCTCTTTCGAACAGTCCCGCACACTCCCTTTATGCCTGGAGGCTTGATTTATACTTGAGTATATATTTTTATACATTATTTTCTTACTGGTGTGTGCTCGCTGACCTGTGGCGATAATTTAATGTAATGGTTTATTTCTTAATATTATCTTACACACTATTGTATAGAATCTGGTTCTTCTAAGCTAGCAGACAGATGTGTTGCTGGGGAGTTTGTTCCACCTCTTCTTCTTCCCAGCTAAAACTCTAGGAAGGGTCCAAGAGCGGTCGTTTCGGGGGACTGTCTCTTTTAACCTTTGACGTTTACAAAGCGTGATTTCTCAGCCTAATGATAATAATGGCTTTTGATTTTTGGGACTCCCTTTCGCACCGCCCAGAGCGGGGGGGGAGGGGGGGGGTTATTTTCTGATTTCCCATAAAAAAAAAAATAAAGGCATAAAGGCCGCACTTCACCTCATCTGTCTCCAGACGAGTTGGACAACCCTGTCATAAGAATATGAGTGTATGAGACTGAGTGCGACTGTGCATTATGTTATCTCCCGCATCGATAGCTGCTCCGTCGAGATTGGATGTTATGCCTGAATTTCGTTAAATGGGACTATACAACCTAAAGAAACTTTCGATGGAAATTGATAACCGGTCATTTATTAAGCTTAAAGATCATGGATGGTCCAAAATCTTATAATCTACACTAATATTAGGAAGAGGTCAGAACTTGTGATATACTTAACGCAGCCCTAAAAATAATACACTATCTACTACACAGGGGTGTGAATCTATAGCTATTCGATGAAATGGACCATCGATCAAATAACCCAACGGCTAGACAACTCTTTGACGATACGCCATTGTTGAAGCGGGCTTCACAAAAATGTCTTTCGATAACCAGTACGAATCCCATAAAAAGTAAAAGAAGATGACGTATAAAAGGCGGTGTCTCACTACGTAAGGTTTGTGTAAGTAAGAGAGAGAGACATACATATCTCTTACCTGCTCATACTGCCGAAGACATCCATCATCTTATCCTCGTAGTACACTGTGCCTAGGAAAGCAAGTTAAGCCGTTACTCCCCGCTGTCATCGTTTATCTTTGACAGTCTTTAGGTGCAGGTCATGAGAAAACCGAAAGCCGAAAGCCTTACCACCAGTCTTACCCAGTGACTGTGTTGCAATGCTCGCAGAACGGATGGCCGATGGGGCCGAAAAGATCTGGAGTGGCGACCGCGAACCGGAAGACGCTGCGTTGGAGGGCCTCCCACTAGATGGACCGATGACCTGGTGAAGGTTGCAGGGATCCGCTGGATGCTAGTCACACGGGACCGGTCAATGTGGCGACACTTGGGGGAGGCCTATGTCCAGCAGTGGACGTCTTTCGGCTGAAATGATGATGACGATGATGTGTTGCAGAGCTCCATGTAAAATACTGGTATTCAGCTGCATCTGGTAAGACTGGGAGGCGACCCCAACATAGTTGGGAAAAGTTAGGCAACTGATGTGACGTGACATGTCCTGCTCAGGTTTCTGTGAGAGAGACAAACATATCTCTTACCTGCTCGTGCTGCCGACGACATCCATCATCTGGTCATCGTAGTGGACCGCGAGGGTCCCAACGAGGTCGAGGGTTTTATCTGTCACCTTGCATTTATGGTGCTGCACGGGTCTGTTGCCGCTTGGATGTGAATATCACACGTTGGTTAACATTTGTGATATTGCAATGAACCACAAGATGACGCCGTGAGCCAAGAGAACCATGCAGCTCTATATCATAGCCACTCTCCAAACAACAACTTACAACTTTAGTACTGTGTGTATTAGTTAAAATAAATCTATTTGTTTTGCAATAGTTTTTCTTAGTACAACAAACGGTGGACGAAAATGTCGTCAGGAAAGTATTGAGTATGAATGTGGACGGCTATAAGAGAAGAGGACCAAAGAAACGATGAATGGACTGTGTGAAGGATGATATGGCAAGTAGTGTCCGACCGAAAGATCGGTTTCGGTCAAGTTTCGGCAAAAAAGCGGGTTTCGGTGGCCAACCTGCCGAAACTACGACCGAAAGTGTATTGAGGAGTTCTCGCGCTGTGACCGGCCATGTTCGGCGGCCGGCGAGTTCAATTCCATCCAAGCGACGAAGACATTTTGCCGCGTCCACGTGCCTAATCATATCGTGACTTGCTTGTGTTTGCAGTTCGTTTTTCTTGTTGTGAGTTTTCGTGTTATTTATTTTGAACTCGGTAAGTTTTATCACGTGATATAGCATAACAGTAGGTAGCAAACATCAAAAAATAATTCAATATAACAAACTAATACATAGATTATAGTAGAATCAAGTTGAACCTAACTATCTAAATATTTTTTTGGTTAATTTAACTCTCTCGCTAATGCTATACCTAAACAAACATTAGTTAGGTACTTGGTACTTACTATAATGCATTAGCGGTGATAATATTATGGATTCAGAGTTTCAAATGTCATTTTAATTAACGTTTTCTTTATTTTTCTTTCAAAAAATGATCCTTGTAAGGAAGTTTCGGTTGCGGTATCGGTTTCGATGGAAAAAAAACAATTTCGGTCGGAAACTATTGGCAAGAAAGAAGGTGTATGATGAGATGACGAGTATTAGAGAAGTATGGAAGTAGAAAACAGGCTGAACTGGCCCTAAATAAATTGGGATAAGGGCAAGAGAATGACGACTCGGTACAGCATTAATAGTATGTCTTCCTGACCATTACGGTCATCGCGACTATTCTTAGCGAAGACAAGTCATCGACTCAGGAAGTATCGCTGCACAAGTGGGCGCGCAAACACAGGTACACACTCTTTTCCCTAACTTTCATAGTCCTATGGGACGACAATCCGACTCGGCCGGGGATAGTTCAGGCACAGACCAGCACCTTTACATCCGAGGCACGGTGGTGACATGCCGCCATCTCCCAAACTCGGGGCTGCTATTGAAACTTAAAAAAAAAAAAGACTCAAAACTCAAAGCATTTATTTCAATTAGACAGGCACTTTTGAATGTCAAATAAAACAAAAAAAAAGCGAAGCTACAGTCACAGTCACAAGGCATAATAATTTGAGAAAGTACTGTAGTTGCACATTCCAAAGCGTAGATCTCTATGGAGAAGAATGGGCAAGAAACTCCATGGACAGTCTTTTAAATCAAAATATTCTTACAAAATCTTGGTTACATCAGGTCATGTTGAGATTATACATATATATGAGAACGATGTAGTGTGCACATTAAGAGCGTCCAGAGTAAAAGATAAAAACAACAATGAAAATATAAAGCAATTAGAATAAACCGTGGCAGCTAAAAGATCACCAGTCCCAATAATATAACCTAATATAAATAAACTTAACTTCTAATAACCTAATAGCTGATATACCTTTACCGAACATCGTCCATGCTCAACAGTCATCAGAAATTTGGCTGTAGTCGCTCGGAGTCTGAATCTTTGTTCGGTTGATGGCAATAGCTGCGCCCGCCATCTCATGACACTTAAACATAACTGGCAAATGTGGGCCTGTGTACTCCAGGTACACCTCTTCCTAATACTTCAGGGAGAACAGGCGTGATGATTCGTTATGTTATGTGTATTATTTTGAAGTAGAAAATAGATAAACACTCACCTTCATTTGTAGCAGTACTATAGGGCTCCTAAACCTCGCTTAAACTCGAAGGACACGTTCATGACCGCACCAACAACGATACCAGGACTCTGAAACAGTTAAAACAATACAATTTAGAAAGCTGCTTAACGGCTTGCTCGCGAGCTGCACGCTCAGGTGACACACGTGTTGCTACAGCGACTGCGGAGACAATAAATGAAAGAGATCGCTTACAGCAAGCCGCGCGTCACGGCGACGACGGTGCTGACGCGAAACAAATGACGAACACGCGTGTCGCTTGACGCAAGTGGCTACCTGAGCTTGTGAACGGCCCTCACGCCCACCACACATTCTCACACTTGCATTGTCCTGACTTAGCATAACACGCTGTAGAAATGGCGAGGTGGTAGAAAAAATATCAACTCATATAACCCTATTGGAAGTAACATCTTCGCCCTCTTCAACGTTAATAGCTGTTCACCCCTAAGATCTACAGCCGTACTCGTTGGTCTATAAACCAATGAGGAAAGAGAATGACGTAACACTTTTATTGATTCTAGAAACACGCCCACTTCTTACGCCTCACCCCGCTCCTCTCTGTGCTCCCCCGCTACTGTCAACTACGTTTTCACGATAATTTTGTTAATCAGTCATCTAGCTTAAGGTACACAAAAATTCGACGACGGCGACGTGTATAAGCGTTTGTACAAAGCAATTAACAGAATAAATATCATTTAGCCATCTGATCATTTAATTTTAAAAATCTTTTTTTCTGGCAGACAACACACACCACTGCGCCTTTCATAATAAGGATGCACTAATATGGAAGCTCCAAAAAAGAGATGAAATCCTATCAGACGCACGGCTTGTCTCAAATAACTCCTCACTCGGCCAAGTTCGCAGTACCAAGCGTTTCTGATCAAGTGTTACGTTATAAATGATTAGATAGGTACTAGTCAGAACGTTCATAATAGTGTTAACAGATTTTTAGTTTGGAAAGAAATACTGAATCACTTACCTCCATCTTTAACTCTGAGACACACATTGCACCAGGGCTCCAGCTCCCGGAGCCCCGGTAGCGGCTCAAAGCACCAACACGTGAAGCGCGGCAGACGGCGGGTGTCGCACTGCGGCATTGCACAAAGGAAGTCTAGTCTAGGAAAGTCTCGCTGCACTGCGCAGGTCACTAAGTATTGACTTCGATGTGTGCTATACGATGCAGTTATTATTTATTTCTACGCCCAATGCTATTTGCATGCTTAAAAAATTTACTTTAACGCCATCTGTGGATTAAACCAGGAACCAACTGTCGGGGAGTATGGATGCATTTGACAATGCAGTCAGGCTATACCGGTGCGGTATAACGGTGCATGACAAAGCGGTATGAACAGTGAAACTGACAGATGGCATTACATCATGGATTTATATCTTGTTGTCCAGCTAACTAGTCAGGTAATGGAAGATCTGGTCTGTAAGTCTAGTTTGGGGGCAATAAGATGAAATTAATAATCTGATAAAATTAATTTTAAGCTAGTCCTCAGGACCGCAATGATTAACAGAAGCCTCCCACCGCTCCTTCCACTTGCCCCACTCCATTATGGTTAGGAGCCAATATCTCTTAGAAAAAGACAAGTTAAGTTCGTCCCTCCAACTGTTTCTTTTAGTAACATAATCAGTATGTTCCCGCAACCTAAGCCTCGTCTATGTAAGAGAGCGTGCAGTTGTGACTGTAGGACATGCTGTTTTCGTCACGATGTTTTTCTTCACGTTTTGAGAGCAATGGTGATGGAGTTAGTAACACTAAGTGCACGTCTGGGTTTGAACCAGAATCCGTAAGTTGGCTTATCAACATCTGATTGAAAATTCCTTCAATTGACTTTTAGGTACACAAGAATAGTTATTTCAGCTGTCAGCAAGTCATAAAAGTAGTATTAGGATAACAGAGTACGGAATCGTTACGTCGGCAGCGTCTGAAAACTGTAGTACTAATAAAACTCGTGCACTGAAAGTGTATTGAGTAAAAAACTTAAGTCATTGTCTCTTTTAAGCCGTCAGTTTCTACACGACATTGATGTCGTAACTAGTGCGAGTAAACGCTTGGTCTGTATGTAAAGTGTTGACAATGCCGCCTGTAGCAGCGGCCGCCGAATCGTTTCCTTGTGTTTCAGGTAATTTCAATATAAAACCAAGTAAAACCTAACCTAAGACTTATATTTAAAAACAATATTAATGTGTATTATTGGTACCTACTTAATGTGTGTTATCTGCTTTTTCTTAGAAGAATATAAAATTATCTTAAGCTAGCTTATGTACTAAATACAAAATTTATGTATTAATATTAGACACATAAGGACACATATCTACACAAATATACGTGGCTCACTACTACTTCCAGGTCCTTGGTCCTATAGTCTTGACCCAAGACCTGGTATTCGCCAGAGCCTCGTTGGTGAAGTCAGCAGGGTGCGCCGCGGGCAGGTGAGGTTGGCTTTGGCTCTGCAGGTGGTGGTAGAGCCACTTACACCCCATCTATGGGGTCTTATGACATGGCTAGCAGTGAGTTCCATAACGATGCAAAATTGACTTTCTTCAGTATCTTCGCCTTCCTTGCGACGCTTAAGAATTGTGAAGCTTTTAGTTATGAGGAACAGAGTAAGAAGTTCCTCATTCTCCATTGTAAAAGCAGGATCCTCCAACAAGATGAGACCTATCTGATGGGATATTGCTAGACGGTTGTTGTCCGGATTCTGTGTAAGTTGATGTGATGCGTAGTTCCTATATGGTGTTATAGATGTCGCCATAAAACTTTTATGACAGTCTAATGTATAGTCACTCATTCTCTTGCTCTTATACCTACCTATTTATTCGGGGTCATCGCAGCATGTCTTGTGGTTCTTTAGTTCTCTATTAGTCATCATCAGTAGAAAGCCATACATCGTTTCTTTTTTCTTGTTCTTTTCTTGCCTCACAATGACTGCAGGTTGACCATCAACTGTGATTGTTCCTCCTGGTACTTTGCACGGTGAGACAGCTCAGCAGCACTGGTGACTCCATTCATACGACGCGTTATTGTTTGGCAGACTCACTTCATTATACTGGACAGGCCCTCTCAACAAATCTGTGTGGTTCTCTCATCTAAAGACCGTCTCAGACACTACTCTGCATGCTCGTCACATGATCCGACCAAGATAAAGTCTAGACTTTAAAATACCTCTGCGTTTATTTCGCTGTTTCTTCTCTAGAGTGTACCGTCGCGTGGCAAGTTGCCGTGACATCACCTGTAGAATAAAAACAAATTATTGTAAAACCGAGAAATTTATTTTAAATAATATCCTCAGTGCAAAAGTTGTTTGAAGAGCGCCTACGGGATTACGAATCGCGTAGAATGTCATTTTTACGAAGGCTATTTCTACAACGACGTATTGCCGAAGAGCTGTATAACCGCAGGGTTATTTGACCGACTGTCTATTTCACTGAACAGCCACAGGGCCAAACCCCAAAGTACTCAATGGTACCTTTTTTCGAAAGCAACAAATCTGCATGAAACGAAAATTTAAAAAATCTGCACAAGTGTGTGCGCAAACACAGGTACACTCTCCCTTCCCTGATTCTCATTTTCCGATGGGACGACAAGCCGACACAGCCGGAGAGAGTTCAGGACTAGACCACCTTTACATCCGAGGCACGGGGGTGCCAAACTTTGGACTGCTATTGAGAAACTTCCAATGAGAAATGTAATACCTGATACCTTTCCCAAATAAGGAATCGAATCAAAGGCCTATGCTTTACAGTCGGCTTGCAACCGCAAGACCTTAGTTTATTCCAACAGGAATTTCTCTGTAGCCTTGGGGCTTGAATCTATGCCCGCTTAATTGCAATAGGTGCTCCCCCATCTCATGGGACTTAAACACAAACGGTAAAAGTGGGCCTGTGTCCTCTAGGTACACCTCTGCCTTATACATAGGAGAAAACAAGCGTGATGATTCGTTATGTTACGTGTACTATGTTGAAGTAGATAATATATAAACACTCACCTCATTTGTAGCAGTACTATAGGGCTCCTGAGCCTCGCTTAAGCTCGAATGACCAGTTCTTGACCACACCAACAACGATACCAGGAGTCTGAAACAGTTAAAACAATACAATTTAGAAAGTTGCTTAACCGCGTGCTCGCGAGCTGCACGCTCAGGCGACACGCGTGTTGCTACAGCGAATGCGGAGACAATAAATGAAAGAGATCGCTTACAGCAAGCCGCGCGTCACGGCGACGACGGTGCTGACGCGAAACAAATGACGAACACGCGTGTCGCTTGACGCAAGTGGCTACCTGAGCTTGTGAACGGCCCTCACGCGCCGGCCACACATTCTCACACTTGCATTGTCCTGACTTAGCATAACACGCTGTAGAAATGGCGAGGTGGTAGAAAAAATATCAACACATAAAACCCTATTGGATGTAACATCTTCGCCCTCTTCACCGTTAATAGCTTTTCACCCCTAAGATCTACAGCCGTAATCGTTGGTCTATAAACCAATGAGGAAAGAGAATGATGTTTCACTTGTATTGATTGAAACACGCCCACTTCTTAGGTTCAAAATAATTTTGTTTATAAGCAGTCCTCTAGTTTTACAAAAAATGTCGACAAACCAATTTACAAAATAACAAATAGGCCTCGGCGGTAATACAAAAAAAATCGTAAAAATAAAATATACTGACAGACAACACACAACACTGCGTCTAGAAAATATAGAAGGATTTATAATTCAACTCCAAAATGGAATGAAATCCCATTGGACGCACCGTGGACGCGTGGCCTGTCTCAAATAACACCAGCCTTTTTTTTTTTTTTTTTTTAGGATGGGAAATCATCAAATGACCCCTCCCGCTCTGGGCGGAGCGGAAGGGAGTGTCAGACTTGTACTGACTAAAACCCATCCATGTTCCTTCTTTGCCCTTTGTGTTCCAGGGCCGCGGTATCTCTTTCGAACAGTCCCGCAGCCCTGGCAGGCATCGGCCCGTGCGGACCCCTACGTGGTTGCTGACATCTCTTTGAGGCGCGCGTGGAACACGAACGCGCCGTCGACACGGCCTGTCGTCATAAGACGGCCGGACGGCGAGCTAGCCCAAAACTCGCCATCCACAGGCCCGCGCCTACGGTGGCCGGGGGCCACCACGTGACCCCCGACGCCCAGGGCGTCTCCCGCGGCGGCTGGGACGTGAGGCTCTTTCCCTCTCACGTTCCGCCACCTCCTTCACTAGCATGACTGCTTCGCAGAAGGAGGTGACGGCTTCCCATTCCCTCTCGCTCCGGACCATGGCTTGAACCAGGGCCGGGCGCGAGAGGTCGCCGCCGCCAATCGCCTCTAAGAGGACACGGCGCTGCTCCGCCCAAGCAGGGCAGGCCTCCACAGTGTGCTGCACCGTGTCCTCCGGACGATCCTCACAGTGGAAACACCCAGGCGTTTCCTCCCGCCCGATTCGGTGCAGGAACCTCCCGAAACAACCGTGTCCGGTGAGGACCTGCGTCAGGCGGAAGGTGAGGGCGCCGTGGCGCCTCTCTAGCCACTCCTCAAAGAGGGGACTTATCGCCACTATGGTGGCGTGCCCTGAAATAACACCAGCCTAGTTCGCAGTTTTGCAGTCAAGTGTTTCTCATCAAGTGTTAAAAGAAATGATTACCAGTCCGGACGTTCACATCAGTATTTTAGTTTAGAAAGAAATCCTGAATCAAATCAAATCATTTATTTGATAATACCTATAGTTCTCCATATTCTACTGTCGTCGCTTGGGCATGCAAATTATACTCAATTCCAAATTAAAAAGGAATTAAAACAAAATATAATTATGTAAAAATTGAATTGATACTGAATAAAAATAAATGTCAAATCATTAGAATTACAAAAAAAAGTCGGACTAGTAACAGAAGTAAAATTATAATAATAATGTCAAAAAGAATAACAAGTATATCAATAAGAAAAAAGTATCAGAATAGTAACAGGTATGTCAATCATAATGAATCACTTACCGTCATCTTTAACTTTGAGACACGCATTGCACCAGGGCTCCAGCTCCCGGAGCCCCGGTAGCGGCTCAAAGCCCCAACACGTGAAGCGCGGCAGACGGCGGGTGTCGCACTGCGGCATTGCACAAAGGAAGTCTAGTCTAGAAAAGTATAGCTGCACTGCACAAGTCCCAGTCCGGCGATCAATACTTGCATTTGATAATGCATGTATCTAGGTATATCATCATCATCATCATCTGCCCAGCCTTTTCCCAACTATGTTGGGGTTGGCTTCCAGTCTAACCGGATGCAACTGAATACCAGTATTTAACATGGATCGACTGCCTATCGCCAGTTAGTACTGTAATACGATACTCCTTGGTAAGACTGGTTGTTAGACTTTGTTTTGGGCCACTGACTACCTAACGACTGTCAAAGATCTACAAATGACAGCCAGGACCAACGGCTTAAAGTGCTTTCCGAGGCACGGAGAAAACGGTATGTAATAGGTGATCACCCAGACCAACCTAGGCAAGCACGGCTTAACCGAAAGATCGACCCGAGCGGCTGTTATTATTAAGCCACGAGCTCCTCCTAACTACCATTGTATAGATCTCATGCAGCTTCAATTTTATCACGTTTTTTTCGAATTTGCAAAATTAAATTAAAATAAAAGATCCGGTGTTCCGGATCCGGAGTTCTGAAGTGGCGACCGCGAACCGGAAGACGCTGCGTTGGAAGGCCTCCCACTAGGTGGACCGATGATCTGGTGAAGGCTGCAGGGATCCGCTGGATGCGAGTCGCACGGGACCGGTCAATGTGGCGACACTTGGGGGAGGCTTATGTCTAGCAGTGGACGTCTTTCGGCTGAAATGATGATGATGATGATGAAGAAGAAGATCCGGATTTCCCGGACAACCCGCTGTCGCCTTGGTATGATGTTCGAAATCAAGAGGGTTATAGTCGTTTTTAACTACTATGAATTATCTATTATTAATAAGTATAAAAAAAAAAAAACAAAAAATGGATAAAAAGGTTCCGTAGCACCAAATAATTTAATAAAAAAACATTAAATGCTCATTCATAGGTCTATATAAAAATGTTAACCAAAAACAACTACTGCAGTTTCACGAAAAAGTCCCATATCTTATAGATCTTATTCAAATCAATTTTCGTTAAAAGTTTGTTTTTACGTTCTTCAAACCTAATTTTTTCAGTCTTTCCTCTTACTTAAGAAATTAAAGGAGATGACGGCACAGTCGCACAGTTCTTCTCCATAGAGATCTACGTTAGGGAATGGGCAACTACAGTACTTTCACAGTTTTTATGCCTTGTGACTGGGACTGTAGCTATTTTTAATTGTTGTCTTTGTTTCGACAATTCAAAAGTGCCTGTTACTGGCCTATTTGAAATAAATGCTTTGATTTGATATGATTTGATTTGTCGCGCAGGCGGCCTGGGGCACCGTTCATCATAATTTCTTTATATGTCCATGACATCTGTCATTTGGTGTGCTGTCGTTTTTCTGGTCTCTGATTTTAAGGTTTGAAATATTTTATTAGTACTACTAATTCAACTCGAAAATAGTTTATTGTAATTACGGATGGAGAATAGAGGAAAACAATTATTTTCGGAACCTCGATATAATTTTTAAGAGCTTTCGATACAGTTATATACTTAATTTTTTTAGGTTTTGATAATTTTTTCAACCTTCAGTTACATGTAGGTACGGAGGGCAACCCTATTGTTTTAATTCGTAATTTCACATCACTTTGTATAGTACTCCATAGAAGACACCTCCTCAAATTTCAACTGTCTCGGATTAAAATGGCTGTGACATACGGACGGTCAGACTAACAGACGGACAGGATGAATATAAAATGGTTCCGTTTTTTTGCCATTTGGCAATGGAACCCTAAAATCCGTAATAGGAAATATGGGTGTTTAGTTAGGACTAAGCTCCATGTAAAATACTGGTTTTCGGTTACATGATGCTTGCTGGGTAGGTAGGTACAGTCAAGAAATAAAACGAAAAAGTTTTAATTTTTGTTTTTTCTTGATCAGGTTGGTACATCGCTATGACTTGAATAGGGCGGAGGTTAAAACTATACTTATATCTATAACGATAGCTGCGTTACATTTCATATTTATGAAACACAGCTATCTTTTGTTGGAGCACGTTCAGGCGCGGATCCAAGTCCAAGGGAGAAGTTCACAGGATCAGAATTTCTAAACCAAGGATTGACCTTGACCCTCCGTATTGTAGTAGTCTTCTGATCCCCTCCATTTGTATCCGTACCTGCCCTATTAGCTCCCTGTACAAAGATCAAAGTGTCCTTAAAAATATGTTGCTCACATATTTCTGAAGAAGACTTTAATATTCAAGAATACGAGAAACGATGCGAATTTTCGTTACTGGTATCCCTAAAGAGGTAAATACCAGTAACTTTTTATCCGCAAAAAGTTAGTAATATATACCTCATTACATATGTATGTACTGTCGTAGGTATATAAGGCGGCAGTGCATACATATCTACGCAAATGAGGTTTTAAGTTAAAAACCTCAAATGTGGAGATACGTCAGAGCCTCGTTGGTTGGCAGCAGGGTGCACCGCGGGCAGGTGAGGTTGACTTTGGCTCTGCAGATGTTGGCAGGGCCACTTACACCCCGTGAAGAAGGGTCGAGTTGGGTTGGGAGGTTGCAGGCTGCAGCGTGTCGGCTGTGGTTCGTTGACGCTGCTTTTAACAGGGACCTGAAATGCGAAAAACGTAACTTTAAAAAAGGTAATGCAGAGTGACTTCGAATTTCGAACACATTTGGCTTCTGGCACAGTGCCTGTGTGGTGTTGTATGTCATTATGGCTTAGTCCCTTTACAGTTAGGATGTGCGACTTCCAGCAGTGACAAATAATGACAATCCTGTTGGATGAAGTCATCATCTGCATCGCCTATTCCCAACAGGCAGCTGTATGACGTGACATGTCCAAGTCACGTTTCTGTGAGAGAGACAAACATATATCTTACCTGCTCGTACTGCCAGAAGACGTCCATCATCTGGTCCTCGTAGTGGACCGCGAGGGTCCCAACGAGGGCGAGGCTTTATCTGTCACCTTGCATTTATAGTGCTGCACGGGTCTGTTGCCGCTTGGATGTGATTGTTAGATGGGGCTGTTGGTTACATTTGTGATATTGTAATGAACCACAAGATGGCGCCGTGAGCCAAGAGAACCATGCAGCACTATTAGCCACTCTTCAAACAACTTTAGTACTGAGTGTATTAATTGAAATAGTTTTGAAATAGTTTGCTTTTACTCTACCCGAACTGAAGTCGTCTCCAGATATGACGCTCAGCCTCCACGATCTGAAATAACAGAACAATGTTTTTTTTAGTTTACTTAGTAGAACAAACGGTGAAGGAAAATGTCGTCAGGAAAGTATTGAGTATGAATGTGGACGGCTATAAGAGAAGAGGACCAAAGAAACGATGAATGGACTGTGTGAAGGATGATATGGCAAGTAGTGTCCGACCGAAAGATCGGTTTCCAACCTGCCGAAACTACGACCTAAAGTGTATTGAGGAGTTCTCGCGCTGTGACCGGTCATGTTCGGCGGCCGGCGAGTTCAATTCCATCCAAGCGACGAAGACATTTTGCCGCGTCCACGTGCCTAATCATATCGTGACTTGCTTGTGTTTGCAGTTCGTTTTTCTTGTTGTGAGTTTTCGTGTTATTTATTTTGAACTCGGTAAGTTTTATCACGTGATATAGCATAACAGTAGGTAGCAAACATCAAAAAATAATTCAATATAACAAACTAATACATAGATTATAGTAGAATCAAGTTTAACCTAACTATCTAAATATTTTTTTGGTTAATTTAACTCTCTCGCTAATGCTATACCTAAACAAACATTAGTTAGTTACTTGGTACTTACTATAATGCATTAGCGGTGATAATATTATGGATTCAGAGTTTCAAAGTTCATTTTAATTAACGTTTTCTTTATTTTTCCTTCAAAATATGATCCTTGTGAGGAAGTTTCGGTTGCGGTATCGGTTTCGATGGAAAAAAGGCAATTTCGGTCGGAAACTATTGGCAAGAAAGAAGGTGTATGATGAGATGACGAGTATTAGAGAAGTATGGAAGTAGAAAACAGGCTGAACTGACCCTAAATTAATTGGGATAAGGGCAAGAGAATGATGACTCGGTACAGCATTAATAGTATGTCTTCCTGACCATTTCGGTCATGGCGACTATTCTTAGCGAAGACAAGTCATCGACGCAGGAAATATTGCTCAACAAGTGTGCGCGCAAACACGGGTACACACTCGTGTCCCTAACTTTCATAGTACTATGGGACGACAATCCGACTCGGCCGGGGATAGTTCAGGCACAGACCAGCACCTTTACATCCGAGGCACGGTGGCCATCTCCCAAACTCGGGGCTGCTATTGAAACTTAAAAAAAAAAACTCAAAACTCAAAGCATTTATTTCAATTAGACCATCACAGGCACTTTTGAATGTCAAATAAAACAAAAAAGCTTAGCTACAGTCACCGTCACAAGGCATAATAACTTGAGAAAGTGCTGTAGTTGCACATTCCAAATCGTAGATCCATGATTGTTTCTATTTTTTTTTATTTACCACCTGTAAGGGTATATTATGGATATAGCAATAAACGATTTGATTTGATTTGATTTGATTTAGGCCTGTCTGGGGTCGAACCAGAACTTGACCTACCATCTGACTGAATATATATTCCTTTCACGACCACGAGAATATCTTAATAAACTACCAGACAAGTCATAAAGGTAGTATTAGGATCACAGAATATGGAACCGCCACGCCCGGCAGCGTCTAGAAACGGCAATACTAATAAAATTCGAAGCACCGAAAGTGTGTTGAGAACCTACTCGACTCAAACACAAAGCATTTATTTCAAATGGACTCGGTACAAGGACTTTTGAATTGTCAATAACAAGAAGATGAAGCTTCAGGCCAGTCGCAAGGCATATTAATTATTGTGGAAGGGCTGTAACATAACATCACGCCTGTAATCGCCGAAAGGTTAGCAGAGTTGTCCTTAATTATAGAAGACCCACATTTTGTCAGTTATGTTTAAGTCCCATGTACTAGGGGGCGAGCCTTGTCATCAAATCCACGCTCCGTGGCTGCTACTGACAAATTCTTAATGGTAAAACCCAATAATACTTTGACCGACCCGGGGAATCGAACCCAGGACCTCATGGTCAGCAGTCGTGCTTACGACCACTAGTCCTTCGAGGCTGTTGAAAGGACTTAGTGGGGATGGGGTAGTTGCCCATTTAAAAGTGAAGAATGGGCAAAATACTTCTGTTACTGACCCATTTCCGAACCGTCAGTATCTACATGTCATTAGTGTCTAGGTGAGAGTAAACGGTCACACGCTCGGTCTGTGTGTCAAGTGTTGATAATACGCCTCCAGCAGCACTCGGGTTGGCTCCGTACGTTTTGGAGAATTTCAAAATAAAACAAAAGAAATACCATAACCTAACTTATAATTATACTTATATCAAAAAGGTGTTACATCATTCAATATTGTAGTATTCCTAAGTAACAATAATTAGTCAATGTCTGTTTGTCTGTCTGATTAATAAATCTTTTATTTTTTTATAAGAATATAAAATTATCTTAACCTAGCTTATGTACTAAAGATAGAATTTGGGACCAGTTCTTTCTACTCGTTTCTCCTTCTTCCATCTCCCAGATCCTGAGTCTTCTAGACCTGGGATTCGCCAGGGCCTCGTTGGTGAAGTCAGCAGGGTGCACCGCGAGCAGGTGAGGTTGACTTTGGCTCCGCAGGTGGTGGTGGAGCCACTTACACCCCATCGGTGGTGTCTTGATATGGCTCAAAATGAGTTTCCCCAACGTTTGAAATCTGCGTTTGTTTCGGTGTTTCTTCTCGGAGTGAACCGTCGCGTCGCAAGTAGCCGTGACATCACCTGTAGATTAAAAAAAAAATATTGTAAAACCAAGAAATTTATTTTAATTAATACACACAGTACAAAAGTTGTTTGGAGAGCGCCTACGGGATTCGCACTGATTGTCGAATGTCATTTTTGCGAAGGCTATTTCTACAACGACGTATCGTCGAAGAGCTGTATAACCGCCGGGTAATTTGATCGATGGTCCATTTCATCGAATAGCTATAGATTCACATCCCTATGTAGTCGATCGTGTATTACTTCTAGAGCTGCGTTAATCATATCACAAGTTCTTACCTATTTCTGATACTAGTGTAGATTAACAAGATTTTGAGCCATCAATGATCTTTATGCTTAAATAATTGACCAGTTATCGACCTTCATCGAAAGTTACTTAAGTTAATATAGTCCCATTTTCCGGAATTCAGGCATAACAGCCATTCTCGACGGAGGTCAGCTCTCGACGCGGGAGAGAACGCAGTGCACAGTCGCACTCTCTCTCTCACACTCATGTTCTGATGGCATGGCCGTCCAACTCGTCTGGAGACGGATGAGGTGCAGTACGGCCTTTATGCCTTTACTTTTTTTTGTTTTTTATTTTGTTTTTAGGATGGGAAATCATCAAATGACCCCCCCCCGTTCAGAGCGGAGCGGAAGGGAGTGTCAGACTTGTACTGACTAAAACCCATCCATGTTCCTTCTTTGCCCTTCGTGTTCCAGGGCTACGGTATCTCTTTCGAACAGTCCCGCACACTCCCTTTATGCCTGGAGGCTTGATTTATACTTGAGTATATATTTTTATACATTATTTTCTTACTGGTGTGTGCTCGCTGACCTGTGGCGATAATTTAATGTAATGGTTTATTTCTTAATATTATCTTACACACTATTGTATAGAATCTGGTTCTTCTAAGCTAGCAGACAGATGTGTTGCTGGGGAGTTTGTTCCACCTCTTCTTCTTCCCAGCTAAAACTCTAGGAAGGGTCCAAGAGCGGTCGTTTCGGGGGACTGTCTCTTTTAACCTTTGACGTTTACAAAGCGTGATTTCTCAGCCTAATGATAATAATGGCTTTTGATTTTTGGGACTCCCTTTCGCACCGCCCAGAGCGGGGGGGGAGGGGGGGGGTTATTTTCTGATTTCCCATAAAAAAAAAAATAAAGGCATAAAGGCCGCACTTCACCTCATCTGTCTCCAGACGAGTTGGACAACCCTGTCATAAGAATATGAGTGTATGAGACTGAGTGCGACTGTGCATTATGTTATCTCCCGCATCGATAGCTGCTCCGTCGAGATTGGATGTTATGCCTGAATTTCGTTAAATGGGACTATACAACCTAAAGAAACTTTCGATGGAAATTGATAACCGGTCATTTATTAAGCTTAAAGATCATGGATGGTCCAAAATCTTATAATCTACACTAATATTAGGAAGAGGTCAGAACTTGTGATATACTTAACGCAGCCCTAAAAATAATACACTATCTACTACACAGGGGTGTGAATCTATAGCTATTCGATGAAATGGACCATCGATCAAATAACCCAACGGCTAGACAACTCTTTGACGATACGCCATTGTTGAAGCGGGCTTCACAAAAATGTCTTTCGATAACCAGTACGAATCCCATAAAAAGTAAAAGAAGATGACGTATAAAAGGCGGTGTCTCACTACGTAAGGTTTGTGTAAGTAAGAGAGAGAGACATACATATCTCTTACCTGCTCATACTGCCGAAGACATCCATCATCTTATCCTCGTAGTACACTGTGCCTAGGAAAGCAAGTTAAGCCGTTACTCCCCGCTGTCATCGTTTATCTTTGACAGTCTTTAGGTGCAGGTCATGAGAAAACCGAAAGCCGAAAGCCTTACCACCAGTCTTACCCAGTGACTGTGTTGCAATGCTCGCAGAACGGATGGCCGATGGGGCCGAAAAGATCTGGAGTGGCGACCGCGAACCGGAAGACGCTGCGTTGGAGGGCCTCCCACTAGATGGACCGATGACCTGGTGAAGGTTGCAGGGATCCGCTGGATGCTAGTCACACGGGACCGGTCAATGTGGCGACACTTGGGGGAGGCCTATGTCCAGCAGTGGACGTCTTTCGGCTGAAATGATGATGACGATGATGTGTTGCAGAGCTCCATGTAAAATACTGGTATTCAGCTGCATCTGGTAAGACTGGGAGGCGACCCCAACATAGTTGGGAAAAGTTAGGCAACTGATGTGACGTGACATGTCCTGCTCAGGTTTCTGTGAGAGAGACAAACATATCTCTTACCTGCTCGTGCTGCCGACGACATCCATCATCTGGTCATCGTAGTGGACCGCGAGGGTCCCAACGAGGTCGAGGGTTTTATCTGTCACCTTGCATTTATGGTGCTGCACGGGTCTGTTGCCGCTTGGATGTGAATATCACACGTTGGTTAACATTTGTGATATTGCAATGAACCACAAGATGACGCCGTGAGCCAAGAGAACCATGCAGCTCTATATCATAGCCACTCTCCAAACAACAACTTACAACTTTAGTACTGTGTGTATTAGTTAAAATAAATCTATTTGTTTTGCAATAGTTTTTCTTAGTACAACAAACGGTGGACGAAAATGTCGTCAGGAAAGTATTGAGTATGAATGTGGACGGCTATAAGAGAAGAGGACCAAAGAAACGATGAATGGACTGTGTGAAGGATGATATGGCAAGTAGTGTCCGACCGAAAGATCGGTTTCGGTCAAGTTTCGGCAAAAAAGCGGGTTTCGGTGGCCAACCTGCCGAAACTACGACCGAAAGTGTATTGAGGAGTTCTCGCGCTGTGACCGGCCATGTTCGGCGGCCGGCGAGTTCAATTCCATCCAAGCGACGAAGACATTTTGCCGCGTCCACGTGCCTAATCATATCGTGACTTGCTTGTGTTTGCAGTTCGTTTTTCTTGTTGTGAGTTTTCGTGTTATTTATTTTGAACTCGGTAAGTTTTATCACGTGATATAGCATAACAGTAGGTAGCAAACATCAAAAAATAATTCAATATAACAAACTAATACATAGATTATAGTAGAATCAAGTTGAACCTAACTATCTAAATATTTTTTTGGTTAATTTAACTCTCTCGCTAATGCTATACCTAAACAAACATTAGTTAGGTACTTGGTACTTACTATAATGCATTAGCGGTGATAATATTATGGATTCAGAGTTTCAAATGTCATTTTAATTAACGTTTTCTTTATTTTTCTTTCAAAAAATGATCCTTGTAAGGAAGTTTCGGTTGCGGTATCGGTTTCGATGGAAAAAAAACAATTTCGGTCGGAAACTATTGGCAAGAAAGAAGGTGTATGATGAGATGACGAGTATTAGAGAAGTATGGAAGTAGAAAACAGGCTGAACTGGCCCTAAATAAATTGGGATAAGGGCAAGAGAATGACGACTCGGTACAGCATTAATAGTATGTCTTCCTGACCATTACGGTCATCGCGACTATTCTTAGCGAAGACAAGTCATCGACTCAGGAAGTATCGCTGCACAAGTGGGCGCGCAAACACAGGTACACACTCTTTTCCCTAACTTTCATAGTCCTATGGGACGACAATCCGACTCGGCCGGGGATAGTTCAGGCACAGACCAGCACCTTTACATCCGAGGCACGGTGGTGACATGCCGCCATCTCCCAAACTCGGGGCTGCTATTGAAACTTAAAAAAAAAAAAGACTCAAAACTCAAAGCATTTATTTCAATTAGACAGGCACTTTTGAATGTCAAATAAAACAAAAAAAAAAGCGAAGCTACAGTCACAGTCACAAGGCATAATAATTTGAGAAAGTACTGTAGTTGCACATTCCAAAGCGTAGATCTCTATGGAGAAGAATGGGCAAGAAACTCCATGGACAGTCTTTTAAATCAAAATATTCTTACAAAATCTTGGTTACATCAGGTCATGTTGAGATTATACATATATATGAGAACGATGTAGTGTGCACATTAAGAGCGTCCAGAGTAAAAGATAAAAACAACAATGAAAATATAAAGCAATTAGAATAAACCGTGGCAGCTAAAAGATCACCAGTCCCAATAATATAACCTAATATAAATAAACTTAACTTCTAATAACCTAATAGCTGATATACCTTTACCGAACATCGTCCATGCTCAACAGTCATCAGAAATTTGGCTGTAGTCGCTCGGAGTCTGAATCTTTGTTCGGTTGATGGCAATAGCTGCGCCCGCCATCTCATGACACTTAAACATAACTGGCAAATGTGGGCCTGTGTACTCCAGGTACACCTCTTCCTAATACTTCAGGGAGAACAGGCGTGATGATTCGTTATGTTATGTGTATTATTTTGAAGTAGAAAATAGATAAACACTCACCTTCATTTGTAGCAGTACTATAGGGCTCCTAAACCTCGCTTAAACTCGAAGGACACGTTCATGACCGCACCAACAACGATACCAGGACTCTGAAACAGTTAAAACAATACAATTTAGAAAGCTGCTTAACGGCTTGCTCGCGAGCTGCACGCTCAGGTGACACACGTGTTGCTACAGCGACTGCGGAGACAATAAATGAAAGAGATCGCTTACAGCAAGCCGCGCGTCACGGCGACGACGGTGCTGACGCGAAACAAATGACGAACACGCGTGTCGCTTGACGCAAGTGGCTACCTGAGCTTGTGAACGGCCCTCACGCCCACCACACATTCTCACACTTGCATTGTCCTGACTTAGCATAACACGCTGTAGAAATGGCGAGGTGGTAGAAAAAATATCAACTCATATAACCCTATTGGAAGTAACATCTTCGCCCTCTTCAACGTTAATAGCTGTTCACCCCTAAGATCTACAGCCGTACTCGTTGGTCTATAAACCAATGAGGAAAGAGAATGACGTAACACTTTTATTGATTCTAGAAACACGCCCACTTCTTACGCCTCACCCCGCTCCTCTCTGTGCTCCCCCGCTACTGTCAACTACGTTTTCACGATAATTTTGTTAATCAGTCATCTAGCTTAAGGTACACAAAAATTCGACGACGGCGACGTGTATAAGCGTTTGTACAAAGCAATTAACAGAATAAATATCATTTAGCCATCTGATCATTTAATTTTAAAAATCTTTTTTTCTGGCAGACAACACACACCACTGCGCCTTTCATAATAAGGATGCACTAATATGGAAGCTCCAAAAAAGAGATGAAATCCTATCAGACGCACGGCTTGTCTCAAATAACTCCTCACTCGGCCAAGTTCGCAGTACCAAGCGTTTCTGATCAAGTGTTACGTTATAAATGATTAGATAGGTACTAGTCAGAACGTTCATAATAGTGTTAACAGATTTTTAGTTTGGAAAGAAATACTGAATCACTTACCTCCATCTTTAACTCTGAGACACACATTGCACCAGGGCTCCAGCTCCCGGAGCCCCGGTAGCGGCTCAAAGCACCAACACGTGAAGCGCGGCAGACGGCGGGTGTCGCACTGCGGCATTGCACAAAGGAAGTCTAGTCTAGGAAAGTCTCGCTGCACTGCGCAGGTCACTAAGTATTGACTTCGATGTGTGCTATACGATGCAGTTGTTATTTATTTCTACGCCCAATGCTATTTGCATGCTTAAAAAATTTACTTTAACGCCATCTGTGGATTAAACCAGGAACCAACTGTCGGGGAGTATGGATGCATTTGACAATGCAGTCAGGCTATACCGGTGCGGTATAACGGTGCATGACAAAGCGGTATGAACAGTGAAACTGACAGATGGCATTACATCATGGATTTATATCTTGTTGTCCAGCTAACTAGTCAGGTAATGGAAGATCTGGTCTGTAAGTCTAGTTTGGGGGCAATAAGATGAAATTAATAATCTGATAAAATTAATTTTAAGCTAGTCCTCAGGACCGCAATGATTAACAGAAGCCTCCCACCGCTCCTTCCACTTGCCCCACTCCATTATGGTTAGGAGCCAATATCTCTTAGAAAAAGACAAGTTAAGTTCGTCCCTCCAACTGTTTCTTTTAGTAACATAATCAGTATGTTCCCGCAACCTAAGCCTCGTCTATGTAAGAGAGCGTGCAGTTGTGACTGTAGGACATGCTGTTTTCGTCACGATGTTTTTCTTCACGTTTTGAGAGCAATGGTGATGGAGTTAGTAACACTAAGTGCACGTCTGGGTTTGAACCAGAATCCGTAAGTTGGCTTATCAACATCTGATTGAAAATTCCTTCAATTGACTTTTAGGTACACAAGAATAGTTATTTCAGCTGTCAGCAAGTCATAAAAGTAGTATTAGGATAACAGAGTACGGAATCGTTACGTCGGCAGCGTCTGAAAACTGTAGTACTAATAAAACTCGTGCACTGAAAGTGTATTGAGTAAAAAACTTAAGTCATTGTCTCTTTTAAGCCGTCAGTTTCTACACGACATTGATGTCGTAACTAGTGCGAGTAAACGCTTGGTCTGTATGTAAAGTGTTGACAATGCCGCCTGTAGCAGCGGCCGCCGAATCGTTTCCTTGTGTTTCAGGTAATTTCAATATAAAACCAAGTAAAACCTAACCTAAGACTTATATTTAAAAACAATATTAATGTGTATTATTGGTACCTACTTAATGTGTGTTATCTGCTTTTTCTTAGAAGAATATAAAATTATCTTAAGCTAGCTTATGTACTAAATACAAAATTTATGTATTAATATTAGACACATAAGGACACATATCTACACAAATATACGTGGCTCACTACTACTTCCAGGTCCTTGGTCCTATAGTCTTGACCCAAGACCTGGTATTCGCCAGAGCCTCGTTGGTGAAGTCAGCAGGGTGCGCCGCGGGCAGGTGAGGTTGGCTTTGGCTCTGCAGGTGGTGGTAGAGCCACTTACACCCCATCTATGGGGTCTTATGACATGGCTAGCAGTGAGTTCCATAACGATGCAAAATTGACTTTCTTCAGTATCTTCGCCTTCCTTGCGACGCTTAAGAATTGTGAAGCTTTTAGTTATGAGGAACAGAGTAAGAAGTTCCTCATTCTCCATTGTAAAAGCAGGATCCTCCAACAAGATGAGACCTATCTGATGGGATATTGCTAGACGGTTGTTGTCCGGATTCTGTGTAAGTTGATGTGATGCGTAGTTCCTATATGGTGTTATAGATGTCGCCATAAAACTTTTATGACAGTCTAATGTATAGTCAACCTATTTATTCGGGGTCATCGCAGCATGTCTTGTGGTTCTTTAGTTCTCTATTAGTCATCATCAGTAGAAAGCCATACATCGTTTCTTTTTTCTTGTTCTTTTCTTGCCTCACAATGACTGCAGGTTGACCATCAACTGTGATTGTTCCTCCTGGTACTTTGCACGGTGAGACAGCTCAGCAGCACTGGTGACTCCATTCATACGACGCGTTATTGTTTGGCAGACTCACTTCATTATACTGGACAGGCCCTCTCAACAAATCTGTGTGGTTCTCTCATCTAAAGACCGTCTCAGACACTACTCTGCATGCTCGTCACATGATCCGACCAAGATAAAGTCTAGACTTTAAAATACCTCTGCGTTTATTTCGCTGTTTCTTCTCTAGAGTGTACCGTCGCGTGGCAAGTTGCCGTGACATCACCTGTAGAATAAAAACAAATTATTGTAAAACCGAGAAATTTATTTTAAATAATATCCTCAGTGCAAAAGTTGTTTGAAGAGCGCCTACGGGATTACGAATCGCGTAGAATGTCATTTTTACGAAGGCTATTTCTACAACGACGTATTGCCGAAGAGCTGTATAACCGCAGGGTTATTTGACCGACTGTCTATTTCACTGAACAGCCACAGGGCCAAACCCCAAAGTACTCAATGGTACCTTTTTTCGAAAGCAACAAATCTGCATGAAACGAAAATTTAAAAAATCTGCACAAGTGTGTGCGCAAACACAGGTACACTCTCCCTTCCCTGATTCTCATTTTCCGATGGGACGACAAGCCGACACAGCCGGAGAGAGTTCAGGACTAGACCACCTTTACATCCGAGGCACGGGGGTGCCAAACTTTGGACTGCTATTGAGAAACTTCCAATGAGAAATGTAATACCTGATACCTTTCCCAAATAAGGAATCGAATCAAAGGCCTATGCTTTACAGTCGGCTTGCAACCGCAAGACCTTAGTTTATTCCAACAGGAATTTCTCTGTAGCCTTGGGGCTTGAATCTATGCCCGCTTAATTGCAATAGGTGCTCCCCCATCTCATGGGACTTAAACACAAACGGTAAAAGTGGGCCTGTGTCCTCTAGGTACACCTCTGCCTTATACATAGGAGAAAACAAGCGTGATGATTCGTTATGTTACGTGTACTATGTTGAAGTAGATAATATATAAACACTCACCTCATTTGTAGCAGTACTATAGGGCTCCTGAGCCTCGCTTAAGCTCGAATGACCAGTTCTTGACCACACCAACAACGATACCAGGAGTCTGAAACAGTTAAAACAATACAATTTAGAAAGTTGCTTAACCGCGTGCTCGCGAGCTGCACGCTCAGGCGACACGCGTGTTGCTACAGCGAATGCGGAGACAATAAATGAAAGAGATCGCTTACAGCAAGCCGCGCGTCACGGCGACGACGGTGCTGACGCGAAACAAATGACGAACACGCGTGTCGCTTGACGCAAGTGGCTACCTGAGCTTGTGAACGGCCCTCACGCGCCGGCCACACATTCTCACACTTGCATTGTCCTGACTTAGCATAACACGCTGTAGAAATGGCGAGGTGGTAGAAAAAATATCAACACATAAAACCCTATTGGATGTAACATCTTCGCCCTCTTCACCGTTAATAGCTTTTCACCCCTAAGATCTACAGCCGTAATCGTTGGTCTATAAACCAATGAGGAAAGAGAATGATGTTTCACTTGTATTGATTGAAACACGCCCACTTCTTAGGTTCAAAATAATTTTGTTTATAAGCAGTCCTCTAGTTTTACAAAAAATGTCGACAAACCAATTTACAAAATAACAAATAGGCCTCGGCGGTAATACAAAAAAAATCGTAAAAATAAAATATACTGACAGACAACACACAACACTGCGTCTAGAAAATATAGAAGGATTTATAATTCAACTCCAAAATGGAATGAAATCCCATTGGACGCACCGTGGACGCGTGGCCTGTCTCAAATAACACCAGCCTTTTTTTTTTTTTTTTTTTAGGATGGGAAATCATCAAATGACCCCTCCCGCTCTGGGCGGAGCGGAAGGGAGTGTCAGACTTGTACTGACTAAAACCCATCCATGTTCCTTCTTTGCCCTTTGTGTTCCAGGGCCGCGGTATCTCTTTCGAACAGTCCCGCAGCCCTGGCAGGCATCGGCCCGTGCGGACCCCTACGTGGTTGCTGACATCTCTTTGAGGCGCGCGTGGAACACGAACGCGCCGTCGACACGGCCTGTCGTCATAAGACGGCCGGACGGCGAGCTAGCCCAAAACTCGCCATCCACAGGCCCGCGCCTACGGTGGCCGGGGGCCACCACGTGACCCCCGACGCCCAGGGCGTCTCCCGCGGCGGCTGGGACGTGAGGCTCTTTCCCTCTCACGTTCCGCCACCTCCTTCACTAGCATGACTGCTTCGCAGAAGGAGGTGACGGCTTCCCATTCCCTCTCGCTCCGGACCATGGCTTGAACCAGGGCCGGGCGCGAGAGGTCGCCGCCGCCAATCGCCTCTAAGAGGACACGGCGCTGCTCCGCCCAAGCAGGGCAGGCCTCCACAGTGTGCTGCACCGTGTCCTCCGGACGATCCTCACAGTGGAAACACCCAGGCGTTTCCTCCCGCCCGATTCGGTGCAGGAACCTCCCGAAACAACCGTGTCCGGTGAGGACCTGCGTCAGGCGGAAGGTGAGGGCGCCGTGGCGCCTCTCTAGCCACTCCTCAAAGAGGGGACTTATCGCCACTATGGTGGCGTGCCCTGAAATAACACCAGCCTAGTTCGCAGTTTTGCAGTCAAGTGTTTCTCATCAAGTGTTAAAAGAAATGATTACCAGTCCGGACGTTCACATCAGTATTTTAGTTTAGAAAGAAATCCTGAATCAAATCAAATCATTTATTTGATAATACCTATAGTTCTCCATATTCTACTGTCGTCGCTTGGGCATGCAAATTATACTCAATTCCAAATTAAAAAGGAATTAAAACAAAATATAATTATGTAAAAATTGAATTGATACTGAATAAAAATAAATGTCAAATCATTAGAATTACAAAAAAAAGTCGGACTAGTAACAGAAGTAAAATTATAATAATAATGTCAAAAAGAATAACAAGTATATCAATAAGAAAAAAGTATCAGAATAGTAACAGGTATGTCAATCATAATGAATCACTTACCGTCATCTTTAACTTTGAGACACGCATTGCACCAGGGCTCCAGCTCCCGGAGCCCCGGTAGCGGCTCAAAGCCCCAACACGTGAAGCGCGGCAGACGGCGGGTGTCGCACTGCGGCATTGCACAAAGGAAGTCTAGTCTAGAAAAGTATAGCTGCACTGCACAAGTCCCAGTCCGGCGATCAATACTTGCATTTGATAATGCATGTATCTAGGTATATCATCATCATCATCATCTGCCCAGCCTTTTCCCAACTATGTTGGGGTTGGCTTCCAGTCTAACCGGATGCAACTGAATACCAGTATTTAACATGGATCGACTGCCTATCGCCAGTTAGTACTGTAATACGATACTCCTTGGTAAGACTGGTTGTTAGACTTTGTTTTGGGCCACTGACTACCTAACGACTGTCAAAGATCTACAAATGACAGCCAGGACCAACGGCTTAAAGTGCTTTCCGAGGCACGGAGAAAACGGTATGTAATAGGTGATCACCCAGACCAACCTAGGCAAGCACGGCTTAACCGAAAGATCGACCCGAGCGGCTGTTATTATTAAGCCACGAGCTCCTCCTAACTACCATTGTATAGATCTCATGCAGCTTCAATTTTATCACGTTTTTTTCGAATTTGCAAAATTAAATTAAAATAAAAGATCCGGTGTTCCGGATCCGGAGTTCTGAAGTGGCGACCGCGAACCGGAAGACGCTGCGTTGGAAGGCCTCCCACTAGGTGGACCGATGATCTGGTGAAGGCTGCAGGGATCCGCTGGATGCGAGTCGCACGGGACCGGTCAATGTGGCGACACTTGGGGGAGGCTTATGTCTAGCAGTGGACGTCTTTCGGCTGAAATGATGATGATGATGATGAAGAAGAAGATCCGGATTTCCCGGACAACCCGCTGTCGCCTTGGTATGATGTTCGAAATCAAGAGGGTTATAGTCGTTTTTAACTACTATGAATTATCTATTATTAATAAGTATAAAAAAAAAAAAACAAAAAATGGATAAAAAGGTTCCGTAGCACCAAATAATTTAATAAAAAAACATTAAATGCTCATTCATAGGTCTATATAAAAATGTTAACCAAAAACAACTACTGCAGTTTCACGAAAAAGTCCCATATCTTATAGATCTTATTCAAATCAATTTTCGTTAAAAGTTTGTTTTTACGTTCTTCAAACCTAATTTTTTCAGTCTTTCCTCTTACTTAAGAAATTAAAGGAGATGACGGCACAGTCGCACAGTTCTTCTCCATAGAGATCTACGTTAGGGAATGGGCAACTACAGTACTTTCACAGTTTTTATGCCTTGTGACTGGGACTGTAGCTATTTTTCATTGTTGTCTTTGTTTCGACAATTCAAAAGTGCCTGTTACTGGCCTATTTGAAATAAATGCTTTGATTTGATATGATTTGATTTGTCGCGCAGGCGGCCTGGGGCACCGTTCATCATAATTTCTTTATATGTCCATGACATCTGTCATTTGGTGTGCTGTCGTTTTTCTGGTCTCTGATTTTAAGGTTTGAAATATTTTATTAGTACTACTAATTCAACTCGAAAATAGTTTATTGTAATTACGGATGGAGAATAGAGGAAAACAATTATTTTCGGAACCTCGATATAATTTTTAAGAGCTTTCGATACAGTTATATACTTAATTTTTTTAGGTTTTGATATTTTTTTCAACCTTCAGTTACATGTAGGTACGGAGGGCAACCCTATTGTTTTAATTCGTAATTTCACATCACTTTGTATAGTACTCCATAGAAGACACCTCCTCAAATTTCAACTGTCTCGGATTAAAATGGCTGTGACATACGGACGGTCAGACTAACAGACGGACAGGATGAATATAAAATGGTTCCGTTTTTTTGCCATTTGGCAATGGAACCCTAAAATCCGTAATAGGAAATATGGGTGTTTAGTTAGGACTAAGCTCCATGTAAAATACTGGTTTTCGGTTACATGATGCTTGCTAGGTAGGTAGGTACAGTCAAGAAATAAAACGAAAAAGTTTTAATTTTTGTTTTTTCTTGATCAGGTTGGTACATCGCTATGACTTGAATAGGGCGGAGGTTAAAACTATACTTATATCTATAACGATAGCTGCGTTACATTTCATATTTATGAAACACAGCTATCTTTTGTTGGAGCACGTTCAGGCGCGGATCCAAGTCCAAGGGAGAAGTTCACAGGATCAGAATTTCTAAACCAAGGATTGACCTTGACCCTCCGTATTCTAGTAGTCTTCTGATCCCCTCCATTTGTATCCGTACCTGCCCTATTAGCTCCCTGTACAAAGATCAAAGTGTCCTTAAAAATATGTTGCTCACATATTTCTGAAGAAGACTTTAATATTCAAGAATACGAGAAACGATGCGAATTTTCGTTACTGGTATCCCTAAAGAGGTAAATACCAGTAACTTTTTATCCGCAAAAAGTTAGTAATATATACCTCATTACATATGTATGTACTGTCGTAGGTATATAAGGCGGCAGTGCATACATATCTACGCAAATGAGGTTTTAAGTTAAAAACCTCAAATGTGGAGATACGTCAGAGCCTCGTTGGTTGGCAGCAGGGTGCACCGCGGGCAGGTGAGGTTGACTTTGGCTCTGCAGATGTTGGCAGGGCCACTTACACCCCGTGAAGAAGGGTCGAGTTGGGTTGGGAGGTTGCAGGCTGCAGCGTGTCGGCTGTGGTTCGTTGACGCTGCTTTTAACAGGGACCTGAAATGCGAAAAACGTAACTTTAAAAAAGGTAATGCAGAGTGACTTCGAATTTCGAACACATTTGGCTTCTGGCACAGGGCCTGTGTGGTGTTGTATGTCATTATGGCTTAGTCCCTTTACAGTTAGGATGTGCGACTTCCAGCAGTGACAAATAATGACAATCCTGTTGGATGAAGTCATCATCTGCATCGCCTATTCCCAACAGGCAGCTGTATGACGTGACATGTCCAAGTCACGTTTCTGTGAGAGAGACAAACATATATCTTACCTGCTCGTACTGCCAGAAGACGTCCATCATCTGGTCCTCGTAGTGGACCGCGAGGGTCCCAACGAGGGCGAGGCTTTATCTGTCACCTTGCATTTATAGTGCTGCACGGGTCTGTTGCCGCTTGGATGTGATTGTTAGATGGGGCTGTTGGTTACATTTGTGATATTGTAATGAACCACAAGATGGCGCCGTGAGCCAAGAGAACCATGCAGCACTATTAGCCACTCTTCAAACAACTTTAGTACTGAGTGTATTAATTGAAATAGTTTTGAAATAGTTTGCTTTTACTCTACCCGAACTGAAGTCGTCTCCAGATATGACGCTCAGCCTCCACGATCTGAAATAACAGAACAATGTTTTTTTTAGTTTACTTAGTAGAACAAACGGTGAAGGAAAATGTCGTCAGGAAAGTATTGAGTATGAATGTGGACGGCTATAAGAGAAGAGGACCAAAGAAACGATGAATGGACTGTGTGAAGGATGATATGGCAAGTAGTGTCCGACCGAAAGATCGGTTTCCAACCTGCCGAAACTACGACCTAAAGTGTATTGAGGAGTTCTCGCGCTGTGACCGGTCATGTTCGGCGGCCGGCGAGTTCAATTCCATCCAAGCGACGAAGACATTTTGCCGCGTCCACGTGCCTAATCATATCGTGACTTGCTTGTGTTTGCAGTTCGTTTTTCTTGTTGTGAGTTTTCGTGTTATTTATTTTGAACTCGGTAAGTTTTATCACGTGATATAGCATAACAGTAGGTAGCAAACATCAAAAAATAATTCAATATAACAAACTAATACATAGATTATAGTAGAATCAAGTTTAACCTAACTATCTAAATATTTTTTTGGTTAATTTAACTCTCTCGCTAATGCTATACCTAAACAAACATTAGTTAGTTACTTGGTACTTACTATAATGCATTAGCGGTGATAATATTATGGATTCAGAGTTTCAAAGTTCATTTTAATTAACGTTTTCTTTATTTTTCCTTCAAAATATGATCCTTGTGAGGAAGTTTCGGTTGCGGTATCGGTTTCGATGGAAAAAAGGCAATTTCGGTCGGAAACTATTGGCAAGAAAGAAGGTGTATGATGAGATGACGAGTATTAGAGAAGTATGGAAGTAGAAAACAGGCTGAACTGACCCTAAATTAATTGGGATAAGGGCAAGAGAATGATGACTCGGTACAGCATTAATAGTATGTCTTCCTGACCATTTCGGTCATGGCGACTATTCTTAGCGAAGACAAGTCATCGACGCAGGAAATATTGCTCAACAAGTGTGCGCGCAAACACGGGTACACACTCGTGTCCCTAACTTTCATAGTACTATGGGACGACAATCCGACTCGGCCGGGGATAGTTCAGGCACAGACCAGCACCTTTACATCCGAGGCACGGTGGCCATCTCCCAAACTCGGGGCTGCTATTGAAACTTAAAAAAAAAAACTCAAAACTCAAAGCATTTATTTCAATTAGACCATCACAGGCACTTTTGAATGTCAAATAAAACAAAAAAGCTTAGCTACAGTCACCGTCACAAGGCATAATAACTTGAGAAAGTGCTGTAGTTGCACATTCCAAATCGTAGATCCATGATTGTTTCTATTTTTTTTTATTTACCACCTGTAAGGGTATATTATGGATATAGCAATAAACGATTTGATTTGATTTGATTTGATTTAGGCCTGTCTGGGGTCGAACCAGAACTTGACCTACCATCTGACTGAATATATATTCCTTTCACGACCACGAGAATATCTTAATAAACTACCAGACAAGTCATAAAGGTAGTATTAGGATCACAGAATATGGAACCGCCACGCCCGGCAGCGTCTAGAAACGGCAATACTAATAAAATTCGAAGCACCGAAAGTGTGTTGAGAACCTACTCGACTCAAACACAAAGCATTTATTTCAAATGGACTCGGTACAAGGACTTTTGAATTGTCAATAACAAGAAGATGAAGCTTCAGGCCAGTCGCAAGGCATATTAATTATTGTGGAAGGGCTGTAACATAACATCACGCCTGTAATCGCCGAAAGGTTAGCAGAGTTGTCCTTAATTATAGAAGACCCACATTTTGTCAGTTATGTTTAAGTCCCATGTACTAGGGGGCGAGCCTTGTCATCAAATCCACGCTCCGTGGCTGCTACTGACAAATTCTTAATGGTAAAACCCAATAATACTTTGACCGACCCGGGGAATCGAACCCAGGACCTCATGGTCAGCAGTCGTGCTTACGACCACTAGTCCTTCGAGGCTGTTGAAAGGACTTAGTGGGGATGGGGTAGTTGCCCATTTAAAAGTGAAGAATGGGCAAAATACTTCTGTTACTGACCCATTTCCGAACCGTCAGTATCTACATGTCATTAGTGTCTAGGTGAGAGTAAACGGTCACACGCTCGGTCTGTGTGTCAAGTGTTGATAATACGCCTCCAGCAGCACTCGGGTTGGCTCCGTACGTTTTGGAGAATTTCAAAATAAAACAAAAGAAATACCATAACCTAACTTATAATTATACTTATATCAAAAAGGTGTTACATCATTCAATATTGTAGTATTCCTAAGTAACAATAATTAGTCAATGTCTGTTTGTCTGTCTGATTAATAAATCTTTTATTTTTTTATAAGAATATAAAATTATCTTAACCTAGCTTATGTACTAAAGATAGAATTTGGGACCAGTTCTTTCTACTCGTTTCTCCTTCTTCCATCTCCCAGATCCTGAGTCTTCTAGACCTGGGATTCTCCAGGGCCTCGTTGGTGAAGTCAGCAGGGTGCACCGCGAGCAGGTGAGGTTGACTTTGGCTCCGCAGGTGGTGGTGGAGCCACTTACACCCCATCGGTGGTGTCTTGATATGGCTCAAAATGAGTTTCCCCAACGTTTGAAATCTGCGTTTGTTTCGGTGTTTCTTCTCGGAGTGAACCGTCGCGTCGCAAGTAGCCGTGACATCACCTGTAGATTAAAAAAAAAATATTGTAAAACCAAGAAATTTATTTTAATTAATACACACAGTACAAAAGTTGTTTGGAGAGCGCCTACGGGATTCGCACTGATTGTCGAATGTCATTTTTGCGAAGGCTATTTCTACAACGACGTATCGTCGAAGAGCTGTATAACCGCCGGGTAATTTGATCGATGGTCCATTTCATCGAATAGCTATAGATTCACATCCCTATGTAGTCGATCGTGTATTACTTCTAGAGCTGCGTTAATCATATCACAAGTTCTTACCTATTTCTGATACTAGTGTAGATTAACAAGATTTTGAGCCATCAATGATCTTTATGCTTAAATAATTGACCAGTTATCGACCTTCATCGAAAGTTACTTAAGTTAATATAGTCCCATTTTCCGGAATTCAGGCATAACAGCCATTCTCGACGGAGGTCAGCTCTCGACGCGGGAGAGAACGCAGTGCACAGTCGCACTCTCTCTCTCACACTCATGTTCTGATGGCATGGCCGTCCAACTCGTCTGGAGACGGATGAGGTGCAGTACGGCCTTTATGCCTTTACTTTTTTTTGTTTTTTATTTTGTTTTTAGGATGGGAAATCATCAAATGACCCCCCCCCCGTTCAGAGCGGAGCGGAAGGGAGTGTCAGACTTGTACTGACTAAAACCCATCCATGTTCCTTCTTTGCCCTTCGTGTTCCAGGGCTACGGTATCTCTTTCGAACAGTCCCGCACACTCCCTTTATGCCTGGAGGCTTGATTTATACTTGAGTATATATTTTTATACATTATTTTCTTACTGGTGTGTGCTCGCTGACCTGTGGCGATAATTTAATGTAATGGTTTATTTCTTAATATTATCTTACACACTATTGTATAGAATCTGGTTCTTCTAAGCTAGCAGACAGATGTGTTGCTGGGGAGTTTGTTCCACCTCTTCTTCTTCCCAGCTAAAACTCTAGGAAGGGTCCAAGAGCGGTCGTTTCGGGGGACTGTCTCTTTTAACCTTTGACGTTTACAAAGCGTGATTTCTCAGCCTAATGATAATAATGGCTTTTGATTTTTGGGACTCCCTTTCGCACCGCCCAGAGCGGGGGGGGAGGGGGGGGGTTATTTTCTGATTTCCCATAAAAAAAAAAATAAAGGCATAAAGGCCGCACTTCACCTCATCTGTCTCCAGACGAGTTGGACAACCCTGTCATAAGAATATGAGTGTATGAGACTGAGTGCGACTGTGCATTATGTTATCTCCCGCATCGATAGCTGCTCCGTCGAGATTGGATGTTATGCCTGAATTTCGTTAAATGGGACTATACAACCTAAAGAAACTTTCGATGGAAATTGATAACCGGTCATTTATTAAGCTTAAAGATCATGGATGGTCCAAAATCTTATAATCTACACTAATATTAGGAAGAGGTCAGAACTTGTGATATACTTAACGCAGCCCTAAAAATAATACACTATCTACTACACAGGGGTGTGAATCTATAGCTATTCGATGAAATGGACCATCGATCAAATAACCCAACGGCTAGACAACTCTTTGACGATACGCCATTGTTGAAGCGGGCTTCACAAAAATGTCTTTCGATAACCAGTACGAATCCCATAAAAAGTAAAAGAAGATGACGTATAAAAGGCGGTGTCTCACTACGTAAGGTTTGTGTAAGTAAGAGAGAGAGACATACATATCTCTTACCTGCTCATACTGCCGAAGACATCCATCATCTTATCCTCGTAGTACACTGTGCCTAGGAAAGCAAGTTAAGCCGTTACTCCCCGCTGTCATCGTTTATCTTTGACAGTCTTTAGGTGCAGGTCATGAGAAAACCGAAAGCCGAAAGCCTTACCACCAGTCTTACCCAGTGACTGTGTTGCAATGCTCGCAGAACGGATGGCCGATGGGGCCGAAAAGATCTGGAGTGGCGACCGCGAACCGGAAGACGCTGCGTTGGAGGGCCTCCCACTAGATGGACCGATGACCTGGTGAAGGTTGCAGGGATCCGCTGGATGCTAGTCACACGGGACCGGTCAATGTGGCGACACTTGGGGGAGGCCTATGTCCAGCAGTGGACGTCTTTCGGCTGAAATGATGATGACGATGATGTGTTGCAGAGCTCCATGTAAAATACTGGTATTCAGCTGCATCTGGTAAGACTGGGAGGCGACCCCAACATAGTTGGGAAAAGTTAGGCAACTGATGTGACGTGACATGTCCTGCTCAGGTTTCTGTGAGAGAGACAAACATATCTCTTACCTGCTCGTGCTGCCGAAGACATCCATCATCTGGTCATCGTAGTGGACCGCGAGGGTCCCAACGAGGTCGAGGGTTTTATCTGTCACCTTGCATTTATGGTGCTGCACGGGTCTGTTGCCGCTTGGATGTGAATATCACACGTTGGTTAACATTTGTGATATTGCAATGAACCACAAGATGACGCCGTGAGCCAAGAGAACCATGCAGCTCTATATCATAGCCACTCTCCAAACAACAACTTACAACTTTAGTACTGTGTGTATTAGTTAAAATAAATCTATTTGTTTTGCAATAGTTTTTCTTAGTACAACAAACGGTGGACGAAAATGTCGTCAGGAAAGTATTGAGTATGAATGTGGACGGCTATAAGAGAAGAGGACCAAAGAAACGATGAATGGACTGTGTGAAGGATGATATGGCAAGTAGTGTCCGACCGAAAGATCGGTTTCGGTCAAGTTTCGGCAAAAAAGCGGGTTTCGGTGGCCAACCTGCCGAAACTACGACCGAAAGTGTATTGAGGAGTTCTCGCGCTGTGACCGGCCATGTTCGGCGGCCGGCGAGTTCAATTCCATCCAAGCGACGAAGACATTTTGCCGCGTCCACGTGCCTAATCATATCGTGACTTGCTTGTGTTTGCAGTTCGTTTTTCTTGTTGTGAGTTTTCGTGTTATTTATTTTGAACTCGGTAAGTTTTATCACGTGATATAGCATAACAGTAGGTAGCAAACATCAAAAAATAATTCAATATAACAAACTAATACATAGATTATAGTAGAATCAAGTTGAACCTAACTATCTAAATATTTTTTTGGTTAATTTAACTCTCTCGCTAATGCTATACCTAAACAAACATTAGTTAGGTACTTGGTACTTACTATAATGCATTAGCGGTGATAATATTATGGATTCAGAGTTTCAAATGTCATTTTAATTAACGTTTTCTTTATTTTTCTTTCAAAAAATGATCCTTGTAAGGAAGTTTCGGTTGCGGTATCGGTTTCGATGGAAAAAAAACAATTTCGGTCGGAAACTATTGGCAAGAAAGAAGGTGTATGATGAGATGACGAGTATTAGAGAAGTATGGAAGTAGAAAACAGGCTGAACTGGCCCTAAATAAATTGGGATAAGGGCAAGAGAATGACGACTCGGTACAGCATTAATAGTATGTCTTCCTGACCATTACGGTCATCGCGACTATTCTTAGCGAAGACAAGTCATCGACTCAGGAAGTATCGCTGCACAAGTGGGCGCGCAAACACAGGTACACACTCTTTTCCCTAACTTTCATAGTCCTATGGGACGACAATCCGACTCGGCCGGGGATAGTTCAGGCACAGACCAGCACCTTTACATCCGAGGCACGGTGGTGACATGCCGCCATCTCCCAAACTCGGGGCTGCTATTGAAACTTAAAAAAAAAAAAGACTCAAAACTCAAAGCATTTATTTCAATTAGACAGGCACTTTTGAATGTCAAATAAAACAAAAAAAAAAGCGAAGCTACAGTCACAGTCACAAGGCATAATAATTTGAGAAAGTACTGTAGTTGCACATTCCAAAGCGTAGATCTCTATGGAGAAGAATGGGCAAGAAACTCCATGGACAGTCTTTTAAATCAAAATATTCTTACAAAATCTTGGTTACATCAGGTCATGTTGAGATTATACATATATATGAGAACGATGTAGTGTGCACATTAAGAGCGTCCAGAGTAAAAGATAAAAACAACAATGAAAATATAAAGCAATTAGAATAAACCATGGCAGCTAAAAGATCACCAGTCCCAATAATATAACCTAATATAAATAAACTTAACTTCTAATAACCTAATAGCTGATATACCTTTACCGAACATCGTCCATGCTCAACAGTCATCAGAAATTTGGCTGTAGTCGCTCGGAGTCTGAATCTTTGTTCGGTTGATGGCAATAGCTGCGCCCGCCATCTCATGACACTTAAACATAACTGGCAAATGTGGGCCTGTGTACTCCAGGTACACCTCTTCCTAATACTTCAGGGAGAACAGGCGTGATGATTCGTTATGTTATGTGTATTATTTTGAAGTAGAAAATAGATAAACACTCACCTTCATTTGTAGCAGTACTATAGGGCTCCTAAACCTCGCTTAAACTCGAAGGACACGTTCATGACCGCACCAACAACGATACCAGGACTCTGAAACAGTTAAAACAATACAATTTAGAAAGCTGCTTAACGGCTTGCTCGCGAGCTGCACGCTCAGGTGACACACGTGTTGCTACAGCGACTGCGGAGACAATAAATGAAAGAGATCGCTTACAGCAAGCCGCGCGTCACGGCGACGACGGTGCTGACGCGAAACAAATGACGAACACGCGTGTCGCTTGACGCAAGTGGCTACCTGAGCTTGTGAACGGCCCTCACGCCCACCACACATTCTCACACTTGCATTGTCCTGACTTAGCATAACACGCTGTAGAAATGGCGAGGTGGTAGAAAAAATATCAACTCATATAACCCTATTGGAAGTAACATCTTCGCCCTCTTCAACGTTAATAGCTGTTCACCCCTAAGATCTACAGCCGTACTCGTTGGTCTATAAACCAATGAGGAAAGAGAATGACGTAACACTTTTATTGATTCTAGAAACACGCCCACTTCTTACGCCTCACCCCGCTCCTCTCTGTGCTCCCCCGCTACTGTCAACTACGTTTTCACGATAATTTTGTTAATCAGTCATCTAGCTTAAGGTACACAAAAATTCGACGACGGCGACGTGTATAAGCGTTTGTACAAAGCAATTAACAGAATAAATATCATTTAGCCATCTGATCATTTAATTTTAAAAATCTTTTTTTCTGGCAGACAACACACACCACTGCGCCTTTCATAATAAGGATGCACTAATATGGAAGCTCCAAAAAAGAGATGAAATCCTATCAGACGCACGGCTTGTCTCAAATAACTCCTCACTCGGCCAAGTTCGCAGTACCAAGCGTTTCTGATCAAGTGTTACGTTATAAATGATTAGATAGGTACTAGTCAGAACGTTCATAATAGTGTTAACAGATTTTTAGTTTGGAAAGAAATACTGAATCACTTACCTCCATCTTTAACTCTGAGACACACATTGCACCAGGGCTCCAGCTCCCGGAGCCCCGGTAGCGGCTCAAAGCACCAACACGTGAAGCGCGGCAGACGGCGGGTGTCGCACTGCGGCATTGCACAAAGGAAGTCTAGTCTAGGAAAGTCTCGCTGCACTGCGCAGGTCACTAAGTATTGACTTCGATGTGTGCTATACGATGCAGTTGTTATTTATTTCTACGCCCAATGCTATTTGCATGCTTAAAAAATTTACTTTAACGCCATCTGTGGATTAAACCAGGAACCAACTGTCGGGGAGTATGGATGCATTTGACAATGCAGTCAGGCTATACCGGTGCGGTATAACGGTGCATGACAAAGCGGTATGAACAGTGAAACTGACAGATGGCATTACATCATGGATTTATATCTTGTTGTCCAGCTAACTAGTCAGGTAATGGAAGATCTGGTCTGTAAGTCTAGTTTGGGGGCAATAAGATGAAATTAATAATCTGATAAAATTAATTTTAAGCTAGTCCTCAGGACCGCAATGATTAACAGAAGCCTCCCACCGCTCCTTCCACTTGCCCCACTCCATTATGGTTAGGAGCCAATATCTCTTAGAAAAAGACAAGTTAAGTTCGTCCCTCCAACTGTTTCTTTTAGTAACATAATCAGTATGTTCCCGCAACCTAAGCCTCGTCTATGTAAGAGAGCGTGCAGTTGTGACTGTAGGACATGCTGTTTTCGTCACGATGTTTTTCTTCACGTTTTGAGAGCAATGGTGATGGAGTTAGTAACACTAAGTGCACGTCTGGGTTTGAACCAGAATCCGTAAGTTGGCTTATCAACATCTGATTGAAAATTCCTTCAATTGACTTTTAGGTACACAAGAATAGTTATTTCAGCTGTCAGCAAGTCATAAAAGTAGTATTAGGATAACAGAGTACGGAATCGTTACGTCGGCAGCGTCTGAAAACTGTAGTACTAATAAAACTCGTGCACTGAAAGTGTATTGAGTAAAAAACTTAAGTCATTGTCTCTTTTAAGCCGTCAGTTTCTACACGACATTGATGTCGTAACTAGTGCGAGTAAACGCTTGGTCTGTATGTAAAGTGTTGACAATGCCGCCTGTAGCAGCGGCCGCCGAATCGTTTCCTTGTGTTTCAGGTAATTTCAATATAAAACCAAGTAAAACCTAACCTAAGACTTATATTTAAAAACAATATTAATGTGTATTATTGGTACCTACTTAATGTGTGTTATCTGCTTTTTCTTAGAAGAATATAAAATTATCTTAAGCTAGCTTATGTACTAAATACAAAATTTATGTATTAATATTAGACACATAAGGACACATATCTACACAAATATACGTGGCTCACTACTACTTCCAGGTCCTTGGTCCTATAGTCTTGACCCAAGACCTGGTATTCGCCAGAGCCTCGTTGGTGAAGTCAGCAGGGTGCGCCGCGGGCAGGTGAGGTTGGCTTTGGCTCTGCAGGTGGTGGTAGAGCCACTTACACCCCATCTATGGGGTCTTATGACATGGCTAGCAGTGAGTTCCATAACGATGCAAAATTGACTTTCTTCAGTATCTTCGCCTTCCTTGCGACGCTTAAGAATTGTGAAGCTTTTAGTTATGAGGAACAGAGTAAGAAGTTCCTCATTCTCCATTGTAAAAGCAGGATCCTCCAACAAGATGAGACCTATCTGATGGGATATTGCTAGACGGTTGTTGTCCGGATTCTGTGTAAGTTGATGTGATGCGTAGTTCCTATATGGTGTTATAGATGTCGCCATAAAACTTTTATGACAGTCTAATGTATAGTCACTCATTCTCTTGCTCTTATACCTACCTATTTATTCGGGGTCATCGCAGCATGTCTTGTGGTTCTTTAGTTCTCTATTAGTCATCATCAGTAGAAAGCCATACATCGTTTCTTTTTTCTTGTTCTTTTCTTGCCTCACAATGACTGCAGGTTGACCATCAACTGTGATTGTTCCTCCTGGTACTTTGCACGGTGAGACAGCTCAGCAGCACTGGTGACTCCATTCATACGACGCGTTATTGTTTGGCAGACTCACTTCATTATACTGGACAGGCCCTCTCAACAAATCTGTGTGGTTCTCTCATCTAAAGACCGTCTCAGACACTACTCTGCATGCTCGTCACATGATCCGACCAAGATAAAGTCTAGACTTTAAAATACCTCTGCGTTTATTTCGCTGTTTCTTCTCTAGAGTGTACCGTCGCGTGGCAAGTTGCCGTGACATCACCTGTAGAATAAAAACAAATTATTGTAAAACCGAGAAATTTATTTTAAATAATATCCTCAGTGCAAAAGTTGTTTGAAGAGCGCCTACGGGATTACGAATCGCGTAGAATGTCATTTTTACGAAGGCTATTTCTACAACGACGTATTGCCGAAGAGCTGTATAACCGCAGGGTTATTTGACCGACTGTCTATTTCACTGAACAGCCACAGGGCCAAACCCCAAAGTACTCAATGGTACCTTTTTTCGAAAGCAACAAATCTGCATGAAACGAAAATTTAAAAAATCTGCACAAGTGTGTGCGCAAACACAGGTACACTCTCCCTTCCCTGATTCTCATTTTCCGATGGGACGACAAGCCGACACAGCCGGAGAGAGTTCAGGACTAGACCACCTTTACATCCGAGGCACGGGGGTGCCAAACTTTGGACTGCTATTGAGAAACTTCCAATGAGAAATGTAATACCTGATACCTTTCCCAAATAAGGAATCGAATCAAAGGCCTATGCTTTACAGTCGGCTTGCAACCGCAAGACCTTAGTTTATTCCAACAGGAATTTCTCTGTAGCCTTGGGGCTTGAATCTATGCCCGCTTAATTGCAATAGGTGCTCCCCCATCTCATGGGACTTAAACACAAACGGTAAAAGTGGGCCTGTGTCCTCTAGGTACACCTCTGCCTTATACATAGGAGAAAACAAGCGTGATGATTCGTTATGTTACGTGTACTATGTTGAAGTAGATAATATATAAACACTCACCTCATTTGTAGCAGTACTATAGGGCTCCTGAGCCTCGCTTAAGCTCGAATGACCAGTTCTTGACCACACCAACAACGATACCAGGAGTCTGAAACAGTTAAAACAATACAATTTAGAAAGTTGCTTAACCGCGTGCTCGCGAGCTGCACGCTCAGGCGACACGCGTGTTGCTACAGCGAATGCGGAGACAATAAATGAAAGAGATCGCTTACAGCAAGCCGCGCGTCACGGCGACGACGGTGCTGACGCGAAACAAATGACGAACACGCGTGTCGCTTGACGCAAGTGGCTACCTGAGCTTGTGAACGGCCCTCACGCGCCGGCCACACATTCTCACACTTGCATTGTCCTGACTTAGCATAACACGCTGTAGAAATGGCGAGGTGGTAGAAAAAATATCAACACATAAAACCCTATTGGATGTAACATCTTCGCCCTCTTCACCGTTAATAGCTTTTCACCCCTAAGATCTACAGCCGTAATCGTTGGTCTATAAACCAATGAGGAAAGAGAATGATGTTTCACTTGTATTGATTGAAACACGCCCACTTCTTAGGTTCAAAATAATTTTGTTTATAAGCAGTCCTCTAGTTTTACAAAAAATGTCGACAAACCAATTTACAAAATAACAAATAGGCCTCGGCGGTAATACAAAAAAAATCGTAAAAATAAAATATACTGACAGACAACACACAACACTGCGTCTAGAAAATATAGAAGGATTTATAATTCAACTCCAAAATGGAATGAAATCCCATTGGACGCACCGTGGACGCGTGGCCTGTCTCAAATAACACCAGCCTTTTTTTTTTTTTTTTTTTAGGATGGGAAATCATCAAATGACCCCTCCCGCTCTGGGCGGAGCGGAAGGGAGTGTCAGACTTGTACTGACTAAAACCCATCCATGTTCCTTCTTTGCCCTTTGTGTTCCAGGGCCGCGGTATCTCTTTCGAACAGTCCCGCAGCCCTGGCAGGCATCGGCCCGTGCGGACCCCTACGTGGTTGCTGACATCTCTTTGAGGCGCGCGTGGAACACGAACGCGCCGTCGACACGGCCTGTCGTCATAAGACGGCCGGACGGCGAGCTAGCCCAAAACTCGCCATCCACAGGCCCGCGCCTACGGTGGCCGGGGGCCACCACGTGACCCCCGACGCCCAGGGCGTCTCCCGCGGCGGCTGGGACGTGAGGCTCTTTCCCTCTCACGTTCCGCCACCTCCTTCACTAGCATGACTGCTTCGCAGAAGGAGGTGACGGCTTCCCATTCCCTCTCGCTCCGGACCATGGCTTGAACCAGGGCCGGGCGCGAGAGGTCGCCGCCGCCAATCGCCTCTAAGAGGACACGGCGCTGCTCCGCCCAAGCAGGGCAGGCCTCCACAGTGTGCTGCACCGTGTCCTCCGGACGATCCTCACAGTGGAAACACCCAGGCGTTTCCTCCCGCCCGATTCGGTGCAGGAACCTCCCGAAACAACCGTGTCCGGTGAGGACCTGCGTCAGGCGGAAGGTGAGGGCGCCGTGGCGCCTCTCTAGCCACTCCTCAAAGAGGGGACTTATCGCCACTATGGTGGCGTGCCCTGAAATAACACCAGCCTAGTTCGCAGTTTTGCAGTCAAGTGTTTCTCATCAAGTGTTAAAAGAAATGATTACCAGTCCGGACGTTCACATCAGTATTTTAGTTTAGAAAGAAATCCTGAATCAAATCAAATCATTTATTTGATAATACCTATAGTTCTCCATATTCTACTGTCGTTGCTTGGGCATGCAAATTATACTCAATTCCAAATTAAAAAGGAATTAAAACAAAATATAATTATGTAAAAATTGAATTGATACTGAATAAAAATAAATGTCAAATCATTAGAATTACAAAAAAAAGTCGGACTAGTAACAGAAGTAAAATTATAATAATAATGTCAAAAAGAATAACAAGTATATCAATAAGAAAAAAGTATCAGAATAGTAACAGGTATGTCAATCATAATGAATCACTTACCGTCATCTTTAACTTTGAGACACGCATTGCACCAGGGCTCCAGCTCCCGGAGCCCCGGTAGCGGCTCAAAGCCCCAACACGTGAAGCGCGGCAGACGGCGGGTGTCGCACTGCGGCATTGCACAAAGGAAGTCTAGTCTAGAAAAGTATAGCTGCACTGCACAAGTCCCAGTCCGGCGATCAATACTTGCATTTGATAATGCATGTATCTAGGTATATCATCATCATCATCATCTGCCCAGCCTTTTCCCAACTATGTTGGGGTTGGCTTCCAGTCTAACCGGATGCAACTGAATACCAGTATTTAACATGGATCGACTGCCTATCGCCAGTTAGTACTGTAATACGATACTCCTTGGTAAGACTGGTTGTTAGACTTTGTTTTGGGCCACTGACTACCTAACGACTGTCAAAGATCTACAAATGACAGCCAGGACCAACGGCTTAAAGTGCTTTCCGAGGCACGGAGAAAACGGTATGTAATAGGTGATCACCCAGACCAACCTAGGCAAGCACGGCTTAACCGAAAGATCGACCCGAGCGGCTGTTATTATTAAGCCACGAGCTCCTCCTAACTACCATTGTATAGATCTCATGCAGCTTCAATTTTATCACGTTTTTTTCGAATTTGCAAAATTAAATTAAAATAAAAGATCCGGTGTTCCGGATCCGGAGTTCTGAAGTGGCGACCGCGAACCGGAAGACGCTGCGTTGGAAGGCCTCCCACTAGGTGGACCGATGATCTGGTGAAGGCTGCAGGGATCCGCTGGATGCGAGTCGCACGGGACCGGTCAATGTGGCGACACTTGGGGGAGGCTTATGTCTAGCAGTGGACGTCTTTCGGCTGAAATGATGATGATGATGATGAAGAAGAAGATCCGGATTTCCCGGACAACCCGCTGTCGCCTTGGTATGATGTTCGAAATCAAGAGGGTTATAGTCGTTTTTAACTACTATGAATTATCTATTATTAATAAGTATAAAAAAAAAAAAAACAAAAAATGGATAAAAAGGTTCCGTAGCACCAAATAATTTAATAAAAAAACATTAAATGCTCATTCATAGGTCTATATAAAAATGTTAACCAAAAACAACTACTGCAGTTTCACGAAAAAGTCCCATATCTTATAGATCTTATTCAAATCAATTTTCGTTAAAAGTTTGTTTTTACGTTCTTCAAACCTAATTTTTTCAGTCTTTCCTCTTACTTAAGAAATTAAAGGAGATGACGGCACAGTCGCACAGTTCTTCTCCATAGAGATCTACGTTAGGGAATGGGCAACTACAGTACTTTCACAGTTTTTATGCCTTGTGACTGGGACTGTAGCTATTTTTAATTGTTGTCTTTGTTTCGACAATTCAAAAGTGCCTGTTACTGGCCTATTTGAAATAAATGCTTTGATTTGATATGATTTGATTTGTCGCGCAGGCGGCCTGGGGCACCGTTCATCATAATTTCTTTATATGTCCATGACATCTGTCATTTGGTGTGCTGTCGTTTTTCTGGTCTCTGATTTTAAGGTTTGAAATATTTTATTAGTACTACTAATTCAACTCGAAAATAGTTTATTGTAATTACGGATGGAGAATAGAGGAAAACAATTATTTTCGGAACCTCGATATAATTTTTAAGAGCTTTCGATACAGTTATATACTTAATTTTTTTAGGTTTTGATATTTTTTTCAACCTTCAGTTACATGTAGGTACGGAGGGCAACCCTATTGTTTTAATTCGTAATTTCACATCACTTTGTATAGTACTCCATAGAAGACACCTCCTCAAATTTCAACTGTCTCGGATTAAAATGGCTGTGACATACGGACGGTCAGACTAACAGACGGACAGGATGAATATAAAATGGTTCCGTTTTTTTGCCATTTGGCAATGGAACCCTAAAATCCGTAATAGGAAATATGGGTGTTTAGTTAGGACTAAGCTCCATGTAAAATACTGGTTTTCGGTTACATGATGCTTGCTGGGTAGGTAGGTACAGTCAAGAAATAAAACGAAAAAGTTTTAATTTTTGTTTTTTCTTGATCAGGTTGGTACATCGCTATGACTTGAATAGGGCGGAGGTTAAAACTATACTTATATCTATAACGATAGCTGCGTTACATTTCATATTTATGAAACACAGCTATCTTTTGTTGGAGCACGTTCAGGCGCGGATCCAAGTCCAAGGGAGAAGTTCACAGGATCAGAATTTCTAAACCAAGGATTGACCTTGACCCTCCGTATTCTAGTAGTCTTCTGATCCCCTCCATTTGTATCCGTACCTGCCCTATTAGCTCCCTGTACAAAGATCAAAGTGTCCTTAAAAATATGTTGCTCACATATTTCTGAAGAAGACTTTAATATTCAAGAATACGAGAAACGATGCGAATTTTCGTTACTGGTATCCCTAAAGAGGTAAATACCAGTAACTTTTTATCCGCAAAAAGTTAGTAATATATACCTCATTACATATGTATGTACTGTCGTAGGTATATAAGGCGGCAGTGCATACATATCTACGCAAATGAGGTTTTAAGTTAAAAACCTCAAATGTGGAGATACGTCAGAGCCTCGTTGGTTGGCAGCAGGGTGCACCGCGGGCAGGTGAGGTTGACTTTGGCTCTGCAGATGTTGGCAGGGCCACTTACACCCCGTGAAGAAGGGTCGAGTTGGGTTGGGAGGTTGCAGGCTGCAGCGTGTCGGCTGTGGTTCGTTGACGCTGCTTTTAACAGGGACCTGAAATGCGAAAAACGTAACTTTAAAAAAGGTAATGCAGAGTGACTTCGAATTTCGAACACATTTGGCTTCTGGCACAGTGCCTGTGTGGTGTTGTATGTCATTATGGCTTAGTCCCTTTACAGTTAGGATGTGCGACTTCCAGCAGTGACAAATAATGACAATCCTGTTGGATGAAGTCATCATCTGCATCGCCTATTCCCAACAGGCAGCTGTATGACGTGACATGTCCAAGTCACGTTTCTGTGAGAGAGACAAACATATATCTTACCTGCTCGTACTGCCAGAAGACGTCCATCATCTGGTCCTCGTAGTGGACCGCGAGGGTCCCAACGAGGGCGAGGCTTTATCTGTCACCTTGCATTTATAGTGCTGCACGGGTCTGTTGCCGCTTGGATGTGATTGTTAGATGGGGCTGTTGGTTACATTTGTGATATTGTAATGAACCACAAGATGGCGCCGTGAGCCAAGAGAACCATGCAGCACTATTAGCCACTCTTCAAACAACTTTAGTACTGAGTGTATTAATTGAAATAGTTTTGAAATAGTTTGCTTTTACTCTACCCGAACTGAAGTCGTCTCCAGATATGACGCTCAGCCTCCACGATCTGAAATAACAGAACAATGTTTTTTTTAGTTTACTTAGTAGAACAAACGGTGAAGGAAAATGTCGTCAGGAAAGTATTGAGTATGAATGTGGACGGCTATAAGAGAAGAGGACCAAAGAAACGATGAATGGACTGTGTGAAGGATGATATGGCAAGTAGTGTCCGACCGAAAGATCGGTTTCCAACCTGCCGAAACTACGACCTAAAGTGTATTGAGGAGTTCTCGCGCTGTGACCGGTCATGTTCGGCGGCCGGCGAGTTCAATTCCATCCAAGCGACGAAGACATTTTGCCGCGTCCACGTGCCTAATCATATCGTGACTTGCTTGTGTTTGCAGTTCGTTTTTCTTGTTGTGAGTTTTCGTGTTATTTATTTTGAACTCGGTAAGTTTTATCACGTGATATAGCATAACAGTAGGTAGCAAACATCAAAAAATAATTCAATATAACAAACTAATACATAGATTATAGTAGAATCAAGTTTAACCTAACTATCTAAATATTTTTTTGGTTAATTTAACTCTCTCGCTAATGCTATACCTAAACAAACATTAGTTAGTTACTTGGTACTTACTATAATGCATTAGCGGTGATAATATTATGGATTCAGAGTTTCAAAGTTCATTTTAATTAACGTTTTCTTTATTTTTCCTTCAAAATATGATCCTTGTGAGGAAGTTTCGGTTGCGGTATCGGTTTCGATGGAAAAAAGGCAATTTCGGTCGGAAACTATTGGCAAGAAAGAAGGTGTATGATGAGATGACGAGTATTAGAGAAGTATGGAAGTAGAAAACAGGCTGAACTGACCCTAAATTAATTGGGATAAGGGCAAGAGAATGATGACTCGGTACAGCATTAATAGTATGTCTTCCTGACCATTTCGGTCATGGCGACTATTCTTAGCGAAGACAAGTCATCGACGCAGGAAATATTGCTCAACAAGTGTGCGCGCAAACACGGGTACACACTCGTGTCCCTAACTTTCATAGTACTATGGGACGACAATCCGACTCGGCCGGGGATAGTTCAGGCACAGACCAGCACCTTTACATCCGAGGCACGGTGGCCATCTCCCAAACTCGGGGCTGCTATTGAAACTTAAAAAAAAAAACTCAAAACTCAAAGCATTTATTTCAATTAGACCATCACAGGCACTTTTGAATGTCAAATAAAACAAAAAAGCTTAGCTACAGTCACCGTCACAAGGCATAATAACTTGAGAAAGTGCTGTAGTTGCACATTCCAAATCGTAGATCCATGATTGTTTCTATTTTTTTTTATTTACCACCTGTAAGGGTATATTATGGATATAGCAATAAACGATTTGATTTGATTTGATTTGATTTAGGCCTGTCTGGGGTCGAACCAGAACTTGACCTACCATCTGACTGAATATATATTCCTTTCACGACCACGAGAATATCTTAATAAACTACCAGACAAGTCATAAAGGTAGTATTAGGATCACAGAATATGGAACCGCCACGCCCGGCAGCGTCTAGAAACGGCAATACTAATAAAATTCGAAGCACCGAAAGTGTGTTGAGAACCTACTCGACTCAAACACAAAGCATTTATTTCAAATGGACTCGGTACAAGGACTTTTGAATTGTCAATAACAAGAAGATGAAGCTTCAGGCCAGTCGCAAGGCATATTAATTATTGTGGAAGGGCTGTAACATAACATCACGCCTGTAATCGCCGAAAGGTTAGCAGAGTTGTCCTTAATTATAGAAGACCCACATTTTGTCAGTTATGTTTAAGTCCCATGTACTAGGGGGCGAGCCTTGTCATCAAATCCACGCTCCGTGGCTGCTACTGACAAATTCTTAATGGTAAAACCCAATAATACTTTGACCGACCCGGGGAATCGAACCCAGGACCTCATGGTCAGCAGTCGTGCTTACGACCACTAGTCCTTCGAGGCTGTTGAAAGGACTTAGTGGGGATGGGGTAGTTGCCCATTTAAAAGTGAAGAATGGGCAAAATACTTCTGTTACTGACCCATTTCCGAACCGTCAGTATCTACATGTCATTAGTGTCTAGGTGAGAGTAAACGGTCACACGCTCGGTCTGTGTGTCAAGTGTTGATAATACGCCTCCAGCAGCACTCGGGTTGGCTCCGTACGTTTTGGAGAATTTCAAAATAAAACAAAAGAAATACCATAACCTAACTTATAATTATACTTATATCAAAAAGGTGTTACATCATTCAATATTGTAGTATTCCTAAGTAACAATAATTAGTCAATGTCTGTTTGTCTGTCTGATTAATAAATCTTTTATTTTTTTATAAGAATATAAAATTATCTTAACCTAGCTTATGTACTAAAGATAGAATTTGGGACCAGTTCTTTCTACTCGTTTCTCCTTCTTCCATCTCCCAGATCCTGAGTCTTCTAGACCTGGGATTCTCCAGGGCCTCGTTGGTGAAGTCAGCAGGGTGCACCGCGAGCAGGTGAGGTTGACTTTGGCTCCGCAGGTGGTGGTGGAGCCACTTACACCCCATCGGTGGTGTCTTGATATGGCTCAAAATGAGTTTCCCCAACGTTTGAAATCTGCGTTTGTTTCGGTGTTTCTTCTCGGAGTGAACCGTCGCGTCGCAAGTAGCCGTGACATCACCTGTAGATTAAAAAAAAAATATTGTAAAACCAAGAAATTTATTTTAATTAATACACACAGTACAAAAGTTGTTTGGAGAGCGCCTACGGGATTCGCACTGATTGTCGAATGTCATTTTTGCGAAGGCTATTTCTACAACGACGTATCGTCGAAGAGCTGTATAACCGCCGGGTAATTTGATCGATGGTCCATTTCATCGAATAGCTATAGATTCACATCCCTATGTAGTCGATCGTGTATTACTTCTAGAGCTGCGTTAATCATATCACAAGTTCTTACCTATTTCTGATACTAGTGTAGATTAACAAGATTTTGAGCCATCAATGATCTTTATGCTTAAATAATTGACCAGTTATCGACCTTCATCGAAAGTTACTTAAGTTAATATAGTCCCATTTTCCGGAATTCAGGCATAACAGCCATTCTCGACGGAGGTCAGCTCTCGACGCGGGAGAGAACGCAGTGCACAGTCGCACTCTCTCTCTCACACTCATGTTCTGATGGCATGGCCGTCCAACTCGTCTGGAGACGGATGAGGTGCAGTACGGCCTTTATGCCTTTACTTTTTTTTGTTTTTTATTTTGTTTTTAGGATGGGAAATCATCAAATGACCCCCCCCCGTTCAGAGCGGAGCGGAAGGGAGTGTCAGACTTGTACTGACTAAAACCCATCCATGTTCCTTCTTTGCCCTTCGTGTTCCAGGGCTACGGTATCTCTTTCGAACAGTCCCGCACACTCCCTTTATGCCTGGAGGCTTGATTTATACTTGAGTATATATTTTTATACATTATTTTCTTACTGGTGTGTGCTCGCTGACCTGTGGCGATAATTTAATGTAATGGTTTATTTCTTAATATTATCTTACACACTATTGTATAGAATCTGGTTCTTCTAAGCTAGCAGACAGATGTGTTGCTGGGGAGTTTGTTCCACCTCTTCTTCTTCCCAGCTAAAACTCTAGGAAGGGTCCAAGAGCGGTCGTTTCGGGGGACTGTCTCTTTTAACCTTTGACGTTTACAAAGCGTGATTTCTCAGCCTAATGATAATAATGGCTTTTGATTTTTGGGACTCCCTTTCGCACCGCCCAGAGCGGGGGGGGAGGGGGGGGGTTATTTTCTGATTTCCCATAAAAAAAAAAATAAAGGCATAAAGGCCGCACTTCACCTCATCTGTCTCCAGACGAGTTGGACAACCCTGTCATAAGAATATGAGTGTATGAGACTGAGTGCGACTGTGCATTATGTTATCTCCCGCATCGATAGCTGCTCCGTCGAGATTGGATGTTATGCCTGAATTTCGTTAAATGGGACTATACAACCTAAAGAAACTTTCGATGGAAATTGATAACCGGTCATTTATTAAGCTTAAAGATCATGGATGGTCCAAAATCTTATAATCTACACTAATATTAGGAAGAGGTCAGAACTTGTGATATACTTAACGCAGCCCTAAAAATAATACACTATCTACTACACAGGGGTGTGAATCTATAGCTATTCGATGAAATGGACCATCGATCAAATAACCCAACGGCTAGACAACTCTTTGACGATACGCCATTGTTGAAGCGGGCTTCACAAAAATGTCTTTCGATAACCAGTACGAATCCCATAAAAAGTAAAAGAAGATGACGTATAAAAGGCGGTGTCTCACTACGTAAGGTTTGTGTAAGTAAGAGAGAGAGACATACATATCTCTTACCTGCTCATACTGCCGAAGACATCCATCATCTTATCCTCGTAGTACACTGTGCCTAGGAAAGCAAGTTAAGCCGTTACTCCCCGCTGTCATCGTTTATCTTTGACAGTCTTTAGGTGCAGGTCATGAGAAAACCGAAAGCCGAAAGCCTTACCACCAGTCTTACCCAGTGACTGTGTTGCAATGCTCGCAGAACGGATGGCCGATGGGGCCGAAAAGATCTGGAGTGGCGACCGCGAACCGGAAGACGCTGCGTTGGAGGGCCTCCCACTAGATGGACCGATGACCTGGTGAAGGTTGCAGGGATCCGCTGGATGCTAGTCACACGGGACCGGTCAATGTGGCGACACTTGGGGGAGGCCTATGTCCAGCAGTGGACGTCTTTCGGCTGAAATGATGATGACGATGATGTGTTGCAGAGCTCCATGTAAAATACTGGTATTCAGCTGCATCTGGTAAGACTGGGAGGCGACCCCAACATAGTTGGGAAAAGTTAGGCAACTGATGTGACGTGACATGTCCTGCTCAGGTTTCTGTGAGAGAGACAAACATATCTCTTACCTGCTCGTGCTGCCGAAGACATCCATCATCTGGTCATCGTAGTGGACCGCGAGGGTCCCAACGAGGTCGAGGGTTTTATCTGTCACCTTGCATTTATGGTGCTGCACGGGTCTGTTGCCGCTTGGATGTGAATATCACACGTTGGTTAACATTTGTGATATTGCAATGAACCACAAGATGACGCCGTGAGCCAAGAGAACCATGCAGCTCTATATCATAGCCACTCTCCAAACAACAACTTACAACTTTAGTACTGTGTGTATTAGTTAAAATAAATCTATTTGTTTTGCAATAGTTTTTCTTAGTACAACAAACGGTGGACGAAAATGGAAAGTATTGAGTATGAATGTGGACGGCTATAAGAGAAGAGGACCAAAGAAACGATGAATGGACTGTGTGAAGGATGATATGGCAAGTAGTGTCCGACCGAAAGATCGGTTTCGGTCAAGTTTCGGCAAAAAGCGGGTTTCGGTGGCCAACCTGCGAAACTACGACCGAAAGTGTATTGAGGAGTTCTCGCGCTGTGACCGGCCATGTTCGGCGGCCGGCGAGTTCAATTCCATCCAAGCGACGAAGACATTTTGCCGCGTCCACGTGCCTAATCATATCGTGACTTGCTTGTGTTTGCAGTTCGTTTATCTTGTTGTGAGTTTTCGTGTTATTTATTTTGAACTCGGTAAGTTTTATCACGTGATATAGCATAACAGTAGGTAGCAAACATCAAAAATAATTCAATATAACAAACTAATACATAGATTATAGTAGAAATCAAGTTGAACCTAACTATCTAAATATTTTTTTGGTTAATTTAACTCTCTCGCTAATGCTATACCTAAACAAACATTAGTTAGGTACTTGGTACTTACTATAATGCATTAGCGGTGATAATATTATGGATTCAGAGTTTCAAATGTCATTTTAATTAACGTTTTCTTTATTTTTCTTTCAAAAAATGATCCTTGTAAGGAAGTTTCGGTTGCGGTATCGGTTTCGATGGAAAAAAAACAATTTCGGTCGGAAACTATTGGCAAGAAAGAAGGTGTATGATGAGATGACGAGTATTAGAGAAGTATGGAAGTAGAAAACAGGCTGAACTGGCCCTAAATAATTTGGATAAGGGCAAGAGAATGACGACTCGGTACAGCATTAATAGTATGTCTTCCTGACCATTACGGTCATCGCGACTATTCTTAGCGAAGACAAGTCATCGACTCAGGAAGTATCGCTGCACAAGTGGGCGCGCAAACACAGGTACACACTCTTTTCCCTAACTTTCATAGTCCTATGGGACGACAATCCGACTCGGCCGGGGATAGTTCAGGCACAGACCAGCACCTTTACATCCGAGGCACGGTGGTGACATGCCGCCATCTCCCAAACTCGGGGCTGCTATTGAAACTTAAAAAAAAAAGACTCAAACTCAAAGCATTTATTTCAATTAGACAGGCACTTTTGAATGTCAAATAAAACAAAAAAAAAAGCGAAGCTACAGTCACAGTCACAAGGCATAATAATTTGAGAAAGTACTGTAGTTGCACATTCCAAAGCGTAGATCTCTATGGAGAAGAATGGGCAAGAAACTCATGGACAGTCTTTTAAATCAAAATATTCTTACAAAATCTTGGTTACATCAGGTCATGTTGAGATTATACATATATATGAGAACGATGTAGTGTGCACATTAAGAGCGTCCAGAGTAAAAGATAAAAACAACAATGAAAATATAAAGCAATTAGAATAAACCGTGGCAGCTAAAAGATCACCAGTCCCAATATATAACCTAATATAAATAAACTTAACTTCTAATAACCTAATAGCTGATATACCTTTACCGAACATCGTCCATGCTCAACAGTCATCAGAAATTTGGCTGTAGTCGCTCGGAGTCTGAATCTTTGTTCGGTTGATGGCAATAGCTGCGCCCGCCATCTCATGACACTTAAACATAACTGGCAAATGTGGGCCTGTGTACTCCAGGTACACCTCTTCCTAATACTTCAGGGAGAACAGCGTGATGATTCGTTATGTTATGTGTATTATTTTGAAGTAGAAAATAGATAAACACTCACCTTCATTTGTAGCAGTACTATAGGGCTCCTAAACCTCGCTTAAACTCGAAGGGACACGTTCATGACCGCACCAACAACGATACCAGGACTCTGAAACAGTTAAAACAATACAATTTAGAAGCTGCTTAACGGCTGCTCGCGAGCTGCACGCTCAGGTGACACACGTGTTGCTACAGCGACTGCGGAGACAATAAATGAAAGAGATCGCTTACAGCAAGCCGCGCGTCACGGCGACGACGGTGCTGACGCGAAACAAATGACGAACACGCGTGTCGCTTGACGCAAGTGGCTACCTGAGCTTGTGAACGGCCCTCACGCCCACCACACATTCTCACACTTGCATTGTCCTGACTTAGCATAACACGCTGTAGAAATGGCGAGGTGGTAGAAAAAATATCAACTCATATAACCCTATTGGAAGTAACATCTTCGCCCTCTTCAACGTTAATAGCTGTTCACCCCTAAGATCTACAGCCGTCACTCGTTGGTCTATAAACCAATGAGGAAAGAGAATGACGTAACACTTTTATTGATTCTAGAAACACGCCCACTTCTTACGCCTCACCCCGCTCCTCTCTGTGCTCCCCCGCTACTGTCAACTACGTTTTCACGATAATTTTGTTAATCAGTCATCTAGCTTAAGGTACACAAAAATCGACGACGGCGACGTGTATAAGCGTTTGTACAAAGCAATTAACAGAATAAATATCATTTAGCCATCTGATCATTTAATTTTAAAAATCTTTTTTTCTGGCAGACAACACACACCACTGCGCCTTTCATAATAAGGATGCACTAATATGGAAGCTCCAAAAAAGAGATGAAATCCTATCAGACGCACGGCTTGTCTCAAATAACTCCTCACTCGGCCAAGTTCGCAGTACAAGCGTTTCTGATCAGTGTTACGTTATAAATGATTAGATAGGTACTAGTCAGAACGTTCATAATAGTGTTAACAGATTTTTAGTTTGGAAAGAAATACTGAATCACTTACCTCCATCTTTAACTCTGAGACACACATTGCACCAGGGCTCCAGCTCCCGGAGCCCCGGTAGCGGCTCAAGCACCAACACGTGAAGCGCGGCAGACGGCGGGTGTCGCACTGCGGCATTGCACAAAGGAAGTCTAGTCTAGGAAAGTCTCGCTGCACTGCGCAGGTCACTAAGTATTGACTTCGATGTGTGCTATACGATGCAGTTGTTATTTATTTCTACGCCCAATGCTATTTGCATGCTTAAAAAATTTACTTTAACGCCATCTGTGGATTAAACCAGGAACCAACTGTCGGGGAGTATGGATGCATTTGACAATGCAGTCAGGCTATACCGTGCGGTATAACGGTGCATGACAAAGCGGTATGAACAGTGAAACTGACAGATGGCATTACATCATGGATTTATATCTTGTTGTCCAGCTAACCTAGTCAGGTAATGGAAGATCTGGTCTGTAAGTCTAGTTTGGGGGCAATAAGATGAAATTAATAATCTGATAAAATTAATTTTAAGCTAGTCCTCAGGACCGCAATGATTAACAGAAGCCTCCCACCGCTCCTTCCACTTGCCCCACTCCATTATGGTTAGGAGCCAATATCTCTTAGAAAAAGACAAGTTAAGTTCGTCCCTCCAACTGTTTCTTTAGTAACATAATCAGTATGTTCCCGCAACCTAAGCCTCGTCTATGTAAGAGAGCGTGCAGTTGTGACTGTAGGACATGCTGTTTTCGTCACGATGTTTTTCTTCACGTTTTGAGAGCAATGGTGATGGAGTTAGTAACCTAAGTGCACGTCTGGGTTTGAACCAGAATCCGTAAGTTGGCTTATCACATCTGATTGAAAATTCCTTCAATTGACTTTTAGGTACACAAGAATAGTTATTTCAGCTGTCAGCAAGTCATAAAAGTAGTATTAGGATAACAGAGTACGGAATCGTTACGTCGGCAGCGTCTGAAAACTGTAGTACTAATAAAACTCGTGCACTGAAAGTGTATTGAGTAAAAAACTTAAGTCATTGTCTCTTTTAAGCCGTCAGTTTCTACACGACATTGATGTCGTAACTAGTGCGAGTAAACGCTTGGTCTGTATGTAAAGTGTTGACACTGCCGCCTGTAGCAGCGGCCGCCGAATCGTTTCCTTGTGTTTCAGGTAATTTCAATATAAAACCAAGTAAAACCTACCTAAGACTTATATTTAAAAACAATATTAATGTGTATTATTGGTACCTACTTAATGTGTTTATCTGCTTTTTCTTAGAAGAATATAAAATTATCTTAAGCTAGCTTATGTACTAAATACAAATTTATGTATTAATATTAGACACATAAGGACACATATCTACACAAATATACGTGGCTCACTACTACTTCCAGGTCCTTGGTCCTATAGTCTTGACCCAAGACCTGGTATTCGCCAGAGCCTCGTTGGTGAAGTCAGCAGGGTGCGCCGCGGGCAGGTGAGGTTGGCTTTGGCTCTGCAGGTGGTGGTAGAGCCACTTACACCCCATCTATGGGGTCTTATGACATGGCTAGCAGTGAGTTCCATAACGATGCAAAATTGACTTTCTTCAGTATCTTCGCCTTCCTTGCGACGCTTAAGAATTGTGAAGCTTTTAGTTATGAGGAACAGAGTAAGAAGTTCCTCATTCTCCATTGTAAAAGCAGGATCCTCCAACAAGATGAGACCTATCTGATGGGATATTGCTAGACGGTTGTTGTCCGGATTCTGTGTAAGTGATGTGATGCGTAGTTCCCTATATGGTGTTATAGATGTCGCCATAAACTTTTATGACAGTCTAATGTATAGTCACTCATTCTCTTGCTCTTATACTACCTATTTATTCGGGGTCATCGCAGCATGTCTTGTGGTTCTTTAGTTCTCTATTAGTCATCATCAGTAGAAAGCCATACATCGTTTCTTTTTTCTTGTTCTTTTCTTGCCTCACAATGACTGCAGGTTGACCATCAACTGTGATTGTTCCTCCTGGTACTTTGCACGGGTGAGACAGCTCAGCAGCACTGGTGACTCCATTCATACGACGCGTTATTGTTTGGCAGACTCACTTCATTATACTGGACAGGCCCTCTCAACAAATCTGTGTGGTTCTCTCATCTAAAGACCGTCTCAGACACTACTCTGCATGCTCGGTCACATGATCCGACCAAGATAAAGTCTAGGATCCGACCAAGATAAAGTCTAGACTTTAAAATACCTCTGCGTTTATTTCGCTGTTTCTTCTCTAGAGTGTACCGTCGCGTGGCAAGTTGCCGTGACATCACCTGTAGAATAAAAACAAATTATTGTAAAACCGAGAAATTTATTTTAAATAATATCCTCAGTGCAAAAGTTGTTTGAAGAGCGCCTACGGGATTACGAATCGCGTAGAATGTCATTTTTACGAAGGCTATTTCTACAACGACGTATTGCCGAAGAGCTGTATAACCGCAGGGTTATTTGACCGACTGTCTATTTCACTGAACAGCCACAGGGCCAAACCCCAAAGTACTCAATGGTACCTTTTTTCGAAAGCAACAAATCTGCATGAAACGAAAATTTAAAAAATCTGCACAAGTGTGTGCGCAAACACAGGTACACTCTCCCTTCCCTGATTCTCATTTTCCGATGGGACGACAAGCCGACACAGCCGGAGAGAGTTCAGGACTAGACCACCTTTACATCCGAGGCACGGGGGTGCCAAACTTTGGACTGCTATTGAGAAACTTCCAATGAGAAATGTAATACCTGATACCTTTCCCAAATAAGGAATCGAATCAAAGGCCTATGCTTTACAGTCGGCTTGCAACCGCAAGACCTTAGTTTATTCCAACAGGAATTTCTCTGTAGCCTTGGGGCTTGAATCTATGCCCGCTTAATTGCAATAGGTGCTCCCCCATCTCATGGGACTTAAACACAAACGGTAAAAGTGGGCCTGTGTCCTCTAGGTACACCTCTGCCTTATACATAGGAGAAAACAAGCGTGATGATTCGTTATGTTACGTGTACTATGTTGAAGTAGATAATATATAAACACTCACCTCATTTGTAGCAGTACTATAGGGCTCCTGAGCCTCGCTTAAGCTCGAATGACCAGTTCTTGACCACACCAACAACGATACCAGGAGTCTGAAACAGTTAAAACAATACAATTTAGAAAGTTGCTTAACCGCGTGCTCGCGAGCTGCACGCTCAGGCGACACGCGTGTTGCTACAGCGAATGCGGAGACAATAAATGAAAGAGATCGCTTACAGCAAGCCGCGCGTCACGGCGACGACGGTGCTGACGCGAAACAAATGACGAACACGCGTGTCGCTTGACGCAAGTGGCTACCTGAGCTTGTGAACGGCCCTCACGCGCCGGCCACACATTCTCACACTTGCATTGTCCTGACTTAGCATAACACGCTGTAGAAATGGCGAGGTGGTAGAAAAAATATCAACACATAAAACCCTATTGGATGTAACATCTTCGCCCTCTTCACCGTTAATAGCTTTTCACCCCTAAGATCTACAGCCGTAATCGTTGGTCTATAAACCAATGAGGAAAGAGAATGATGTTTCACTTGTATTGATTGAAACACGCCCACTTCTTAGGTTCAAAATAATTTTGTTTATAAGCAGTCCTCTAGTTTTACAAAAAATGTCGACAAACCAATTTACAAAATAACAAATAGGCCTCGGCGGTAATACAAAAAAAATCGTAAAAATAAAATATACTGACAGACAACACACAACACTGCGTCTAGAAAATATAGAAGGATTTATAATTCAACTCCAAAATGGAATGAAATCCCATTGGACGCACCGTGGACGCGTGGCCTGTCTCAAATAACACCAGCCTTTTTTTTTTTTTTTTTTAGGATGGGAAATCATCAAATGACCCCTCCCGCTCTGGGCGGAGCGGAAGGGAGTGTCAGACTTGTACTGACTAAAACCCATCCATGTTCCTTCTTTGCCCTTTGTGTTCCAGGGCCGCGGTATCTCTTTCGAACAGTCCCGCAGCCCTGGCAGGCATCGGCCCGTGCGGACCCCTACGTGGTTGCTGACATCTCTTTGAGGCGCGCGTGGAACACGAACGCGCCGTCGACACGGCCTGTCGTCATAAGACGGCCGGACGGCGAGCTAGCCCAAAACTCGCCATCCACAGGCCCGCGCCTACGGTGGCCGGGGGCCACCACGTGACCCCCGACGCCCAGGGCGTCTCCCGCGGCGGCTGGGACGTGAGGCTCTTTCCCTCTCACGTTCCGCCACCTCCTTCACTAGCATGACTGCTTCGCAGAAGGAGGTGACGGCTTCCCATTCCTCTCGCTCCGGACCATGGCTTGAACCAGGGCCGGGCGCGAGAGGTCGCCGCCGCCAATCGCCTCTAAGAGGACACGGCGCTGCTCCGCCCAAGCAGGGCAGGCCTCCACAGTGTGCTGCACCGTGTCCTCCGGACGATCCTCACAGTGGAAACACCCAGGCGTTTCCTCCCGCCCGATTCGGTGCAGGAACCTCCCGAAACAACCGTGTCCGGTGAGGACCTGCGTCAGGCGGAAGGTGAGGGCGCCGTGGCGCCTCTCTAGCCACTCCTCAAAGAGGGGACTTATCGCCACTATGGTGGCGTGCCCTGAAATAACACCAGCCTAGTTCGCAGTTTTGCAGTCAAGTGTTTCTCATCAAGTGTTAAAAGAAATGATTACCAGTCCGGACGTTCACATCAGTATTTTAGTTTAGAAAGAAATCCTGAATCAAATCAAATCATTTATTTGATAATACCTATAGTTCTCCATATTCTACTGTCGTCGCTTGGGCATGCAAATTATACTCAATTCCAAATTAAAAAGGAATTAAAACAAAATATAATTATGTAAAAATTGAATTGATACTGAATAAAAATAAATGTCAAATCATTAGAATTACAAAAAAAAGTCGGACTAGTAACAGAAGTAAAATTATAATAATAATGTCAAAAAGAATAACAAGTATATCAATAAGAAAAAAGTATCAGAATAGTAACAGGTATGTCAATCATAATGAATCACTTACCGTCATCTTTAACTTTGAGACACGCATTGCACCAGGGCTCCAGCTCCCGGAGCCCCGGTAGCGGCTCAAAGCCCCAACACGTGAAGCGCGGCAGACGGCGGGTGTCGCACTGCGGCATTGCACAAAGGAAGTCTAGTCTAGAAAAGTATAGCTGCACTGCACAAGTCCCAGTCCGGCGATCAATACTTGCATTTGATAATGCATGTATCTAGGTATATCATCATCATCATCATCTGCCCAGCCTTTTCCCAACTATGTTGGGGTTGGCTTCCAGTCTAACCGGATGCAACTGAATACCAGTATTTAACATGGATCGACTGCCTATCGCCAGTTAGTACTGTAATACGATACTCCTTGGTAAGACTGGTTGTTAGACTTTGTTTTGGGCCACTGACTACCTAACGACTGTCAAAGATCTACAAATGACAGCCAGGACCAACGGCTTAAAGTGCTTTCCGAGGCACGGAGAAAACGGTATGTAATAGGTGATCACCCAGACCAACCTAGGCAAGCACGGCTTAACCGAAAGATCGACCCGAGCGGCTGTTATTATTAAGCCACGAGCTCCTCCTAACTACCATTGTATAGATCTCATGCAGCTTCAATTTTATCACGTTTTTTTCGAATTTGCAAAATTAAATTAAAATAAAAGATCCGGTGTTCCGGATCCGGAGTTCTGAAGTGGCGACCGCGAACCGGAAGACGCTGCGTTGGAAGGCCTCCCACTAGGTGGACCGATGATCTGGTGAAGGCTGCAGTTATCCGCTGGATGCGAGTCGCACGGGACCGGTCAATGTGGCGACACTTGGGGGAGGCTTATGTCTAGCAGTGGACGTCTTTCGGCTGAAATGATGATGATGATGATGAAGAAGAAGATCCGGATTTCCCGGACAACCCGCTGTCGCCTTGGTATGATGTTCGAAATCAAGAGGGTTATAGTCGTTTTTAACTACTATGAATTATCTATTATTAATAAGTATAAAAAAAAAAAAACAAAAAATGGATAAAAAGGTTCCGTAGCACCAAATAATTTAATAAAAAAACATTAAATGCTCATTCATAGGTCTATATAAAAATGTTAACCAAAAACAACTACTGCAGTTTCACGAAAAAGTCCCATATCTTATAGATCTTATTCAAATCAATTTTCGTTAAAAGTTTGTTTTTACGTTCTTCAAACCTAATTTTTTCAGTCTTTCCTCTTACTTAAGAAATTAAAGGAGATGACGGCACAGTCGCACAGTTCTTCTCCATAGAGATCTACGTTAGGGAATGGGCAACTACAGTACTTTCACAGTTTTTATGCCTTGTGACTGGGACTGTAGCTATTTTTCATTGTTGTCTTTGTTTCGACAATTCAAAAGTGCCTGTTACTGGCCTATTTGAAATAAATGCTTTGATTTGATATGATTTGATTTGTCGCGCAGGCGGCCTGGGGCACCGTTCATCATAATTTCTTTATATGTCCATGACATCTGTCATTTGGTGTGCTGTCGTTTTTCTGGTCTCTGATTTTAAGGTTTGAAATATTTTATTAGTACTACTAATTCAACTCGAAAATAGTTTATTGTAATTACGGATGGAGAATAGAGGAAAACAATTATTTTCGGAACCTCGATATAATTTTTAAGAGCTTTCGATACAGTTATATACTTAATTTTTTTAGGTTTTGATATTTTTTTCAACCTTCAGTTACATGTAGGTACGGAGGGCAACCCTATTGTTTTAATTCGTAATTTCACATCACTTTGTATAGTACTCCATAGAAGACACCTCCTCAAATTTCAACTGTCTCGGATTAAAATGGCTGTGACATACGGACGGTCAGACTAACAGACGGACAGGATGAATATAAAATGGTTCCGTTTTTTTGCCATTTGGCAATGGAACCCTAAAATCCGTAATAGGAAATATGGGTGTTTAGTTAGGACTAAGCTCCATGTAAAATACTGGTTTTCGGTTACATGATGCTTGCTAGGTAGGTAGGTACAGTCAAGAAATAAAACGAAAAAGTTTTAATTTTTGTTTTTTCTTGATCAGGTTGGTACATCGCTATGACTTGAATAGGGCGGAGGTTAAAACTATACTTATATCTATAACGATAGCTGCGTTACATTTCATATTTATGAAACACAGCTATCTTTTGTTGGAGCACGTTCAGGCGCGGATCCAAGTCCAAGGGAGAAGTTCACAGGATCAGAATTTCTAAACCAAGGATTGACCTTGACCCTCCGTATTCTAGTAGTCTTCTGATCCCCTCCATTTGTATCCGTACCTGCCCTATTAGCTCCCTGTACAAAGATCAAAGTGTCCTTAAAAATATGTTGCTCACATATTTCTGAAGAAGACTTTAATATTCAAGAATACGAGAAACGATGCGAATTTTCGTTACTGGTATCCCTAAAGAGGTAAATACCAGTAACTTTTTATCCGCAAAAAGTTAGTAATATATACCTCATTACATATGTATGTACTGTCGTAGGTATATAAGGCGGCAGTGCATACATATCTACGCAAATGAGGTTTTAAGTTAAAAACCTCAAATGTGGAGATACGTCAGAGCCTCGTTGGTTGGCAGCAGGGTGCACCGCGGGCAGGTGAGGTTGACTTTGGCTCTGCAGATGTTGGCAGGGCCACTTACACCCCGTGAAGAAGGGTCGAGTTGGGTTGGGAGGTTGCAGGCTGCAGCGTGTCGGCTGTGGTTCGTTGACGCTGCTTTTAACAGGGACCTGAAATGCGAAAAACGTAACTTTAAAAAAGGTAATGCAGAGTGACTTCGAATTTCGAACACATTTGGCTTCTGGCACAGGGCCTGTGTGGTGTTGTATGTCATTATGGCTTAGTCCCTTTACAGTTAGGATGTGCGACTTCCAGCAGTGACAAATAATGACAATCCTGTTGGATGAAGTCATCATCTGCATCGCCTATTCCCAACAGGCAGCTGTATGACGTGACATGTCCAAGTCACGTTTCTGTGAGAGAGACAAACATATATCTTACCTGCTCGTACTGCCAGAAGACGTCCATCATCTGGTCCTCGTAGTGGACCGCGAGGGTCCCAACGAGGGCGAGGCTTTATCTGTCACCTTGCATTTATAGTGCTGCACGGGTCTGTTGCCGCTTGGATGTGATTGTTAGATGGGGCTGTTGGTTACATTTGTGATATTGTAATGAACCACAAGATGGCGCCGTGAGCCAAGAGAACCATGCAGCACTATTAGCCACTCTTCAAACAACTTTAGTACTGAGTGTATTAATTGAAATAGTTTTGAAATAGTTTGCTTTTACTCTACCCGAACTGAAGTCGCCTCCAGATATGACGCTCAGCCTCCACGATCTGAAATAACAGAACAATGTTTTTTTTAGTTTACTTAGTAGAACAAACGGTGAAGGAAAATGTCGTCAGGAAAGTATTGAGTATGAATGTGGACGGCTATAAGAGAAGAGGACCAAAGAAACGATGAATGGACTGTGTGAAGGATGATATGGCAAGTAGTGTCCGACCGAAAGATCGGTTTCCAACCTGCCGAAACTACGACCTAAAGTGTATTGAGGAGTTCTCGCGCTGTGACCGGTCATGTTCGGCGGCCGGCGAGTTCAATTCCATCCAAGCGACGAAGACATTTTGCCGCGTCCACGTGCCTAATCATATCGTGACTAGCTTGTGTTTGCAGTTCGTTTTTCTTGTTGTGAGTTTTCGTGTTATTTATTTTGAACTCGGTAAGTTTTATCACGTGATATAGCATAACAGTAGGTAGCAAACATCAAAAAATAATTCAATATAACAAACTAATACATAGATTATAGTAGAATCAAGTTTAACCTAACTATCTAAATATTTTTTTGGTTAATTTAACTCTCTCGCTAATGCTATACCTAAACAAACATTAGTTAGTTACTTGGTACTTACTATAATGCATTAGCGGTGATAATATTATGGATTCAGAGTTTCAAAGTTCATTTTAATTAACGTTTTCTTTATTTTTCCTTCAAAATATGATCCTTGTAAGGAAGTTTCGGTTGCGGTATCGGTTTCGATGGAAAAAAGGCAATTTCGGTCGGAAACTATTGGCAAGAAAGAAGGTGTATGATGAGATGACGAGTATTAGAGAAGTATGGAAGTAGAAAACAGGCTGAACTGACCCTAAATAAATTGGGATAAGGGCAAGAGAATGATGACTCGGTACAGCATTAATAGTATGTCTTCCTGACCATTTCGGTCATGGCGACTATTCTTAGCGAAGACAAGTCATCGACGCAGGAAATATTGCTCAACAAGTGTGCGCGCAAACACGGGTACACACTCGTGTCCCTAACTTTCATAGTACTATGGGACGACAATCCGACTCGGCCGGGGATAGTTCAGGCACAGACCAGCACCTTTACATCCGAGGCACAGTGGTGACATGCCGCCATCTCCCAAACTCGGGGCTGTTATTGAAACTTCAAAAAAAAAACTCAAAGCATTTATTTCAATTAGACCATCACAGGCACTTTTGAATGTCAAATAAAACAAAAAAAAAGCGAAGCTACAGTCACAGTCACAAGGCATAATAACTTGAGAAAGTGCTGTAGTTGCACATTCCAAATCGTAGATCCATGATTGTTTCTATTTTTTTTTATTTACCACCTGTAAGGGTATATTATGGATATAGCAATAAACGATTTGATTTGATTTGATTTAGGCTTGTCTGGGGTCGAACCAGAACTTGACCTACCATCTGACTGAATATATATTCCTTTCACGACCACGAGAATATCTTAATAAACTACCAGACAAGTCATAAAGGTAGTATTAGGATCACAGAACATGGAACCGCCACGCCCGGCAGCGTCTAGAAACGACAATACTAATAAAATTCGAAGCACCGAAAGTGTGTTGAGAACCTACTCGACTCAAACACAAAGCATTTATTTCAAATGGACTCGGTACAAGGACTTTTGAATTGTCAATAACAAGAAGATGAAGCTTGGATGTGATTATCACATGTTGGTTAACATTTGTGATATTGCAATGAACCACAAGATGACGCCGTGAGCCAAGAGAACCATGCAGCACTATATCATAGCCACTCTCCAAACAACTTTAGTACTGTGTGTATTAGTTAAAATAAATCTATTTGTTTTGCAATAGTTTGCTTTTACTCTACCTGAACTGAAATTGCCTCCAGATATGACGCTCAGCCTCCACGATCTGAAATAACAAAACAATGTTTTTTTTTAGTTAACTTAGTACAACAAACGGTGGACGAAAATGTCGTGGGGAAAGTATTGAGTATGAATGTGGACAGCTATAAGAGAAGAGGACCAAAGAAACGATGAATGAACTGTGTGAAGGATGAAATGGCAAGTAGTGTCCGACCGAATGGAAGGTTCGGTTTCGGTCGAGTTTCGGCAAAAAAAGCGGGTTTCGGTTTAGTTTCGGTTTCGGTGGCCAACCTGCCGAAACTACGACCGAAATTGTATTCAGGAGTTTTCGCGCTGTGACCGGTCATGTTCGGCGGCCGGCGAGTTCAATTCCATCCAAGCGACGAAGACATTTTGCCGCGTCCACGTGCCTAATCATATCGTGACTTGCTTGTGTTTGCAGTTCGTTTTTCTTGTTGTGAGTTTTCGTGTTATTTATTTTGAACTCGGTAAGTTTTATCACGTGATATAGCATAAGAGTAGGTAGCAAAAATCAAAAAATAATACAATATAACAAACTAATACATAGATTATAGTAGAATCAAGTTTAACCTAACTATCTAAATATTTTTTTGGTTAATTTAACTCTCTCGCTAATGCTATACCTAAACAAACATTAGTTAGTTACTTGGTACTTACTATAATGCATTAGCGGTGATAATATTATGGATTCAGAGTTTCAAAGTTCATTTTAATTAACGTTTTCTTTATTTTTCTTCAAAATATGATCCTTGTAAGGAAGTTTCGGTTGCGGTATCGGTTTCGATGGAAAAAAGGCAATTTCGGTCGGAAACTATTGGCATGAAAGAAGGTGTATGATGAGATGACGAGTATTAGAGAAGTATGGAAGTAGAAAACAGGCTGAACTGACCCTAAATAAATTGGGATAAGGGCAAGAGAATGATGACTCGGTACAGCATTAATAGTATGTCTTCCTGACCATTTCGGTCATGGCGACTATTCTTAGCGAAGACAAGTCATCGACGCAGGAAATATTGCTCAACAAGTGTGCGCGCAAACACGGGTACACACTCGTGTCCCTAACTTTCATAGTACTATGGGACGACAATCCGACTCGGCCGGGGATAGTTCAGGCACAGACCAGCACCTTTACATCCGAGGCACGGTGGTGACATGCCGCCATCTCCCAAACTCGGGGCTGCTATTGAAACTTAAAAAAAAAAAAAACTCAAAGCATTTATTTCAATTAGACCATCACAGGCACTTTTGAATGTCAAATAAAACAAAAAAGCTAAGCTACAGTCACCGTCACAAGGCATAATAACTTGAGAAAGTACTGTAGTTGCACATTCCAAAACGTAGATCCATGATTGTTTCTATTTTTTTTTATTTACCACCTGTAAGGGTATATTATGGATATAGCAATAAACGATTTGATTTGATTTGATTTAGGCCTGTCTGGGGTCGAACCAGAACTTGACCTACCATCTGACTGAATATATATTCCTTTCACGACCACGAGAATATCTTAATAAACTACCAGACAAGTCATAAAGGTAGTATTAGGATCACAGAATATGGAACCGCCACGCCCGGCAGCGTCAAGAAACGGCAATACTAATAAAATTCGAAGCACCGAAAGTATGTTGAGAACCTACTCGACTCAAACACAAAGCATTTATTTCAAATGGACTCGGTACAAGGACTTTTGAATTGTCAATAACAAGAAGATAAAGCTGCGGGCCAGTCGCAAGGCATATTAATTATTGTGGAAGGGCTGTAACATAACATCACGCCTGTAATCGCCGAAAGGTTAGCAGAGTTGTCCTTAATTATAGAAGACCCACATTTTGTCAGTTATGTTTGATGCGTTTGTTTCGGTGTTTCTTCTCGGAGTGAACCGTCGCGTCGCAAGTAGCCGTGACATCACCTGTAGATTAAAAAAAAAATATTGTAAAACCAAGAAATTTATTTTAATTAATACACACAGTACAAAAGTTGTTTGGAGAGCGCCTACGGGATTCGCACTGATTGTCGAATGTCATTTTTGCGAAGGCTATTTCTACAACGACGTATCGTCGAAGAGCTGTATAACCGCCGGGTAATTTGATCGATGGTCCATTTCATTGAATAGCTATAAATTCACATTCCCATGTAGTCGATAGTGTATTACTTCTAGAGCTGCGTTAATCATATCACAAGTTCTTACCTATTTCTGATACTAGTGTAGATTAACAAGATTTTGAGCCATCAATGATCTTTATGCTTGAATAATTGACCAGTTATCGACCTTCATCGAAAGTTACTTAAGTTAATATAGTCCCATTTTCCGGAATTCAGGCATAACAGCCATTCTCGACGGAGGTCAGCTCTCGACGCGGGAGAGAACGCAGTGCACAGTCGCACTCTCTCTCTCACACTCATGTTCTGATGGCATGGCCGTCCAACTCGTCTGGAGACGGATGAGGTGCAGTACGGCCTTTATGCCTTTACTTTTTTTTTGTTTTTAGGATGGGAAATCATCAAATGACCCCCCCCGTTCAGAGCGGAGCGGAAGGGAGTGTCAGACTTCTACTGACTAAAACCCATCCATGTTCCTTCTTTGCCCTTCGTGTTCCAGGGCTGCGGTATCTCTTTCGAACAGTCCCACACACTCCCTTTATGCCTGGAGGCTTGATTTATACTTGAGTATATATTTTTATACATTATTTTCTTACTGGTGTGTGCTCGCTGACCTGTGGCGATAATTTAATGTAATGGTTTATTTCTTAATATTATCTTACACACTATTGTATAGAATCTGGTTCTTCTAAGCTAGCAGACATATGTGTTGCTGGGGAGTTTGTTCCACCTCTTCTTCCCAGCTAAAACTCTAGGAAGGGTCCAAGAGCGGCCGTTTTGGGCGACTGTCTCTTTTAACCTTTGACGTTTACACAGCGTGATTTCATGACATGATGTAATGGCTTTTGATTTTTGGGACTCCCTTCCGCACCGCCCAGAGCGGGGGGGAGGGGGGGGTTATTTTCTGATTTCCCATTAAAAAAAAAAATAAAGGCATAAAGGCCGCACTTCACCTCATCTGTCTCCAGACGAGTTGGACAACCCTGTCATAAGAATATGAGTGTAAGAGAGAGAGTGCGACTGTGCATTATGTTATCTCCCGCATCGATAGCTGCTCCGTCGAGATTGGATGTTATGCCTGAATTTCGTTAAATGGGACTATGCAACCTAAAGAAACTTTCGATGGAAATTGATAACCGGTCATTTATTAAGCTTAAAGATCATGGATGGTCCAAAATCTTATTAATCTACACTAATATAAGGAAGAGGTCAGAACTTGTGATATACTTAACGCAGCCCTAAAAACAATACACTATCTACTACACAGGGGTGTGAATCTATAGCTATTCGATGAAATGGACCATCGATCAAATAACCCAACGGCTAGACAACTCTTTGACGATACGCCATTGTTGAAGCGGGCTTCACAAAAATGTCTTTCGATAACCAGTACGAATCCCATAAAAAGTAAAAGAAGATGACGTATAAAAGGCGGTGTCTCACTACGTAAGGTTTGTGTAAGTAAGAGAGAGAGACATACATATCTCTTACCTGCTCATACTGCCGAAGACATCCATCATCTTATCCTCGTAGTACACTGTGCCTAGGAAAGCAAGTTAAGCCGTTACTCCCCGCTGTCATCGTTTATCTTTGACAGTCTTTAGGTACAGGTCATGAGAAAACCGAAAGCCGAAAGCCTTACCACCAGTCTTACCCAGTGACTGTGTTGCAATGCTCGCAGAACGGATGGCCGATGGGGCCGAAAAGATCTGGAGTGGCGACCGCGAACCGGAAGACGCTGCGTTGGAGGGCCTCCCACTAGATGGACCGATGACCTGGTGAAGGTTGCAGGGATCCGCTGGATGCTAGTCACATGGGACCGGTCAATGTGGCGACACTTGGGGGAGGCCTATGTCCAGCAGTGGACGTCTTTCGGCTGAAATGATGATGACGATGATGTGTTGCAGAGCTCCATGTAAAATACTGGTATTCAGCTGCATCTGGTAAGACTGGGAGGCGACCCCAACATATTTGGGAAAAGTTAGGCAACTGATGTGACGTGACATGTCCTGTTCAGGTTTCTGTGAGAGAGACAAACATATCTCTTACCTGCTCGTGCTGCCGAAGACATCCATCATCTGGTCATCGTAGTGGACCGCGAGGGTCCCAACGAGGTCGAGGGTTTTATCTGTCACCTTGCATTTATGGTGCTGCACGGGTCTGTTGCCGCTTGGATGTGATTATCACATGTTGGTTAACATTTGTGATATTGCAATGAACCACAAGATGACGCCGTGAGCCAAGAGAACCATGCAGCACTATATCATAGCCACTCTCCAAACAACTTTAGTACTGTGTGTATTAGTTAAAATAAATCTATTTGTTTTGCAATAGTTTGCTTTTACTCTACCTGAACTGAAATTGCCTCCAGATATGACGCTCAGCCTCCACGATCTGAAATAACAAAACAATGTTTTTTTTTAGTTAACTTAGTACAACAAATGGTGGACGAAAATGTCGTGGGGAAAGTATTGAGTATGAATGTGGACAGCTATAAGAGAAGAGGACCAAAGAAACGATGAATGAACTGTGTGAAGGATGAAATGGCAAGTAGTGTCCGACCGAATGGAAGGTTCGGTTTCGGTCGAGTTTCGGCAAAAAAAGCGGGTTTCGGTTTAGTTTCGGTTTCGGTGGCCAACCTGCCGAAACTACGACCGAAATTGTATTCAGGAGTTTTCGCGCTGTGATCGGTCATGTTCGGCGGCCGGCGAGTTGAACTCCATCCAAACGACGAAGACATTTTGCCGCGTCCACGTGCCTAATCATATCGTGACTTACTTGTGTTTGCAGTTCGTTTTGCTTGTTGTGAGTTTTCGTGTTATTTATTTTGAACTCGGTAAGTTTTATCACGTGAGCATAAGAGTAGGTAGCAAACATCAAAAAATAATTCAATATAACAAACTAATACATAGATTATAGTAGAATCAAGTTGAACCTAACTATATAAATATTTTTTTGGTTAATTTAACTCTCTCGCTAATGCTATACCTAAACAAACATTAGTTAGTTACTTGGTACTTACTATAATGCATTAGCGGTGATAATATTTATTTATTTATTACTTATTTGCATCAGACACAACGATCCATACACTTTCAAAATAAAGTTTAAAAATAATCAGAGAAACTAAGTTGTACACAAAATAAAATTTAAATTAAATTAACACAATCATTTTTCGTCAAATAAAAATATACAATGTAAAAAGTCCGAAATCAAATTTAAAAATAAAATAAGTAAATGTCATTAATCAAACCATCATTTTAAATTAAATACGTTAAAATTCAATACATAATTGAATAAAATTGAGATAAATCACTTGAATTGAATTAAATTGAATAATATAATTAAAGTTAAAATAAAACAATAATTAATCAATATAAAATTATAAACTATTTTAAATTATGAGGTGTTTTTTTTTTAATATTATCGATTCAGTTTCAAAGTTCATTTTAATGAACGTTAAAATGTTCTTTATTTTTCCCTCAAAATATGATCCTTGTAAGGAAGTACACAATCAAATATTTTGAATTTGAAGTTTCGGTTTCGGTTGTAGAAAAAGCAATTTCGGTCGGAAACTAATGGCAAGAAAGGAGGTGTATGATGAGATGACGAGTATTAAAGAAGTATGGAAGAATAAAACAGGCTGAACTGACCCTAAACAAATTGGGATAAGGGCAAGAGAATGATGACTCGGTACAGCATTAATAGTATGTCTTCCTGACCATTACGGTCATGGCGACTATTCTTAGCGAAGACAAGTCATCGACTCAGGAAGTATTGCTGCACAAGTGGGCGCGCAAACACAGGTACACACTCTTTTCCCTAACTTTCATAGTCCTATGGGACGACAATCCGACTCGGCCGGGGATAGTTCAGGCACAGACCAGCACCTTTACATCCGAGGCACGGTGGTGACATGCCGCCATCTCCCAAACTCGGGGCTGCTATTGAAACTTAAAAAAAAAAAAACTCAAAACTCAAAGCATTTATTTCAATTAGACAGGCACTTTTGAATGTCAAATAAAACAAAAAAAAAGCGAAGCTACAGTCACAGTCACAAGGCATAATAACTTGAGAAAGTACTGTAGTTGCACATTCCAAAGCGTAGATCTCTATGGAGAAGAATGGGCAAGAAACTCCATGGACACTCTTATATTCTTACAAAATCTTGGTTACATCAGGTCATGTTGAGATTATACATATATATGAGAACGATGTAGTGTGCACATTAAGAGCGTCCAGAGTAAAAGATAAAAACAACAATGAAAATATAAAACAATTAGAATGAACCGTGGCAGCTAAAAGATCACCAGTCCCAATAATATAACCTAATATAAATAAACCTAACTTCTAATAACCTAATAGCTGATATACCTTTACCGAACATCGTCCATGCTCAACAGTCATCAGAAATTTTGCTGTAGTCGCTCGGAGTCTGAATCTTTGTTCGGTTGATGGCAATAGGTGCGCCCGCCATCTCATGACACTTAAACATAACTGGCAAATGTGGGCCTGTGTACTCCAGGTACACCTCTTCCTAATACTTCAGGGAGAACAGGCGTGATGATTCGTTATGTTATGTGTATTATTTTGAAGTAGAAAATAGATAAACACTCACCTTCATTTGTAGCAGTACTATAGGGCTCCTGAGCCTCGCCTAAACTCGAAGGACCAGTTCATGACCACACCAACAACGATACCAGGACTCTGAAACAGTTAAAACAATACAATTTAGAAAGCTGCTTAACGGCTTGCTCGCGAGCTGCACGCTCAGGCGACACGCGTGTTGCTACAGCGACTGCGGAGACAATAAATGAAACAGATCGCTTACAGCAAGCCGCGCGTCACGGCGACGACGGTGAAACAAATGACGAACACGCGTGTCGCTTGACGCAAGTGGCTACCTGAGCTTGTGAACGGCCCTCACGCCGGCCACACATTCTCACACTTGCATTGTCCTGACTTAGCATAACACGCTGTAGAAATGGCGAGGTGGTAGAAAAAATATCAACTCATATAACCCTATTGGATGTAACATCTTCGCCCTCTTCAACGTTAATAGCTGTTCACCCCTAAGATCTACAGCCGTACTCGTTGGTCTATAAACCAATGAGGAAAGAGAATGACGTAACACTTTTATTGATTCTAGAAACACGCCCACTTCTTACGCCTCACCCCCCTCCTCTCTGTGCTCCCCCGCTACTGTCAACTACGTTTTCACGATAATTTTGTTAATCAGTCATCTAGCTTAAGGTACACAAAAATTCGACGACGGCGACGTGTATAAGCTTTTGTACAAAGCAATTAACAGAATAAATATCATTTAGCCATTCTGATCATTTAATTTTAAAAATCTTTTTTTCTGGCAGAACACACACCACTGCGCCTTTCATAATAAGGATGCACTAATATGGAAGCTCCAAAAAAGAGAAGAAATCCCATCAGACGCACGGCTTGTCTCAAATAACTCCTCACTCGGCCAAGTTCGCAGTGCCAAGCGTTTCTCATCAAGTGTTACGTTATAAATGATTAGATAGGTACTAGTCAGAACGTTCATAATAGTGTTAACAGATTTTTAGTTTGGAAAGAAATACTGAATCACTTACCTCCATCTTTAACTCTGAGACACACATTGCACCAGGGCTCCAGCTCCCGGAGCCCCGGTAGCGGCTCAAAGCACCAACACGTGAAGCGCGGCAGACGGCGGGTGTCGCACTGCGGCATTGCACAAAGGAAGTCTAGTGTAGGAAAGTCTCGCTGCACTGCGCAGGTCACTAAGTATTGACTTCGATGTGTGCTATACGATGCAGTTGTTATTTATTTCTACGCCCAATGCTATTTGCCTGCTTAAAAAATTTACTTTAACGCCATCTGTGGATTAAACCAGGAACCAACTGTCGGGGAGTATGGATGCATTTGACAATGCAGTCAGGCTATACCGGTGCGGTATAACGGTGCATGACAAAGCGGTATGAACAGTGAAACGGACAGATGGCATTACGATTTATATCTTGTTGTCCAGCTAACTGGTCAGGTAATGGAAGATCTGGTCTGCAAGTGTAGTTTGGGGGCAATAAGATGAAATTAATAATCTGATAAAATTAATTTTAAGCTAGTCCTCAGGACCGCAATGATTAACAGAAGCCTCCCACCGCTCCTTCCACTTGCCCCACTCCATTATGGTTAGGAGCCAATATCTCTTAGAAAAAGACAAGTTAAGTTCGTCCCTCCAACTGTTTCTTTTAGTAACATAATCAGTATGTTCCCGCAACCTAAGCCTCGTCTATGTAAGAGAGCGTGCAGTTGTGACTGTAGGACATGCTGTTTTCGTCACGATGTTTTTCTTCACGTTTTGAGAGCAATGGTGATGGAGTTAGTAACACTAAGTGCACGTCTGGGTTTGAACCAGAATCCGTAAGTTGGCTTATCAACATCTGATTGAAAATTCCTTCAATTGACTTTTAGGTACACAAGAATAGTTATTTCAGCTGTCAGCAAGTCATAAAAGTAGTATTAGGATAACAGAGTACGGAATCGTTACGTCGGCAGCGTCTGAAAACTGTAGTACTAATAAAACTCGTGCACTGAAAGTGTATTGAGTAAAAAACTTAAGTCATTGTCTCTTTTAAGCCGTCAGTTTCTACACGACATTGGTGTCGTAACTAGTGCGAGTAAACGCTTGGTCTGTATGTAAAGTGTTGACAATGCCGCCTGTAGCAGCGGCCGCCGAATCGTTTCCTTGTGTTTCAGGTAATTTCAAAATAAAACCAAGTAAAACCTAACCTAAGACTTATATTTAAAAACAATATTAATGTGTATTATTGGTACCTACTTAATGTGTGTTATCTGCTTTTTCTTAGAAGAATATAAAATTATCTTAAGCTAGCTTATGTACTAAATACAAAATTTATGTATTAATATTAGACACATAAGGACACATATCTACACAAATATACGTGGCTCACTACTACTTCCAGGTCCTTGGTCCTATAGTCATGACCCAAGACCTGGTATTCGCCAGAGCCTCGTTGGTGAAGTCAGCAGGGTGCGCCGCGGGCAGGTGAGGTTGGCTTTGGCTCTGCAGGTGGTGGTAGAGCCACTTACACCCCATCTATGGGGTCTTATGACATGGCTAGCAGTGAGTTCCATAAGGATGCAAAATTGACTTTCTTCAGTATCTTCGCCTTCCTTGCGACGCTTAAGAATTGTGAAGCTTTTATTCATATTCATATTCATTTATTTTGCGTACCATAATGTGCATAAAAGATGTTATAAAAAGCTTACAGCTAAGGTACAATTATGGACCCTGTTAGGGCACAGCAACATGGTGTTAACCTAAAAATTAAAATGTATAAAATAAAAATTAAAAATAACACAATTCTTATAAAATTTTGTAAACTTATGTACCTATTAAAATGTATTGTTAGTAGTTACTTATAATTCTATTGAGATCATTTATTTGTATTAATATAAATAAAGATATTAAACTTAATCAAAAATAAAATAACAATTCTTATAAAAAGATATGTGAGCTTATGTATTTATCTAAGTATTCAAATGTATAGTATAGTTCGAAATTATCATTATTATTAATATTGTTATTTAATTATGGTATATTATTTATGTATTAATATTATAATTATATATTTTTAATGTTTGGTGTTTAAGAGAGGGAATAATTTTATTTTGGAATTGATTTGTCATCTAAAAACTCTTTTACTGAATAATATACTTTGGATTCCAGAAGTTGTTTACATTTATTAATAAATATATGTGTTTTGTTTAGTTCTCTAATGTTATTCGGTAATTTATTATAAATTTTTATGGACATAATTAAAGGGCTGGTTGAGTGCATTTTTAGTCTGGATTGAGGTTTGTTTATTTTGTTTTTGTTATGTCGCAAGGTGTATCTTGTTTGTGTTTCTTCGCAATTAGTGTAAAAATCTGGGTGTTTTCTGACAAATTTACATATTTCCAAGATATATAAGCAAGGGAGTGTGAGTATTTTGTGTTTTAGGAAGTGTGGTTTGCAGCTGTCTGTGTGTTCTATGTTTGTTATAATTCGGATTAGCTTCTTTTGTAAAATAAATATGGTTTGTGAATCTGTACTATTACCCCACAGCATGACCCCATAGCTGAGCCATGCCTGAGCATATGCATAGTATGCGACTAGTGCTGTTTGCAGGTTGGTAGTTTTTTTAAGTTCGCGTAGGGCATATGAGAATGTTGACAGTTTAGCTCGTATTTTCTGTACATGGGATTTCCAGTTTATGTGGGTATCTATAGACACACCGAGAAGGGTAAATTCGTTTACTTGTTCAAGTTTATGATTATTAAACATGAAATTTAATTTTAATGGGGATTTTTGATGGGGATTAAAAGTAATTAATTTTGTTTTTGCGAAGTTGATTTCAAGATTATGGTTATTCATCCAATTTAAAGCTGTAGAAAGAAGGGAGTTTAACTTAGCATTTATGTTGTAATCGTTTTTGCATGAGGTGAGTAGGGAGATATCGTCCGCAAATAAAATACATGGTTCGTTTATAATTTTAGGAAGGTCGTTTATATAGATTAGGAACAAAAGGCAGCCTATAACACTGCCTTGGGGAATTGATGCATTAACTGCTTTACTGTCGGATCTCATTTTAATTATTTCATTTGTGTTCTTGTCAAAATATTCAATTTCTACTAGTTGTTCCCTGTCCTTTAGGTATGATGCGAACCATTCATGAGCTTTACCTCGTATACCTATCCCATGTAACTTGTCTAATAATATTTTAAATTGAACCTTATTTGGCTTTGGTCATATCGAGCAGCATACCTACGGCGTAGTTTTTATTATTAATAATAGTAAGGGCCTCTTGTACGTACTTATATACTGCTAGCGTTGTTGATCGGTTTTTACGGAAACCGTTTTGGCAGTCGTCAAGTATTTTATACTTTTCGCAAAAAGAGTAAACGCGGTCACACATAGCCTTTTCGAAGATTTTTGACGCAGTTGGCAGCAGCGCAATAGGGCGATAGTTATTAGGGTCGGTTTTGGAATTTTTCTTGTGTATAGGCTTTATAAGTGAATTTTTAAGTTCTTTGGGAAAGGCTCCCTCCTCAAATGATTGGTTGATTAATTTATAAAAAGGTAGGGTTAGTTCGTCTGCACATTGCCTAAGTAGAAATGGGGGGAATTCGTCAACTCCATAGCTCTTTTTATTTTTTAAACTCTTTATAATTCTATTAACTTCATAGGGATCGACAGGGCTGAGGAACAAAGTGTTCTCTGTGGGGCACATAACAGGGGCTCCTTTCGCTTGTGATATGTTTCCTCGAATAGAAGCAAAGAAGTCATTAAAAATATTAGCTATTTGCTTAGGTTCTGTTATCAAGTTGTTATTTTTATGTAGTTTTATGTTATTCTTTTCTGTTTTTATTAATTTATTTGTTCTTTCATTAATTATATTCCACATAGTTTTTACTTTATTTGTTGACTTTTTTATTTTATTTATATATTGTAGTTTTTTTGCTGTCATTATAGATTTCTTTAGGGTTTTTTCGTACTTTTTATAATATTTAGATAATATGGGATTGTTTGTTTTAGAGGTAAATATTTTAAGTAGTCTTTTGTTTTTGCAAGATAATTTGATACCTTTAGTTAACCAGTACTTCTTAGGTATCGATTTTATTTTAATTTGCTGCAGCGGAATGCACTTATTTAAAATTGTATTTAAAGTATTATTAAACGCAAAATAGTTCTCATCTATATTTTTATTTGATTGTATTATTTCATTCCAATTTTGATTTTTTAACTCTGATTTAAAGTTTTCTACGTTTTGGGTATTATATAACCTTTTTTTCGCGAACCAGTTTGTTGGTTTATTGCTGTCGCTATGTAATTTCATGTGAAAGATGGTTGCACAGTGGTCCGAGAAACCTAATTCTTCTACGGTGGTGAAAGTATGTTTATTGTTAAAATTTGTATATATTAGGTCTAAGCATGTTGAGGTAGTTTGTGAGATACGTGTGGGGACTTTAATATGTTGTATGAATTTATGTTCTAACATTAGATCTAAGAACAGGTTGGTTTTTAAACATTTCTCTAGGATATTTATATTAATAAAATATATAATAATTCATTTATTCAGGTAATTTACACCCATTGGCAATTAACAAAATACAGTCAGACCATAATAACACTACAAACACAAAAAAAAAAAAACAAAAACATCACAATTTAGTTAAAAAATAAAATAAAGACCAAAAAAAAGAAAAAGAAAAGAGAAAAAAGAAAGAAAAAAAAGAAGAAAAAAGATCAGGTAAGGTATTAAGATCTCCTCCTAATATTACATTATATCTTAAATATTTTTTATTAATATAATACAACATTTCTTTTAATTGGCGGGTAAATACTTCCTCTTCTCTTCTATTCCAATAAATTGTTACTATAAGTACATTCTCATTAGGTAATTCTATTGCACATAATTCTATACAATACTCAACAGACATATTGCTAATATCACAAATTTCTTTGTACTCAAAATGGTTTTGTAGTAAGATACAGACGCCGCCGCCTCCTCGAGTACGGCGACAGTAAGATGATGCAATTTTATAGCCGCTAAACTGTAAGTTGTTCAATTTTTCTGGTGATAGCCAAGTCTCACATAGGCATATAGCATTATACATTGGTTTATCATGGATGAAGGCTTCTACTAGATGTTGTTTGTTATAGATGCTTTGTATATTTTGATATAAAATTTTAAAATGTTGTTCTGTGGTTTCGAAAAGTACTATTTGTACTATTTGCAATATGTTCGGTTCTTTGAGGTTTGTAATGTTGTGTAGTGAGGGTTTTTTCGTCGTTGTATATTTGTTCGTTGGATTCGGCGCTCTTGCGGTATGTTGTCACTCTGGACGCCTCTTCTTTAATTATAATCCGTTTCCCATCTATAAATAAGTTGTTATTTCGTATTACTGCATACTGACCATTTTTTCGTGCTCTTAGCATTTCCTCGCGCATTTGTTTTCTTTCTTTTCGTGCATTTTCATTTAGAAATTCGGACACACGTATGTTAGTTCCTTGGAAATAGTGACTGTTCTCAATAATGTACCGAACCATTTTCTTGCTAAGGAGCTCAATAACTAGGGGTCTGTTTTTTGTCGCAAATCTTCCTATACGTTTTGTTTCTTCAATGTATTCAGTTAGGTCTACTTGTAGAATCTCATAAAGCATTTCAATCAATCTGCTGTGTAGGTCATAGTCAGACTCATTGTAGTATTCGGAGAAGCCATAGATTACTATTTTCTTTGAGTTGTTTTCAGTATATTTTGTTTCTGGAGTTACTGTTTGTGATAGATGTTTCACATTTTTTATTTCGTTTTTCAGGGCTTCGTTTTCTTTACTTAGGTTTTCAATTTTTTTATTAATTTCTTCTATTTCCTGAGTTGTTTTATCGTTTTGTTTATATAAGAAGTTTAGTTATGAGGAACAGAGTAAGAAGTTCCTCATTCTCCATTGTAAAAGCAGGATCCTCCAACAAGATGAGACCTATCTGATGGGATATTGCTAGACGGTTGTTGTCCGGATTCTGTGTAAGTTGATGTGATGCGTAGTTCCTATATGGTGTTATAGATGTCGCCATAAAACTTTTATGATAGTATAATGTATAGTCACTCATTCTCTTGCTCTTATACCTATTTATTCGGGGTCATCGCAGCATGTCTTGTGGTTCTTTAGTTCTCTATTAGTCATCATCAGTAGAAAGCCATACATCGTTTCTTTTTTCTTGTTCTTTTCTTGCCTCACAATGACTGCAGGTTGACCATCAACTGTGATTGTTCCTCCTGGTACTTTGCACGGTGAGACAGCTCAGCAGCACTGGTGACTCCATTCATACGACGCGTTATTGTTTGGCAGACTCACTTCATTATACTGGACAGGCCCTCTCAACAAATCTGTGTGGTTCTCTCATCTAAAGACCGTCTCAGACACTACTCTGCATGCTCGTCACATGATCCGACCAAGATAAAGTCTAGACTTTAAAATACCTCTGCGTTTATTTCGCTGTTTCTTCTCTAGAGTGTACCGTCGCGTGGCAAGTTGCCGTGACATCACCTGTAGAATAAAAACAAATTATTGTAAAACCGAGAAATTTATTTTAAATAATATCCTCAGTGCAAAAGTTGTTTGAAGAGCGCCTACGGGATTACGAATCGCGTAGAATGTCATTTTTACGAAGGCTATTTCTACAACGACGTATTGCCGAAGAGCTGTATAACCGCAGGGTTATTTGACCGACTGTCTATTTCACTGAACAGCCACAGGGACAAACCCCAAAGTACTCAATGGTACCTTTTTTCGAAAGCAACAAATCTGCATGAAACGAAAATTAAAAAAAATCTGCACAAGTGTGTGCGCAAACACAGGTACACTCTCCCTTCCCTGATTCTCATTTTCCGATGGGATGACCAGCCGACACAGCCGGAGAGAGTTCAGGACTAGAGCACCTTTACATCCGAGGCACGGGGGTGCCAAACTTTGGACTGCTATTGAGAAACTTCCAATGAGAAATGTAATACCTGATACCTTTCCCAAATAAGGAATCGAATCAAAGGCCCATGCTTTACAGTCGGCTTGCAACCGCAAGACCTTAGTTTATTCCAACAGAAATTTCTCTGTAGCCGCTCGGAGCTTGAATCTATGCCCGCTTAATTGCAATAGGTGCTCCCCCATCTCATGGGACTTAAACACAAACGGTAAAAGTGGGCCTGTGTCCTCTAGGTACACCTCTGCCTTATACATAGGAGAAAACATGCGTGATGATTCGTTATGTTACGTGTACTATGTTGAAGTAGATAATATATAAACACTCACCTCATTTGTAGCAGTACTATAGGGCTCCTGAGCCTCGCTTAAGCTCGAATGACCAGTTCTTGACCACACCAACAACGATACCAGGACTCTGAAACAGTTAAAACAATACAATTTAGAAAGCTGCTTAACCGCGTGCTCGCGAGCTGCACGCTCAGGCGACACGCGTGTTGCTACAGCGAATGCGGAGACAATAAATGAAAGAGATCGCTTACAGCAAGCCGCGCGTCACGGCGACGACGGTGCTGACGCGAAACAAATGACGAACACGCGTGTCGCTTGACGCAAGTGGCTACCTGAGCTTGTGAACGGCCCTCACGCGCCGGCCACACATTCTCACACTTGCATTGTCCTGACTTAGCATAACACGCTGTAGAAATGGCGAGGTGGTAGAAAAAATATCAACACATAAAACCCTATTGGATGTAACATCTTCGCCCTCTTCACCGTTAATAGCTTTTCACCCCTAAGATCTACAGCCGTAATCGTTGGTCTATAAACCAATGAGGAAAGAGAATGATGTTTCACTTGTATTGATTGAAACACGCCCACTTCTTAGGTTCAAAATAATTTTGTTTATAAGCAGTCCTCTAGTTTTACAAAAAATGTCGACAAACCAATTTACAAAATAACAAATAGGCCTCGGCGGTAATACAAAAAAAATCGTAAAAATAAAATATACTGACAGACAACACACAACACTGCGTCTAGAAAATATAGAAGGATTTATAATTCAACTCCAAAATGGAATGAAATCCCATTGGACGCACCGTGGACGCGTGGCCTGTCTCAAATAACACCAGCCTAGTTCGCAGTTTTGCAGTCAAGTGTTTCTCATCAAGTGTTAAAAGAAATGATTACCAGTCCGGACGTTCACATCAGTATTTTAGTTTAGAAAGAAATCCTGAATCAAATCAAATCATTTATTTGATAATACCTATAGTTCTCCATATTCTACTGTCGTCGCTTGGGCATGCAAATTATACTCAATTCCAAATTAAAAAGGAATTAAAACAAAATATAATTATGTAAAAATTGAATTGATACTGAATAAAAATAAATGTCAAATCATTAGAATTACAAAAAAAAGTCGGACTAGTAACAGAAGTAAAATTATAATAATAATGTCAAAAAGAATAACAAGTATATCAATAAGAAAAAAGTATCAGAATAGTAACAGGTATGTCAATCATAATGAATCACTTACCGTCATCTTTAACTTTGAGACACACATTGCACCAGGGCTCCAGCTCCCGGAGCCCCGGTAGCGGCTCAAAGCCCCAACACGTGAAGCGCGGCAGACGGCGGGTGTCGCACTGCGGCATTGCACAAAGGAAGTCTAGTCTAGAAAAGTATAGCTGCACTGCACAAGTCCCAGTCCGGCGATCAATACTTGCATTTGATAATGCATGTATCTAGGTATATCATCATCATCATCATCTGCCCAGCCTTTTCCCAACTATGTTGGGGTTGGCTTCCAGTCTAACCGGATGCAACTGAATACCAGTATTTAACATGGATCGACTGCCTATCGCCAGTTAGTACTGTAATACGATACTCCTTGGTAAGACTGGTTGTTAGACTTTGTTTTGGGCCACTGACTACCTAACGACTGTCAAAGATCTACAAATGACAGCCAGGACCAACGGCTTAAAGTGCTTTCCGAGGCACGGAGAAAACGGTATGTAATAGGTGATCACCCAGACCAACCTAGGCAAGCACGGCTTAACCGAAAGATCGACCCGAGAGGCTGTTATTATTAAGCCACGAGCTCCTCCTAACTACCATTGTATAGATCTCATGCAGCTTCAATTTTATCACGTTTTTTTCGAATTTGCAAAATTAAATTAAAATAAAAGATCCGGTGTTCCGGATCCGGAGTTCTGAAGTGGCGACCGCGAACCGGAAGACGCTGCGTTGGAAGGCCTCCCACTAGGTGGACCGATGATCTGGTGAAGGCTGCAGGGATCCGCTGGATGCGAGTCGCACGGGACCGGTCAATGTGGCGACACTTGGGGGAGGCTTATGTCTAGCAGTGGACGTCTTTCGGCTGAAATGATGATGATGATGATGAAGAAGAAGATCCGGATTTCCCGGACAACCCGCTGTCGCCTTGGTATGATGTTCGAAATCAAGAGGGTTATAGTCGTTTTTAACTACTATGAATTATCTATTATTAACAAGTTTAAAAAAAAAAAAAACAAAAAAAGGATAAAAAGGTTCCGTAGCACCAAATAATTTAATAAAAAAACATTAAATGCTCATTCATAGGTCTATATAAAAATGTTAACCAAAAACAACTACTGCAGTTTCACGAAAAAGTCCCATATCTTATAGATCTTATTCAAATCAATTTTCGTTAAAAGTTTGTTTTTACGTTCTTCAAACCTAATTTTTTCAGTCTTTCCTCTTACTTAAGAAATTAAAGGAGATGACGGCACAGTCGCACAGTTCTTCTCCATAGAGATCTACGTTAGGGAATGGGCAACTACAGTACTTTCACAGTTTTTATGCCTTGTGACTGGGACTGTAGCTATTTTTCATTGTTGTCTTTGTTTCGACAATTCAAAAGTGCCTGTTACTGGCCTATTTGAAATAAATGCTTTGATTTGATATGATTTCATTTGTCGCGCAGGCGGCCTGGGGCACCGTTCATCATAATTTCTTTATATGTCCATGACATCTGTCATTTGGTGTGCTGTCGTTTTTCTGGTCTCTGATTTTAAGGTTTGAAATATTTTATTATTACTACTAATTCAACTCGAAAATAGTTTATTGTAATTACGGATGGAAAATGGAGGAAAACAATTATTTTCGGAACCTCGATATAATTTTTAAGAGCTTTCGATACAGTTATATACTTAATTTTTTTAGGTTTTGATAATTTTTTCAACCTTCAGTTACATGTAGGTACGGAGGGCAACCCTATTGTTTTAATTCGTAATTTCACATCACTTTGTATAGTACTCCATAGAAGACACCTCCTCAAATTTCAATTGCCATTTGGCAACGGAACGCTAAAATCCGTAATAAGAAATATTGGTGTTTAGTTAGGACTAAGCTCCATGTAAAATACTGGTTTTCGGTTACATGATGCTTGCTAGGTAGGTAGGTACAGTCAAGAAATAAAACGAAAAAGTTTTAATTTTTGTTTTTTCTTGATCAGGTTGGTACATCGCTATGACTTGAATAGGGCGGAGGTTAAAACTATACTTATATCTATAACGATAGCTGCGTTACATTTCATATTTATGAAACACAGCTATCTTTTGTTGGAGCACGTTCAGGCGCGGATCCAAGTCCAAGGGAGAAGTTCACAGGACCAGAATTTCTAAACCAAGGATTGACCTTGACCCTCCGTATTCTAGTAGTCTTCTGATCCCCTCCATTTGTATCCGTACCTGCCCTATTAGCTCCCTGTACAAAGATCAAAGTGTCCTTAAAAATATGTTGCTCACATATTTCTGAAGGAGACTTTAATATTCAAGAATACGAGAAACGATGCGAATTTTCGTTTCTGGTATCCCTAAAGAGGCAAATACCAGTAACTTTTTATCTGCAAAAAGTTAGTAATATATACCTCATTACATATGTATGTACTGTCGTAGGTATATAAGGCGGCAGTGCATACATATCTACGCAAATGAGGTTTTAAGTTAAAAACCTCAAATGTGGAGATACGTCAGAGCCTCGTTGGTTGGCAGCAGGGTGCACCGCGGGCAGGTGAGGTTGACTTTGGCTCTGCAGATGTTGGCAGGGCCACTTACACCCCGTGAAGAAGGGTCGAGTTGGGTTGGGAGGTTGCAGGCTGCAGCGTGTCGGCTGTGGTTCGTTGACGCTGCTTTTAACAGGGACCTGAAATGCGAAAAACGTAACTTTAAAAAAGGTAATGCAGAGTGACTTCGAATTTCGAACACATTTGGCTTCTGGCACAGTACCTGTGTGGTGTTGTGTGTCATTATGGCTTAGTCCCTTTACAGTTAGGATGTGCGACTTCCAGCAGTGACAAATAATGTCAATCCTGTTGGATGAAGTCATCATCTGCATCGCCTATTCCCAACAGGCAGCTGTATGACGTGACATGTCCAAGTCACGTTTCTGTGAGAGAGACAAACATATATCTTACCTGCTCGTACTGCCAGAAGACGTCCATCATCTGGTCCTCGTAGTGGACCGCGAGGGTCCCAACGAGGGCGAGGCTTTATCTGTCACCTTGCATTTATAGTGCTGCACGGGTCTGTTGCCGCTTGGATGTGATTGTTAGATGGGGCTGTTGGTTACATTTGTGATATTGTAATGAACCACAAGATGGCGCCGTGAGCCAAGAGAACCATGCAGCACTATTAGCCACTCTTCAAACAACTTTAGTACTGAGTGTATTAATTAAAATAGTTTTGAAATAGTTTGCTTTTACTCTACCTGAACTGAAGTCGCCTCCAGATATGACGCTCAGCCTCCACGATCTGAAATAACAGAACAATGTTTTTTTTAGTTTACTTAGTAGAACAAACGGTGGAGGAAAATGTCGTCAGGAAAGATCGGTTTCGGTCAAGTTTCGGCAAAAAAGCGGGTTTCGGTGGCCAACCTGCCGAAACTACGACCGAAAGTGTATTCAGGAGTTTTCGCGCTGTGACCGGTCATGTTCGGCGGCCGGCGAGTTCAATTCCATCCAAGCGACGAAGACATTTTGCCGCGTCCACGTGCCTAATCATATCGTGACTTGCTTGTGTTTGCAGTTCGTTTTTCTTGTTGTGAGTTTTCGTGTTATTTATTTTGAACTCGGTAAGTTTTATCACGTGATATAGCATAACAGTAGGTAGCAAACATCAAAAAATAATTCAATATAACAAACTAATACATAGATTATAGTAGAATCAAGTTTAACCTAACTATCTAAATATTTTTTTGGTTAATTTAACTCTCTCGCTAATGCTATACCTAAACAAACATTAGTTAGTTACTTGGTACTTACTATAATGCATTAGCGGTGATAATATTATGGATTCAGAGTTTCAAAGTTCATTTTAATTAACGTTTTCTTTATTTTTCCTTCAAAATATGATCCTTGTAAGGAATTTTCGGTTGCGGTATCGGTTTCGATGGAAAAAAGGCAATTTCGGTCGGAAACTACTGGCAAGAAAGAAGGTGTATGATGAGATGACGAGTATTAGAGAAGTATGGAAGTAGAAAACAGGCTGAACTGACCCTAAATAAATTGGGATAAGGGCAAGAGAATGATGACTCGGTACAGCATTAATAGTATGTCTTCCTGACCATTTCGGTCATGGCGACTATTCTTAGCGAAGACAAGTCATCGACGCAGGAAATATTGCTCAACAAGTGTGCGCGCAAACACGGGTACACACTCGTGTCCCTAACTTTCATAGTACTATGGGACGACAATCCGACTCGGCCGGGGATAGTTCAGGCACAGACCAGCACCTTTACATCCGAGGCACGGTGGTGACATGCCGCCATCTCCCAAACTCGGGGCTGCTATTGAAACTTAAAAAAAAAAAAACTCAAAACTCAAAGCATTTATTTCAATTAGACCATCACAGGCACTTTTGAATGTCAAATAAAACAAAACAGCTAAGCTACAGTCACCGTCACAAGGCATAATAACTTGAGAAAGTGCTGTAGTTGCACATTCCAAATCGTAGATCCATGATTGTTTCTATTATTTTTTATTTACCACCTGTAAGGGTATATTATGGATATAGCAATAAACGATTTGATTTGATTTGATTTAGGCCTGTCTGGGGTCGAACCAGAACTTGACCTACCATCTGACTGAATATATATTCCTTTCACGACCACGAGAATATCTTAATAAACTACCAGACAAGTCATAAAGGTAGTATTAGGATCACAGAATATGGAACCGCCACGCCCGGCAGCGTCTAGAAACGGCAATACTAATAAAATTCGAAGCACCGAAAGTGTGTTGAGAACCTACTCGACTCAAACACAAAGCATTTATTTCAAATGGACTCGGTACAAGGACTTTTGAATTGTCAATAACAAGAAGATGAAGCTGCAGGCCAGTCGCAAGGCATATTAATTATTGTGGAAGAGCTGTAACATAACATCACGCCTGTAATCGCCGAAAGGTTAGCAGAGTTGTCCTTAATTATAGAAGACCCACATTTTGTCAGTTATGTTTAAGTCCCATGTACTAGGGGGCGAGCCTTGTCATCAAATCCAGGCTCCGTGGCTGCTACTGACAAATTCTTAATGGTAAAACCCAATAACACTTTGCCCGACCCGGGGAATCGAATCCAGGACCTCATGGTCACCAGTCGTGCTTACGACCACTAGTCCTTCGAGGCTGTTGAAAGGACTTAGTGGGGATGGGGTAGTTGCCCATTTAAAAGTGAAGAATGGGCAAAATACTTCTGTTAATGACCCGTTTCCGAACCGTCACTACATGTCATTAGTGTCTAGGTGCGAGTAAACGGTCACACGCTCGGTCTGTGTGTCAAGTGTTGATAATACGCCTCCAGCAACACTCGGGTTGGCTCCGTATGTTTTGGGGAATTTCAAAATAAAACAAAAGAAATACCTTAACCTAACTTATAATTATACTTATATCTAAAAGGTGTTACATCATTCAATGTTGTAGTATTCCTAAGTGACAATAATTAATCAATGTCTTTAATAATTGTGTCTGTGTGATGAATAAATCTTGTATTTTTTTATAAGAATATAAAATTATCTTAACCTAGCTTATGTACTAAAGATAGAATTTGGGACCAGTTCTTTCTACTCGTTTCTCCTTCTTCCATCTCCCAGATCCTGAGTCTTCTAGACCTGGGATTCGCCAGGGCCTCGTTGGTGAAGTCAGCAGGGTGCACCGCGAGCAGGTGAGGTTGACTTTGGCTCCGCAGGTGGTGGTGGAGCCACTTACACCCCATCGGTGGTGTCTTGATATGGCTCAAAATGAGTTTCCCCAACGTTTGAAATCTGCGTTTGTTTCGGTGTTTCTTCTCGGAGTGAACCGTCGCGTCGCAAGTAGCCGTGACATCACCTGTAGATTAAAAAAAAAATATTGTAAAACCAAGAAATTTATTTTAATTAATACACACAGTGCAAAAGTTGTTTGGAGAGCGCCTACGGGATTCGCACTGATTGTCGAATGTCATTTTTACGAAGGCTATTTCTACAACGACGTATCGTCGAAGAGCTGTATAATATTCATTGTTTCATTGTTTTATGTGTTAAAACCTAGTTTTATGGGCATGCTGTGTTCTCCTATAATTGAAGGAACACACCTAAAAGAACATTTGTAATACTGTGTCCTATATTGTCTGTGTGTATTCTTTGTTGGAGATCCAAATAAATAAATAAATAAATAAATAACCACCGGGTAATTTGATCGATGGTCCATTTCATCGAATAGCTATAGATTCACATCACTATGTAGTCGATAGTGTATTACTTCTAGAGCTGCGTTAATCATATCACAAATTCTTACCTATTTCTGATACTAGTGTAGATTAACAAGATTTTGAGCCATCAATGATCTTTATGCTTAAATAATTGACCAGTTATCGACCTTCATCGAAAGTTACTTAAGTTAATATAGTCCCATTTTCCGGAATTCAGGCATAACAGCCATTCTCGACGGAGGTCAGCTCTCGACGCGGGAGAGAACGCAGTGCACAGTCGCACTCTCTCTCTCACACTCATGTTCTGACGGCATGGCCGTCCAACTCGTCTGGAGACGGATGAGGTGCAGTACGGCCTTTATGCCTTTACTTTTTTTTGTTTTTTATTTTGTTTTTAGGATGGGAAATCATCAAATGACCCCCCCCGTTCAGAGCGGAGCGGAAGGGAGTGTCAGACTTGTACTGACTAAAACCCATCCATGTTCCTTCTTTGCCCTTCGTGTTCCAGGGCTACGGTATCTCTTTCGAACAGTCCCGCACACTCCCTTTATGCCTGGAGGCTTGATTTATACTTGAGTATATATTTTTATACATTATTTTCTTACTGGTGTGTGCTCGCTGACCTGTGGCGATAATTTAATGTAATGGTTTATTTCTTAATATTATCTTACACACTATTGTATAGAATCTGGTTCTTCTAAGCTAGCAGACAGATGTGTTGCTGGGGAGTTTGTTCCACCTCTTCTTCCCAGCTAAAACTCTAGGAAGGGTCCAAGAGCGGCCGTTTTGGGCGACTGTCTCTTTTAACCTTTGACGTTTACAAAGCGTGATTTCTCAGCCTAATGATAATAATGGCTTTTGATTTTAGGGACTCCCTTCCGCACCGCCCAGAGCGGGGGGGGGGGGGGGGAGGTTATTTTCTGATTTCCCATTAAAAAAAAAATAAAGGCATAAAGGCCGCACTTCACCTCATCTGTCTCCAGACGAGTTGGACAACCCTGTCATAAGAATATGAGTGTATGAGACTGAGTGCGACTGTGCATTATGTTATCTCCCGCATCGATTACTGCTCCGTCGAGATTGGATGTTATGCCTGAATTTCGTTAAATGGGACTATACAACCTAAAGAAACTTTCGATGGAAATTGATAACCGGTCATTTATTAAGCTTAAAGATCATGGATGGTCCAAAATCTTATTAATCTACACTAATATTAGGAAGAGTTCAGAACTTGTGATATACTTAACGCAGCCCTAAAAATAATACACTATCTACTACACAGGGGTGTGAATCTATAGCTATTCGATGAAATGGACCATCGATCAAATAACCCAACGGCTAGACAACTCTTTGACGATACGCCATTGTTGAAGCGGGCTTCACAAAAATGTCTTTCGATAACCAGTACGAATTCCATAAAAAGTAAAAGAAGATGACGTATAAAAGGCGGTGTCTCACTACGTAAGGTTTGTGTAAGTAAGAGAGAGAGACATACATATCTCTTACCTGCTCATACTGCCGAAGACATCCATCATCTTATCCTCGTAGTACACTGTGCCTAGGAAAGCAAGTTAAGCCGTTACTCCCCGCTGTCATCGTTTATCTTTGACAGTCTTTAGGTACAGGTCATGAGAAAACCGAAAGCCGAAAGCCTTACCACCAGTCTTACCCAGTGACTGTGTTGCAATGCTCGCAGAACGGATGGCCGATGAGGCCGAAAAGATCTGGAGTGGAGAAAAAAAAACTCAAAACTCAAAGCATTTATTTCAATTAGACAGGCACTTTTGAATGTCAAATAAAACAAAAAAAAAAGCGAAGCTACAGTCACAGTCACAAGGCATAATAACTTGAGAAAGTACTGTAGTTGCACATTCCAAAGCGTAGTCTCTATGGAGAAGAATGGGCAAGAAACTCCATGGACACTCTTATATTCTTACAAAATCTTGGTTACATCAGGTCATGTTGAGATTATACATATATATGAGAACGATGTAGTGTGCACTTTAAGAGCGTCCAGAGTAAAAAATAAAAACAACAATGAAAATATAAAGCAATTAGAATAAACCGTGGCAGCTAAAAGATCACCAGTCCCAATAATATAACCTAATATAAATAAACCTAACTTCTAATAACCTAATAGCTGATATACCTTTTCCGAACATCGTCCATGCTCAACAGTCATCAGAAATTTTGCTGTAGTCGCTCGGAGTCTGAATCTTTGTTCGGTTGATGGCAATAGGTGCGCCCGCCATCTCACGACACTTAAACATAACTGGCAAATGTGGGCCTGTGTGCTCCAGGTACACCTCTGTCTAATACTTCAGGGAGAACAGGCGTGATGATTCGTTATGTTATGTGTATTATTTTGAAGTAGAAAATAGATAAACACTCACCTTCATTTGTAGCAGTACTATAGGGCTCCTGAGCCTCGCTTAAACTCGAAGGACCAGTTCATGATCACACCTACAACGATACCAGGACTCTGAAACAGTTAAAACAATACAATTTAGAAAGCTGCTTAACCGCTTAGTCGCGAGCTGCACGCTCAGGTGACACGCGTGTTGCTACAGCGACTGTGGAGACAATAAATGAAAGAGATCGCTTACAGCAAGCCGCGCGTCACGGCGACGACGGTGCTGACGCGAAACAAATGACGAACACGCGTGTCGCTTGACGCAAGTGGCTACCTGAGCTTGTGAACGGCCCTCACGCCGGCCACACATTCTCACACTTGCATTGTCCTGACTTAGCATAACACGCTGTAGAAATGGCGAGGTGGTAGAAAAAATATCAACTCATATAACCCTATTGGATGTAACATCTTCGCCCTCTTCAACGTGAATAGCTGTTCACCCCTAAGATCTACAGCCGTACTCGTTGGTCTATAAACCAATGACGAAAGAGAATGACGTAACACTTTTATTGATTCTAGAAACACGCCCACTTCTTACGCCTCACCCCCCTCCTCTCTGTGCGGGACCGCTACTGTCAACTACGTTTTCACGATAATTTTGTTAATCAGTCATCTAGCTTAAGGTACACAAAAATTCGACGACGGCGACGTGTATAAGCGTTTGTACAAAGCAATTAACAGAATAAATATCATTTAGCCATCTGATCATTTAATTTTAAAAATCTTTTTTTCTGGCAGACAACACACACCACTGCGCCTTTCATAATAAGGATGCACTAATATGGAAGCTCCAAAAAAGTGATGAAATCCCATCAGACGCACGGCTTGTCTCAAATAACTCCTCACTCGGCCAAGTTCGCAGTGCCAAGCGTTTCTCATCAAGTGTTACGTTATAAATGATTAGGTAGGTACTAGTCAGAACGTTCATAATAGTGTTAACAGATTTTTAGTTTGGAAAGAAATACTGAATCACTTACCTCCATCTTTAACTCTGAGACACACATTGCACCAGGGCTCCAGCTCCCGGAGCCCCGGTAGCGGCTCAAAGCACCAACACGTGAAGCGCGGCAGACGGCGGGTGTCGCACTGCGGCATTGCACAAAGGAAGTCTAGTCTAGGCAAGTCTCGCTGCACTGCGCAGGTCACAAAGTATTGATTTTGATATATGATGCAGGTTTTACATTTGGGGGTGCGTTGTCAGAATTCCTCCTCGTGTGCCCGATGGCTGCCGGTCCCTCTCGATACGTCGGGAGGGAATAGCAGCTGCCGGGCCGGTGCACCCTGGGCGTGGGCAGTATCCTTCCCCGAGGAATGGGAAGAGATTCTTATTCCTTGGGGAATGTTACTGTCCATGGCTAATATTCTGACATGGGAGGGGTCCGTTTTGGACCAAGGGGGCGTTGCTCCGCGTGACCCTCTGAAAAGCAGAGGGCACAGCGGAGTAGCAAGGGCGGGCTCGGTGTGCACTTACCCTGCCTCCGAGCAGACAGTGAAGGACGCAGTCGTTCACTGTCCCCGTCGATATCGTAATCCCACCGTCGAAGTGTCGTGGATCACGTCTCGCGGCTTCGATTGGGACCGAGGGTCTTGGCTTAACCGCCCGGACCGCGAGGTAGAAAACCTCTATAAAAAGTTACCCCGAATCTCAAGCGGCGGCGCACCGCGAGGAGATGTATGGCTGACGGGTTCCTATGGAAAATCAGTTGCTAGTGCGAACCACTGCCGGGCCTGGCTATGGCTTATCTGGGTACAGGGGGCACTGCCCAGATGGACTCTTTATTTCCCCCATACTCGTGGGAACAACATGGAAAATTGTTTAAAAAAAAAAAAAACGGCCGATAACGGCGAAGCAAAGGAGGGGAGGGATGCGGGGTCGGAGTCCGGCGCCGCATCCAGCGATGTGAGCGCGGGAGGCTCAGAGAGCTCCCGGCGCGGGAGGCCCGGGACCACTACGGTGAACGGGAAGTTCTTCCGCAAGCGGTCCTGGCCGGAGGGCGACCAAGGGTCGTCATCGGAGGGAGAGCTGGCCTCGGCTCGCAAGATCCCCACCAGTAAGCGAGGAGGGATCCGCGGCAAGGGGAGAGGCCTCTCTGCCGCCGAGAGGTCGGCGCGGCTTACCGAGGAGGGGCGCCACCCGGGGGTGGCCGGTCGCGGGGTGGCCCGTTCAGGCTCCTCTGGCGACGAGGTGGGTGCAGACGGCGGCTCTGAGGCGGAGTGTAAGGCCGGTTTCGCGAAGGAGGTGGAGGCGGCGCTGAGGGCTGTCTCTTATAAACAGAAGCCCTCCACCAGGCATAAGGCCATGCCTGCAGCGATCGCCTCCATCATGGCGTCAGCGGAGGCCAGATATGGGGGGCCCCCGTCAAACGAAGTGGCCAAACTGCGGGCGGAGGTCGCTCGCCTGACGGCTGCCACGGAGCTTCTCCAAGAGGAGAACAGGAAGCTCCGAGCAGACTTGGCCGGTCTGCGCGAGGCCGGCCCCCGCAAGGCGCCCCAAAATGGGGGCCAGCAGCGACCAAGCCAGCCCGTGCCCGTGCCGGTTGAGAACCAGGTCCTGAACCTGGTTCGGCAGGAGCTGGCTGCCTTCCAGGCGCGGTTCTCCGTCCTGGAGGGCATTGTCCTGCGCCCCCCCCTTGCGGCAAACAGGGCGTCCCCGGGCCCGAGGGTAGCCACATATGCGGCTGCTGCGGCCTCCGCACCGGGGTCGTCTGGCCGGCCCTCCGGCAGGGTTGCGTCGGCCGCCGAAGGGCCGGCTCTGGCGAAACCGGCTCCGGCCAAGAAGGCGGCAGCCCTGAGGCAGGGCAAGGTGGCGGCCCAAAAGAAGGGCAAGGCGGTGACTGTGCCAGCGCCAGCCGCGAGACAGCTGCCACCGCCGCCCCCCCCGCCCCCTAAGCCTTCTGCGGCCGAGACCGGGTGGCAGGTGGCCGGAGAGAGGACGAGGGAGCAAAAGGCGGCCAAAAAGGCCAGGAAGCGGCAGCGCAAGCGCCAGGAAAAAGAGCGGAGCGTCGCGGCAAGGCTCAGCGCCCCGAAGACCGCAGCTGTAGTGATTACACTACAGCCGGATGCGGAAAAGAGGGGCGTGAGCTACCGCGACGTGCTCGCTAAGGCGAGGGCGACGGTAAATCTTGGGGAGCTCGGGATCACCGGGGGCCTCCGCCTCAGAGTCACCGCGACAGGGGCTCGAGTGCTGGAGATCCCCGGCGAAACCCGTGGCTCGTCCGCGGACGCTCTGGCAGAAAAGCTTAGAGCGTCCCTAAATGCGGACGAGGCCCGAGTGTCCAGGCCCGTCAAATGCGCAGATCTGCGCATCATGGGTCTGGACGACTCGGTGACCGAGGAGGAGGTGGTGGCCGCCGTCACCAGGACTGGTGGGTGCCCTGCTGAGCAGGTCAAGGCAGGCACCTTACGTCCGGACCTGTCGGGCATGCGAACCGTAACGGTAAGCTGCCCTGTGACGGCGGCGAAAGCCATTGTGGAGGGCCGAAGGCTCTTGGTGGGCTGGGTTTCGGCGCAGGTTAAGCTGCTGGAACCCAGACCTCTGAGGTGCTTCCGCTGCCATGTGGGGCACCATGTGTCGGTCCGGTGCACCTCGGAGGTGGACCGCAGTGGCCTATGCTTCCGCTGCGGCCAGCCCGGTCACAGGGCCGCGGCTTGCTCCGCCGCGCCGCACTGCGCTGCATGTGCGGCAACCGGCAAGCCGGCCGATCACCGGGCAGGGAGCAAGGCCTGCGGTACACCCGCCAAGGCCAAGGCCAGGGGCAACGGAAGGCCCTCCACCTCCACCGCCAAAACCCCCACCGTCGCCATCACCGCAGCCGCCGCCACTGTCGCCGCCGCGGCCGCCACTGCTGCAACTTCTGCAGCGGGGCCCTCGCAGGGGGCCCGGGAGGGGGCTGAAATGGAGTGCCAATAACGGCCCCATTACGCCTTCTCCAGGCGAACATCAACCACTGCGCCTGCGCTCAGGATCTGTTGATCCAGAGCATGGCGCAGTGGTCGATTAACATCGCCGTGGTCGCTGAGCCGTACTTTGTCCCGCCCAGGGATGACTGGGTGGAGGACCTTAGCGGCTCAGTGACCATAATTGCGTCGGCCGCCGCCGGTACCCCGACCCTTGAGAGTGTCAGGAAGGGTCAGGGGTGCGTAGCAGCACGGTTCGGGGAGATCGTTGTAGTGGGAGTCTACTTCTCTCCGAACCGAACTCTCGCCGAGTTCCACAACTCCCTCAGGGAGTTGAGTGTCGTCATCGGGAGCCATTCACTCCCCGTGCTTGTGCTCGGGGACTTCAATGCCAAGAACTTGGCTTGGGGTTCTCGTTACACGGATGTGCGGGGTAGGATGGTGGAGGACTGGGCACTGGAGACAGGCCTGGTCGTCCTAAATCGGGGTTCTGTCCCAACGTGCGTGCGGATGCAGGGTGAGTCGGTGGTGGACATATCGTTCGCTAGCCCCGCCCTGTCGCCGCGTGTCGTTGACTGGCGCGTCATGGAGGGGGTGGAGACCTATTCCGACCACCGGTACATCCGGTTCGACGTCTCCACTCAGACCTCAAGCGCGCCGGTCCTACAGGCCCCGAGTGGTCCGCGATGGGCGCTGAAGCAGCTGGACCGGGAGCTCCTCCTGGAAGCCTCGATCGTGCAGGCCTGGGTGTCATCACCGGCCAGGCCTGCCGACATCAACAACGAGGCGAGTTGGTTCCAGGAGGCCATGTCCGAGATTTGCGACGTGGCAATGCCCCGAGTTCGGCCAGGAAGCGCCCGACGTCAGGTGTACTGGTGGTCGCGAGAGCTGACGTCTTTGCGTGAGGCGTGCGTTGCCGCGCGGCACCGGTACGCCAGGCATCGCAGGCTCCGCATCCGCCCTCCGGATGCGGCAGCCATTGAGGCGGAGCTTTACGAGGGGTACAGAGCGGCGAAGACCGCCCTCCAAGAGGCTGTCCGGCGGGCCAAGAACCTGGCCCGCGAGGAGATGCTTGAGTCTCTGAACGGAGATCCGTGGGGGCGCCCTTACAAGATGGTGCGGGACAAACTCCGCACCCGGGCCCCCCCGCTGACTCAGAGTCTCCGGCCTGAGCTCGTGGAGGACGTGGTGAGCGCTCTGTTCCCTTCGCGAGGGAGGCATCCTCCCCCGCCTATGGCTCCGCCGCCGCTTGCGGTGCCGGAACCGGACCACACCGATGACGACGTTCCGGAGGTGACTGGGGTAGACCTGGGAGTGGCGGTACGCAGGCTGAAGGCCAGAAATACCGCCCCGGGACCCGATGGCTTGCCTGGCAAAGCATGGGTCCTGGCCTCTGAGGCTCTCGGGCCCCGACTGGAAGGGCTCCTAAGCGCATGCTTGGAGAGAGGCCAGTTCCCGCTTCGTTGGAAGACGGGGAAGCTGGTCCTCATCCGGAAGCCAGGGCGCCCTGCGGACTCTCCGTCCGCATACCGGCCCATCGTGTTGCTCGACGAGGTGGGCAAGCTCTTTGAAAGAGTTATTGCTAACCGCCTCGCCGGGCACCTCGCGGGGATGGGGCCGGATCTTGCGGAACACCAGTTTGGTTTCCGCAAGGGGCGCTCGACGGTGGACGCCATCATGCGCGTGAGAGCCCTCACGACGGGGGACGCGGTTTCCCGGGGCGGGGTCGTATTGGCGGTGTCTCTTGACATCGCCAACGCCTTCAACTCCATGCCCTGGAGCTGCATTGGGGAGGCACTCCGGTATCACCGGGTGCCGACCTACCTTCGTCGTGTGGTCGGGGATTACCTGACGGATAGGGCCGTCATCTACCCCGGTCGGAGCGGAGAATGGAACCGGCGAGAGATGTCGTGCGGTGTTCCACAGGGATCGGTTCTGGGACCGGCCTTGTGGAACATCGGTTACGACTGGGTGCTGCGCGCCGACCTCCCTAGCGGCGTCAGCGTAGTCTGCTACGCTGACGACACGCTGGTACTGGCACAAGGGAGGTCGCACGAGGCGGCGGCCGAAAACATGACACGCGGGGTTGCGATAGTCGTGGAGAGGATCCGGCAATTGGGTCTCGAGGTGGCATTGCACAAGTCCGAGGCCATGTGTTTTCATGGGCCTCGGAATGCGCCACCGTCGGGATCCCTACTGACGGCAGGAGGGGTTTCCATCGGCGTCGGGTTGACGCTGAAGTACCTGGGACTCGTCCTTGACAGCCGGTGGAACTTCGTGGAGCATTTCCGACGTTTGGCCCCCAAACTGGAACGGACCGGGGCTGCCTTCAAGCGGCTCCTGCCCAACCTGGGGGGTCCAAACGCCTCCTGCCGGAGGCTCTACGTGGGGGTCGTGCGGTCCATGGCCCTTTACGGGGCCCCGGTGTGGGCGCGTTCTCTGAGGCGGCAAGCCGCCCGCTACCTGACCGCGCCCCAAAAGGGGATAGCCCTAAGGCTAGTCCGGGGGTACCGCACGATCTCCGGTGAGGCGGCGAGCCTCCTTGCCGGATTGCCGCCATGGGATCTGGAGGCGATAGTCCTCGCACGCCTTCACGAATGGCGCGCGGAGGCACTACGTCGGGGGGAAACTCCGCTGCCGCGGCAAATCACCGCTCGGCGGACAGACCTCCGGCGCGATCTCATGGTGACATGGAGAGAGCGACTGTCGCAACCCCGTGCAGGGCACGCTACCATAGTGGCGATAAGTCCCCTCTTTGAGGAGTGGCTAGAGAGGCGCCACGGCGCCCTCACCTTCCGCCTGACGCAGGTCCTCACCGGACACGGTTGTTTCGGGAGGTTCCTGCACCGAATCGGGCGGGAGGAAACGCCTGGGTGTTTCCACTGTGAGGATCGTCCGGAGGACACGGTGCAGCACACTGTGGAGGCCTGCCCTGCTTGGGCGGAGCAGCGCCGTGTCCTCGTAGAGGCGATTGGCGGCGGCGACCTCTCGCGCCCGGCCCTAGTTCAAGCCATGGTCCGGAGCGAGAGGGAATGGGAAGCCGTCACCTCCTTCTGCGAAGCAGTCATGCTAGTGAAGGAGGTGGCGGAACGTGAGAGGGAAAGAGCCTCACGTCCCAGCCGCCGCGGGAGACGCCCTGGGCGTCGGGGGTCACGTGGTGGCCCCCGGCCACCGTAGGCGCGGGCCTGTGGACGGCGAGTTTTGGGCTAGCTCGCCGTCCGGCCGTCTTATGACGACAGGCCGTGTCGACGGCGCGTTCGTGTTCCACGCGCGCCTCAAAGAGATGTCAGCAACCACGTAGGGGTCCGCACGGGCCGATGCCTGCCAGGGCTGCGGGACTGTTCGAAAGAGATACCGCGGCCCTGGAACACAAAGGGCAAAGAAGGAACATGGATGGGTTTTAGTCAGTACAAGTCTGACACTCCCTTCCGCTCCGCCCAGAGCGGGAGGGGTCATTTGATGATTTCCCATCCTAAAAAAAAAAAAAAAAAGGTTTTACATTTGCGTATGTAGTTAAGTTTTATACGCTTAATACTATCTGCCTACTAAATGACTTTAATTTAACGCCATCTGTTGATGAAACCAGGAACCAACTGTAGGGGAGTATGGATGCATTTGGCAATGCAGTCAGGCCATACCGGTGCGGTATAACGGTGAATGACATAGCGGTATGAACAGTGAAACTGACAGATGGCATTACATCATGGATTTATATCTTGTTGTCCAGCTAACTAGTCAGGTAATGGAAGATCTGGTCTGCAAGTGTAGTTTGGGGGCAATAAGACGAAATTAATAATCTGATAAAATTAATTTTAAGCTAGTCCTCAGGACCGCAATCATTAACAGAAGCCTCCCACCGCTCCTTCCACTTACATCACACCAACCTATTGTGGTTAGGGGCCAATATGTCTTAGAAAAAGTCAAGTTCGTCCCTCCAACTGTTTCTTTTAGTAACATAATCAGTATGTTCCCGCAACCTAAGCCTCGTCTATGTAAGAGAGCGTGCAGTTGTGACTGTAGGATATGCTGTTTTCGTCACCATGTTTTTCTTCACGTTTTGAGAGCAATGGTGATGGAGTTAGTAACACTAAGTGCATGTCTGGATTTGAACCAGAATCCGTAAGTTGGCTTATCAACATCTGATTGAAAATTCCTTCAATTGACTTTTAGGTGCACAAGAATAGTTATATCAGCTGTCAGCAAGTCATAAAAGTAGTATTAGGATAACAGAGTACGGAATCGTCACGTCGGCAGCGGCTGAAAACTGTAGTACTAATAAAACTCGTGCACTGAAAGTGTATTGAGTAAAAAACTTCTGTCACTGTCTCTTTTAAGCCGTCAGTTTCTACACGAGATTGGTGTCGTAACTAGTGCGAGTAAACGCTTGGTCTGTATGTAAACTGTTGACAATGCCGCCTGTAGCAGCGGCCGCCGAGGCGTTTTGGGTAATTTCAAAATAAAACAAAGTAAAACCTAACCTAAGACTTATATTTAAAAACAATATTAATGTGTATTATTGGTACCTACTTAATGTGTGTTATCTGCTTTTTCTTAGAAGAATATAAAATTATCTTACGTTAGCTTATGTACTAAATACCAAATTAATATATTAATATTAGACATATAAGGACACATATCTACACAAATATACGTGGCTCACTACTACTTCCAGGTCCTAAGGTCCTATAGTCTTGACCCAAGACCTGGTATTCGCCAGAGCCTCGTTGGTGAAGTCAGCAGGGTGCGCCGCGGGCAGGTGAGGTTGGCTTTGGCTCTGCAGGTGGTGGTAGAGCCACTTACACCCCATCTATGGGGTCTTATGACATGGCTAGCAGTGAGTTCCATAACGATGCAAAATTTACTTTCTTCAGTATCTTCGCCTTCCTTGCGACGCTTAAGAATTGTGTAGCTTTTAGGTGTGAGGAACAGAGTAAGAAGTTCCTCATTCTCCATTGTAAAAGCAGGTTCCTCCAACAAGATGAGACCTATCTGATGGGATATTGCTAGACGGTTGTTGTCCGGATTCTGTGTAAGTTGATGTGATGTGTAGTTCCTATATGGTGTTATAGATGTCGCCATAAAACTTTTATGACAGTCTAATGTATAGTCACTCATTCTCTTGCTCTTATACCTATTTATTCGGGGTCATCGCAGCATGTCTTGTGGTTCTTTAGTTCTCTATTAGTCATCATCAGTAGAAAGCCATACATCGTTTCTTTTTTCTTGTTCTTTTCTTGCCTCACAATGACTGCAGGTTGACCATCAACTGTGATTGTTCCTCCTGGTACTTTGCACGGTGAGACAGCTCATCAGCGCTGGTGACTCCGGTCATACGACGCGTTATTGTTTAGCAGTCATTATACTGGACAGGCCCTCTCAACAAATCTGTGTGGTTCTTTCATCTAAAGACCGTCTCAGACACTACTCTGCATGCTCGTCACATGATCCGACCAAGATAATGTCTAGACTTTAAAATACCTCTGCGTTTGTTTCGCTGTTTACTCTCTAGAGTGTACCGTCACGTGGCAAGTCGCCGTAACGTCATCTGTAGAATAAAAACAAATTATTGTAAAACCAAGAAATTTATTTTAAATAATATCCTCAGTGCAAAAGTTGTTTGAAGAGCGCCTACGGGATTACGAATCGCGTAGAATGTCATTTTTACGAAGGCTATTTCTACAACGACGTGTCGTCGAGGAGCTGTATAACCGCAGGGTTATTGAACGACTGGCTATTTCATCGGACAGCCACAGGGACAAATCGCAAAGTACTCAATGGTACCTTTTTACGAAAGCAACAAATCTGCATGAAACGAAAATTAAAAAAAATCTGCACAAGTGTGTGCGCAAACACAGGTACACTCTCCCTTCCCTGATTCTCATTTTCCGATGGGACGACCAGCCGACACAGCCAGAGAGAGTTCAGGACTAGAGCACCTTTACATCCGAGGCACGGGGGTGCCAAACTTTGGCCTGCTATTGAGAAACTTCCAATGAGAAATGTAATACCTGATACCTTTCCCAAATAAGGAATCGAATCAAAGGCCCATGCTTTACAGTCGGCTTGCAACCGCAAGACCTTAGTTTATTCCAACAGGACACGCGTGTTGCTACAGCGACTGCGGAGACAATAGATGAAACAGATCGCTTACAGCAAGCCGCGCGTCACGGCGACGACGGTGCTGACGCGAAACAAATGACGAACGCGCGTGTCGCTTGACGCAAGTGGCTACCTGAGCTTGTGAACGGCCCTCACGCCCGCCACACATTCTCACACTTGCATTGTCCTGACTTAGCATAACACGCTGTAGAAATGGCGAGGTGGCAAAGAATATTCAATTCCAAATTAAAAAGGAATTTAAAAAAATATATAATTATGTAAAAAATTGTATTGATACTGAATGAAGGTATGTCAATCATAAGGAATCACTTACCTCCATCTTTAACTTTGAGACACGCATTGCACCAGGGCTCCAGCTCCCGGAGCCCCGGTAGCGGCTCAAAGCACCAACACGTGAAGCGCGGCAGACGGCGGGTGTCGCACTGCGGCATTGCACAAAGAAAGTCTAGTCTAGAAAAGTATAGCTGCACTGCACAAGTCCCAGTCCGGCGATCAATACTTGCATTTGATAATGCATGTATCTAGGTATATCATCATCATCATCATCTGCCCAGCCTTTTCCCAACTATGTTGGGGTTGGCTTCCAGTCTAACCGGATGCAACTGAATACCAGTATTTAACATGGATCGACTGCCTATCGCCAGTTAGTACTGTAATACGATACTCCTTGGTAAGACTGGTTGTTAGACTTTGTTTTGGGCCACTGACTACCTAACGACTGTCAAAGATCTACAAATGACAGCCAGGACCAACGGCTTAAAGTGCTTTCCGAGGCACGGAGAAAACTCGGTATGTAATAGGTGGTCACCCAGACCAACCTAGGCAAGCACGGCTTAACCTAAAAATCGACCCGAGCGGCTGTTATTATTAAGCCACGAGCTCCTCCTAACTACCATTGTATAGATCTCATGCAGCTTCAATTTTATCACGTTTTTTTCGAATTTGCAAAATTAAGTTAAAATAAAAGATCCGGTGTTCCGGATCCGGAGTTCTGGAGTGGCGACCGCGAACCCGAACACGCTGCGTTGGAAGGCCTCCCACTAGGTGGACCGATGACCTGGTGAAGGCTGCAGGGATCCGCTGGATGCGAGTCGCACGGCACCGGTCAATGTGGCGACACTTGGGGGAGGCTTATGTCCAGCAGCGGACGTCTTTCGGCTGAAATGATGATGATGATGATGAAAAGATCCGGATTTCCCGGACAACCCGCCGCCGCCGCAGTCGTCTTGGTATGATGTTCGAAATCAAGTGGGTTATAGTCGTTTTTAACTACTATGAATTATCTATTATTAATAAGATTTAAAGCGAGTCGGACTAGCGCACTAAAGGTTCCGTAGCACCATTTTTTTTTAAATTATTTAATTTAAAAAAAAATCATTCAATACTCATTCATAGGTCTATATAAAAATGTTAATCAAAAACAACTACTGCAGTTTCACGAAAAAGTCCCATATCTTATAGATCTTATTCAAATAAATTTTCGTTAAAAGTTTGTTTTTACGTTCTTCAAACCTAATTTTTTCAGTCTTTCCTCTTACTTAAGAAATTAAAGGAGATGACGGCACAGTCGCACAGTTCTTCTCCATAGAGAACGTTAGGGAATGGGCAACTACAGTACTTTCACAGTTTTTATGCCTTGTGACTGGGACTGTAGCTATTTTTCATTGTTGTCTTTGTTTCGACAATTCAAAAGTGCCTGTAACTGGCCTATTTGAAATAAATGCTTTGATTTGATATGATTTGATTTGTCGCGCAGGCGGCCTGGGGCACCGTTCATCATAATTTCTTTATATGTCCATGACATCTGTCATTTGGTGTGCTGTCGTTTTTCTGGTCTCTGATTTTAAGGTTTGAAATATTTTATTAGTACTACTAATTCAACTCGAAAATAGTTTATTGTAATTACGGATGGAAAATGGAGGAAAACAATTATTTTCGGAACCTCGATATAATTTTTAAGAGCTTTCGATACAGTTATATACTTAATTTTTTTAGGTTTTGATATTTTTTTCAACCTTCAGTTACATGTAGGTACGGAGGGCAACCCTATTGTTTTAATTCGTAATTTCACATCACTTTGTATAGTACTCCATAGAAGACACCTCCTCAAATTTCAACTGTCTCGGATTAAAATGGCTGTGACATACGGACGGTCAGACTAACAGACGGACAGGATGAATATAAAATGGTTCCGTTTTTTTGCCATTTGGCAATGGAACCCTAAAATTCGTAATAGGAAATATGGGTGTTTAGTTAGGACTAAGCTCCATGTAAAATACTGGTTTTCGGTTACATGATGCTTGCTAGGTAGGTAGGTACAGTCAAGAAATAAAACGAAAAAGTTTTAATTTTTGTTTTTTCTTGATCAGGTTGGTACATCGCTATGACTTGAATAGGGCGGAGGTTAAAACTATACTTATATCTATAACAATAGCTGCGTTACATTTCATATTTATGAAACACAGCTATCTTTTGTTAGAGCACGTTCAGGCGCGGATCCAAGTCCAAGGGAGAAGTTCACAGGACCAGAATTTCTAAACCGAGGATTGACCTTGACCCTCCGTATTCTAGTAGTCTTCTGATCCCCTCCATTTGTATCCGTACCTGCCCTATTAGCTCCCTGTACAAAGATCAAAGTGTCCTTAAAAATATGTTGCTCACATATTTCTGAAGAAGACTTTAATATTCAAGAATACGAGAAACGATGCGAATTTTCGTTTCTGGTATCCCTAAAGAGGTAAATACCAGTAACTTTTTATCTACAAAAAGTTAGTAATATATACCTCATTACATATGTATGTACTGTCGAAGGTATATAAGGCGGCAGTGCATACATATCTACGCAAATGAGGTTTTAAGTTAAAAACCTCAAATTTGGAGATACGTCAGAGCCTCGTTGGTTGGCAGCAGGGTGCACCGCGGGCAGGTGAGGTTGACTTTGGCTCTGCAGATGTTGGCAGGGCCACTTACACCCCGTGAAGAAGGGTCGAGTTGGGTTGGGAGGTTGCAGGCTGCAGCGTGTCGGCTGTGGTTCGTTGACGCTGCTTTTAACAGGGACCTGAAATGCGAAAAACGTAACTTTAAAAAAGGTAATGCAGAGTGACTTCGAATTTCGAACACATTTGGCTTCTGGCACAGGGCCTGTGTCGTGTTGTATGTCATTATGGCTTAGTCCCTTTACAGTTAGGATGTGCGACTTCCAGCAGTGACAAATAATGTCAATCCTGTTGGATGAAGTCATCATCTGCATCGCCTATTCCCAACAGGCAGCTGTATGACGTGACATGTCCAAGTTACGTTTCTGTGAGAGAGACAAACATATATCTTACCTGCTCGTACTGCCAGAAGACGTCCATCATCTGGTCCTCGTAGTGGACCGCGAGGGTCCCAACGAGGGCGAGGCTTTATCTGTCACCTTGCATTTATAGTGCTGCACGGGTCTGTTGCCGCTTGGATGTGATTGTTAGATGGGGCTGTTGGTTACATTTGTGATATTGTAATGAACCACAAGATGGCGCCGTGAGCCAAGAGAACCATGCAGCACTATTAGCCACTCTTCAAACAACTTTAGTACTGAGTGTATTAATTAAAATAGTTTTGAAATAGTTTGCTTTTACTCTACCTGAACTGAAGTCGCCTCCAGATATGACGCTCAGCCTCCACGATCTGAAATAACAGAACAATGTTTTTTTTAGTTTACTTAGTAGAACAAACGGTGGAGGAAAATGTCGTCAGGAAAGATCGGTTTCGGTCAAGTTTCGGCAAAAAAGCGGGTTTCGGTGGCCAACCTGCCGAAACTACGACCTAAAGTGTATTGAGGAGTTCTCGCGCTGTGACCGGTCATGTTCGGCGGCCGGCGAGTTCAATTCCATCCAAGCGACGAAGACATTTTGCCGCGTCCACGTGCCTAATCATATCGTGACTTGCTTGTGTTTGCAGTTCGTTTTTCTTGTTGTGAGTTTTCGTGTTATTTATTTTGAACTCGGTAAGTTTTATCACGTGATATAGCATAACAGTAGGTAGCAAACATCAAAAAATAAGTCAATATAACAAACTAATACATAGATTATAGTAGAATCAAGTTTAACCTAACTATCTAAATATTTTTTTGGTTAATTTAACCTCTCGCTAATGCTATACCTAAACAAAAATTAGTTAGTTACTTGGTACTTACTATAATGCATTAGCGGTGATAATATTATGGATTCAGAGTTTCAAAGTTCATTTTAATTAACGTTTTCTTTATTTTTCCTTCAAAATATGATCCTTGTAAGGAAGTTTCGGTTGCGGTATCGGTTTCGATGGAAAAAAGGCAATTTCGGTCGGAAACTATTGGCAAGAAAGAAGGTGTATGATGAGATGACGAGTATTAGAGAAGTATGGAAGTAGAAAACAGGCTGAACTGGCCCTAAATAAATTGGGATAAGGGCAAGAGAATGATGACTCGGTACAGCATTAATAGTATGTCTTCCTGACCATTTCGGTCATGGCGACTATTCTTAGCGAAGACAAGTCATCGACGCAGGAAATATTGCTCAACAAGTGTGCGCGCAAACACGGGTACACACTCGTGTCCCTAACTTTCATAGTACTATGGGACGACAATCCGACTCGGCCGGGGATAGTTCAGGCACAGACCAGCACCTTTACATCCGAGGCACGGTGGTAACATGCCGCCATCTCCCAAACTCGGGGCTGCTATTGAAACTTAAAAAAAAAAAACTCAAAACTCAAAGCATTTATTTCAATTAGACCATCACAGGCACTTTTGAATGTCAAATAAAACAAAAAAGCTAAGCTACAGTCACCGTCACAAGGCATAATAACTTGAGAAAGTGCTGTAGTTGCACATTCCAAATCGTAGATCCATGATTGTTTCTATTTTTTTTTATTTACCACCTGTAAGGGTATATTATGGATATAGCAATAAACGATTTGATTTGATTTGATTTAGGCCTGTCTGGGGTCGAACCAGAACTTGACCTACCATCTGATTGAATATATATTCCTTTCACGACCACGAGAATATCTTAATAAACTACCAGACAAGTCATAAAGGTAGTATTAGGATCACAGAATATGGAACCGCCACGCCCGGCAGCGTCTAGAAACGGCAATACTAATAAAATTCGAAGCACCGAAAGTGTGTTGAGAACCTACTCGACTCAAACACAAAGCATTTATTTCAAATGGACTCGGTACAAGGACTTTTGAATTGTCAATAACAAGAAGATGAAGCTGCAGGCCAGTAGCAAGGCATATTAATTATTGTGGAAGGGCTGTAACATAACATCACGCCTGTAATCGCCGAAAGGTTAGCAGAGGTGTCCTTAATTATAGAAGACCCACATTTTGTCAGTTATGTTTAAGTCCCATGTACTAGGGGGCGAGCCTTGTCATCAAATCCAGGCTCCGTGGCTGCTACTGACAAATTCTTAATGGTAAAACCCAATAACACTTTGCCCGACCCGAGGAATCGAATCCAGGACCTCATGGTCAGCAGTCGTGCTTACGACCACTAGTCCTTCGAGGCTGTTGAAAGGACTTAGTGGGGATGGGGTAGTTGCCCATTTAAAAGTGAAGAATGGGCAAAATACTTCTGCTACTGACCCGTTTCCGAACCGTCATTATCTACATGTCATTAGTGTCTAGGTGCGAGTAAACGGTCACACGCTCGGTCTGTGTGTCAAGTGTTGATAATACGCCTCCAGCAGCACTCGGGTTGGCTCCGTACGTTTTGGGGAATTTCAAAATAAAACAAAAGAAATACCTTAACCTAACTTATAATTATACTTATATCTAAAAGGTGTTACATCATTCAATGTTGTAGTATTCCTAAGTGACAATAATTAATCAATGTCTTTAATAATTGTGTCTGTGTGATGAATAAATCTTGTATTTTTTTATAAGAATATAAAATTATCTTAACCTAGCTTATGTACTAAAGATAGAATTTGGGACCAGTTCTTTCTACTCGTTTCTCCTTCTTCCATCTCCCAGATCCTGAGTCTTCTAGACCTGGGATTCGCCAGGGCCTCGTTGGTGAAGTCAGCAGGGTGCACCGCGAGCAGGTGAGGTTGACTTTGGCTCCGCAGGTGGTGGTGGAGCCACTTACACCCCATCGGTGGTGTCTTGATATGGCTCAAAATGAGTTTCCCCAACGTTTGAAATCTGCGTTTGTTTCGGTGTTTCTTCTCGGAGTGAACCGTCGCGTCGCAAGTAGCCGTGACATCACCTGTAGATTAAAAAAAAAATATTGTAAAACCAAGAAATTTATTTTAATTAATACACACAGTACAAAAGTTGTTTGGAGAGCGCCTACGGGATTCGCACTGATTGTCGAATGTCATTTTTGCGAAGGCTATTTCTACAACGACGTATCGTCGAAGAGCTGTATAACCGCCGGGTAATTTGATCGATGGTCCATTTCATTGAATAGCTATAAATTCACATTCCCATGTAGTCGATAGTGTATTACTTCTAGAGCTGCGTTAATCATATCACAAGTTCTTACCTATTTCTGATACTAGTGTAGATTAACAAGATTTTGAGCCATCAATGATCTTTATGCTTGAATAATTGACCAGTTATCGACCTTCATCGAAAGTTACTTAAGTTAATATAGTCCCATTTTCCGAAATTCAGGCATAACAGCCATTCTCGACGGAGGTCAGCTCTCGACGCGGGAGAGAACGCAGTGCACAGTCGCACTCTCTCTCTCACACTCATGTTCTGATGGCATGGCCGTCCAACTCGTCTGGAGACGGATGAGGTGCAGTACGGCCTTTATGCCTTTACTTTTTTTTTGTTTTTTATTTTGTTTTTAGGATGGGAAATCATCAAATGACCCCCCCCGTTCAGAGCGGAGCGGAAGGGAGTGTCAGACTTGTACTGACTAAAACCCATCCATGTTCCTTCTTTGCCCTTCGTGTTCCAGGGCTACGGTATCTCTTTCGAACAGTCCCGCACACTCCCTTTATGCCTGGAGGCTTGATTTATACTTGAGTATATATTTTTATACATTATTTTCTTACTGGTGTGTGCTCGCTGACCTGTGGCGATAATTTAATGTAATGGTTTATTTCTTAATATTATCTTACACACTATTGTATAGAATCTGGTTCTTCTAAGCTAGCAGACAGATGTGTTGCTGGGGAGTTTGTTCCACCTCTTCTTCCCAGCTAAAACTCTAGGAAGGGTCCAAGAGCGGCCGTTTTGGGCGACTGTCTCTTTTAACCTTTGACGTTTACAAAGCGTGATTTCTCAGCCTAATGATAATAATGGCTTTTGATTTTAGGGACTCCCTTCCGCACCGCCCAGAGCGGGGGGGGGGAGGGGGAGGTTATTTTCTGATTTCCCATTAAAAAAAAAATAAAGGCATAAAGGCCGCACTTCACCTCATCTGTCTCCAGACGAGTTGGACAACCCTGTCATAAGAATATGAGTGTATGAGACTGAGTGCGACTGTGCATTATGTTATCTCCCGCATCGATAGCTGCTCCGTCGAGATTGGATGTTATGCCTGAATTTCGTTAAATGGGACTATACAACCTAAAGAAACTTTCGATGGAAATTGATAACCGGTCATTTATTAAGCTTAAAGATCATGGATGGTCCAAAATCTTATTAATCTACACTAATATTAGGAAGAGTTCAGAACTTGTGATATACTTAACGCAGCCCTAAAAATAATACACTATCTACTACACAGGGGTGTGAATCTATAGCTATTCGATGAAATGGACCATCGATCAAATAACCCAACGGCTAGACAACTCTTTGACGATACGCCATTGTTGAAGCGGGCTTCACAAAAATGTCTTTCGATAACCAGTACGAATTCCATAAAAAGTAAAAGAAGATGACGTATAAAAGGCGGTGTCTCACTACGTAAGGTTTGTGTAAGTAAGAGAGAGAGACATACATATCTCTTACCGGCTCATACTGCCGAAGACATCCATCATCTTATCCTCGTAGTACACTGTGCCTAGGAAAGCAAGTTAAGCCGTTACTCCCCGCTGTCATCGTTTATCTTTGACAGTCTTTAGGTACAGGTCATGAGAAAACCGAAAGCCGAAAGCCTTACCACCAGTCTTACCCAGTGACTGTGTTGCAATGCTCGCAGAACGGATGGCCGATGGGGCCGAAAAGATCTGGAGTGGCGACCGCGAACCGGAAGACGCTGCGTTGGAGGGCCTCCCACTAGATGGACCGATGACCTGGTGAAGGTTGCAGGGATCCGCTGGATGCTAGTCACACGGGGCCGGTCAATGTGGCGACACTTGGGGGAGGCCTATGTCCAGCAGTGGACGTCTTTCGGCTGAAATGATGATGACGATGATGTGTTGCAGAGCTCCATGTAAAATACTGGTATTCAGCTGCATCTGGTAAGACTGGGAGGCGACCCCAACATAGTTGGGAAAAGTTAGGCAACTGATGTGACGTGACATGTCCTGTTCAGGTTTCTGTGAGAGAGACAAACATATCTCTTACCTGCTCGTGCTGCCGAAGACATCCATCATCTGGTCATCGTAGTGGACCGCGAGGGTCCCAACGAGGTCGAGGGTTTTATCTGTCACCTTGCATTTATGGTGCTGCACGGGTCTGTTGCCGCTTGGATGTGATTATCACATGTTGGTTAACATTTGTGATATTGCAATGAACCACAAGATGACGCCGTGAGCCAAGAGAACCATGCAGCACTATATCATAGCCACTCTCCAAACAACTTTAGTACTGTGTGTATTAGTTAAAATAAATCTATTTGTTTTGCAATAGTTTGCTTTTACTCTACCTGAACTGAAATTGCCTCCAGATATGACGCTCAGCCTCCACGATCTGAAATAACAAAACAATGTTTTTTTTTAGTTAACTTAGTACAACAAACGGTGGACGAAAATGTCGTGGGGAAAGTATTGAGTATGAATGTGGACAGCTATAAGAGAAGAGGACCAAAGAAACGATGAATGAACTGTGTGAAGGATGAAATGGCAAGTAGTGTCCGACCGAATGGAAGGTTCGGTTTCGGTCGAGTTTCGGCAAGAAAAGCGGGTTTCGGTTTAGTTTCGGTTTCGGTGGCCAACCTGCCGAAACTACGACCGAAATTGTATTCAGGAGTTTTCGCGCTGTGATCGGTCATGTTCGGCGGCCGGCGAGTTGAACTCCATCCAAGCGACGAAGACATTTTGCCGCGTCCACGTGCCTAATCATATCGTGACTTACTTGTGTTTGCAGTTCGTTTTGCTTGTTGTGAGTTTTCGTGTTATTTATTTTGAACTCGGTAAGTTTTATCATGTGAGCATAAGAGTAGGTAGCAAACATCAAAAAATAATTCAATATAACAAACTAATACATAGATTATAGTAGAATCAAGTTGAACCTAACTATATAAATATTTTTTTGGTTAATTTAACTCTCTCGCTAATGCTTTTCCCTCAAAATATGATCCTTGTAAGGAAGTACACAATAAAATATTTTGAATTTGAATTTGAAGTTTCGGTTTCGGTTGAGGTGTATGATGAGATGACGAGTATTAAAGAAGTATGGAAGAATAAAACAGGCTGAACTGACCCTAAACAAATTGGGATAAGGGCAAGAGAATGATGACTCGGTACAGCATTAATAGTATGTCTTCCTGACCATTACGGTCATGGCGACTATTCTTAGCGAAGACAAGTCATCGACTCAGGAAGTATTGCTGCACAAGTGGGCGCGCAAACACAGGTACACACTCTTTTCCCTAACTTTCATAGTACTATGGGACGACAATCCGACTCGGCCGGGGATAGTTCAGGCACAGACCAGCACCTTTACATCCGAGGCACGGTGGTAACATGCCGCCATCTTCCAAACTCGGGGCGGCTATTGAAACTATAGTTGCGTGTGATCGGTTGTGTAGGTAGATGCGTAAATTAATAAAAGTCACTACGCCAATACTCACAGTTCTATTTCAACTAGTCCACACGCACAACACTATACAGAAGAAGGAGAACAGAGTCACGATAGTTACAGAAAACACAGAACACGTATATTGTCTTTGCAGGCAGAAACCTAAAACCATGCGGTTTGGAATCGTCACCGAAATCGTGCGCGCGCGTCGATAGGATGTTCGCTTCCGACTGGAGGTCAAGGTAAGGCCGTCAACGCTCGCGCGCTGCGTCCCACCTCACTCGCCTTCCATACGTCACGATGACGTAGCTCAGCCGCGGTACGATTCCAATCCACGCTGTCCCGACGTCATCCGACATTATATTGTTGTGGACAATATAAGATGCCGATGGATGTGTCTTTTAGCGTTTATTATAAATACATGTTAATAAATCTGTCTGTGTGTAAATGTGTTGTGACGTGTAATATATAATACAAATACATGAACTAGACATAAGGTGTATACCCTACACAACTTCAAAAAAAAAAAAAAACTCAAAACTCAAAGCATTTATTTCAATTAGACAGGCACTTTTGAATGTCAAATAAAACAAAAAAAAAGCGAAGCTACAGTCACAGTCACAAGGCATAATAACTTGAGAAAGTACTGTAGTTGCACATTCCAAAGCGTAGATCTCTATGGAGAAGAATGGGCAAGAAACTCCATGGACACTCTTTTAAATCAAAATATTCTTACAAAATCTTGGTTACATCAGGTCATGTTGAGATTATACATATATATGAGAACGATGTAGTGTGCACATTAAGAGCGTCCAGAGTAAAAGATAAAAACAACAATGAAAATATAAAGCAATTAGAATCCTGTGTACTCCAGGTACACCTCTTCCTAATACTTCAGGGAGAACAGGCGTGATGATTCGTTATGTTATGTGTATTATTTTGAAGTAGAAAATAGATAAACACTCACCTTCATTTGTAGCAGTACTATAGGGCTCCTGAGCCTCGCCTAAACTCGAAGGACCAGTTCATGACCACACCAACAACGATACCAGGACTCTGAAACAGTTAAAACAATACAATTTAGAAAGCTGCTTAACGGCTTGCTCGCGAGCTGCACGCTCAGGCGACACGCGTGTTGCTACAGCGACTGCGGAGACAATAAATGAAAGAGATCGCTTACAGCAAGCCGCGCGTCACGGCGACGACGGTGCTGACGCGAAACAAATGACGAACACGCGTGTCGCTTGACGCAAGTGGCTACCTGAGCTTGTGAACGGCCCTCACGCCGGCCACACATTCTCACACTTGCATTGTCCTGACTTAGCATAACACGCTGTAGAAATGGCGAGGTGGTAGAAAAAATATCAACTCATATAACCCTATTGGATGTAACATCTTCGCCCTCTTCAACGTGAATAGCTGTTCACCCCTAAGATCTTCAGCCGTACTCGTTGGTCTATAAACCAATGAGGAAAGAGAATGACGTAACACTTTTATTGATTCTAGAAACACGCCCACTTCTTACGCCTCACCCCCCTCCTCTCTGTGCGGGACCGCTACTGTCAACTACGTTTTCACGATAATTTTGTTAATCAGTCATCTAGCTTAAGGTACACAAAAATTCGACGACGGCGACGTGTATAAGCGTTTGTACAAAGCAATTAACAGAATAAATATCATTTAGCCATCTGATCATTTAATTTAAAAAATCTTTTTTTCTGGCAGACAACACACACCACTGCGCCTTTCATAATAAGGATGCACTAATATGGAAGCTCCAAAAAAGTGATGAAATCCCATCAGACGCACGGCTTGTCTCAAATAACTCCTCACTCGGCCAAGTTCGCAGTGCCAAGCGTTTCTCATCAAGTGTTACGTTATGAAATGATTAGATAGGTACTAGTCAGAACGTTCATAATAGTGTTAACAGATTTTTAGTTTGGAAAGAAATATTGAATCACTTACCTCCATCTTTAACTCTGAGACACACATTGCACCAGGGCTCCAGCTCCCGGAGCCCCGGTAGCGGCTCAAAGCACCAACACGTGAAGCGCGGCAGACGGCGGGTGTCGCACTGCGGCATTGCACAAAGGAAGTCTAGTCTAGGAAAGTCTGGCTGCACTGCGCAGGTCACTAAGTATTGACTTCGATGTGTGCTATACGATGCAGTTGTTATTTATTTCTACGCCCAATGCTATTTGCCTGCTTAAAAAATTTAATTTAACGCCATCTGTGGATGAAACCAGGAACCAACTGTAGGGGAGTATGGGGTGCATTTGGCAATGCAGTCAGGCCATACCGGTGCGGTATAACGGTGCATGACATAGCGGTATGAACAGTGAAACTGACAGATGGCATTACGATTTATATCTTGTTGTCCAGCTAACTAGTCAGGTAATGGAAGATCTGGTCTGCAAGTCTAGTTTGGGGGCAATAAGATGAAATTAATAATCTGATAAAATTAATTTTAAGCTAGTTCTCAGGACCGCAATCACTAACAGAAGCCTCCCACCGCTCCTTCTACTTACATCACACCAACCTATTGTGGTTAGGGGCCAATATCTCGTAGAAAAAGTCAAGTTCGTCTCTCCAACTGTTTCTTTTAGTAACATAATCAGTATGTTCCCGCAACCTAAGCCTCGTCTATGTAAGAGAGCGTGCAGTTGTGACTGTAGGACATGCTGTTTTCGTCACGATGTTTTTCTTCACGTTTTGAGAGCAATGGTGATGGAGTTAGTAACACTAAGTGCATGTCTGGATTTGAACCAGAATCCGTAAGTTGGCTTATCAACATCTGATTGAAAATTCCTTCAATTGACTTTTAGGTGCACAAGAATAGTTATATCAGCTGTCAGCAAGTCATAAAAGTAGTATTAGGATAACAGAGTATGGAATCGTCACGTCGGCAGCGTCTGAAGACTGTAGTACTAATAAAACTCGTGCACTGAAAGTGTATTGAGTAAAAAACTTCTGTCACTGTCTCTTTTAAGCCGTCAGTTTCTACACGACATTGGTGTCGTAACTAGTGCGAGTAAAAGCTTGGTCTGTATGTAAAGTGTTGACAATGCCGCCTGTGACAGCGGCCGCCGAATCGTTTCCTTGTGTTTCAGGTAATTTCAAAATAAAACCAAGTAAAACCTAACCTAAGACTTATATTTAAAAACAATATTTGGGTATATTCCTCAACGTGTATTAGTGTGTTATCTGCTTTTTCTTAGAAGAATATAAAATTATCTTAAGCTAGCTTATGTACTAAATACAAAATTTATGTATTAATATTAGACATATAAGGACACATATCTACACAAATATACGTGGCTCACTACTACTTCCAGGTCCTTGGTCCTATAGTCTTGACCCAAGACCCGGTATTCGCCAGAGCCTCGTTGGTAAAGTCAGCAGGGTGCGCCGCGAGCAGGTGAGGTTGGCTTTGGCTCTGCAGGTGGTGGTAGAGCCACTTACACCCCATCTATGGGGTCTTATGACATGGCTAGCAGTGAGTTCCATAACGATGCAAAATTGACTTTCTTCAGTATCTTTGCCTTCCTTGCGACGCTTAAGAATTATGAAGCTTTTAGGTATTAGGAACAGAGTAAGAAGTTCCTCATTCTCCATTGTAAAAGCAGGATCCTCCAACAAGATGAGACCTATCTGATGGGATATTGCTAGACGGTTGTTGTCCGGATTCTGTGTAAGTTGATGTGACGCGTAGTTCCTATATGGTGTTATAGATGTCGCCATAAAACTTTTATGACAGTCTAATGTATAGTCACTCATTCTCTTGCTCTTATACCTATTTATTCGGGGTCATCGCAGCATGTCTTGTGGTTCTTTAGTTCTCTATTAGTCATCATCAGTAGAAAGCCATACATCGTTTCTTTTTTCTTGTTCTTTTCTTGCCTCACAATGACTGCAGGTTGACCATCAACTGTGATTGTTCCTCCTGGTACTTTGCACGGTGAGACAGCTCATCAGCGCTGGTGACTCCATTTATACGACGCGTTATTGTTTGGCAGACTCACTTCATTATACTGGACAGGCCCTCTCAACAAATCTGTGTGGTTCATTCATCTAAAGACCGTCTCAGACACTACTCTGCATGCTCGTCACATGATCCGACCAAGATAATGTCTGGACTTCAAAAGACCTCTGCGTTTGTTTAGCTGTTTCTTCTCAGAGTGTACCGTCGCGTCTCAAATCGCCGTGACATCACCTGTAGAATAAAAACAAATTATTGTAAAACCGAGAAATTTATATTAATAATACACACAGTGCAAAAGTTGTTTAAAGAGCGCCTACGGGATTACGAATCGCGTAGAATGTCATTTTTACGAAGGCTATTTCTACAAAGGCGTGTCGTCGAAGAGCTGTATAACCGCAGGGTTATTGAACGACTGGCTATTTCATAGGACAGCCACAGGGACAAACCCCAAAGTACTCAATGGTACCTTTTTTCGAAAGCAACAAATCTGCATGAAACGAAAATTAAAAAAAATCTGCACAAGTGTGTGCGCAAACACAGGTACACTCTCCCTTCCCTGATTCTCATTTTCCGATGGGATGACCAGCCGACACAGCCGGAGAGAGTTCAGGACTAGAGCACCTTTACATCCGAGGCACGGGGGTGCCAAACTTTGGACTGCTATTGAGAAACTTCCAATGAGAAATGTAATACCTGATACCTTTCCCAAATAAGGAATCGAATCAAAGGCCCATGCTTTACAGTCGGCTTGCAACCGCAAGACCTTAGTTTATTCCAACAGAAATTTCTCTGTAGCCGCTCGGAGCTTGAATCTATGCCCGCTTAATTGCAATAGGTGCTCCCCCATCTCATGGGACTTAAACACAAACGGTAAAAGTGGGCCTGTGTCCTCTAGGTACACCTCTGCCTTATACATAGGAGAAAACAAGCGTGATGATTCGTTATGTTACGTGTACTATGTTGAAGTAGATAATATATAAACACTCACCTCATTTGTAGCAGTACTATAGGGCTCCTGAGCCTCGCTTAAGCTCGAATGACCAGTTCTTGACCACACCAACAACGATACCAGGACTCTGAAACAGTTAAAACAATACAATTTAATAAGCTGCTTAACCGCGTGCTCGCGAGCTGCACGCTCAGGCGACACGCGTGTTGCTACAGCGAATGCGGAGACAATAAATGAAAGAGATCGCTTACAGCAAGCCGCGCGTCACGGCGACGACGGTGCTGACGCGAAACAAATGACGAACACGCGTGTCGCTTGACGCAAGTGGCTACCTGAGCTTGTGAACGGCCCTCACGCGCCGGCCACACATTCTCACACTTGCATTGTCCTGACTTAGCATAACACGCTGTAGAAATGGCGAGGTGGTAGAAAAAATATCAACACATAAAACCCTATTGGATGTAACATCTTCGCCCTCTTCACCGTTAATAGCTTTTCACCCCTAAGATCTACAGCCGTAATCGTTGGTCTATAAACCAATGAGGAAAGAGAATGATGTTTCACTTGTATTGATTGAAACACGCCCACTTCTTAGGTTCAAAATAATTTTGTTTATAAGCAGTCCTCTAGTTTTACAAAAAATGTCGACAAACCAATTTACAAAATAACAAATAGGCCTCGGCGGTAATACAAAAAAAATCGTAAAAATAAAATATACTGACAGACAACACACAACACTGCGTCTAGAAAATATAGAAGGATTTATAATTCAACTCCAAAATGGAATGAAATCCCATTGGACGCACCGTGGACGCGTGGCCTGTCTCAAATAACACCAGCCTTTTTTTTTTTTTTTTTTTAGGATGGGAAATCATCAAATGACCCCTCCCGCTCTGGGCGGAGCGGAAGGGAGTGTCAGACTTGTACTGACTAAAACCCATCCATGTTCCTTCTTTGCCCTTTGTGTTCCAGGGCCGCGGTATCTCTTTCGAACAGTCCCGCAGCCCTGGCAGGCATCGGCCCGTGCGGACCCCTACGTGGTTGCTGACATCTCTTTGAGGCGCGCGTGGAACACGAACGCGCCGTCGACACGGCCTGTCGTCATAAGACGGCCGGACGGCGAGCTAGCCCAAAACTCGCCGTCCACAGGCCCGCGCCTACGGTGGCCGGGGGCCACCACGTGACCCCCGACGCCCAGGGCGTCTCCCGCGGCGGCTGGGACGTGAGGCTCTTTCCCTCTCACGTTCCGCCACCTCCTTCACTAGCATGACTGCTTCGCAGAAGGAGGTGACGGCTTCCCATTCCCTCTCGCTCCGGACCATGGCTTGAACCAGGGCCGGGCGCGAGAGGTCGCCGCCGCCAATCGCCTCTAAGAGGACACGGCGCTGCTCCGCCCAAGCAGGGCAGGCCTCCACAGTGTGCTGCACCGTGTCCTCCGGACGATCCTCACAGTGGAAACACCCAGGCGTTTCCTCCCGCCCGATTCGGTGCAGGAACCTCCCGAAACAACCGTGTCCGGTGAGGACCTGCGTCAGGCGGAAGGTGAGGGCGCCGTGGCGCCTCTCTAGCCACTCCTCAAAGAGGGGACTTATCGCCACTATGGTGGCGTGCCCTGAAATAACACCAGCCTAGTTCGCAGTTTTGCAGTCAAGTGTTTCTCATCAAGTGTTAAAAGAAATGATTACCAGTCCGGACGTTCACATCAGTATTTTAGTTTAGAAAGAAATCCTGAATCAAATCAAATCATTTATTTGATAATACCTATAGTTCTCCATATTCTACTGTCGTCGCTTGGGCATGCAAATTATACTCAATTCCAAATTAAAAAGGAATTAAAACAAAATATAATTATGTAAAAATTGAATTGATACTGAATAAAAATAAATGTCAAATCATTAGAATTACAAAAAAAAGTCGGACTAGTAACAGAAGTAAAATTATAATAATAATGTCAAAAAGAATAACAAGTATATCAATAAGAAAAAAGTATCAGAATAGTAACAGGTATGTCAATCATAATGAATCACTTACCGTCATCTTTAACTTTGAGACACGCATTGCACCAGGGCTCCAGCTCCCGGAGCCCCGGTAGCGGCTCAAAGCCCCAACACGTGAAGCGCGGCAGACGGCGGGTGTCGCACTGCGGCATTGCACAAAGGAAGTCTAGTCTAGAAAAGTATAGCTGCACTGCACAAGTCCCAGTCCGGCGATCAATACTTGCATTTGATAATGCATGTATCTAGGTATATCATCATCATCATCATCTGCCCAGCCTTTTCCCAACTATGTTGGGGTTGGCTTCCAGTCTAACCGGATGCAACTGAATACCAGTATTTAACATGGATCGACTGCCTATCGCCAGTTAGTACTGTAATACGATACCCCTTGGTAAGACTGGTTGTCAGACTTTGTTTTGGGCCACTGACTACCTAACGACTGTCAAAGATCTACAAATGACAGCCAGGACCAACGGCTTAAAGTGCTTTCCGAGGCACGGAGAAAACGGTATGTAATAGGTGATCACCCAGACCAACCTAGGCAAGCACGGCTTAACCGAAAGATCGACCCGAGCGGCTGTTATTATTAAGCCACGAGCTCCTCCTAACTACCATTGTATAGATCTCATGCAGCTTCAATTTTATCACGTTTTTTTCGAATTTGCAAAATTAAATTAAAATAAAAGATCCGGTGTTCCGGATCCGGAGTTCTGAAGTGGCGACCGCGAACCGGAAGACGCTGCGTTGGAAGGCCTCCCACTAGGTGGACCGATGATCTGGTGAAGGCTGCAGGGATCCGCTGGATGCGAGTCGCACGGGACCGGTCAATGTGGCGACACTTGGGGGAGGCTTATGTCTAGCAGTGGACGTCTTTCGGCTGAAATGATGATGATGATGATGAAGAAGAAGATCCGGATTTCCCGGACAACCCGCTGTCGCCTTGGTATGATGTTCGAAATCAAGAGGGTTATAGTCGTTTTTAACTACTATGAATTATCTATTATTAATAAGTATAAAAAAAAAAAAACAAAAAATGGATAAAAAGGTTCCGTAGCACCAAATAATTTAATAAAAAAACATTAAATGCTCATTCATAGGTCTATATAAAAATGTTAACCAAAAACAACTACTGCAGTTTCACGAAAAAGTCCCATATCTTATAGATCTTATTCAAATCAATTTTCGTTAAAAGTTTGTTTTTACGTTCTTCAAACCTAATTTTTTCAGTCTTTCCTCTTACTTAAGAAATTAAAGGAGATGACGGCACAGTCGCACAGTTCTTCTCCATAGAGATCTACGTTAGGGAATGGGCAACTACAGTACTTTCACAGTTTTTATGCCTTGTGACTGGGACTGTAGCTATTTTTCATTGTTGTCTTTGTTTCGACAATTCAAAAGTGCCTGTTACTGGCCTATTTGAAATAAATGCTTTGATTTGATATGATTTGATTTGTCGCGCAGGCGGCCTGGGGCACCGTTCATCATAATTTCTTTATATGTCCATGACATCTGTCATTTGGTGTGCTGTCGTTTTTCTGGTCTCTGATTTTAAGGTTTGAAATATTTTATTAGTACTACTAATTCAACTCGAAAATAGTTTATTGTAATTACGGATGGAGAATAGAGGAAAACAATTATTTTCGGAACCTCGATATAATTTTTAAGAGCTTTCGATACAGTTATATACTTAATTTTTTTAGGTTTTGATAATTTTTTCAACCTTCAGTTACATGTAGGTACGGAGGGCAACCCTATTGTTTTAATTCGTAATTTCACATCACTTTGTATAGTACTCCATAGAAGACACCTCCTCAAATTTCAACTGTCTCGGATTAAAATGGCTGTGACATACGGACGGTCAGACTAACAGACGGACAGGATGAATATAAAATGGTTCCGTTTTTTTGCCATTTGGCAATGGAACCCTAAAATCCGTAATAGGAAATATGGGTGTTTAGTTAGGACTAAGCTCCATGTAAAATACTGGTTTTCGGTTACATGATGCTTGCTGGGTAGGTAGGTACAGTCAAGAAATAAAACGAAAAAGTTTTAATTTTTGTTTTTTCTTGATCAGGTTGGTACATCGCTATGACTTGAATAGGGCGGAGGTTAAAACTATACTTATATCTATAACGATAGCTGCGTTACATTTCATATTTATGAAACACAGCTATCTTTTGTTGGAGCACGTTCAGGCGCGGATCCAAGTCCAAGGGAGAAGTTCACAGGACCAGAATTTCTAAACCAAGGATTGACCTTGACCCTCCGTATTATAGTAGTCTTCTGATCCCCTCCATTTGTATCCGTACCTGCCCTATTAGCTCCCTGTACAAAGATCAAAGTGTCCTTAAAAATATGTTGCTCACATATTTCTGAAGAAGACTTTAATATTCAAGAATACGAGAAACGATGCGAATTTTCGTTTCTGGTATCCCTAAAGAGGTAAATACCAGTAACTTTTTATCTGCAAAAAGTTAGTAATATATACCTCATTACATATGTATGTACTGTCGTAGGTATATAAGGCGGCAGTGCATACATATCTACGCAAATGAGGTTTTAAGTTAAAAACCTCAAATGCGGAGATACGTCAGAGCCTCGTTGGTTGGCAGCAGGGTGCACCGCGGGCAGGTGAGGTTGACTTTGGCTCTGCAGATGTTGGCAGGGCCACTTACACCCCGTGAAGAAGGGTCGAGTTGGGTTGGGAGGTTGCAGGCTGCAGCGTGTCAGCTGTGGTTCGTTGACGCTGCTTTTAACAGGGACCTGAAATGCGAAAAACGTAACTTTAAAAAAGGTAATGCAGAGTGACTTCGAATTTCGAACACATTTGGCTTCTGGCACAGGGCCTGTGTGGTGTTGTATGTCATTATGGCTTAGTCCCTTTACAGCAGTGACAAATAATGTTAATCCTGTTGGATGAAGTCATCATCATCATCATCTGCCTAGTCTTTTCCCAACTATGTTGGGGTCGAATTCCAGTCTAACCTGATGCAGCTGAATAACAGTATTTTACATGGAGTGACGGCCTATCTGACCTCCACAACCCAGTTAGTCCTGGATAATACTATACCCCTTGGTAAGATTGGTTAGTCAGACTTTCGGGCCACTGACCACCTGTAACGACTGTCAATGATCTACAAAAGCCATCCATGACCAACGGCTTATAAAACGTTTTTTCCGAGGCACGGAGGAAATTCGTTATGTAATGGGTGGTCACCCATCCACGGACCAACCTAGGCAAGCACGGCTCAACCTGAAGATCGACCTGAGCGGCTGATATTATTTAGCTATTTTATTATTTTACTAGCGAACCGCCCCGGCTTCGCACGGGTGCAATATATACAAATAAACCTTCCTCTTGAATCACTATTTATTAAAAAAAAAACCGCATTAAAATGCGTTGCGTAGTTTTAAAGATCTAAGCATACATAAGGACAGACAGTGGGAAACTACTTTGTTTTATACTATATAGTGATTTACATACTAAAAGAAAGAAATGCTTTGAAAAAGATTGTTACTTTTCTAGGACCTCAGGTTTAGAAATGGGAAACAAAAAGAATACCTTTGTCTTTATCATAAGATTCATGTTACGACACGATGCAGGCGGCTCGGAGGACCAACTTGCGTTGCGTTTCCCTGTAAGCGGCCACTTGAGCTTCCCGACTTGAACTCGTTCACCAGTAACCTGAAAACGATGGTTAAAAACGTTAGATGTGAGAACCACTGAATTCCGGCCAACTACCTCGACTTCCGATAGTTTAATGGTCTCTAAGATGAAGAAGACGTTGGCGACGTCGATCATAGCTTTGAAATATTTCACTGGTCAGAGAAATGAATCAATATAACTGAATGAAATTCTGAAATGTCTGTCTGTGTTGCACTAAAATAGTGATTATGAATTGTAAATATTTTTACAATTCAGCTTTATTTGCGTAGGAAGCGTTAGTCACAACTTGTTAAGGCCCGCGGCTTCGCTCGCGTTAATTTTGAATTTGACAATAAGTTCGGGTTGTACTCTACTTGTAATAATATAATTCAGTAATGATTCGAAAGACATGTGGCGCCATCTATTATCATAAGAACGTTATAGTTGTTTGCCTCGGGATCAATTTTTTTTTTTGGAATGAAAGGTACCCTATTTCCGATACTGTGTGTAAAATTATTTCAGGATGATCGGTTCAGTGGTTTAGGCGTGGAAAGGTAAAAACAAACTTACCTTCGCATTTATAATAATTATAGATTTTACATTAATTTTTTATGGAACATTAATGAGTTCAGAAAGTACCTAACACTGAAATAAGCCACATAATAATAAGCTATGTCTGCAAAATATCTGCTAATTGAACAATCTTGACATTTTCAATGAATTAATACTTAAGCAAAAATACTAATTGACTGACCTTAACCTTCAATCCAACCATAGCACAGTTACTGTAGGGCTCCAGAGCCCGGAGCTCCAGTGGCGGCTCGAAGCACTAACACGTCATGCGCGTCAGACGGCGGGTGGCGCACTGCGGCACTGCACAAAGGAAGTCTAGTCTAGAAAAATGTAGCTGCACTGCGCAGGTCACGATCAATACTTCGATGAGACGGTGCATACCGCCAGAGACATAAACTTTATTCATATCATCACGCTAGTTTTCCCGAAGGGCTAGGCAGTAGTGTACCCTAGGTTGTACAGTCCACCAGCGTTTTATGCTGACTGATGGCAATGTGAGCGTGGTCCATGTCTATCATCGCTGCTCTCAAGACAGTTGGTTTAAATTTGTATGATGGGAGTGAAAATACGCTTCACAAAGCTGACAGTCTTTTGTTTGTTTTTTTGTCTTTTATATTGTTGTTTTTGTGTCCCGTCATTGATCCTATTTTTTGTACCGGACCGTACTTGGGAACATTTTGGTTACCAGATATTAAAAATCTCAGTGGCTACTTTCCAACAACCCGGAAAACCTAAATAACATAACACAACATCACGCCTGTAGTCCCCGTAGGGTTGAGCAGTGGTGTATCTAATAGTACACCCACATTTCGCCGGTTAGCTTTTTAAGTCCCATGTAATAAGAGCCTATTGCCATCAACCGGGCGCAAATACAGACTCAATGGCTGCTACTGAGAAATTCCTGATGGAAAAACCCAATAACACTTTGCCCGACCTGGGATTCGAACCCAGGACCTCATGCCCAGCAGTCGCGCTTGCGACCACTCGACCAACGAGGCAGTTTTCGACTTCTCGTCCGGAATGCAGCTGATAACCAGCATTTTACATAGAGCGACTGCCTATCTGACCTACGTCCTTGCTATGTGGGTGAATCATGATCATCCACCGCTGCTGGGCATAGGCTTCTCTTGGCTTGCAAGAGAAAATCGTTCATCAAGTAATTTGAACAAAATAAGAAAGAAAATACATTTATTTGGCACATGCCACAAGTGCACACAGTATAAAAAAAATAACAAATATAAAACCAAAAATTAGAAAACTTAAACCTAACCAAAAAAAAAATAATAGAATAGTGTGACACTGTGTGCCTCATGGCTGCGCCAAATAGGCCCTGTTCAGCAAAATGCCGGACAACTAGTTCTGGTTTTCAATAAGAAATTGCTTACATTTTTACATGTCCATTATCAAAAATACAAAAAATACACATACCTTGGTTTATAAAGCTGGGACACACGGTAATCCACGGTAGACGGCGGGTGGCGCACTGCGGCATTGCAAAAAGGAAGTTTAGTCTAGAACAGTGCTAGTGCAAAGCGCAGGTCACGAATAGTTGATCAATACTTTAAGGCATCTGTCTCACCGCTGGCAGTTAGCGAGGAGCGAGTAGAGCTAGCGCCAAGAAACGAGTTGGCGAGCAGCGAGTGGGCGACGGCGACGGGCGGTTACTCGCTGGTATGCGTGTGTACCGTGTGTGGATCGCATATGGAACGAGGTGATCCGACTGAGAACCAGAGTTGTCGGCATAGCTCACAGAATAAATAAGCTGAACAGGCACTGGGCCGGCCATATTAGCCGTAGAACCGATGACCGTTGGTGTAGACGTATTCTGGAATGGAGACCGCGAACCGGCAAGCGTAAGGTGGGAACGCCTTCAGGCCGTGGCGCGATGATACGATCAGGGTGGCTGGTAGCAACTGGATGAGAGTTGCTGAGAATCGAGTTGAGTGGCGTGAGGTTGAAGAGGCCTATGTTCAGCAGTGGACTGTTGTAGGCTGATGATGATGCGTGTGTACCAAGAAAGACTCTCTCAGCGAGTGGTCTGCCCTTCTCTTACAACGGTCGTACAAACAAGTATTCTTCGGCGGTGTGAACAGTCTTGACTTCCTCGTTTGTCGGACTACCTCATCGGTCGAGTGGTCGCAAGCGCGACTGCTGAGCATGAGGTCCTGGGTTCGATTCCCGGGTCGGGCAAAGTGTCGGGTTTTCCGATCAGGAATTTCGCTACGGAGCCTGGATTTCTGCCCGGTTGATGGCAGTAGGCTCGTTCCCTATTACATGGGAAATAAAACTGGCGAAATGTGTATGTACTATTAGGTACATCTTTGCTAACCCTTCGGGGATTACCTAGGCGTGATGTAAGTAAACAGTCATCTTTTCTATCTCTTTTACTGGCACGGGAGGGACCTATGAGGTTTTGTACGTCTCTTGAGCGAGCGAGTCGCTTCAGCGACGGTGCTTGGCGGTGGCACTGGTGGCTCAGCCATGTTGTAAATGAAAAAAAGGTGTTTGTAAAAACCTATTTGCAAAATATAAATCATTTTATTATTTATCATAATGACATTTAAATAGATGAATGCAAAACAAATAAATGAATATCACCCCTGCCCCCGTAGCATGACCACCGTAGACAAGGATTTCTTTGACGGAAGAATCGACAAAATGACAGATTGTGTCGACACAATGACAGATTTCTTTGCACTATCTGTCATTTTGTCGATTCTTCCGTCAAAGAAATCATTTTCTACAGTGGTCATGCTACGCGGGCTGTTCTCCCCTAAGGGTTTAAATCTTTAATACTACCACATTTTGAAAGTTCTATATGAATGATAAATCGTCAGCATTAGAATAAGAGGTCAATATTAAAATAAAACGACTTTTCATACATTTTATTGTTTTAATCTCTCCTTGTATAACTATACCATAATAAAAAAAAATTGTTTCTTAAGTAACATTATTTTAACTAGTAAAGACTTAAAATATGATTTTCAAGACTATAAGTACCAAAAAGTTAAGTTACTAATATTCCTGAACGCTTAAAACTATGTACAAACTGCAACTCACACATTTTACGACTGCCAGCGCAAAAGGTGGAATCACAGTTCATGAGAATCTCCCCATCTACGGTGAGATTCGCCAGAGCCTCGTTGGTGAAGTCAGCAGGGTGCACCGCGGGCAGGTGAGGTTGGCTTTGGCTCTGCAGGTGGTGGTAGAGCCACTTACACCCCATCAATGTTCGCTCAAGTGGAGTGTTTTGATTGAGAAGATCTGAAAAATGGAGAATGTTTTGTTAAAAAATGTTGAGTAACATACAGCACGCACGGTTAAGCAGTGCGTTCGAAGATTTTGATTGTCGAACCTAAGTCTATAATTCTAACCAATGCACCCAATCTTTGAAAGCGGTGTAACAATTTTGATGCACAGTAGAGACACTCTAGCTCTATCATTAAATGTTCCATAATTTTAGATTCTTCAAAAGAAGCAAAACGTTACCGTTACATTTATCACGCCTGGCAGCTTCGATCCGGCTCGAAGGACCAGCTCGAAGGTGATGATGAGTGTAGAGTGACACATTATCGGACGTCTTCAGAGATCAGCTGCTCGCCCACCAGGCACCTGAAAAGTTTAACAGTGATTTTTGAGAATAGCATAGCATAATCAACCTATAATGTTTCCAATGCTGGGACACAGACCTCCTCTCTATGAGAGGGAATGGGCTATAATCCACCACGCGGGCCCAGTGCGGGTTGGTAGATGTCACATGTCTTCGAATTTTTGGTTGAGATGTAATAACATTTTTGAGAGTTTGCTTTACTATTCATAGCTAACTCTTTAACAGCCAGAATCAATAGTTGTGACCCCCATGACGGTGTTGAAGCAATGTAGCTCGATTATTACGAGAGAATTATGAAATAAATCGACAGAGGGGTACGAAAAAATATTATTTACGACAAAAAAAAAAAGAATTAAGAATAATACACAATATACTGTCTAAGGTCCCCTTCACCGCGAACCCAATAAGAAGACGCCACATTTTTATTGATCGCAGGAACACTCCTATCTGTCTCCGCCCCCTCTGCCACCCTACATTACCCTCACCTTCCACCCTCGTTCCCCTACCTCGTATGAGCAGTGATTTTTGCCTCTATATAGTAACCTACCAATTAATTATACTATTTTAAAACAAAAATACTAATCCTTCTCAGTGCGTTTCTACTTCATAGCGTATTGATGACAAAAAGTTCAAATCTGTTTGACCCAAAAGCTACGCGAACTCCTGACACAGTCATAAGTAGGTCACCATGAGTGCACAGGAGACAGGGCATGCATGAGGCGCGAGATGATTGGAGGGAGGGCTAGTAAGTATGACCAAATCAATAACGTAACATAACATCACGGCTGTTATCCCTGAAGGGAAAGGTAGAGGTGTACCATTAGTACACCCACATCACGCCGGCTAAGTTTAAGTCCTGTGTAATAGGGGGCGAACATAAGGCCATCGACTGGGTATAAATCCAGACTCTGTGACTGGTACTGGGAAATTACGGATAGAAAACCCAAAAACACCTTGCCCTACCTGGGAATCGAACTGGGTAGCGCTTGCCACCACTACACCAACAAAAAAAACTAAATACTCTAACAAATAACTTTACTGTCAAATACTAAAAGTGTTACGTAAAGTGACAATTTCAATATTAAAAACATTACAATCCAATCTAAGAAGAATAACTAAATCACTGACCTTCTTATTAGATCCTTGGAAACGCGGTACTCTAGGGCTCCAGAGCCCGGAGCCCCGGTGGCGGCTCGAAGCACTAACACGTCACGCACGGCAGACGGCGGGTGGCGCACTGCGGCATTGCACAAAGGAAGTCTAGTCTAGAACCGTCTAGCTGCACTGCGCAGGTCACGATCAATACTTGGATATGAGATATACGATGCAGTTATTTTTATATTTGTGGTGCAAAACAAAAAGCCCACCGGAGGTTGTTACTATCCGGGGCTGCGGGACTGTTCGAAAGAGATACTGGAACACAAAGGGCAAAGAAGCAACATGGATGGATTATTGCTGGGAATCTAAGTAACTTTACACAAAAACTTTTTTTTAGGGTGAAAAATGACGTTTTAAGGTAGGACTCGATAGAAAGCACTCAAAGCATGCTGAATGTGCTGATGGATGGATTTATTAATAGGTATTACTAGGGTCGTGGAGGTGTGTAAAGTAAAAATCTTACATTAAAAACATGTATTTAAAAAAAACTTGTGAAAAAGTTGGAACTTTGATCCCCAATATCTCCGTAACTAGAAGGTTCCCAGGTATGGTTTAGAACAATAAAATGATCGCAAAGACGGGGAAAACAAGTGCCTTTCGGCTATGGTAAGGGTCTATTTACATCCTTTATAATTATATTCGTTAAACTGAACAGAGATGCGTTGCCAGGGATATAAAATAGGCGAGGGGCGGCGTTGCGGGATACTTATGTAATTTGGATTTCCAAAAAGGGCTGATTAAAATTTACCGTCTCATTTGATTTTGATGGTGAATGTGTTTAGACTAGTGGTTGCAAGCTCTACTGCGGAATGTTAAGTCCTCGGTTCGATGTCCAGGTTATTTAAGCCAGGCATAGTGTTATTGCGTTTGGAATTTGTCAATGGCAGCCGCGGAGTCTGTATTGATAGTAATAGGCTCTCCCCCTATTACATGGGATTAGACACAACTGGCGAAATATGGGTGTACTATTAGGCACACCTCTGCATAACCCTTCAGGGATTACAGGTGTGATGATATGTGTTTCGCTCTGAAAGTGTGAAGGTAAATAAGCAAAGTTTAAGGTCACTACAGTTCCAGACTGTCCGCGATACTTCAGTTTACTTGAAGATCTCAATCAGCATCATCATTATCTGCTTGGGATATGCGCATCCCAATTCATCTGAGGTTGGTGCAGCATGGTGGTCTTGTTCTATACTTCTCTATTAGTCGTTATCCCTGTAGTCACTCCCTTTCTAACCATAATCCATCCGTCGCTGATTTCGACTTCCACTACTCTTGTATTGTATAACGGGCTGGTGTCCGCAACTCCACGTCAAAGCGCGTATCTTGCGTGCGGGTGGGAAATTTATTCGATCCACCCTAACTCCCCAAAAGCCAGCAGCGCCTTGATGTTGCTGACAATCTCGCGAGTACCTGGGTTACCGAAGTACTTGGCCCTGTATGTTGCAACCACTGGGCAATGCAGAAGCACGTGGGCTGCTGTTTCGTCTTCCTCCATGCAGGCTCGGCACAGGGGGCTGTCTTACACTACTCTTATAGCCATACACATTCATAGTTTAAGAATTAGGTAAAAGGACGAAGCCATTTTTTTTGGCAAAAAATACAACATGTTATTCAATGCATGGGTTCAAATGTTGTAGGTAATGTTAAAAGGAGATGTTTCATTTTCGGCCATAAGATGTACATTTATTGAAAAAGAGGAAAAAATACCACGAACTTAGGAAAAATCATCATCATCATCATCATTTCAGCCGAAAGACGTCCACTACTGGACATAGGCCTCCCCCAAGTGTCGCCACATTGACCGGTCCCGTGCGACTCGCATCCAGCGGATCCCTGCAACCTTCACCAGGTCATCGGTCCACCTAGTGGGAGGCCTTCCAACGCAGCGTCTTCCGGTTCGCGGTCGCCACTCCAGAACTTTTTTATCATATATAGGAAAAATATTCGTTCGTTAATTTATGCCTGATTTGCTGTGCTCAAAAGGTAATAGTATATCTATATTGTCTTGTCCTATTCAACATGGCGTCTTACACTTTGCAAAGTCTGCTTTCGTTCTGAAATCATGTCACATAAAAACATAATATCACGTCGACGTTAAATATGAAAAGTATGTGTTTTTGTAATTCATTATTATTATTATTCTCTAATACATAATTTTCAACTAATTATATTCAAGTGTGATGATTTCATCGTTACAAAATATTATAGGTACTACTTTTCTGGAGTGTATTTCTGAACGAAAAATTTAAAATGACCTTTTGTTCCCCTCTTCTCTGCGGTGTGGGTAGGCCGAAATCAGAAAGAAATTTTCCAGATATGGAAATCATTTTATCCTCAATCAGTACCAAAGTTGTAATATTATGATCTTTACTGAAAATAATAAAATACATGTTTTTTCTTTTAGTATCACTCAGTACTATAATAAGTTAAGTAAGATACATATAAGATTCAAAGTCCTGACTGACTGACTGACTGACTGACTGACTTATATATCAACGCACAGCCCAAACCGCTGGTCCTAGAGACATGTAATTTGGAGGGTGTACACTTTGTGAAGATTAAGATCCACTAAGAAAATGTTTTTCGAAATTCCACCCGTAAAGGGGTGAAATGGGGAATGGGGTGTTGATTTTTCTGTGAAACTTTTTATTCTCTGTGTCGATTGACTTGAAAATGTGTGTACATATACTTCAGTTAAAATGATGCGACACGTGTTTCACAGTTTTTCCAAAATCATACCCCAATTTAAAATTTAATGTCCGGACTGGCTGACTGATACATCAACGCACAGATCAAGCCGCTGGTCCTAGAGACATGAAATTTGGAGGATGTACTTACTAAAGGGTTTTCCGAAATTCCACCCTTAAGAGGGTGAAATGGGGTGATGAATTTTCTGTGAAATTTTTTATTTTCGAGATCGATTGACTTGAAAATTAGCGTTGTTGTTTATGTATGTAAGTTTAATGTTTATGTAGTTTGTGTATGTGAGTTTTAATGTTTGTAAACGCACCCATGATACAGGAGAAATTCCTAGTGTGGGGCAACGCTTTTTTTTAAAAAAAAAAAAAAAAGATAAAATTATGAGATAGGTGTATCACAGTTTTTCCAAAATCATACCCCAATTTAAAATTCAATGCACTGACTGGCTGACTAATATATCAACGCACAGCCCAAACCGCTACTAGAGACATGAAATTTGGAGAGGGTATTCATTGTAAAGAGGAGGCATCCGCTGAGGAAAGTTTTTTTTAAATTCCACCCCTAAGAGGGTGAAATGGGGCGTTGAATTTTATGTGAAACTTTTTATTCTCGGGGTCGGTTCACTTGAAAATTTGTGTACATACTCTCTCTCAGATAAAATCCAGTAAATCCGATGTCCAATCTCAAACCAAGGCATCAATATTTCACATATCTAATATAATTGATATTACTTTGAACTAATAATTGCAAGTTATAAGCAAGTACTAAACTGGACCGTCAAATGGGAAAGGAATGTCGTGCTGTTCACTGTGATTCTAAATTAATCCGTAATTAATCGAATACAAATAACAACGGTAGGTATGACCAAGTATTTAAAAACAAAAAAGAACCTTTTACATTATGGCGTCTAATAATCTTTGATTGGCTGCCATTATCACTGGACGGCTTGGTGATCCTGCGTTTGCAAATCCCTGTCGACGAAGGCCAGGTATATTTTCTGAGTCGTATAGTCTCTGTGACGCGGCGACGGCCAAACAAGCTATACAAAACCAGTTTATGCGGATCTCTCATTGTATATTAAATCTATAAAAATCGAGGCCAAGTTATACTGGTAATGCACAGCTTCATGTGCTGCCGTGTGTACTCGCGATTTGGGGCGCGCGGGCGGCGGCACAGCTCCCGGGAATACGCGGGTAGCGGCGGCGGCGCGGCACACAGGAACACGAAAATAATGCGCTTACGTCGCTTAAGGGCGCGAGACAATGACTAAAAAGAGACGATACATTCGTGCGCTAGCACCGGCTACCCCTTCCCTTTCACAGTACCGCACCACCCGCTCGTTTTATTTACGCGTTACTTGGTCAATATTTTATTTTTAAAATTTTATATCTTTTATGTCTTTGAAAGATACATAATTCCTAGAAAAATTGAAACGTGATAAAAACCTTCTTCCTGTATAAGTAATTAGAAGGTTCGCAGGTCTTTCGGCCTCGTTAAGGGTCTTTTTACACCCATTATAGGTATGTAGGCACAAGTATTTATTCAAAGTCTCTGAGGTGGTAATGCCCGCGTGATTCTTCTTGTCTTGCAGATGTCCTTACACGCAGCAGGCCATAAATGGGACATACTTTTCAACATTACAACTATACGTTTTCAGATAACGCTCAAAGAATACATCGGGATATACTGCAGTGATTCTTTCAAATATACCGTAGAGTTCGATCACGAGACACAGATATGCTATGGCAGTGAAATCTTCAACAGAGGAGTATCTGTTTGCTTGGTACTTATTCTATTCGATTACTATTTTTAGCGTCGTAAAGCGAACTGTGCTCGGAGTGTTCTTAATGGCTGGTAGTTATGGTCGCAAGGGTGATCATCATCGGCCAAGTTATTTTCCAACTGTGTTGAGCGAGGTTGGCTTCGAGGCTAACCGGTTGCAGCCAAATACCGGCATTTTACATAGAGCGACTGCCTATCTGACCACCCTGACACAGTTACTCTGTAACACGACACCACTGGTAAGACTGATTACCAGACTTTCAGTCTTTTGACTACGCAACGACTGTCAAACGTTTACGAAGGACCGCCGGGTCTGACGGCTTCATGGATGAAAATACGTAGATAGACACGTCGTGTCCCTGTCACGCTGTATAGCTTGCAGAGTTAGCAAGCTGAAGTGACAGTGGGCCATACAGATCTGTTGAAGTGCCAATTGAATTAAAGATGATGAGAATTGAAAGGGACAATTCCGGTTTTTTTTTTTTGTTTTATTTTGAAAAACATAATAATTTACAATCATTTCTGACAAATTACATTGATAGTCATTGTGACTCGATTTTAAACTATTTTATATACGGAAAGTGGCCTTCAAGTATTTTAGTGCAAAATAATTATTAGGATATATGTTTTTAAACTGACATGGCCACTAACACTATCATTAACAGAGAAAACGGGACATTTACCATGTTTACTATTTGTTTTGAGTTCCCGATATTTCGGCGCTGTCGCAAGCACCATGATCACGGATAAACTGAAGTTATTGCGGGTGGGTGTTTATGAGCAGACAAATCGGTCTACTCTCTTCCTTGTATATGGCTACCACTGTCACACACAACTCGATTCTGTTCCCGACACACGAAACTCACTGTGTCCGCTCGCGAATTGCGTAAAAACCGAAAAAGTTTGCGAGCGAACCGGAAATATCCCGTTTTCGGAGTTAATATAATTATGAGGAGCCTATGTCCAGCAGTGAATCGGAAAGGTCTGTCTAAGCTCGTTGAGGATAGCGTGTCCATAGCTATGTTCCAGTCTGAGAAATGTTGGGGTCCATATTAGCTCACCTAAAGTTCTTCACCCGAAATTGTTCTTCCTAATGATTTGTAATCCGAATGATCACTCTTTCTAAAATTTTTCATCCTAAAGTTTTCATTCATACTATTTGTAGAGCTACCGGCGATGTTCATAGCACTCATGTTTCCGAAAATTGTAATTAATAATATCATTCATGTAAATATATTTAAACTCCTACTGTTTTTTATCATAACGCTTTTATCCCTAAACATAATTACTATAATATTTTCACTAATACTCAGAAAGAAACATTTACCAAGTGTAATCTATACATATAATAAAATCGTAGACTTTCCGTGTCTGTACATTACAGATTTTTGCAAAAAAGTCACTGGAAAGTGCGAGAAATAAGTAATAGAAAGTAAAAATATCTTTTTTTAAATTCTTGTCTGTTTGTCGGTTTGTCTGTTCGTTTGTGCGCGCATCACGTGAAAACCCCTCATTGTCTTCAAAATCTAAATATTACAAAATAAGAAGCATTGTTGTGGGTATTATTTAGCGTTTATTTCATCAAAATCGACCAACAGACGCAAAAGATATTAACTTTTAAAATTTTATTAGTAACCTCATACGCGATTTCTATGATAAAAATAATTTACGTACATAGGTTTTAGTCGTAGTGTAGTCACTCGGAATGGCTGAAAACTAATTTTGTTTTATTTTTCCTTTTGTCTTTACTCTTTGCACGGAAGTAATAAGTACTACGTTCGCACGCGACGGCCAGTCAAGCTTTACAAAACCAGTTTATGCGGATCTCTCATTGTATAGGAAATCTATACAAAGCGAGGTCAATTTATACTGGAATTTACAGCTTCATGTGCCGCCGTGTGTACAACTGCAATTCTTGCTTGCATTAAAAAATTGCCACCAAAAGAGAGGTTAACGCTAATTTAGTCTCTTTCTAATAAGGTGACCAACCATTTTATGTAAAAAGTAGGACATGATGGAAAGGCTGAGAATATAACATTATTAAATTAAATTTTATTAAATTAAATTTTATACATTATTAAATTACATTATTAAATTAACATCAGAAGTAACAGGCACTGGTATATGCACAATCTTAAATAGAGAAAGGTGTCTGAAGTAGGAAGGTCCTGAGGTACAGATCACCTCTCCGGCTTAGATATATCATTTTATTTGCAGCAGTTTACAGCAACTCAACCTGAAGTTTATTTAAATAATAAAATTACTATTATTTGGATTTTACTATATTTAATGGTGACCAGTGAAATGATGTATTAAATAAGATTAGTTCTTAGATAATAAGTAGATAAACAATATCCCACAAAATAAAAACTTTATGGGGACAATACCAAAATAAGACAATCACGTTGTCAAATTCAACCAGACCACCTTTTTCCAATGTTGCCCGCACACAAACAAAATAAAATACTTTCGTTTGAATATTAAAACAGGACTTTCAGGATTTCGTATTTTTATATGTGCCTACCGAAATGATTTCGAATACTAATAATTTAGTAGATTAATGATCATGTCCACATTGTGCGAGTGGGAAAAGGCTAAAATCCGGCAGTGACAAGCCTCAGAACAGCTATTTAAAACTTACGTTAACGGAGTAAAATACTTATATGAACAAACTAACATTGCGAATGGGTTGTCTGATAAAGTTAAGTGTAGGCTACCCTTTATTAAAACTAACGGAACTAATCACATAGTCTTTCTGGTTCTATTGTTAAATACATTAAATTCAAGCGTTTGCAGTATTTTTCAATTGCATGGTTTTTGCAAATTCTCAATTTTGTTTCCATCGTTTGTGTCCATCTTATTTTTTCCATCGGTTGATTGAGCTCTCAGAGCTGAAAGATTATTTTTTTAATTGCTAAAGATATTAACCGTTGGGGCCTAGGATAGATCATGAGTTGCATCTATATTTTGCTTACGTTCATAAACTTTGAGAATGACAAAAGAATGTGCGCTCACGTGAGCGAAGCCGCGGGCACAGCTAGTATAAAATATATGTGGGTAGGAGATGATATTTATAGTTTTAATTTGAGGGTATGATTATTAAAACCAACTGTTTAGAATGATTAAAGGTCGTTTCACTGATTTTTGTCTTAAATTAATGAAATTCAGGTCAGAGTGTCGTCTTGGGGGCACTATGAAAAAAATGCTTAGAAAAATTTCGCGACCAATTTCGAGGTAGTAGCCAATTTTGGTCACAGTTCTAATCTAACCTAACCTATGGATCCCTTGCACATCATTTTTACGACAAACGGTTACTCATGTTATGTGAAAATAAAGTTACGCAAAATTAATGTATATAATACTGATTATTATGAATAAAAAGAAATCTAAACAAAACATATATGACTTTGAATAATAGTGTAAAAGATGGTTATGTTGAGAAAATCTAGGAAAACAAATAAAAGTATAATAGATGTTTATTGCTACTGACATTATGAAGTTGAATGCTTCGGAATTATGAACATTAGAGACAGAGTAGTTAGGAATTGTGATTGTTAGGATGAAAAATGTTAGGAAGCACATTTTTGGATTTTCAATTATCGGAGTTGAAAATTTAGGTGAACTTTGGCGCACCCGAAATGTTGTCAAGCTATTTTGAAATATAATGGCAATAACAAATTTTCAAACAATGTGCATTGACGATGTTTGGAACTACCTGTGCTAGCGCCAGTAGTTTCACAGTTTCTATCACCATTGGGCAGGCATTCGATACTATTTCTGCTCACAGTCTCGGTCCACATCCCGTGCTCCTGGCTGGAGGCCTTACACTCAAGGGACCCACAGGATAGTCCGGTTAAGCAGACGACGGCCTCATAGATTGAACTGCTAGACGCCATGATAAAAAAACCGCTTAGTTTGAATTTGTGAATAACCAGTTTTCAATTCAAAATAATGTTTTCAGTTGGCGAGTATAAATCCTTTATTGATTACCACATCAATTTCAAGCTGCGTGCACACCGCTATAGGAGTTGGTATTGGAATTCCTGGTTACACCGATCATTTACAAGAGTTTGGATATAGACAGATTTTTACCAGGGTTTCACACTACGTACCTTGGATTGAGAGCATCGTGTGGCCTGACGAGGCTGAGCGTAACGAAAATTTGGAATTCTAGTTCAGCCTCTGGCAAAACTTGGACACGATTTTTTTTAAAGCCCATAGTGCTTTTTTCGTGTAATTAGTGCCTAACTTGGTCTCAGAGTGTATAATTATGTATATTCTTATTGTACCTTTCGTGATCCTAAGATTTCTCTTACTTTGTCTGTTTTTACTCGTAAGAAGGTACCTGTAATTGTCTCTGTGTTACATAATAAGATACAATTGTTATCCTTAAAAAATCGTGAATCAAACGAAACAGGGCGATAGTTGGGGCTCATCATCAGGGTAATTTTTTTATAGTACATTTCTTTTTACAGTAATTATCAAAAGTATCAAATAATTTTTCGTGAGACATAAATATATTGAAAAAAGTGCCAATACCCATAAATCATAGTACCCACTGTCATAAAAACACTTTTGTAATGATGATACATTTCCTATAAGCAACTAAACACCATTTATTGTTTTAAAATAGCCATTTTACTTTAATTCCCTATTTATTACAAATATTGATTTTTTCCTTAAAATAACACTCAAATAGTCATCACATTTAAGGAAGTCAAGTTAGGGCTCGGCCACACACATATTTTTACTGTAAATAACCCCAACTATCGCTCTGTTTTGTTTCATCCACGAATGTTGACCCGCCCTGTATGTTATAGCTGTTGGTTCTCCTATTAATAAATAAATGAACTCTTTTTGCAAGAAAGTAAAATGTTTTTTTTTTTAAGAAATATTTTTTAACACACCTACCCTTCGAAATGTGAATTTGATCTTTTCAGAACCTCTGACAGACTTCCAGACTGGCAGCAAGTATCAAAATTACCTAAAAAAAATCTCTTCACCCCAATCATTGAAGAATCCATTTAAAAATCTTTGTCAGTCACATACCTGTCTACATAGTATTGTATCGCCCGTGTTCACTAACACGACACTAAACCAATTTCTGATTAAAATCATGCTGTAGGATTATCAACTTTCAGCGCCGTGTGGAGCGTTGAAAATCCATCAGCCCGCAACAGGCGAATATCTGAAATGGAAGTTTCTTCACAAAGCACACTTATTAATGCGTGCGGCGAAATACAGAACTAACATGAAATGTACAGTATTTAACATCTTTGGTTAATAAGTGGCGCCACCATTACACGCACGAAACACTTTGTGGGTGGGTATTGATCGGGAATTACCGACGGTGGAAATTCGAAATGCTGTGACGACATCGAGCGTGAGCATGGATTTGCAACGTTTGACTCAGCGCTGAAAGTTTAAAGTTCCACAGCACGTATTACGTCCCCTACGTTACTTCATAATTTCCACTACCGTTCAGACCTGCGCAGTGTAGTTAGGTTTTTCTAGACTAGACTTCCTTTATCTGGCTGGGCCAGTTCACCGCCCGCCCTCGGTCGTGCAGGTGGTGATGGTGGGCGGTGGACTGGGTGTTTGCTAGAGTTGGTTCTGGTTACCTCTCCCCTTCTTTCTTTCTGTCTCCGCGTGGTAGACTGCAGTCCTAACACCAGGTGAGTGTTTCATATTTTCCTTAACTTAATAATTTTGGAATATTAATTATAGTCTAAATAAGTAACATTGATGAGAAAGGCGAGGCAGCCATTTTGTTAGGGAATGAAGAATTGTGGGAATCCGATGAATGCGCGATGCACAAGACCAGCACTGAACATCTTTCGTCCGAAATGATGATTTTTTTCTCCAAAAGCTGTATATTTTGTGCCTGCAATATCAATATAGCAAGCATGCATGCATGCATGTGTATGTGCGAATGTGTATGTATGAATCTTCTATTCTGTTTCAGATCAGATGCCTAGTGGGCGAACTATCTGCCGGCTCCCATGCTGCATAGTGTGGGTGGCATGTGAGCTGACCGAGACTCCGCCCAATAGGACGCAAGGTAAGCGTTTTTGTACTGATTTTTCTGCTGTTGCATAAACGACCGCCATTTTGTGTTCCATACATTTTGACCGTGTAGGTTTTTGTAAGAAACAGCTGTTTTAAAAAAAAACCGATGAGAATTTTCTGTGAGGGGTTCGGCATGATGTACTGAGTACGATGGTCATCGTTTGTGTCGATGTCCCTTCCACCATGTATAAGTCTACAGGTCACCCGGTAGAGAGTAGTCACCGTTGTGTACAAACATACCTACATGCTGCAACAATAATAATTGTTAAAAATTATGATTTTGACATTTCAGTCTTTCAATACATGTCACGGTGTACCGAACCGCGCCCATATTCGTTCTGAGATGTGGATATTTTTTTAACAAAACGATTTTCTACTTTACAGATCCCAGATAGACGAGCAGCATCATCCGCTGCAATCTCAACTGCCAGAGTTCACTACAGTCCTCAGAAAAATGCAGGTCCTGAAGACTGAAGTGTTACCAAGCGAACAACATCACGGGAGCTGCAGCTGCTGTTGAACGCCCTACCATTTCGTATCATTATCAACTGAGCAAACATCGGGGTGCAAGTGGCTCAACCACCACCTTCTGAGCCGAAGTCAACCTCACCTGCCCGCGGTGCACCCTGCTCACGACCAACGAGGCTCTGGCTAGCGCTAGGGACACCTTTGGCCATCAAAAAGTAATGGGGTGCAGGTACTTTTAACGCCAAATGTGTCTTTAGATTTAGTTTACGGTTAAGTTAGGATAATAGACATTGACATACATAAGGAGAAGAACATAAATAAAATAATTAATAATAACCTTCGTTTTATTTTGATGAAACACAGTCGTGAAGCATACAACCCCAGACAAACCACCACGCACCACAACTGAGTTCATATCACCCCAATATTATTTAAGACCCGTATTAATACCCCTTTACATATTACAAACAGCTACGTTCGTCCAAAAACACAGGCATTACTTTCAATCAAACATAGAAGCAAACCAAAACTATAACCGAAGAAATAAAAACAAGTTGATTACACCGACACCAAAATTAAAAATAATTAAAAATAGCCCCAACAATACAATTCCAACAATCTCTTCTCTACATATAATAAAATCGTTAAAATCCAACCGTATGTTCCGACTTGGCGCAAAAACTACTACATAGATCCTCTTCAAATTTTGTACAAATATCTGTAATAGGCTTCTTCAAATGTTAGGCTATATATTATCACGCTACTTGCTTAAGGGGGTGAGCAATATTGCATTATGTCAGTATTATTCAATTGTTTACCGTTTCAGTGATAATATGCGTAACAACGTCTATTTCAAAGTATAAGTCAGTGAAACAAATAGAGAAACGGTTTCATGACCGCCTTACGTGCGTCGCGTCGCAAGTTCGATCCCCAGTAAAATTATACTTTTTGTAATTGGTTGTAATTTTTTTTGATAGAGATTATTATTAAATATTTTCTCTTTTTTATGTATAATACAATAAATTCTTATGAATAAAGTTAAATCACTGGTAAAATCTCTTTCCTCATGTTTGAATCTGGCCGTTCGATGTTGTTCTGAACTGACAACGTCCTTGTGTGCTGTCCACAGGTGCTGTCAGACTCAATGTTTTGAATTTCTATTCCTATCGCTCCCAATAAAAATAATAGCAATTATTAAAATTAATTTGAAACTACTATTTTGTTGTGTCGTTGTTCTTAGTTTTGCACAACTGTAATAGGTTCAGGTTGTTTCTTTGCATTGTTAGGTCCCAAAAATAAATTCGTCTTTGTTGTCTTTGTCGGAGGATGGATGACTGTAATGTATAATTTCTGATGCCTCTTGATTGTTAAAAAAATTTGTAATTCGTTACTTAAAAATATTTAGGTATCTTTATCATATCTGTCTTTTGTATCAAACTACTATTATAAATGCGAAAGTTTGGATGGATGGTTGGGTGTTTGTTACTCAATCACGCCAGAACGGCTGAACGGATGTAGATGAAATTTGGCACAGAGATAGATTATCGTGCTAATAACTTAGGGGGATGTGCAATACTGCATTATGTCCATATTCCGCAACTGGTAACTATCATACCATGCATTAGAATAGAACGGCTATTTTAGCCCATTTGTCATCGAAGCGAAGCGAGGTAGGCTGACGGTTCATAGACCTCCCTGTAAACCAGGGTTCACAATTTCGATTCACAGCCACTCTCCACTTTTTGTAATTATTTTTTCCAAAAATAATAAACATGGTTGGCGAGTTCGATCCTCAGCCGGTTTTCACTTTTTGTAACTAGACATTTTGTTTTATTCTAATGCTTTATGATTTTCAAATCAGTATAAAGTAGATTAATATGTTTTTGACTTTTTTAACCATTCAAAGACAGTTAGGTAATCATAAATTAACAAATATTAATTGACCAATTTTCACTGGCCGAAAAAAATCTCTAAAAACTTTAAAATAAAAACAATAATTTAAATTACATAAAACCAACGACGACGTTGTAAATTTGTTTCGTGCGGGAATCGAACCCGCGACACCCAGTGCCGCAGTCAATCGCTCAGCCACTGCGCCAACTGTGCCGTCACATTGCATTTGTACTGAATCTTCTGTTGGCCCAACTCCGCAAGGACCACTATATACAGCTTTAAAGTTTTTTTTTGAACCTTGCCCTGGTCCAGGCCCACACTTGGAATTCCTCCTGTATCGTGGGTGTGTTTACAGACAGGTAAACTCACAAACAGCCAGACCCGGAACAACTACCTGTAGGCCATATAAAATGTGATCGGGAATCGAACCCGATACTCGCAGCGCAGCAGCCATTCGCTCAGCCACTGCGCCAACCATGTGGTCACTTCAGCTGTGGCTGTGACTCCCTCGGTCATTGCTACAACTTTGCCTAACGGTAGCCGACTGCACATTCCGTTTTCATATTGCCGCTGAATCTTGCAAGTGAAGATACCTCAACATGCAACATCAATAAAAACAGCAGCCAGGGAGTCCTTTTGCAGCAGTGCAAGTTTAAAGTGCATAAGAGGCGTTGAACCGCAGCTTGCAGGACATCCGCGGCAACCAGGCGCTGATGGGTGGCGTTTTGCTCGCAGGCGACTTTAGACAGATACTGCAAGTTATTGAGAGGGGTATACGAGATATACGCATGTCTCAAGGCGTAGTCACTGTTGTCTAGGATCGAAAAGATCCATCTTACTTGCAACATGCGCATCCAACTGTACAACGACCACGAAGCAGGTGTCTTTGCGAATATGCTGCTGCAAATGGGAGTGGGGCGTCTGGAATCGGGCGCAGATGGGAAAATTCTATTTTCCGAAGGATTTTCCCATCCAGTGGCTACAGAGGATGCACGCGCATCCACATCATCACATCATGCACGTTTTTTCCAAATTTGGAGGTTAATATAAAAAATGAAGGGTGGTTGTGTAAGGGGTAGTGCTGTCGCCAAAGAACGAGTGTGTCAATCAATTGAAAAAAAACGATATGATCGTCGGTGTCGACATCCATAGACCCTGTGATGACTAATGATGATAGTACCCCGTTGAATTTCTCAACTCCCTAGGGATAACTCCCAGACTGTGCAATGGAACCAGGCTTCGTATCACAGAGCTGGACAGTAATATTATAATAGCCACCATTATTACAGGAGTGACTAAAGGAGAGAGCGGTTTAATTCCCCGCATATCCTTTATTCCAAATAATTTGCCATTTCAATTTAAGAAGTTGCAATTTCCCTTAAAATTGGCATTTACAATGACGGTCAACAAATTCCAAGGAAAAACCTTAAAAGTGGCAGGCATTCATTTGGGCGCTTCATGCTTCTCACACAATAAACCAATCTTTTAATGTTGTATACAAAACGGTATTAGAATAATTAAAGAAAGAACGCCCAACAAGGCGTTTGATTGTTCACTTTGAAAAAAAAGTCGTATGGCACAATAATGTTCCAGTTTTTAAGCCATATCGTCGCCTCAACGTCTTTTAATTTTCTTAGAATTACAGCGCCCAAAAAGACGCCTATTGTAGTCATCACCCACATAAACACAGTCATTATTAGATCAGGCCTTTAGTTCTCACACATAACATCTCGCCTGTAATCCCAGAAGGGCTAGGCCAGGTGTGTACCTAATCGTACACTCACATTTCACCAGTTATGTTGAAGTCCCATGCAAGAGGGGGCGAGCCTATTGCCATCAATCGGGCACAAACCCAGACTCCGTAGCTGCTACTGAGAAATTCCTGATGGAATAACCAAACAACACTTTACCCAACCCGGGAATCGAACACGCATACACAACAAAATTTCCACGCGAACGAAGTCGCGGGCAACAGCTAGTCTTAAAATATTTTTATCTAATTGTTTAAAGGGTGTAAATAGACCCTTAACAAAGCCGAAAGGCACTTGTTCTCCCCGTCTTTGCGATCATTTTTTTGTTCTAGACCATGCCTAGGAACCTTCTAGTTACGGAGATATTGGGGGTCAAAGTACCAACTTTTTCACAAGTTTTTTTTTAAATATTTACTTTTAATGTAAGATTTTTACTTTGCACACCTCCACGACCGACCCGTACTATTTCATCCATCCATCAGCACAATACTTTGAGTGCTTTCCATCGAGTCCTACTTTAAAACGTGATATATCACCCAAAAAAAACAGTCGATTCCCAGCAATAATTTTTGCTGTAGTATGCTAGGATACTATTGTTGCAGTTCATTATCAAACATACAAACATTGACACACAACTAAAATGTATCAGCTAGAAAATCCGATACGGAGTAGTAACATTTATTTAATAAAAGTTCAGTTAGTTTCTTTTTGAACGTTGGTACTGATTCCTCTATTATTAAATGTGGTTAAAAATTGCCGGTGCCATACCAAAAGCAAACAAACAGTGCCATAGGATGGTGGATTTGGCGTGGGAGGTCGTTAATGTAGATTTAAAAAAACAATGGCCCAAGGACGCTTCCCTGTGGTACACCGAATTTAATTTCTCTATTGGAAGACACGTATTTTCGTTCTAATTTAGACTTGGCACATATTTTGTAAATTTCTGTCATCTGTTTTCGACCGGATAAGTATGTTTTTATTTTAGGATATTGCCTCGAATGCCATAGATGTTTAGTTTTTGAAGCATTATTTTATGGTTGACATAATCGAAAACTTTCGACATATCCGTTTAAATAGCACATATAGGCGTTTTAGTATCAACATTCGACATAATATTCAGCAGGTCAAAAATTGCTAATTTATATTCCTATTTTTCCTGAACCAGTATTGCTCATGGCAAAGAATATAAAATTTAGTCAGGAAAGATGAAATTGCTTCATATATGACTTTTTCTATTATTTTGGAAAAAAACGGGAATTAAAGCTACTAGCCTATAGTTCGAATATCATCTTTACTGTTCTTTTTATGAATTGGTTTTACAATTACAGTTTTTAGGTTGTCAGGAAATGTTCCTGATGACATGCTAACGTTAATTATTTGAGTTAAAGGTCTAGCTATACTATTGGCAATACATTTTATGACTTGAGTGGAAATCCCATCATAACCAAAGCTCGTTTTGTTTTTCTCATCACGTCTTGCGGTACGACTGGTGGCACAAATATTGAGTTTGTGGTTTTTTCTTAACGTCGTGCATTGGGTTATTGGTTATATTAGTAATTTGATGAATGAAAAAATTATTGAAAGACTCTGCTATTTCTTTCGGATCTGTTATTGTCTGATTATTAGTTCTTATCTATGAAATTGGTTCCCTATTCATTTTGCTGTTATTAATTATTTTCCATGAGGTTTTTGATTTATTCTTTGAGTTCTTGATCAAGTAATATATGTGTTATAAAGCAACATATTAAAATTCTTAGGTTACCGTTATCAGATTTCTTCAATAAATGTTTTGATGCTGGTATTTTCCCTGAACAACTAAAGATAGCGAAAGTTATTCCCTTATATAAAAAAGGTTCACAGATGGATATAAAAAATTATAGGCCTATTTCAGTTTTGCCAACCCTCTCAAAAATCTTTGAGAAATTAATTAAAATTCGTTTAGTTACTCATCTCAGTATTAATAAAGTTATAAATAATAGACAATTCGGTTATCAAAAGGGTGTTGGAACTGCGGAAGCTATTAGCACTTTAGTTAACGATGTGGTTGATAAATTAAATAACAAATTTAGGGTAGCTGGAATCTTTTTGGACTTGAGTTCAGCTTTTGATACTGTAAATCACACTCTATTGCTTGCTAAAATGGAACACTATGGTGTAAGGGGACAAGTTCTAGGGCTTTTTCGGTCGTACTTAAAAAATAGGAAAATGTTTGTAGAGGTAAAAAACTTGAATAGGAATAATGCTCAAGTAGTGTACCATTCAAACTTACAAAACGTTACGACAGGTGTCCCACAGGGTTCGATACTGGGTCCAATCCTATTTCTGATATTTACGAACGATTTACTTAACCTAGCAACAAAGTTGAATTCAAATATGAAATTAATAGCATTCGCAGATGATACAAATGCTATTGTTAGCGGAGATACTGCGGACTCATTGAGTAATACTGTAAACAAGGCTCTTGAATCTTTTCAATCATGGTTTATGGCTAATAAATTAACCATAAATTCTAAAAAAACAAACGTCATATTGTTTAAGTCTACATCACGTGGCTGTGATAGTTTAGATGTAACATTAAATGGAGACAAAATAGATGTCGTAGACTCAGTAAAATTTTTAGGAGTTCATGTTGATTCACTACTAAACTGGAAAAATGAACTAAAAGCCATAGACGGATCAATTTCATCAGCATGTTATGCCCTCAGAAGCCTGCGAGATGAACTTTGTGTAAATATTTTAAAATCGGTTTACTATGCATTGGTGGAGTCAAGACTGAGGTATAGTATTCAACTATGGGGAAATAGCTACAGGTATAACTCAGATAGAGCATTTGTACTACAAAAAAGGGCGATCAGAACAATAGTTCGTATTCCCCAAGTCGAGTCATGTCGGGAATATTTTAAAAAGCTTTCTATCCTTACGGTACCAAATCTGTACATATTAACAGTCTTGACCAGCCTGGCAAAGCACATTAGTGAATATGAAACGGAGGAAGAAAGACACCATAGGGAAAGCACACGGAACAAATACTTGAAGCTTGGAATTAGTTCCAAACTGAATATTGTGAGACATTGTGTTAGATATCAAGCGGTGAAACTGTTTAACTGCTTGCCCAAATATTTAAGATGCCTGTTATATAAAACCACTTTGTTTAAAAAGAGGCTTAGGGAGTTTTTATTAGAAAAATGTTTTTATTCCGTTGATGAGTTTATAACTCACCATAAATCTTAGGTTATCATACGTTTAGATTATTTGAATTAATTTAGTTTTCACATGTTTAGATTATTTATGGAAGTTTGTGGACGTGTATTAGATTTTAGTTTACTGAAGTAACCATTTCAGTGAAGTAATGTTAAGGATTATTATTTTTTAATATTTAGTTTTCATTTAAATTTAAATTTTTATTATTATTATTTTTTTTTATGAATTTCATGCAAAATGATTTTGATTATGTGTTAGATCTTAGTTGTGGATTACTTTTAGGTTGTATTTAATTCCTTTTTTGTAAAACATTCAGACACAATGAAAATTGTTAATGAATAAATAAATGAAATGAAAATGAATGAAATGAAAATTATTTTGGGCTTTCTGAGTTGATTTAATTATTTTTTTAATTATATTATATTTTTTCTGTGTGGATCTTTCTCCAAAAGTACATCTCAGACACTAATCTGCAATCTGCATAGTCCTCATGTGAGTCGACCAAGATATGTCTGAACCTTAAAAGAGGCTATGACCTCTGAGTTTGTTTCAGCTGTTTCTTCTCAGAGTACGTAGGTACGAAACACCGGTCTCATCTAGTTTAAAAACGTGTTAAAGTGTTTGTAAAAAAACTATTTTCAAAATAAACATCATTTATCATTTACCTGGCCTGGCAATTATTTTTATAAAAACCTAAAAACTAGCAGATCGCCAGTTTAAACGAACATAAAAATGAATATAGTGGCACCTAAATGAATGTCTGCACAGTCCACACTGTTGAATTGACTCAGCGTCGAGAGCTAAACTTCCATCAGCACTTTCAGCAATTAATTAGAAATCATTAAGTGTTCATTAAAACGAGCATTAATCCATGTTCCAGACTATTAAGCTCTGGGTCAACCAGTCAGATAGGCAGCCATCATCATCATCATCCACAACCTGAAATCAATTTCCAATATCGAAAACCAGATAGGCAGCCGCTCCATGTAAAATACTATGAGGCGATCCCCAACATAGTTGGGAAAAGGAGAAACCACGATAATTTTTACAACAAGCTCCAACTAGAGAAATTCATTAATGATAACTAGATTTAACTTACTTTTTTCAGGAGACGAATGTGAATGGGAAGGGCTGAAGGGGAAATGTGTGAAGGAGACAAGATGTTTCACCACACTTGATGACGACAGCCCGAAGCATCCTGTAAGTGGTCACCTATCTCCAAAAGAGCTTCCTTTCAGCTCTTTGTACTGGAAAAAACTAGGTATTGCACTTTTGTAGGGAACTGCAGATTACTTTAAATAATCGATGGTATATATCCAGGGGGCTTTAGAATTAGCGTTCGTGTTCCACGCGCGCCTCAAAGAGATGTCAGCAACCACGTAGGGGTCCGCACGGGCCGATGCCTGCCAGGGCTGCGGGACTGTTCGAAAGAGATACCGCGGCCCTGGAACACAAAGGGCAAAGAAGGAACATGGATGGGCTTTAGTCAGTACAAGTCTGACACTTCCTTCCGCTCCGCCCAGAGCGGGGGGGGTCATTTGATGATTTCCCATCCTAAAAAAAAAAAAAAATGGGGGCTTTAGAATGGGCTTTAGAATCAAGTACTGAACTCACAGTAACAATTTGCGCGTTGCTGTCATTTAGGGCTCATTTACGGAGACGCGGCAAATAAGTTGGTGAGCTGTCAAGTGTCTGACAGTTCGCCGACTTATTTATGTTGTTATTTAGTTTGGGCCTGTATTAATTAATGGCGTATAACTTTGTTTCTTTCATCTTTCAGGTATGTTCTAGAAATTTGGGGGAAAAAATCATATGCTGCACGGATTGTAATCTCGTTAATAACACCAAGTAAGTTTATTATATGTTACTGTTTCGTAGCTAACCGTACAACCATACGCGAAGAATATTGGGAAATTTCAGAACTAATAACATATGACAACGCTTTAAACAATAATACGTACCTAACTAGTTTTTTTTTTGTTTTAGAAACGCATTATTTGTTCAACCATTAGGACTTTTATGGAAAAATGGTCAGAAAGCAAGGGACAGTGAGTTATTCCGTCATCACAGTTTTTTCTTCTTTTCAAACTGGCCCAGAACTTAATCCAGACGCCTTGGTAACGGCTTATCACGGATTGGTAGCATCAGTGCTGCGCTATGGTATAATTTTTTGGGGAAACTCGACAAACAAAGAAATTGCGTTTAAAGCACAAAAGAGATGTATACGAGCTATGTTTAACTTAAAATCGACAGAAAGCTGCAAACCGGTATTTATAAAATACAAATTATTAACATTACCGTCTCTGTACATTTTTGAAGTAGCATCTTTTGTAAAAAGTAATGCCCAACTATTTCCACGACTATCAGACGCGTTTCCACGCAACAGACGCGACAATAGCCAACTTTGCTTACACTCATCAAAAACTGCTCTAATGTCGAAAAACTTTTTTTGTATGGCCCCTAAGATTTACAACAAAATACCTCAGTCTTACAAAGCTCTAACCACAAATTTATTTAAAAACAAGATTCGGAATTTATTAACAGACAAATGTTACTATAATATAAATGACATCCTATCGGATACCTTTTGACATATTTTACCTATTGACATATTTTACCTTTTGATACATTTTTACCTATTGACATATTTTACCTTGCGATATATTTTTTTATTTTTATGTTTTTACCTTTTGACATATTTACCTTATATTTGATTCTATTCTCATGACAATTGGACAATTTGTATTTTTTTTATTTTTTATTTGTATTTGTAATATGAGAATAATATGCCAACATTAGTTATTATGAATATATAGTTACCTAGAAAAAAATGCCTAAAATAGAAATGTTTTAAATTGTAAATAAAGAAAAACCAAATTTGTACACCTCACATGGTAAAACATGTACGGACCTACCCTACCCTACTCACTAAGATCTTGCATGCTCAATTTGTGTGTAAACGCATGTTTTAAACAAATAAATTATCTTTATCTTTATATATATATTTATTTCCTTCTTTTTAACCGATTTCTAAAAAAGGATATCATTCATTAATTTCATATTCGGCCGTGCGTGCAAGATGTGTCTAAGAAAAAGAAATCTATACAAATAAATATAATGGAAGTGTCTGTTTGTAATCTCAAAATAACAAGTTTTTACTGAATGCATGACAGTATAATTTACGGTAGGTACTTATTTTTTTTTTCTGTCTGTCTGTTTCCTCTGGAAAAAAAAAAGAAAATGGTCTCGTCGCTTCGGAGATTAGGTACTTACTCCGAAACGGCGAGACCGATTTTGACGAGATTATTTTAGAAAGGGATCCGTGTAAAAAAAAAAAAATCCTTGAGAAATGTTAACAAAAATCCGATTTAAATAGGGAAGTATTACTTTTATGATATAATAATTTTACGTGGACAAAGGTCGCGCAACACCTAGTTATACATACAGGGTGTAAGCAGACCCTTCACCAAGCACTCTGTACATCAAACTAAGTAACTTTAAGCAAAAATTATTGCTGGGAAACGACTTTTTTTTTTTGAGGTGAAAAATCACGTTTTACGCTAAGACTCGATGGAACGCACTCAAAGCAATTTGCTGATAGATGAATTGAATAGTACGGGATTCGTGGAGGTATTTAAAGTAAAAAAATCTTACGTTAAAAACATATGTTTAAAAAAAAACTTGTGAAAAATTTGGAAGTTCGACCCCCAATATCTCCGTAACTAAAAGGTTCCCGGGTATGGTCTGGAACAAAAAAAATGATCGCAACGACGGGGAGAACAAGTGCCTTTCGGCTTCGTTATGGGTCTATTTACACCCTTTATACTCTTAAGAACAAATTACGATCTTGCGATCTCTACATTAACAGCTAGTTTGAGATAAATTTTATGTTGGTCTTAGGCCCGAGTTTTTTTAGAAGACTGCCCGCAGTGTATGCCTTTCTTTTCAACTGAGTTTTTTTTTTTTAAAGTTGGTTATTTTTTTTGGAAAAAGATTTTCCTTGTTTCTGTTCTTCTTTCATTATCATCATCATCATCATAACACCACGCCTGTAATCTGAAGGGCCCGGCAGAGGTGCACACACATTTCACTAGTTATGTTTTTAAATCCCATATAATAGGGAGCGAACCTATTGCCGTCAACCGGGCACAAAATCCGGACTCCGTGGCTGCTACTGAAACGTTCGTGATAAAAAAAAAAAACAATAATACATTGCCCGACTTGGGAATAGAATCCAGGACCCCATGGTCAGCAGTCGCGCTTGCGACTACTAGACCAACGAGGCAGTCGAGGTTCTTCTATCTTTCTTTCCTTTTAATCATATTTACCGATCCTGATCCAGCGCTCGCTGCTATACTAAGACGTCGTGTTTTTGTTATTTTCAGATTGTCTGCAGTATTTACAGGACCTGCCATATAAGTGTAAGGAAAATGGCTTCGAAGCGGGGATTACGAGAGACTTAGATGAGGACAACGGATGCTACGGATACGAAGAGTGGGAGTCCGACAGTAGCTTATCTGAAGATGATGAGCCTAGAGCGGAGTATCCTCATAAGGTGAGTACAATAAAAACGAGCTTTTATTTATTCTAAAAGAACAGCCACTAATTACATTATACTTTTGGATATAAGGAGATAAAGGGGAACAGGCTCGCCGTCAAGAGGAGCAGGTCCTCCGCCAAGAAAAACAGATGCTCATATCTTCACGAAACATTTGGCAAAGAGCTCAAGGTTATGAAGGAGCAGGAGCACCATCACGAGAATCGTATCTCAGAAGCTGAAGTTAAGATTGTTGATGTGAAGAAGGCTTTGGGTGAATTTAAAGCATCGTCCATCATGGGCATCATGAGACACTGAAGGACGCCTTGGCCCATGCCTTGGAAGTAGAGGCAGTGAGACCATCAAACACCCTACATCAGGGAGGTCGTGGCATCGCCTGTACGCGGCCGTCCGCAAGGGTACAGCCCCAAATGCTACACTTGTGGAGAAAGGTGCCATCTTCAAACAAACTGTCCAATGCGAAGCACACCTAGGGAAGATCAACCCCTACGGGAAACGGCTGATATGACTGCCCAGCCACAGAGCCAGCTCACGGTAATGCAGATGCAATCAGTCATAGATAAATTGGTTCAGGAAGTCGTCAGCGATACAGTGTGAGGCTAGTGCATACTGTGACCGATGTGTGGGCATGGGCGTACCCAGCATTTTTTAAGGGGTGGGGCAGAAGTAAATAAGCTAAGTAGGAGGAAATTAAAAATTTCCTACTACTTAGCTTATTAGCTTTTTATTTACTGACTGATACGTTTTATAGACTGCACTACACCTTATTTCAATAATAACCTGCGAGGATTCTGGCAAAATCTAGCTAAAATTTCGTTTTCAAATGTATGTTGTGCTTCCAGAACCCTCTTTCTATGCTCACTCATCACACAGAGGCCGACAAGACGGTTTTCTGTCATTGTTGACCTTAACCAAGTTATTATTTTAATATGAAAAATGTTAAAGTACCCAATGAATATTTAATTTTGTCATTATTTTACTTTAGCCTAAAAATTTTTAGCTTCGGGTCTGAGAGCAGGGTTGGGCAAGTGCCCCACCTTGCTCCACCTGTACAAGGCTGGCGCATGGTTGCAGCGGTGCGTAACAAGCGCCAAAAGAACCATGACAAGTATGTTTTTTTTTCGTCAGGTTCTACTGGGCTACTCTCTTGAATGGTTAACTTCTTGGAGACCAGGAGGCTTTATCATCAGCGATAAATACATAGTCACTGCTGCAACTGCTCAAGATACTCCATGGTAAGTGTCTATCAAACACCCATGTAGCAAGTAACAAGAGTTTTTTTTAACCTTTTTCGAAAACGAATTTTCAAAATACATACTTACAGGACCTACAGTTTTGCAGAAGTCACATGGCTTCGAATTTATGGGTGGAGTTTTCGAGTGCATGAAAGTTCTCTCAAAATCTACTCAAAGTTATTTCTTTATTACCTACAGGGGGAACCTGCAGTTCGTAGCAGTAGGAGTGAGCAACCATTGGGATTCAACAGCCTGGCAGACCCATACCGTCAAAAGATTCATCGCACACCCTGAATTTGAGAATTCAAATCGGTACTTCAACGACATCGCACTTATTGAGACCGAGACGCGGTAAGTTTAAAACTAGAACTTTCTTTCGAACAACTAAAAAAAATTCGAAAAAAGTCAGCTGTTGTCCAACCTCAACAGAAACGACAATTCAAAAGTACCTGTAACTGGCCTACTTGAAATAAAAGAAATAAAAAATTACTGACCACAATGAATGCGCGCGAATCCAATTTTCGCGGATCCAGTTTGGCCAATAAAGTCAAGTTATTTCGAAATATAAAATGAGTAGTCCACTTTCAAACACCGCTATGTGATTTGTGATTTTTGATTATGGCAGTTAACGGTCTTGAATTGAAAATACTTTGAAACAGATAAACGATACTGGAGCCAAAACTGGCTGTACAAATCAATATCAAAGTTCGACTATTCCTGCAAAAGTCGCTACCTTTTTGATTTTTCTACTTGCAGAAGTCGCCATCTTGTCGTCAACTTGCAAACACCGCTGTGGTGTTACTTTTTTGTTAGTTTACCATTTTTTTTTCAAAGACGCACATAACGCGCTTTGTAAGTGAACTACTCAAATGACATTACCAGATTCTCAACCAAAGACGATGCTTGGAACCAGCTATGCTAGCACCATTAGTTTCACAGTTACCCTCTCCATTGTACCCTCCTGACAATGTTATCCGAGCGCCAAAAGATCCCTGCAGCTCTGTAACTGTCGCAACAAGGCAAAGGCCTGAGAAGAAGTTCTCATACAGAGTAGAATGAAAAGTTGATCGACAAACTTTTATTCCAGGATAAACTTTAATGAGAATGTCCTGCCAGCCTGCCTACACGTGGAAGAAGATGCTTCTGTTGAGGAAGCCATTACCACACCCCGGTCTAACCTGTGCAATAAAACTGCTAGTCTTAATTTGACGGAACGTATCAATAATATGGAGAAAACGGTATGATTAAAAATTTCTGTGTCATAAATCTGATATATCTGCCGGCAGCCACAGGTGCTGATTCCTTCGGACGTTTAGGTACTACCTCGTTAACAAATCAAGTAGGACAAAAATCGTTTGACCCTGATCAGAGCGCCCTACCTATAACCGCCGCTTCAACACTAGCTATAGCCCTCAGCCACGAGCCCCCTAAAGCCTATCTACAAGGTATAAACGGTCCCTTCACGAAGTAGTAAATTTACGCAAAAATTATTGCTGGGAAACAATTTTGTTTTTTTGGGGATGAAAAATTACGTTTTACGGTAGGACTCAATGTAACGCTCTCAAAACATTATGCTAATGGATGCATTGCACAGTAACAATATTAAAACATAACTTACATACCTCATACAACAACAAAAAACAAATTTGTATTTCTAATGATTGCGTGATTATTTTTGTCTTGCAGATGTCCTTACACGGCTCAGGCCTCTGGACATGCTTTTCAACATTATAACTAACTACTCATTTTCAGATAATACTCAAGGAATTCAGCGAGGACGAATGCAAGGCTGCTTACAACTGGATCGTACAGTATGATCACAAGACACAGATATGCTATGGCAATAAAATTCTCAAAACAGAACCATCTGATTGCTTGGTAGTTATTTTGTTCGATTACTATTTTTAGCGTCGTAAAGCGAACTGTGCTCGAAATGTTCTTAATGGCTAATGGTTATGGTCGCAAGGGTGATCATCATCGGCCAACTGTGCAGAGAGAGCTTGACTTCGAGGCTAACCGGCTGCAGCTGAATATTCGTAGATATTTGACAGTCGTTACGTAGTCAGAAGTCTAAAAGTCTGGTAGTCAGTCTTACCAGGGTATCGTGTTACAGAGTAAATGGAGGTCTGATAGGCAGTCGCTCCATTGTAAAATACTTGTATTCAGCTGCATTCGGTTAGACGGGAAGCCGACCCTACATAGTTGGGAAAAGGCTAGACATATGATGATGGCGATGATTAGTGCAACATATGAGGAGACTATGTCCAGCAGTGAATCGGAAAGGTCTGTCAAAGCTCGTTAAGGATGGCGTGTCCATAACTACGTTCCAGTCTGAGTAATAAAGTTAAGCTATTTTGAAATATAAATGGCATTAACTAATGATAAAAAGCTAATTCCAAACACCGTCTTTGGTTGAACAAAGACGATGTTTGGAATTAGCTTTGCTAGCGCCAATAGTTGATTAGTTTCACAGTCTCCATCACCATTGGGGACGCATTCGAAACTCCCAAAATTCCTGCTCACAGTCTCGGTTCACATACCATGCCCCTGGCTGGAGGCCTTACACTCAAGGCAACCCACAGGCCAGCATAGTCCACTCCTGTGAGATGCTATTATCAAAAAAAAACCGCACCCAGCTGTCAGAATTTGTGAATAACTCTGTGTTTCAATTAAAAATAATGTTTCTAGGTTGCGGAGCTCGATCCTTTGATGATTACGACACAATTTTCAAACTGCGTGCACACCGCTATAGGAGTTCCTATACTAGTTCATGGTTGTCAAGCTGGATTTTGCCAGATGTTTACCAGGGTTTCACACTACGTACCGTGGATTGAGAGCATCGTGTGGCCTGGCAAGGCTTGAGCGTAAAGAAAATTTGGAATTCTAGTTCAGCCTCTGGCAAAACTAGGAGAAGACACAACGTTTTTTTTGTTTCAACGTTTCCGTGTGGTTAGTGCCTAACCTGGTGTCAGAGTGTATAATTATGCTTATTGTACCTAGTTTTTTTTTATTGTGCTTGTAGTAATCTATTTGTTCTACAACTTTTTCTGATTTTTACTCGTAGTTGTCATATTTGTACAAGTGTTATCCACCATATAGTATGTTATAGCTGTTGATTCTCCTATTAATAAATAAATAAACTCTTTTTGAGAGAACTCTTTTTGTCTGACAGACGGTTCTGGAAAGATCAAATTCACATTTCTGTACTGAAAAAAAAACTTTAAAAAAAAATTACTTTCTGGTAGAAAGTATTAACATTACCTAAAAAAGAAATCTAATCTAAAAATCAGAAAAAAAATACTTTAATGATGTCTCGGAATGTCTTTTCAAAGTTAATTCCTCTTTGGAGCAAATTTTATTTACCGTACTTGACGCTTGAAAACGCTATATATCTAGTGAATTGTTGGGGTCAATTTAAGAAAAAAAAAAAAAACGAAACTTTAAAGTAAAAAAAGCATTAATCTTATTCTTCTGGAAATAGCTAGAGATGTACTGTGGTAGAAAATAAGCGATAAGCGTAATTTGAAACAAAAAAATTTTAGTCATCGAAAATTTGAAGTTACCGCCGCGTATTTGTACCGCGTGTTTTACAAATAATTTTGATTTCCATAGACAGTTTCATAAATGTTTAACCACAGATATATCAGCATCCTTCCAAATTAATTAGAGCGGCAAACCGAGCCAAAAGTAACACTAATACTACTTGATACATGGACTTAGACTTGACTAGACTTGGCTTATTTTTAGTTTGTAGTTTTTATAAATCATCATCATCATCATTTCAGCCGAAAAGTCCACTGCTGGACATAGGCCTCCCCCAAGAAGGGGGGTTTTGCCATAATCGCCACGCTTGGCAGGCGGGTTGGCGATCGCAGTATGGTTGTTGTAGAATCAGAGAACGCTGCTGCCCATTCTCTGGTAAGTCCCTTAGTCGCCTTTTACGACACCCACGGGAAGATATGGGATGGTGCTATTCTTTTCGTCCGGACACCATACAGAACGACTCAAGCAGCCTCTTGCGACTCAAGCAGCTGCTCTCGCCACGTACTTGGTCTTCTGATGCACGTACTCCATGATGTCCTGCGCCGTAGTGGTGTAGTGTAGGCGGGAGATGTACACCGGAGTTAGAGTTCCGTTATCTTCTCGTCGGTCCGGAGTGTACGCGTGTTATATGTTGCCAGGTCAAGTCGTCGGTATAGGCAGCCTGATCCCGTCCGGAGATTCTTCGCACCCCTTGCCACGCCGTAACCTCGACCGCTACTAGGGGCTGCCGGGTACTAGGGGCCATTTTTTAGTTGCGCTTACCATTTGGGGGGTTTTGCCCTAATCGCCACGCTTGGCAGGCGGGTTGGCGATCGCAGTATGGTTGTTGTAAAATCAGAGAACGCTGCTGCCCATTCTCTGGTAAGTCCCTTAGTCGCCTCTTACGACACCCACGGGAAGACATGGGATGGTGCTATTCTTTACGTCCGGACACCATACGGAACACTACTACGTCCTGTGTCGATATAAATAAAAAAATATGATTTAAGATAATGTGGGAAACAAGACTATACAGAGCGAGCTTGATAATTATTTAAGCCCTCCATCTGTGATGATCAGGTAGATTTTCTATTGACCATTCAACGAGAAAATACGACAATGCAAAAAATGTTCAAGGTGAAGATAACGCTTCATTTCTTTGTTTTGTATTCATACAGAAACAGTACTTGTACTTAGTCGTTTGCCATCATGCAAAGTATTTATTTTATTTAAATCTATGAATGAGTTCAGAAAATTAGTAGTGGTCGGCTTACGACCCTGATATATATATGCTATTTATGCTATTCCCAACAATTTTTTTTGAATACATTACACAATTAATTGTGTTCACCAATAGCGCCCCCTGTTGACGTTTTTGAACGCTTATAATATTGTACCACTGTGTTGGCTCAAAGTCCAAGTATCCAACCTGTTTTACCATTCACGTCAATAAAATATTTAAAAATCAAGGTGTGAATTGTGTTGAATGTTGTGTCAGTGAGTTAGAAGCCGCATCCTCTGCCATCTTTGATTCAAATTCACAAATTTATGTAATTAAACGTCGCACTTATACCAGCACAGCGTATTTAACCATATAATAGCACCCTTATTTAAGTGAATACAGTGTTATCACCAAGTTAACCTAACAAAAAAACCCCGTGTAATTTGTAGAATTTTCTCGTGTCAAACTGAATATGGTCCGAGGAACTGGACGTGGGGGCAGAGGCATGGGTGTCCGTGGTGGTATGGGGCGACCCCCATTCAATAGGCCTCGCGTTTTGATGCTGCGGCCCCCTTTTGACCTGATACTTGCCGAGCCGACGTTTCCGCGATGCAAGCCCGCTCCTGACGATTCTGCTCTTACACAGGTATTTAATGATTAATACGTTTATATGGCTTCTGGGAAAGACTTAGAATGTTGGTTTATAAACAACTCAAAATGGTCAAAACGGACTAAGTCCAACAGAATTGAAACAAATCTCAAATCATAGCTCATATTAAGTACTCTATTTCATACTATTGCGACAAGTACCAAAGTCGCTAGAGACCAGAGCTAAAACCAATTCAAAATGTTGTAATTTGCTGTATTTTGTCAAAGAATTCAATAACAGAAAACATTTTTGTTTATGTGTTTAGCTGCACATAGTAACTAATCAGAATGATCTCATAGAATTAACTAAACCGTTAAGGCTACGTAATCCCAACCCCTCTTGTGAACTAGGTTTACTATAAGTTTGAATATTAAGTCACATCTTTGGCAAAATCCATAAAAATTCAACATATACATAAATTATGCAGGTCTTTTTTTATGTCCAACGGTGACTTAGAACTTGTTGTTTAATATAAAGTGAAGACCTATAGCATGAGTGACTATTATATATAATAGATAGAGATATACCAATTCTGTTGTTCTTATATCCTGATTTTATAAAAAAATGCCATTCCTATGAAAAGAAAAAATGTTATGTACTAGAAAAAATTATTCAAATAATAGATTGGATTTGGATAGATTATTTTGTCAATTCTCACTTTTTATACTCTATACCCTTCATGCTTGAGGTACCTTTGTAGTTGCAATGTCATCTTTGTGTAAATTGTTGAATGGAAAACTGCCTGGTTCACATCTTATTAAAAACAAAGGCAATGGCCACTGTGTTGGTATTGGAGTCGCATATTACTGACCACAAACCGATTATTCTTTCGATCTCAAGTACAAATCCGACACGGAAATAAAATTTTTATTCACTTAATACGTCACCAAAGTCGAAAGCCAACCCCAACATATTTGGGAAAACGCTAGGCAGATGATGATGACGCCTATCCCAAAGTCGAAACAAGCCAATTATTATTATTATTTATTTATTTATCAAGACAAGGTTTATAAGAATCTTAAGAACTATGGCCTATAAAACTGTTTTCACGGTTTGTCTGTGGGAACGGAACAAACAGTATAGAGCAACGTTTACAAGCGGACTCTTAATTTTCACTTGTTTTCTTTTTAATGATTGCTTATAACCTAATTACTAGAGACCGGTCGAAATATGCATGCAAATATGCATCGGAAATACTTGAAATATTCAACAAAAATGCTAAACTTGCCAAAATATGCAATATAAAATTTAAATAGGTCCGAAATAATGTATTTTTGAGTAAATCAGAATATATAATGACTTGAACAAATTATTTTTTTTTTTACTAAATATGCTCCAAATTCTCAGTAGCAGTATTGAGTCTTCTTTAAAATATTTTTATTCATTGAAAAAGACTCTATTTTTGACTTTAGTTCTGTATTTGCATTGCCTTTGGCACATTTTTGCATTTTTCTAGTTAGAAAGAGAAAAAAATAAGGAAATATGCCCAAATTATGCACAATCAGTTGATTTCAGCTAAAATATGTAATATCTTAAAAAACTGGCCATAACATGCAAATATGCATGTGCATATAATCCGGTCTCTACTAATTACTAATATTTACTAATTGACTAATAATATTATAAACGCTGCCTTATAATGATAATCATGATACATCTAATTACAGGCCCTCCTGAAAAGGCATGCGGAGCTATGTCCTACGCCCACTGAGCAATCGGCAGTGCTGAGTCTGGTAACAAAGCTGCAGACGGTGCTTGACAACCTCGTTGTAGCACCTGGTGACTTTGCAGCTGCTGTAAGTGTTCATTTATTGTTGGAATGGTATATTGGGTATAGCATTACCTAGAAACTGAATTGTGGAAGTCAGATCTGCAGTCGCTCCATGTAAAATACTGGTAATCAGTTATATCTGGTTAGACTGAAAGTCAACCTCATCCTAGTTGGAAGAAGGCTAGGCAGACAAGTTAGTTTTGTATGATCGAGCTGATTTAGGTCACAGCAGTTGCATTTAATTACTTAACCCAACAATGTTGTATGGACTGCCAAAAATTTACTTAAAACAACAACAAATATCATTAAAACGGTGGAGCTCTTACGAGGAGCTGATTTAGGCTACTGCTTGATGGGTTAAGGGTGGTTGGCATTGTATAAAGGGCAGCTGCCCGCAATTCTTTGTCCAAGCATGTGCTGATATAGTTTGATGATGCTATAACATAATGCCTGTAATTCCAGAAGGGTTCAAATTCAAATTATTTATTTTTGAAACATAGGTACAATATAATAAGATCGAATTGGAATGTCTGGATCGCTATGTTTAACCTAATAGGCATACAAATTTCGGATTAAGTATCCGAAATTTGTATGCCTATAAAACTAATTTTAAAAAAAATTAAATTCAAATTTTTATTTAAATTAAATTAAATACTATAAATCATTCAAATTAAATTAACTACCATAAATCATTCAAATTAAATTAAATACTATTAATCATTCAAATTAAATTATATAATCACCCTTAAATAGAATTTAGCTTAAATAAATCGGACATTTGACTCAAAACATACCTAATTATACAAGTCATCAACAACATGTAAACTGGTTCTTATTAGAAAATTAAAAAAACTTAAAACTAAAATAAGAAAACTTCGCTTCCCTCTTAACAGTAATTGCAACTTTTTAAATATTTATATATTTAATGTTTTGCTGGCCTGGCTTCAGGATAAGTGTGAGGTACAGCATTTTACGAACATTATAATTATTTTCTTCAAATATAAGTTTATAATTATTTTGAAACAGTAAACTTTCTAGCTCTTGATGTGTTACATGTCGATTTCTGCTTTGCATGACTTCTGGCCACTGGTTTCTGAGGTGTTTCTGAATTGGAACTGTTGCCTTCAGAGTTGTAATTTTAGCTGAAATAGGAGACTTTGGCACCTATAACATAGTCAAGTCAGATTTTTGGCCTTTTTAAGAAGCCGGTTAAAAATCTGACTGAAGAAAAAAGATGCTGCATCTTTTCTTTTTTTTCATGAATGTTCATCAATTTCTCCATGATTACTGGTCCTTTAAGTGACTCTTTTTTCATTTGGTAGAAGAAGCTTGCGCGGTGGTCCCATATCAGGGTTGATATGATTTAAATCACTTGACTTAAATCAGTGATTAAAATCAAGTGATTTTTCTATAAAAATTAAAATTAAAATCAATACTTTTTTACTGCGACCAAATCAGCCAAAATGGAATTGGATATAATCAAGCAACTGCTATGTACAGTTGCTTCTTCCGCTGGAAAGAATATTTTAGGCATTCAGTTTGGTGCACAGCAAAATAAGAAATAGATTAGGCACCGAGAAGGCAGCCAAATTAGTCTTCCTTTTGAAAAAGCTAAACTACCTTGTTCATTAAAATGACAGTGTGTTTTTTAAAAAGTGATTTTATGTGATGTAATTAAAAAAATACGTTGTGTTTTTATTTAATTAGAAGCTGACTTCCAAATTAAAAAAGATCAGAGTGTAAAAAAATCAACAAAATCTGATTTGTATCAAATAAATCCAATTTTTTTGTTTTTTTTTTAAAAATCATTATTTTTATCAACCCTTTGCTTCGGTACTTTATGGGTTATCCTCTTTAATATACATTTTTCTTGTTTGTCTATGTGGATGATGTGCTAAAAACTTCTAGTTACACTGTCCAATTTGTACTTAGCAAGGATTGTGTGTGATACCAACTTTAAACGGTAAAATAAAAACTTGTTCGCAAAAAAAACCGACTTCCAAATACAAAAACAATAAAAAGTGGAATATAACTACTTTCGGAAGTCGGTAACTTTTGTTTTTTTGCCAATGTCAGCTGTCCATCTGGACTGCCGTCAATTCGATCAGAGTCCGCGACCGAGGTTTCTTGACTATGAACCAAATCACACACGATACGACGCGACAGACATCGTATCTGAACATGCTGCGATTTCGGGTCATGGAAATCTACGAGGGACATCGTTAAACTTAAACCGATACCATGTCGTGAAAAAGGACGGTGCAATCTTGCGCAAATGATGGAAAGAAATGGATAAACACAGTTTTGTCTACCTCTTGAAGCGTCTTCTAAAGAGTAAGCGTCTAGTGGGAAAAAACGCCAGGAATTATCTCCTGGCATTTTTCTTTTTTTTTTATCATTTTCTCAAATTTTACCTCAGAAACCAGGAAAAACTATGTACCTACTATTGTAATTACAAAATGTTAAAGAACTGTCTTAATTTTTAACTTTTTTTTTAATTTTCAGCAACTCGAAGAGGTCCGTCAAGTAGGATCTTACAAGAAAGGAACCATGATGGCCGGTAAGAATGTAGCAGATATTGTTTGCATTATGAAGACTTTGCCGACTAAGGAGGCTGTAGAAGGATTGTCCAATAAGGTAAGACATTATTACAGTCCTTTTTGTGACTAATAGAAACAGCATATCAAATAAAGATACCCGGGCAACGGTGATGAAATAAATAACAAGAGGTAATTTACATGCTTGGCTGCAAACCCATGACCTACGGCATAGAAATAACCACTGCTCTCTGCTTCCTTACTGGTCTAAGAGAAATCAAAATGAAGTTTTTTTTTTTGTTTATGATGCTATCTGTCCATTTACTGACAGTCAGCATCTTTTGTGTTAAGCTTTTGTTTAGTCATGCTTGGTATGTGCCCCATCAACAACAATTAGTTTTATGGTGTGTCAGCTGTCAGTATACTATGACAAAATGAAGTAAAAATGTTTTCTTTTTTAATTTAAACACTTAAAATATGTATGTTACATATTAATGCACAATAATTATGTTATGTTGTATGTCAAAAAAGGCCCAGAGCAAAAATAAAATAAAAACTTTTCAATAAGAAAAAAACTAACTCCACAGGTGAATGAGGAACTCAACAAGCTGATGCGAGCTGAGACACCCAGCACATCGGTGACTACAGCGTGCCACGAGCGCGGCTTCACAGTCACCGCGACAACGGCAGCTGTCCGAGTGCTGATCACCACACTGCATCAGAACCTCAGGAAACTGGAGCCCGAGGTACACTAGTTCATCCACTTCATCATCACCTACAGTTTGACATCACCCACTGTTGGGCATAGTCCTCTAAAGAGAAGCCAACAACAAACCAAGGCCATAAACTAAGCCTTGTTGCCAATCTCCTGTGGAAATCCTCTGGATGTCCTCCCTGCCTGCCCTGGGGACAGCGGAGTGGTCTGTCAGACTCGTACTGACTAATACTAAACCAACCAAACTGTGAGACCGCTGCTATAGCCAGCAATGCAGGGCCCTATACAAACTGCCATGAGCCAATCGCCATGTAATCAATAATCTCACAGCAGATTATTCACGAGGTTTTTCATACTATAGATTTTCTTTCACAAGTGCTTAATTGACATAGAATCTTAGACTCGAGTAAAAACCTCTTGAAAGATGAAATAAAGCCCATAATACACTACTATTTTTTAATTAGTACAAATACTTAAAGGGCTTATTAGAGAAGGTCTTGTTATTATACTATATGTAAAGTCTCAGTAAATAATATTCATAAACAGCAAAGTTATAAGCGTTTGTTTATATCGCAAAATGTCACTCAATTTATGGAAATATAGTTTGCCGGGACCTATGAATGGCGACAGGAATGGAAAAGCACTGCGCGTAGTATTTTCTAGTGGTAATTGTTATGAACGATTGATTCAATTATGAATTTACCAGTTATGACAAATTTTCGTGGACAATTTTGGGATTTCATTTTTTGACTTTTGATTACACAAATATGATCAGTAACGGGTATGGATAGAGCTCCATGTTTTTTTTATACTAATTAAAAAATAGTGGTGTATATCCATAATACAAATATCTCAAAGTCTCCCTTTCAACCTCATAATGCGATGGTGTCCCTTCCACCTTGTATAGATCAGCTGTTCCATACATTTTGACCGTGTGGGTGTCGCAGTTTTGTGGGAAAAAGCTGTTTTTTTTTTTAATACCGACGAAAAGTTTCTTGGGGGCGTTCAGAATGATGTCGAGCCTTTTCAGGAAGAAGATCGTAACCGCCATTTTGCATATTTTACAGGAGAAGGTTTTTTTAAAATATTTCTCATGATATTTATAGCATCAATTTGAAATTTTTACTTGGTGTTATATGGGCACCTCCCTATTAATTCAAATGTTAAAATTTGACTCAGTACTCTATAATCACATTAACATTAACATTTGTCGCTTACATTAAAACTGATGACCGTTATTACGTAGAGCTGATATGAGTATGTCGATTACGATAATTCTTAAATATCATGAAATAGTAGAAATAATTTTTTGTGTTTTTTTTTTTAACTGTTTTTACGGGATACCATGCCAGACAGAGAAGGACAAAGAGTCATATATATATATAGTCATAATCAGCCTATAATGTTCCCACTGCTGGGACACAGGCCTCCTCTCTATGAGAGGGAATGGGCTATAATCCACCACGCGGGCCCAGTGCGGGTTGGTAGATGTCACATGTCTTCGAATTTTTTGGTTCTAGGACATGCCGGTTTCCTCACGATGTTTTCCTTCACCGTTTTGAGAGTCAAAAGAGTCAGAAATACGAAAAAGTAAAAAAACAAAAAATATTAAGTACTTCAAGTGAATTAACTTTATTAGTAAAATGAAATACTAATTTTTGGCGCTTACGATGTTCTTCCTGAAAAGGCTAGATTGTATTATATATTTGTAAGAATATTTTGATTGTAAAGAGTGTCCATGGAGTTTCTTGCCCATTCTTCTCCATAGAGATCTACGCTTTGGAATGTGCAACTACAGTACTTTCTCAAGTTATTATGCCTTGTGACTGTAGCTTCGCTTTTTTTTTGTTTTATTTGACATTCAAAAGTGCCTGTGATAGTATAATTGAAATAAATGCTTTGAGTTTGTACTGAAAACGTGGTAACCGTTTCAGCCTTGGTGTCCGTTCCACCTTGTATAATCACCCTGTCCCCAAGGAAAATTGACCTATCTGGCTCAAGACTAAACCTGCTAACCTCAGTACCTTGTTTGTTCATGTTAAAACGAAAAACGACAATACAACTCCAAAAAAGAGCAGTATTAAAAGCAATCAGTTTGTCCACAGGTGCACCTAGACTACAAGGTCATCAGCAGTCACCTGGCTGCTATCCGCCACAGCCGCTGGTTCGAAGAGAACGCTCATCATTCCTCCATCAAGGTTAGTTAGGGCGAAGGCCTTCATCATCACTTACTTAGTGTGTTGTTGGGGTCGGCTTCCAGTGTATCCTGATGCAGCTGAATACCAGGATTTTACATGGAGCGACTCGCGATCTGACCCCCACAACCCAAAATGATTAAATGATTTATTTATTTATTTAAAATGTAAGAAGAAAAATTTTATTCAATCAAAAATCATGAATTCATGACGCATGTAAGTTTTAAATAAATAAGCACATAAGATGATGAACCGAGGCACGGAATGATGGTCACCCATCCACGACCGTGGATAACTCTACTTAACCTCGCAGATCGACCTATGCTGCTGTTAATATTTACCCACAAGCCCCTGTAAAATAAAACTATTGAAAATATGACGAGTTCCAGCAAATATGAAAGTGCTACTGTAATAATATATAAAAAAAATATTTAAAATTAAAAAAAACCCACATCGCAACAAAGAAAAGCGAACAAACATTTGAAAAGTCAATAAAATGTCTGAGCCGGTTTTGATAAAACATGTCTAATTGTAATATACACATCATGCCCTTTCATTTGATACCCCACTTGGGAATGTTTGAAAATATTCAATTATTCATCACCACTTTCATCCCCCATATCTAGTAAATAGCTGCACCGATTTTGATAAAAACGTATCTAAGAACCATCGCCAAGAAACTAGCTTTCAAATTAAAAAAACTGCATCCAAATCGGTTCACTCGTTTAAGAGCTACGGTGCCAGAGACAGACGCACACACACACATTGCGGTGATACTTATAACACCCCTCTTTTTGCGTCGGGGGTTAAAAACTAAAATTAACTCAGGACTCTAAACTTTATATTTTCTGTCCACAGGTACTAATCCGCCTGCTCCGCGATATGTGCCAGCGTCACTCGGGACTCGAACCCCTGACCCCGTGGATGATCGACCTGCTCGCTCACCACTGCATCATGAACAACCCAGTGCGACAGGCGTTGCCCATCAACGTGGCTTTCAGGTAAACTTAGCGTAACTGCCTCGGTTGTCTTGTGGTGGCAAGTGCTACTGCTGAATATGCGGTCCTGGGCTCGATTCCCAGGTCTGGCAAAGTTTTGTTGGGTGTTCCCATCAGAAATTGCTCAGTAACAGGTCGGAGTCAGGGTTTGTGACCGGTGTTGGTGATGTTATCCCCCATTACATGGGACTTGAACATAACTGGTGAATGTGGGTGTACTGTTAGAAACGTATCTGCCTAACTCTTTAGGGATTACAGGCGTGATGTTATGTACATGTATGATTTGTTGAGTGCCCGGATTATACCCAATTATTTTTTGAAGTTTTGCATATTATAATTAATTGCAAGTGACCTCAGTGAGTGTAACATTAGTGTTTTAAAGGCTGAGAACTTTCAATTGAAATAAATCTATGAAATCGGTTCTATTTGACTAATAATTGAATGCCATTTTCATTTTCGCCACGTTTGAGTAAGATTTGGAGCATGTCGCCACCGCCGCTGGTTACTTTTAGTAAATTAATCGTATCGCACCGTCACTGTCTTATTTAGTAGTACTAATTACAATTTTTTACTAATTCCCCCATCCCCATTCTATTATCGGACGAGCAGAGATGCGGCAAAGCGACACCGTTATTTGGTTGAAATCCCACGGACCCGAACAAGGCGCTATGCTTCCACATTTATTGTACGAACCGCCAGGCTGTGGAATTCACTGCCGGCTTCTCTGTTCCCTGATCATTATAATCTGGATCTATTCAAAGTTTGAGTGAATTGGGTTTCTTGGTAAGCGTGATCCACCCTAGGCCGCGTCACCGCTTCACATCAGGCGAGCTGCGGTCAAACGCAAGCCTATTTAGTGTAAAAAAAGCTGCCTATTTCATCTATTTGAACGTTGTGTCCCACAGACGCGCGCTGTCGCTGCTGGCGGGCGGGCTGTTCCTGCCGGGCTGCGCCGGCCTGGCCGACCCGTGCGAGGCGGCGCATGCGCGTGCGCACACGGCGCTGGACCTGGCCGCGCAGGACCTGGCCGCCGCCACTGCACAGACGTGAGCCTTTCATTCTAATTACGCTGATAATCAACACTTTGAACGTCGAAACTTAAAAGAGACAGTCCCCCAAAACGCCCCCCTTCACCACTTCTTAGAGTAACTGACAAGACTACTAATACAAGGTGGTCAACATTTGTACATAAAACTAAGTAACTACGCAAAAGTTATTCCTTGAAAACGGCTTTTATTTTGGGGCGAAAAATCGAGGTTTACGGTAGGACTCACTGTGACGCACTCAAAACGTGCTGATGGATGCATTGAATAGTACAAGGATCTTGGAAGTATTTTAAGTAAACAACATTTTAAACTTGTATTAAAAAAAACTGTATTCCAATAGGTATGTAACTAGAAGGTTCTCAGGACCATAGTCCAGAACAAACAAAAAAAGGCAAAGACTGGAAGAACAAGTGCCTTTCGACTTCGTTAAGGGTCTTTTTACACCCATTATATCCTTCAATAAATCAAGTTACTCTTAATTAGTCTTTGAATAGACTCCAGACCCAGGTTGACCGAAGCAAGGAAAACCTGTTCAAGTAGAAACTCATAGATGACTCTGCGGACTTATGAGTGTAAATATGGTGTTGCCCCTCAAACGATGGGTCACTTGTTATTGCGTCTTGCCTATCCTGTTGCTTGCACATCACAGAAACTGATGGACGCTACTGAAAATGCCAAATTCGTCGCCAAATTTTGGGTTGACTTAATTTAAATTGTCGGGCCGATCTTAAGGTTAAGCCGCGCTTGCCTAGGTTGGTCCGTAGATGGGTGACCGCCCATTACATACCGAGTTTCCTCCGTGCCTTGGAAAGCACGTTAAGCCGTTGGTCCCGGCTGTCATTTGTAGATCTTTGACAGCCGTTACAAGTAGTCAGTGGCCCGGAAGTCAGACAAACCAGGTTGTGGAGGTCAGATAGGCAGTCGCTCCATGTAAAATACTGGTATTCAGCTGCATCCGGTTAGACTGGAAGCCGACCCCAACATATTTGGGAAAAGACTAGGCAGATGATGATGATGAATTTAAATAGTCACCGACACGATAAGAGGAATCAAGTTGTTCTCTCCGCAGCCTGCTGCGCGTGGTGGCGCGAGGCGGGCACCGCTACGTGCTGGGGCTGCAGCCCTTCGAGGGCGGCAAGGACATCTCCACCGAGATCACCGTGTGGGACGGCGTCGTGGTGTCGCCGCTCGCGCCGGCCTACCAGGAGACGGCGGAGGCTATGGATACCGATGATAAAGGTACGACGATACTTCTTCTTTGTTACTAGGCAAGCATGGTGGATAGGAGATCACTCCGCAGCTGAAAATTTGAAGGCACGGTTGGCGTAGTGGTTCAATGATTGGCTGCTGCGCTGCGTTTTGCGGTTCGATCCCCGCACGCATCAAATATTTTTATGGCATACAGGTAGTTGTTCTGGGTCTGGATGTGTGTCTGTGAGTTTAAATGTTTGTAAACGCACCCACGATACAGGAGACATTAAAAAAGATTTACATTCCCAACAGTAAGTAATTTCGTTAGCCAAAAACCTCGCCACATCCATGGCGTCAAATTGATTGACGACTTCGTATCTTCACTACCCGCTAACTGAGTAGCATAAGAGGCCTTGGTAAGGCTGGTTATGAAGCTTCCTGGCTTCTAACTACTGACTCGTACTGACCGTCTTCGTAATGACCGTCAAAGATCCACATGCTGGAACCAACGGCATCACGTACTTTCCGAGGCACGGACGGGTCTCAGTATGGTCACCTCAAATGGATGCACGGACCGACCAGCGACTAACGAAGCTTAGACCTCCTCGTCTAGCAGCACGGAATCGCATTGTTCTATGCTTCTCATCCTTTTCTCTCGCTCAGAACGGTCATTTGATAGAGCGAGAAACAGACCCTGGAGTGAAATTATTTAAGAGTTTTTTTATTTTTATTTTATATATTAATTTATTTTTTCTTTATTTTCAGATGATGATGGACAAGAAAGTGTAGCGGCTTAGATATTAATTAGTTTATAAGTTTCATATTATACCAAAAGATGAAAAGATCTTTAAATAAATATCTACTGAGATAAGTACCAAACTTGCTTTTTATTTAAAGACTTGCCCCAAATTACACAGAATATCAAGAAAAATGGCGATATCGCTGCAAAAAAATCAGCTGTTTCATTTTGTCTAGTTTTCTTCTTCGCGATTTCAGGTTTAATCATTGTAAAAGTTGCTTTAAACAAAGAGATGGAATAAAGGTAGCCATTTAAAAAAAAATACCAACGTAACATAGCGCCTGTTCCCCCCGAAGGTTCCCGCCAGTTTTGTTGAAGGCCCATGGTATAGGGGCGAACCTATTTGCCGTCAAGGAACGGGCACAAGCCTCAAACAGCTGCTACCGAGAGATTCCGGATAGGAAAAGCCATGCTCGAGCTGCCCCCGTAGCATGACCACATGACAGAATCGACAAAATGACAGATTGTGTCGACACAATGACAGATTTCTTTGAACTATGTCATTTTGTCGATTCTTCCGTCAAACAAATTCTTGTCTACGGTGGTCATGCTACGGGGGCTGGGAATCGAGCCCAGGACCTCAAGTCCAGCAGTTGCGCTAGCGACCACTATGATAAATGATAATGTTTATTCAAATAAATATGTAATTTTTTTTACAAATAGAGTGCTTAATCTAAACTTAAAGTACTCAAAAGTATAAGCATTTGGGGCCGAACTAGGCATAACCTGTATTTCAGCCCTCAACGCCGATCCCCCTGAGTTACAAATTAAGTATTTTTATTATCTTAGTACAATGATCCCATGTATAATTTGTACGTAAAGTATTCAACAAGAAAATTAAAAAAAAAAAAATTCAATATTATTTTAAAAAGGTAACGATCTGAGGAGGCTCTCGCATGGCAGCTGGATCAAGGGCTTGATTCAGAAAGCAGTACTTCTGGACACGGCGCGTATCGTTAGGAGGTTCCTCTCTCAAGAGCCCTGACCACCGGTAGCTCGGACCCTGTTCCTGATGCCGGTGGGCTACTATGTTTTATATTTTTAAATGTTTTTTTTTTTAAATTTTTTTTATATAGAAATATTTAAAAATGTAAATTATATGTTTAGGAAATTAATAAAGGAATATTAATATTTTAATTAATTTAATTTGTGATAGTGATGGTATATTTTTCTATTTCTTATTAATCTAGTTACGTTTTTTTATGTAATACATTTTAGACAAAATGTAAATTGTTATTGAATAAATGAAATGAAATATGAAACGATTCTGGCCTTAATTTTATTTGACGTTATCTGACCATCATTTACTTTAGCTTCCCCGTAATGCTTTCAATCCAGGGTATATAATAGGAAACCCTGGTGTACATCCCTGAGCTGCCGACGTAACCACAGGCTCTGCCGTACGATGTGACTCCAATTATAGTATAAAGGCAGCTGGATTTCTTATTTTTTACATTCTTAATTTGGAGGGGGCCCCCGCTGTCACCCTGGGGAGGAACATGTAATCGGTTAGAGGTTTCTTTTACTGTCGCACCCGACTCGAAGCGTTTGTGAATTTGAGGGCTGGTCTGTACGAACGGCGGCACATGAAGCTGTACATTTCCAGTATAACTTCGCTTTGTATAGATTTCCTATACAATGAGAGATCCGCATAAAATGGTTTTGTATAGCTTGATTAGCCGTCGTGCGTACCACCGGAATTTTGTATTTTGGATAAAAAGTGGGCAGGCAGGCATTCTTTTTTTTCGATGTGTCAAAATCAAAATCAAAGCATTTATTTCAAATAGGCCAGTTACAGGCACTTTTGAATTGTCGAAACAAAGACAACAATGAAAAGTAGCTACAGTCCCAGTCACAAGGCATACAAACTGTGAAAGTACTGTAGTTGCCCATTCCCTAACGTAGATCTCTATGGAGAAGAACGGGCAAGAAACTCCATGGACACTCTTTTAAATCAGAATACTTTTACAATAACTTGGTTACGTCATTTATGTTGAGATGGTACATTATGTGAGAACGATGTAGCAAGATGTGTACGTTAAAAGTGTCCTTCATCTCGCAGGTCAACCTATGAGGCTAGCTACTGCTTAACCGGACTATCCTGTGGATGCCTTGAGTCTAAGGTCTTCAGCTAGGGGCATAAAATTTATAAACTAAGCGACTACACGCTAAGGGTACCCGTGTGAGTTACAAGCCTCGGCTTAGGGCATCGATGGAGAGGACAGCAAAGCGACAAGCTGTATCTGAGTGATGGCAGACAGTCAGGTTAATTTGTGTTATTTATTACGTCCGGTGAAAGAGAGGCATCGTGACAAAACTGGCATGTCCTAGAACCGAAAATTCGAAGACATGAGACCTCGCCTAGCTGGTCTAGTGATCGCAAGCGCGACTGCTGAGCATGAGGTCCTGGGCTCGATTGCCGGGTCGGGCATAGCGTTATTGGGTTTTTCCATCAGGAATTTCTCGGTAGCAGCCACGGAGTCAGGAATTGTGCCCGGTTGATGGCAAAAGGGTCGCCCCCAATTATATGGGGACTGGCGAAATGTGGGTGTACTATTAAGTACACTCATTCACAAACCCGTACTGAGCCCGCGTCGTGGATTACCACGTCGTCTGTAGGTTGATCACTAGTTATCTTACCTCGCAAGTATCACTGATCAGCTCTTCGTCCCCATAGCACACTTGGGTCGTTCTATCGTAACCATTTTTAAGATGTCGGTGGACTGGGTAAGCTTCCTTACATTGTTCGTCAGAGAATTTGTAGATATTCACCTGAAAGTAAGTAGTAAATCTGTAAGTGTAGCTTAGAAGGTTCAATTTATCAGCAACAAGTGCATGGCATGCGTTGCAATGCCTATGTAGAACAACTGTGCCAGATTTCATCAAAATCGGTTCTGTCGTTTAGGAGTCTATAGGGTACGAACGAACGAGGAGCTCGTGGCTAAATAATAACAGCCGCTCGGGTCGATCTTTAGGTTAAGCCGTGCTAGCCTAGGTTGGTCTGCGGATGGGTGACCACCCATTAAATACTGAGTGTCCTCCGTGCCTCGAAAAGCACGTTAAGCCGTTGGTCCCGGCTGTCATTTGTAGATCTTTGACAGACTTTAGGTAGTCAGTGGCCCAAAAAGTCTGACAACCAGTCTTACCAAGGGGTATCATATTACCCGGTACTAACTGGGTTGTGGAGGTCAGATAGGCAGTCGGTCCATGTAAAATACTGGTACTCAGCTGCATCCGGTAAGACTGGAAGCTGATCCCAACATAGTTGGGAAAAGGCTAGGCAGATGATGAGGGTACGAACGAACGAACAAACCAATATTGATTTTTACTTTCTGGGTGGTCCAAATAGTGATATAATTTTGTTTATTTTGTTAGCCTGTTTGAGTGTTCCACTGCTGGGCAAAGGCCTCCCCTTTCTCCTTCCAAACCTCTCTGTCCTGCGCGATATCTGGCCATGTTCGCCCCGCAAACGAGATCAGATCGTCACACCACCTTCGTCGCGGTCTACCTCGACGGCGATTTCTTCCGACAGGTGTCCAGTGAGTGACGATCGTTGCCCATCTCTCCGGGCGCATTCGTGCTACGTGGCCAGCCCACTCCCACTTCAGCTTGGCTGTTTTTTCTCCAACATCTGCTACTTGAGTAATGAAGCGCAGGGTAATGTTTCTTACGCGATCTGTTCGCTTAACACCTATTAGGCTGCGCTCCATTGCTCGCTGGCAAATCTTGAACAATACAATCTCTTTACAATATACAATACAATATCTTTATTTTTTCTCTTCACAAAGGTTCACATGGTTATAATAAATATAAGTTTGGACTTCTATTGTTCAGTAAGTGACCAACTTTGTGCACCGTAGGTTAGGATGGGCAAGATGCAGTTTTCTTTTCACTTTTCAGTGATATCATAAACAACAAATTAGTTACCCCACGCCCAGGGGTATTCGAAAATACCCCATATTTATGTTCCGCGATTCTTGATGGTTTTCGAGTTATAGCTTCTTGAAAATTGTAGCTTTAAAAAACTAATCTTTATTTTTACGGACCACCCAGTAAGAAATCGATGATAGAAAAATAAAAACTGTATTAAATTGACAAGCTACCGTAAAGCTTAATGTCGATCCTATAGAAACCGAAACGATTGTAGGGAACTAGTGTTATTATTGAAACGACTGGAGCCGATCGGTTACCATTTATTACTGCCCATCTTATGCTAATACAATATATCTTATAACATAGATCTTACTTACTAAGTACATACACCTCACCTCGGGGGGGAGAGATAAAAAAAAAAAACAAAAATAATAAATGAACATTTTTTTTTTTTTTTTTTAGTTTAAATGATTACTTAGATTATGCTTAGGTTCTAAATGGCTTAGTTCTATTTTTATGGATTACATAAGGTTTATTACTCTTTAAAATCTTCACATTAACACCTAAATCTTCTAAAATAACAAATGGTCCTTGCCACAGAGTTTCTAATTTAGTGGCTGTTTCATTTTTAACTAGTATTAGTTGTCCATTATTATACGTTACATTATTAACATTTTTATCGTAAGATAACTTACGGTATTGTTTACTTTTGAGTAAGTTGTTGCGAGCATCTTGGTGTGCAACTTGTAATTTATGCTTTAGATCTAAAGGATAACTTTCCGGGTTATATAATGGTTCAATATATTGACTGACTCTACATGGTATTACACTAGCTCTACCAAATACAAGTTCGAAAGGTGTGTACTTTGTTTCTGTATGAACAGTATTATTGAAACTATAACACCAAAAAGGTAACCACTGACTCCATGTGTCTTTTTTTCCATCACATTGTATCCGCAAAAAAAACACCAAGGTGTTTATGTGTATTCTCAAGGGCACCAATAGTTTGATGGTGATATGCAGTAGATATCAATTTGTTTATTCCCAGAAGTTTACATATCTGATCCATTACTGATGACACGAATTCTGTGCCACGGTCAGTCGCTATGGCATTTGGCACTCCAAATCTTAGTATAAAATTATCAACTAATGCTTTCGCAACACTTACTGTTTCTTTGTTTTTCAGAGGATATGCCTCTACAAACTTAGTAAGCTCACACTGGAGGGTCAAAATGTAACAATTACCGTGTATATCCCTTTCTAATGGACCTGCAATGTCGAGAAATATTTTTTCAAAAGAATGTGAAGCTGTTGTAGTTATCTCCATGGGCGCCTTGACATACCTACAATGCTTCATTTTCTGACACTTTGTGCATTTACTCACAAATTCTTTTATATCTTTGTCGATGCCTGGCCAGTAAAATTTCCTCTTTATGTTGTTCGTCATCCTACGTATACCTGCATGACCTGCGGTAGGTAGTAGATGAAAATCATGTAAAATATAGTTCTTTTCTTCCTCATCATCAATTCTCTTAACTCCTCTAAATACATATATCCGTGGACCTGTCCATTCCTTATATTCATTGATTTCTTTTAATAAATCTTTGATAAAGCTTTCGTATTCTTTGTTCTTGACTATGCATAGTTCATTTATATTTATATTCTTACAAAATTCTCCTAACTTAGTCACAAATTCGTCTCGCGTAAATTGTGCCCTAAAGTTAAGATTAATAAATAACGTTTTTCTATGACGACTGTAAATGAAACATTCGTTCTCTACGTCTACGTTGTTTTGTCTTCTTAATTTAGTTAGTTCATCATTTTTTATAAAAGTCATTTCTACGGAGTCACTTGGTACTCTTAGTACCTCGACTACTGGTGGTTGATCAGGCCACGAGTCGTCGGGTCCACTGAGAAGAGGTGTGTCATGTACTTGTTTGTCTAATTCTAAACGCCGTTTTTGCGCTCTAGTCATCACTAACATAATTTCTTCATTCATTTGTTTTAAGTTATCTGATGTTATTGTTATTCTAGACAACGCGTCTGCAACACTGTTATCCTTCCCTTTTATATACAATATCTTATAATCGTATTCTTCGAGCGCTAATCTGAACTTAGTTAGCCTACTTGATGGATCTTTCATTGAGAATAAATATATTAATGGTCTGTGGTCGGTCATAATTGTTTATGTTTTTCCGTAAATGTAAGGCCTGAAATACTTCACTGCCCACACAATTGCTAATAGCTCTTTTTGTATAGTTGGATAGTTTAGTTCAGCTTTATTGAGTGGTCTACTAGCATAAGCTACTGGTTTCATATTTTGATTGCACAAAACTGCTCCAACAGCTGTACCTGATGCGTCAGTTTGTAAAACAAATTCATTTTCTTCAGTGAAATCGGGAAATTCTAATACTGGTGGAGTTGTTAAAGCATGTTTTAACGTGACGAATGCATTTTGACATTCTTTATCCCAGTTAAATCGTTCATATTTTCTGGTTAATTTATTTAATGGATAGGTAATTTCTGCAAAATTTTTAATAAATTTTCTGTAATAGTTACAAAACGCCACAAATCTTTTTACTTCATCTGTATTAGTTGGTGTGGGATATTTTTGTAATATCTCTATTTTTGCTGGATCGGGTAAAACTCCATTTTGTGTTACTAGATGGCCTAAATAAAGAATTTTCTTTTGCAAAAAATTACATTTTTCTGGATTTAATTTCAAATTATGTTTTCTCAGTCTTTCTAAAACGTTAACTAAGTTCTTGTTATGGATATCTAAGTTTCTTCCAAAAACTACTAGATCGTCTAAATAAATAAAACATCTGTCAAATGTTAATCCGGACATGGCTACTGACATTACTCTGCTGAAAGCACTTGGACTTGTCTTGAGTCCCATCGGTAACCTTTTCATTTGGTATTGTCCAGTGTTTGTAGTAAACGCAGTATACTCTCTACTGTTTTCATCTAAAGCTACTTGGTAATAACCCTGATTTAAGTCTAAATGTGAGAAATAGACTGATCCAGACAGAGAGTCCAAAATTTCGGTAATATTTGGTAAAGGAAACTTGTCATCTACAATACAGTCATTAAGTCTACGATAATCGACGACTAAACGCCATTTTTTGTCATTTCCACTTTTCTTTGGGACCAATAAAATTGGGCTTGACCACTCACTCCTTGCTTCCTCTATTATGTCGTTGTTAATCATGTTTTGTATTTGTTTATTGACTTCATTTTTCAAGGAATGAGGCAGTCGATACTGTTTAACATAAACAGGACTAGTATTTGGTTTTAAAGTTATTGACTGTTCATAAACGTTTGTAGTTGTTAATTTGTCGCCTGGTAAAAAGAACACGTCGGAATACTTAGCACATATTCCTTGTATTGATTGTCGTTCTTCTATGTTAAGATTATTTAATTTTAAAATGTCTAATAACACTTTTGCCCTCTGTAAATTGTTATTTTGTAATTTAAAGTCGCATAAATCATAATCTTGCATCGAATAAATCTCTGGCTGAAACATTGGCAATGTTACGTCATGCTCATTGGTATTTAATATTTTTACTGGTAATCTGTTATTTTTAATTTTTCCTAAACAGCCCGCAAGAAACACGTTTTCCGTTAATTGCTTGCTATGTATAACACAATCTTCATCAGTGTTGTTATTTAAAAGTAAATAATGAAATGATTCACTTCTGGCTGGAATGTGTAACACTTCGTTTGAATAATCTATCGTGTCACTTAACACTAAAGAATATTCCACTCCATATTTAGACAAGGTAATGATATTAGTCTCCAAGTTGATATTGGATGTGTAATGACATAGAAAATCTAAACCTAAAATTCCATCTGCTTTTAAGGAAATGTTATCGAAAACATGCAGCTTGACATGAAAGTCAACATGTTGTTGCCCATTACGATGAGTCAGGCTAAGATTAATAAAACCGTTTGTTTTTGTTTGACCACCAATACCATTTATAATAGTATCATCTCTAATTATAGTCATGTTATTCGGTAACGCGACTCTCTTTATTATGGAAATGGATGCTCCTGTATCTACCAACCAAAAGTATTTTCTATTGCCAAAGTATAATGTTAAAAATTTTGCTTTGCCTGCTAACATCAAAATATTTTGTTTATGATCGAAAAAACTGCATTTCTTCTGATTTAGAATTTACGGATTCGTTGTTATTGTTACTATTATTATTATTATTAGATTGTTCCGTATAAAACACGCGACGATGATTTCCACTACCATGAGTTTCGTATCTCGATCGGTTCTCGTGAGGCACTTGGTTGCCTCGTCCTCGATTTGAGTTGAATGAGCTTCGAGGTTCACCACGAGAGCGATATAATGATCTTCCACGTGATTGATCAAAATTTCTCCGGACATTATTTGAGTTATGGTGATAATATCCTCGCTGATTGTTTGAGTTCTGGTGATAATATCCACGTTGTCCCCGTGCTCGACGACTATAAGAATTCCCTCGACGAGAATAATTATCATAAGCATGCGACTCACCTCTACCACGACGTGAAAAATGCATGACATTTTCTGCTCCCGAAGTTGATGCCGTAGTCAACTCCTCGTCCTTCGCCGCCTGGATTGCATCCTTCAGCGTGTCATAGTTACGTGCTGCAATAATTGTACTGAGCCGGGAATCGCTTAACCCATCTGCGAATCGTTTTATCGCTAGTTTTTCGTTAATTGGCTTTAAAACTACATAATTCTGAGAATTACCATCGGCTTGCGATATTGTCAGGTTGGTGAAAAGTTTTTCAATTTCAGTACCGTATTGGTCGATAGTGCGCCAACCTTGTGTTGTATTTTGTAATCGCGATTGTATGGCAGTAAATGACTTTTTAGGTAACAGTGTGGAACGTAAGTCTTTAACAAGATCGTTTGTAGATGTGTAACTATGGGACATTCGTAGCTTAGCATTTTCTGACAGTCTACTTTTTAAAACAAATGTTATTAGTAATTTCTTCCCTGCTTCTGACAGCATATCTGAATACATTTCAACAGAGTCAATGATACTCTTGATGTTATTTTCCTTATTGTTCATTACAGGAATCAAATTACACGCAGTTTTTAAATCGAATTCCATGATTACTTCTGTATTTGAGCTCGTGTCACAAAAATCACTTTCACTACTACTATCTTCCGTACATAACTGTTGAATTTTTAAGTAACACGTTTTTATTTCATCTCTTATAAGAGTTAATCGTGCTAAAGCTTCCGATTTAATTCCTTCCTTAGTACTCAATATTTTAATTAATGTTGTACTTTTATCAAATATTATGTCTGTCTCTGATAATTTATTTTTTATAACATTACCCTTGAAACGCGATTTTCCTTTCTTAACTAGATATTTTCTTATTAATGTAAGTTCATCTAAACATTTAATTAATTCATCTTCCATTCCCTCGCAATCAATGAATTAATATTTAATATACATACCACATTCTCACGGTGAGTTACGGTAGTAGGGGATACAGGCGTAACATGATACACGTAGTACACGACTTAACTACATTAGTAAACAAAATTCAGAAGGTGAGTTATAGTTTCACCTTTTTCCTAGGTAGTACTTTTTATAATAAACTTTATAGTCTTTAAACTTTAAAATCCATAATTCTGTGAAGAATCCACTCTACGAGTATAATATCACTATCACACATTATGCACTTTTGTATGTTGAAATCGCACAAATCACTCACAAAGTTACCACTGCTCTTCACACTTGTTCTTCTGCATTCTTGTGCTGTTGCCTCCTATTTCATCGGGACATGGACCTCTCGTTCGTCTCCTCGGCTACCTCTGGTACGGTTGATTGATCGCCGGAAGTTATGTTGTACTATTTGGTCTGTGATCCATGAATGGTGGCACTTCTTGTACTGTTTGTACACAAAATAAATAGCGCCGAGACCCAGTAGTATACAAATTACTAGCAGCACAATGCTAATATTCGACATGTGCATCTTCATCTCTTCGACATGTCCATTGTTTGATCCTGCAGCATTCTGGTTTAAAAAAACCGTCTCCTTTTCTACGTTTGATCGACACATAATTTATTATTGTGTCAACTGGTCAACTCGGATTTTACATATTGAAATATTATTGCACCGTAATTTTTCTTCACATTTTTTTTTTTGTCTGTTTGGAGCCGTAACACTATAGTACTAACGCGTCACGCGCCCCGAATGGCAGGGTCACCATGTAGGGAACTAGTGTTATTATTGAAACGACTGGAGCCGATCGGTTACCATTTATTACTGCCCATCTTATGCTAATACAATATATCTTATAACATAGATCTTACTTACTAAGTACATACACCTCACGATCTTTGAAAGCTATCTTCAGTCGTCTCAGCCCTCTGCCCCGTAGCATGACCACCGTAGACAAGGATTTCTTTGACGGAAGAATCGACAAAATGACATTGTGTCGACACAATGACAGATTTCTTTGCACTATCTGTCATTTTGCAGATTCTTCCGTCAAAAAATCCTTGTCTACGGTGGTCATGCTAGGGGGGCTGGCGATGTCGGACAAAGCGTAAAGGTACGGTCAAACAGCGCTTGCACTCCGGACCTGACCGCAGACACCACGGACTTTGACGGATAATGTAGGTACTGAAATCTCTGTCTGGTGTTCGCAGCCAGTTCGCAGTCCGGTCCCTCGGTCCGCTTAACCGTACCTTAAAGAAGACTCGCCCGCTACCTGCGTCCGCGTGAAATTATTTATCATCATTATCATTTCAGCCGAAAGACGTCCACTGCTGGACATAGGCCTCCCCCAAGTGTCGCCACATTGACCGGTCCCGTGCGACTCGCATCCAGCGGATCCCTGCAACCGTCACCAGGTCATAGGTCCACCTAGTGCGAGGCCTTCCAACGCAGCGTCTTCCGGTTCGCGGTCGCTACTCCAGAACTTTTCGGTCCCATCGGCCATCCGTTCTGCGAGCAATGTACCCCTGCCCACAGCCACTTAAGTTTGGCTATTCTTCGGGCTACGTCGGTAACCATGGTTCTCGTGAAATTATTATAAACATATTACTTCCCCATTTGCAACGAATTTTCACCAATTTTTACAATTTCAAGGATTTTATTTTTTTTTGCACGGAACCCTATTTCTTTTTCTAAAATAAAAGTAGCTTATACTCCTAATAAAATCAGTTGTCTAACGTCAAAATCGGTCCTGCCGTGTCAGAGATTAGCCGGAACGAACAGACAGACAGGCAAAAAAAAAACAATGATGTGTTATGGTTTTTTGTTATAAGTACCGTATATACTGTCATAAGCATTCAGTAAAAAGCTGTTATTTTGAAATTACAAACTGACACTTCAATTTTATTTATTTGAATAGATGTAGTCAATTAGGTATAGAATTATAGATGATAGAAGTGCACGAAGAGGTTATCAACATTGGCTGCGCGGTTCATTTGTTTGTGAGCCACAAATTCGTGATTAGCGTGACCGTGACTCACAGTGGAAGTGGAGGATCCCGCCTCCATTTTCATACGAAACCAACCCCACTTTGCACAGATAGTGCAAAGAAATCTGTCATTGTGTCGACACAATCTGTCATTTTGTCGATTCAGATTAAGATGTTACGGGGGCAAAACCTACACATGTATAGATTAGTCCTGGGTAAGAATCTAACTGTGCATTTGAACTTAATATCATCTTCCTGCTCTTGTACCATGTTACTTAGAGTTGAACCGTCTTCTTTTTCTATTATTCCATCTATCTTTTCTTTAGCCTTCCTCTCTCTCTATCCATCAACATTTATACTTACCACTTGCAATATTTCTGCCAATGGATTCCGATGGCCCATAGCGCCCCATCCCGTAGCTGTGGCCACTTTAGCCATGTCAGACCCTCGGTGAAGGCATGCTGGTACCACTTCACGATTGAATCTTATCCTGAAAAAAAAAAACAATCTTTTTTATATCCTGTTTTATTCCTGAAACTTCATTTATTCAAATACTGTTCTTTTAGGATAACAACTGCCGTAGCATACAAATATCGTTCATTGTGGCCATCACACCAATATTTTTTTTTTTGTTTATTCAGCCTGTATTGTCCCACTGCTGGGCAAAGGCCTTCCCATGGCTTTCTAACCAGGTTTATAATTTGCCCTCTCTGACGAATCCGTTAAGAATGAGTCCAGATCGTCACGCCAGCGTTTCTTGGGCCTGCCTCGGTTACGACGGCCGACTTCAGACACCCACTGTGTGACTATCTTCGCCCATCTGTCCGGGTTCATCCTAAAAACATGACCCGCCCAGTCCCATTTTAGCTTCGCAGGTTTATCGCCAAATTATTAGCGGTCATGAATTTATATTAACCCCCAAATATATTAAACCACACCATAGGTGTAGGTTTCTTTCTTGGAGTAAACGATAGCGTGATTGCCAGGGGAGAATGGAAGAAAAAACGTGTTGCGCCGACTCCAAGTAACATGGGGCAAGGACAGGAAGATGATGATGAACTAAAACAAAACGACACCGCATTTATTAAAATCAATCAAACTATTTTGATTGCGGAGCATACCAAAAAAATGGACATTGCTAAGTACACCAAAAAAGAAACATCACTAAATATAACAAAAAAGAAATACCTTTGTTTTGAAGAGGCCTGTTTATCAAAGGGCCTACGTAACGCCAAGTCTTCACATATAAATATATAAGGTCTATCTTTTCATACACGAAATATTTTAAGGGCATTACATTGCTCGATGACCTTGATGATTTGATCCCTGTACTGGTTTTTGTTGACTTGCCCCGCACATTTCGCAAAATTTCAGTTTTTATTTATTATTTAAAAATATTAAAAGAAATAACAGAAAAAAAACAATACAGATTGTTAAGTATATAATTACGTATTTGTTGTTACAAAATTCATGCCGATCTATTCAGCCGTTACAGAGATAATTTACAATTAAGGTTGAAAAAGGACCTATTTTCTACGATTAACCAAAAAAAATTGAGAAGGTTTATTAAAATTTTAAACAATACAATTTATTTGTGATGAACTTAACTATAACATACTTTTTTACACGGAAAACGCACGAAGGGATTCATCAACAAATTTCTTTGAACATACGCTGTTTTTGGGATTTGAGCCATGTAATGCCTTTAAGAGTAACTTCTACAAGTCGTAAAGTCACTAAAGCAACGAAAAAAAAAATTATTGGAGTTTTTTTTTACAAAATTATTATAATTCAATTTTTTTTACACTTTTTGCATAAAACCTTTACTCTCATATTCTAACAATGACAGTAGGTAAATACGACGTAGTAAACTAGCGTAATGGATGTTCAAAAATAAGGATATAGTATTTATATGGTCGGTCAAGTAATTTTAAATTATTTATTTTTTATAAAAATATACTCAGATAAAAAAAATCCCTTGAAATGGCTTCGTTATAGCCGTTAGATGATTCCCTGAAAATATTTCGTGTATGAATAGTTAGACCTTATATATATATATCTTCTTAAATACTGACCTAGCTTTAGTAGCCAGCAATGCGATATCATGGTACTTGGAAGGAGGCCTGTACTCAGGATGAGAAATGATCTTGACCACGTCATATGTCTGCCACAAATCCGGATCATCTGTCCGTTTTAGTACACCCAATGCAGCGTACTTTATTTCACCTCTGTAAAAGAAGATGTATTTAAAACCTCCCACCTGAATGATTGTGAATACCAAACTAACCAAAAAATTATGTTCTCTCACGCCGTGGGTAGTTTCGCTTCGATCGCAAATCACAAATAAGACCACAGGCGATGGGGTCCTGAGACGGATCTCCAGGTCATACCTAGTATCACATGGGTTTAAGTCTCCTTATAAATGTGCAACTTCACCGCATCTTGAGAGCCTTGTCCGAAGTTACTTCTGACGCTGTCGAGCTGACAGATGGAATCATTAAAGAAAGTTCAGATCTGTGTTCAGAATACTTACAGGGCAGGACTTGATATGCAATGAGCAGCAGAGAGGATGTATCTATCACTAATGACAGAGCCTCCACACATCCAATCAGCGTTCGCGGGATCATCTCCGTAGCCAATGAGAGCCTGGTGAAAGAAGCGGCCATTTTGGATTCACGGGTTTAAATTAGAAAGAGAAGGCTTAGGGTAGAAACCCTAAGCCTTCTCTTTCTAATTTACTATATAACTTAGGGTTTCTCCTAAGATTTTTTTAAATACAATACTGTTCCACTTGGGGCTGAACCCAAGACAGCGGTTGGTGTGACGAGTGATCGATCAACGAGCCATTCAAGTCTTTGTTATTGAGTTTTGTCACAAATTACTATATTAGAATTCATTGTGAAATGTAGAAGAAATATCATACAACATAGATACCTACATTACTACCTTCATCATTGGTGCTATGTTTCGAGAAAAAGAGACTGGAATCCATCAAGCGTAGTGGGACACCTCTACCTCTTTATGGACAGATAACCTCAAAGAATTACTGGGAAGTGGAAGGCGAAGAACCGGGTGTTCTGACAATGAATTGATTGAGCTAATGAAGACTCACCATATGAGGGTATTCATTCCTTTTAGCATCATGTCCTCCTGCTATGACAGTCTCAAGCTTCTTGGGATTGCTATAGCACATGACGCTGTCATCCAAATCTGCTAGTTCATCATATATGTTGCATTTGATCTTCCGGTAGAACTGTTCAAGACATTCTAAAATAAAAAGGTATTTATCACAGCATTTGATTTTCTTACCGGGGCGTCTTTAAAGAATACGTCAGGAAACTGGCATGTCCTAGAACATGCATGTATGGCATTCTAAGGCGGGTGGTGAAATTCGCCCCACTCTCTCTTTTAAAGAGAGGCCCAGTCTCAAGAATATTATAATATTCAACACGAATTTCCCAGTAGCAGCTTGTATTGCGGGGTCTATATTTGAGCCCGGCTGGCAGCAAAAGGTCTGTCCCATTTTACATGGGGTTTATACAGTAAATAACTGGAAAAAATGATACTATTCCGGGTATATATTTTTGCTATTTCCTTTTTTTACTTTTTTGTTCCGGGTCTGGATGTATGTGTATGTGAGTTTAAATGTTTGTAAACGCATTTGTAAACGCACCCACGTTACCGGAGAAATTCCTAGTGTGGGGCAAAGTTATTTAAAAAAAAAATATATATTCAATGACATATTTCTATTTTATTCCCTGAACTTTTGTGTTGTTACTGTTGTAAGTGCAAATCACGAGAATAGTCGAAAATGTAATGATCTTAATACATCTTTGAGCAGTAAAACGTGCATAAATTAATACTCACCTTCACTGGCGTTTCCGTAGTTATTGATCAAGAAACCAAAGTCATAAACACTGAAAGATAGAAAAACAGTAACATTAAGGGGCCTGGAGAAGGACATGGGATACCTACTTTTGATCCTAGGTCGTGGATGAATAGTAGTTAGTCTTTCATACAAAAGGCGTGGGTCCAAGCGGACTCATACAGTAACGGTAAAGTAAACCAAGGTCTTCCATTGTGAGTGCTACCCGCAGATATCGTCTACTTAGCTCCACTTCGAATAAAAATGTAGGCGCAATCGTCCACTGGGACCTGTGACCGCATCTAAATGAAACTACACGCGCAGCTTACGTCTCTCAGTACACAGCTTACGCAGTAGTGTGGAATAGCGCCTTTAAGGTTTATCTTAATTTTATTTTGTTGCAGCGTTATTTTTCTTCATGAAATTGGGCATGAAAAATAAGCATGCATGGTCAGTCAAGTTGGACACATTGTTCGAAAGGCTCAATGTCATAGATATACAGGGTGTAAACGGACCCTTCACGAAGCCGTCAACCAAGCATTATTTATGTACATCAAACTAAGTAACTTTACTCAAAAATTATTGCTGGGAAACGACTTTTTTTTTGGGGTGAAAAATCGGGTGTACGGTAGAAAGATGAAAGAAAAGAAAGAAAATATATTTATTTGGCACATGCCACAAGTGCACACAGTATAAAAAAAAACAAAAAAAATAAAAAACTTAAATCAACACAAAAATATAATATAGAATAGTGCGACACTGTGTGCCTCACGGCTGCGCCAAATAGGCCCAGTTCAGCAAAATGCCGGACAACTAGTGCCCGACGCTGGTAGACGGTAGGACTCAATGTAACGCACTCAAAATATTGTGCTGATGGATGTATTGAATAGTACGGGGGTCGTGGAGGTGTTTAAAGTAAAAATGTCACATTTAAAAACATGTATTAAAAAGAACTTGGAACTTTGACCCCCAATAATTCCGTAACTAGAAGGCTCCCAAGTAAGGTTTAGAACAAAAAAATGATCGCAATGACGTGCAGAAAAAGTTCCATTCGGCTTCGTTAAGGGTCTTGTCCCTTTAGATATCTGAGCTCAATGTTAATTCCTAGCTGGGCCTAAAAATAGTCCAACCGTTATATTCCGTTTGTAAGTTTTAGACACAGGCCCCTGAAATAGCTCACCTTTCTTGAACAGCGCGACAGTCAGGACAGCAAACAATTATCTTGAATAGACCAAATGAACAAAACTGAAATTGAAAAAATATTAGCAAATACCTAAGTTAAATCCTATTCTTTCTCGAAACTCCTCGAACAATATTGGGAAAACTTCATGTAGGATGCATATAACATTAGTTTTAGTACATGCGAAACCTGATACACTAGTATTTTTGAGTAAAGAATCTATGTACAAAATTTCAAAACTGTATCATGAAAAATCACAAAGTTATAAACTTGTTCTGTTATCTAGTTGTCGGCACAAAATCGTCACCGCAGCACGCGCTTCCAGCGTCGTCTTGAGCTCATTGATAATAATAATTTGGCAGTAGGTACCTAAATTATTGCGATAGGTACCTAAAGTCGCTCGGTGTCCAACTTTTAATTTTTTTAAGTATTTTTGGGAAAAAATATAACATGGTTTAAAAATTATTGGAATCGATTCAGTTACTTAGTCTGAACAAACTATATTCAGGTTTCGCATATACTAAAAATAATGTTGTATAACCACTACGAATTACTGTTACTGCTAGCCGACATTATCCCACTGATGGACCATGACTTCCAGTTTTTTTCGATCCAGTGTTAAAGAGGGCTATGTCCAGCGCGCCATTTTCTACGAGGTCTGCCGTGTACTTCAGCTTAGCAACGTTATCTGTGTTTTGGAGCATCGCCACTACGAGTGGAGATGCTTTAAAATCAGACGGCACGGTTGGAGCAGTGGCTGAGCAATTGGCTGCTGCGCTGCGTGTCGCGAGTTTGATCCCCGCACGGGACAAATATTTATATGATCTACAGGTAGTTGTTCCGGGTCTGGCTGTTTGTGTATGTGAGTTTAAATGTTTGTAAGCGCGCCCACGATACAGGAGAAATTCATAGAGCGGGGTAACGTTTTTTATAAAAAAAAAAAAAATGTGGTTAAGTAATACGACCTTTGCAGCGTGTACCCTGTACTATTTACAACGTCATGAGCCTGTCCGTCATGTCCGTACATGTAAACTAAAAATCATGTCGCGCTATCAATGTTATGGTGCAATTACACTTTGTCGTTAGCTCGTATTCGGGTGCATTTAAATGGGCCGAAGACGGGCGTACTCCCCCCGTCCACTTACACTATTGGTCGTGGTTCAAATTCCATGGGCAATAAAATTTGGGCTTAAAGACCAAGTGACAATCGTGTCATTATTGGACAGCTAAGGATATTACAACAACTGTCGGGCAGTAGCCTACCAGACACAACACCGTCTGGTTGAAGGATCCTCCCTTTATAATACAGGATGAGGAACTATACACCCTGTTCCTCTACCTTCTATGACAATTTAGGAACCTGGTTCCTTCAGCGTCAATCCTCAGGAATGTGAACAAAAGGACGTACCTTTGGAAACTTAAAACTTTTCAGATTCATCCAGGCGTGGTTACATTCTGACAGTCTTTGACAGACGCCTTCGGAACCGTCCTTCAATAAACATACAGCTCCTGGAAGATAAAGACTAAATTATTACTATAATTGTACTGGTTTTCCCTGTTTGGGAAATCCGACGAAGTTAGGGAACCTCTCATAGTCTCAGGGTGGTTCTCAAATTATTATGTTTTGTTGATAACTAGCTACCCGCCCAGCTTCACACGGGTGCAATATACAACATTAGTTTTAGTATATGCGAAACCTGAAACACGTGTCTAGTAGTTTTATGTAAAGAATCTATGTACAATTTTGTACATAGATTCTTTACATAAAAATACTCGACACGTGTTTCAGGATTCGTATATACTAAAAATAATGTTGTATAATAGGTCTTTACCTATGTAATTGGAGATTTTATAACCAGCATTTTCAGATTTGATTATCTGTGGATTGGCGCGCAATTCGAAATTCAAATAAATTTTATTCGAAAGCCGTGTTCTTTTGATTTCAAATTCAGTCATTTGTTTTTAGATTGTTTTTTGTTTTTGTGAAATTGTGGTAGTTTTTGGCGCCATGGATAAATTGAAAATTCGTACAATTTTCGAATATGAGTTCCTACGTGGAAATACCGCTGCGCAAACAACACGAAACATTAACGACGTGTACGGGCCTAACACTGCTTGCATAAACACGGTCCATTATTGGTTCAATAGTTTTAAATATGGAAATTTTGATTTGAAGAAGGAGCCTCGGGGTCGGCTGGTAAACATTGTCGACAACGACGAATTGAAGGTGGTAGTGGAAGCGGATCCAACTCAATCTACGGCTGAGCTTGCTGCGGGCCTTGGAGTTAGTGTCAAAACAACATTGAACCACTTGCGTCAAATCGGAAAGATAAAAAAGCTAGATAAGTGGGTGCCACACGAACTATGCGACCAACAGCGAGACTTACGCGTCGAAGCATGCATAGCACTACTGAATCGGCATAGACACGAGGGAATTCTAAATCGAATTGTTACCTGCGATGAAAAGTGGATCCTGTACGACAACCGTAAGCGTTCGTCTCAGTGGTAGGACCCGGGTACAGCACCTAATCAGTGCGCTAAAAAAAAGATTACTCATAGGAAGATGATGGTGACTGTCTGGTGGACCAGTGCTGGACTTGTACATCACAGCTTCTTACCGAATGGCACAACAGTGACGGCAGAAGTCTATTGCCAAGAATTGCAAACAATGATGGAGAAGCTCGCAATTCAACAACCAAGACTGGTCAATCGCTCTTGCCCATTGCTTCTCCACGACAACGCGCGAGCTCACACTTCACGACAGACTATCGCAAAGCTACAAGATTTACAGCTGGAAACTCTCCGTCACCCACCGTACTCACCGGACCTTGCCCCAACAGATTTCTACTTTTTTCAAAATTTAGACAATTTTTTAAGTGGGAAAAAATTCAACACCCGTGATGCAGTACAAAACGCTTTCGCTGACTTCATTGCCTCCCGTCCGGCAGACTTCTACAGTAAAGGAATAAACAAACTGCCATCAAAATGGCAAAATTGTACAGATAATTTGGGCCAGTACTTTGATTAGCTAAAATAAAAAAAAAACTACCAAAATTTTTGTTTTGAAAAATTTTCATACAAATCTCTAATTTCATAGGTAAAAACCTAATATATAAACCTTCCTCTTGAATCACTCTATCTGAAAACCACCTGAAAATCTGTTGCATAGTTTTAAAGATCTAAGCATTCATAGGGACAGACAGCGGGAAGCGACTTTGTTTTATACTATGCATGTAGTGATAGTGTCTAGCTTTTTTCCAGGCGTTATGGTCAGTAGTTATTTCACGGGAACATTTCAAATGTAGCCTATGACACTAAGGGTTAATAAATATTCTCATTAGTGATAGCAATTTTGGAATTAGATCAGTAGTTCCGAACCTTACCCCGTAAAATGTTCATCGATTTATTTATTTGCTCTCATGCACATTACACATTTTACATATTATTGTCGGTTTTGTACTGTCAGGGCACTGCAAAGCACAATGCTGGTTTGCTGTTGAGTTTTGTGTATGTCAAAATTAACAATATTAAATTAATTATTATACACTATACAATAACAAAAATACATAGTCATATTTAACTCAGATTGTGGGTAGGTAGTAAAAAGTAGAATAAATTAATAACAATAATAAGGAATAAGTAATAATTAGTCATGTCATGTCAATATTGATTAAATTGAATTATGGTGTCATTTTACAATACTAAATAAAGAATTAAAAAAAAATGTCACTGAAATAAACAACATTTATGCCTTTGATCAGACCGGATCTTACAGGATTTTTTTTTTTCTTTAGGAAACTGTCATCGCCTTAAACATGTGTAGGTACCCGAAAATTCTAGTAGGTTCCTACTTCAGCTTTAGGTCCAAACATAGAACTCTAACAAGTCCCAGTTAAAAAAAAACTATTGAACAACAACGAGCAATTTCTAGAAACTGTTGAATTTCACAGTTAGTGTTGACGTTTTTTGCTGATGAGGATATTATACCGTACGCATGATATCATATCATACGTCAAAATGCTTAACAGGGCACGAAATAGTGTACCTACCTAAAAAGTGCTCAATTTAAAATCACACACACAAACAAACTGACATAATATTAGTGTTTAACAAAAACTCTAATCCGCTTATGCCATAATCACGATGTTACTTAAATAGGCGTGTAACAGTTACAAGCATAACAACATGAAAATACTAATAGCAACTTTTTACTATAAATCATTGACATCATTGGAACTGGTAAAATGTATTACCAAAATCAAAATATTTTATTTCACATAGGCCTAGATGGGCACTTATAAAACGTCGACAAAAAGGTACACGGTTCGGGTTGGTCGTTTCCTATGGAGAAGAACCGGCAAGAAACTCCATGGTTACTCTTTTCAAATCATTTGGTATTACAATATTATCATGGTTACAGCATTTGTACTTAAGTATGGAGGAACAGCGTAGGCCCGACAATAAGTCGTTGCTTACTACACAAAAGATGTAAAACAGAATAAAAAGTTAACAAGCTGGGAATCTATAAAGCCTATAATGTTCACACGTTCACAAGCAATCGAAATTTTTTTTTAATCATGTACCGTAACGGTGCGGTCAAACCGATCTTTATGTGTGATGTCTTTGACAGATCTACTTCAGTTGGCACATTTGTCGGTTCCGACCGAACCTTCGACCGAACCTCCAATCAGGCATCGTCTAGTCTTTTCGCTACTATAACCCAGTTTCGAATGTGCTCTTCACTGAATGGGGTTCTTCCCGACGGGAACGTGGTATACATTACGGGTGAAAAATTTTCTCATAATAATTTTGTCTTCGTATGTCTAGCTGTTAAGGCGTGAAGAGATAACAGACAGAAATACAGTGTCTTGAGCATTAAAAATATGCTAGCTTTTCTTTTTAGTGTTCCATACTCGAAGTGTAACCAATGGGTCCCTATTACTAAGCCTCCGCTGTCTGTCCGTCCACCTGTCTATCAGCAGGCTGTATCTCATGATCCGTAATAGGTAGACAGTTGAAATTTTCACAGAATGTGTGTTTCTGTTTCTGTTGTTGTTAGTTTTGAGTATGAATGTGGATGGGTATATGAGTAGAGGAAGACCAAAGAAGCGATGGATAGACTGTGTAAAGAATGATATGGCAAGAAAGGAGGTGTCTGATGAGATGACGAGTAATAGAGAAGTATGGAAGAAGAAGACATGCTGCGCCGACAGCAAATGAATTGGGATAAGGGCAAGAGAATGATGATGGTGTATTTTTGTTACCGCTATAACAAAAAATAATAAATAACCCTCCCTTTGGGCTTTGCCGCAGTCGGGTAAATATGAATTAAAAATGTATTCATTTATTTATTCAACTTACAACTATCATTACAGGTAATCTTTAATATATATCTATAGTGTTATTTATGTAATAAACCTGTTAAGAATAATAGTGATTATTCTTAACAGGTTTATTACATAAACTAGCGACCCGCCCCGGCTTCGCACAGGTGCAATATATACATATAAACCTTCCTCTTGAATCACTCTATCTATTAAAAAAAACCGCATCAAAATCCGTTGCGTAGTTTCAAAGATTTAAGCATACAAAGGGACATAGGGACAGAGAAAGCGACTTTGTTTTATACTATGTAGTGATAAATATTCAAAACGATACCATGCCCTGACATTAATACACATTAAATTAAGGGGGGCTCCCCTACTACGATGGTACGGGACCTTCAGTCCGACTCGGGTCAGTGGGTCGTCTTAGGGGCGGATTTGTAGGAGTTGGAGTATACGCGTAGGGGCACAATGAGCAGCAAAGAAAAAAAAAATTTGGGACTTCGAAAATTTTTAGTTTTAGTTAGTTTTAGAAGGCCCATAATTCGGAAACGGTGCGTCAGACGACCATGCATCTCAGAACTTAAATAGTTTCTATAGTCTAGGTCCACCCGATACTGCAGTAAAATTGTGAAATTAGAAAAAAAAAAGGTTTCCAAGTTATGGCTACAGTCCAACCCCCACTCGCACTTGGCCGGGTTTGTTTACCACGGTTTCACCCACGTGGAGGTCGGAAATTATCCCAATGGAACGAATTATCTGGATAAAAAGTATACGGGACAAAAAACAAAAATGTCTTACTACCAGTCGTGGCCCGACTGTGTGTGTCAAACGTATTAAGGGCATTACATTGCTCGATGACCTTGATGATTTGATCCCTGTACTGGTTTTTGTTGACTTGCCCCGCACATTTCGCAAAATTTCGGTTTTTATTTATTATTTAAAAATATTAAAAGAAATAACAGAAAAAAAACAATACAGATTGTTAAGTATATTATTACGTATTTGTTGTTACAAAATTCATGCCGATCTATTCAGCCGTTACAGAGATAATTTACAATTAAGGTTGAAAAAGGACCTATTTTCTACGATTAACCAAAAAAAATTGAGAAGGTTTATTAAAATTTTAAACAATACAATTTATTTGTGATGAACTAAACTATAACATAATTTTTTTACACGGAAAACGCACGAAGGGATTCATCAACAAATTTTTTTGAACATACGCTGTTTTTGGGATTTGAGCCATGTAATGCCCTTAAGGTAACAGATACATAGAGTTCACAGAGTACTTTTAATAGAGGTTGTTGTTGTTTCCGTAGGTAGGACACAAACCAGTTTCTAGATATTTTATAGATCTCGATCACCGACCGATCTCGATCGTTTTATCATCTCATAAACAAAACGTGTCTCGGGGGCGTGCTTCTATAATAAATTAATATTTGTAGCGCTATTTATAAACTTAATTGGTTATACATGGTGTAGTTAAAAACTCGGGCATTTTAAATTGTGTTTGGACTCGAAACCGCAAAAAAACTTGAGTAACGTATGATTATTTCTATCGAAAATCTGGATTCCGTCGACATAAAAGAAGACAAAACGGGAATTTTCTTTTCTGTTCAGCCCCCGTAGCATGGCCACCGTAGACAAGGATTTCCTCGGCGGAAGAATCGACAAAATGACAGATAGAACAAAGAAAACTGTCATTGTGTCGACACAATCTGTCATTTTGTCAATTCTTCCGTCAAAGAAATCCTTGTCTACGGTGGTCATGCTACGGGAGCAGATTTATCAAATAAAATAGGCTTAAATTCACTGACAGATTACGCACAGCCTCATTATGTTGCACACGAGTTCCTGATGTAATGAAGACCAGCACTAAACCTTATTTATAAAAGTTCTCTGTGGCACTAAAGAAGGATTTGGTAAAAGGAAGTATGTCGGAGAAAACCCGTCCGGTCCACGACTTGTAATTCATAAGCTTGTTAAATAATAAAGGGTAGATGAACGAAAAACAAAAGTAATACATGGGTAATACTTATTAACCTAAATACTAAGAGCAACACCTACGATAACCTTGAACTATCGATCTGACGGATGAACTTGCTTTTTATTGGAACAAAAACTCTTCATAACATCATAATTGATTTTGCAACATAATTATTAAAATTACAAATCTTCTATATTACTTATTACTTTACTAATATTATAAATGTGAAAATAAGTTTGTTTGTTACCTTTTCACGCCTAAACCACTGAACCAAACATCCCGAAATTTTGCATATACGTGGTCAGGTGTACAGAAACAGACATAGGGTACCTTTCATCCCGAAAAACAAGTACTGTTCCCGAGGAAAACAACAATAACGTTCTTAGGATAATAGATGGCGCCACGTGTCTTTCGAATCATGATTGAATTATATTATTACAAGTAGAATACAACCTGAATTGATTGTCAAAATCAAAACAAACGCGAACGAAGCCACAGGCAAAATCTAATCTTCTATATAACTCACGAAAAGGTGAATTTAAAATTTTGCTTCGTTTGTCATTAAAATCAAGTCTAATTTGGAAAACCGGTTTGACTTTAATAACCGTATTGGACAATATAGATTATATATCCCGTATAGACCGTAAAACATCGGACTGCCGGACAGTATAAATCCCTGTAGTACACAAACGCCTTACCAATGATGACTTTTTCAATTCATAACATCAAATTAGGTAACTTCTCAAAAATTCGAGCTGGGAGTCGCCTTGTTTTGGGGTGAAAAAACATATTTTTAAGATTACTGTTGTTGTTTAAATGCAAATAAAAATATTTTTATTCTAAAAATACAACCTGTATATATTTCAAGAAGACATTATAAATACAACATCATGTTATGCTAATCAGTTCCCGCAGAAGTCTGATTAACTGCACATGTATTGATAAAATCCAATTAAATTATAATGATAAACAGTTTACGTTTAATATTGTTTTTATTCATAAGTGTTTATTGTGACGAAGATGATATTAATAAGACGGAATTGAATTTACTTGAAGGTAAGTGCAATGTCTCGAACAGAGAAGAACTGTCCCGGAAGTGGAGACTTTATCGGCTGATTATAAAACTTATGCTGTATGCTTAAGTGTACCTTTTTTTTGTTTTCGGGTGGAAACCTTCAAAAGGGGACCGGTCTTTGGGGATAAGACCGGAGAGTGTGGGATTTTTACCGCACTAAAACCACCCCGGTGGTCACCATCCATGCACATAAAAGGTGCCTGTTTCTTCTTAAAAGACCTGTCCGGAGCCCCCTCTGTGCAACGCCTGTTAAGGCACATTCCTCGGCCGACTAATCAGAGGTCCCCCCTGAGCCTCGCTGTGCAAGTGTGCACGGCAGCATGTGACCACTGTGTTTAAGTGTACCTAGTGTGGAAATCTATATCAACATGGTTTACTGTAACCAAATAGTCTAAATCTTCATTATTCTTTAAAAGTCCCAGTTCATGACATAGGTATCTTCAACCGCACACCGTTTGACTGTCGATCCTCGTCAATTCTCATCCAGCTGCGACCGAAGTACCCTGCGAAAATCGTAGCTCCACGTGGCCTGAGAGCGTCCTAACTTACATTTGCCAATTCATGGTCTAATCTCAAGAACACGTCGACCACAACAGCCATTATTTCTTTGAGTATTTAATGTAGGTACCATCTCAACAGGAATGATGTAACCAAGGTTTTGTAACAATATTCTTATTTAGAAGAGTGTCCATGGAATTTCGTGCCCCTTCTTCTCCATACAGATCTACGCTTTGTAATGCGCAACTACAGTACAGTCACAGTTATTATGCCTTGTGACTGGGACTGTAGCTTCATTTTATTGTTGTCTTTGTTTCGACAATTCAAAAGTTCCTGTAACTGGCCTACTTGAAATAAATGCTTTGATTTTTTTTTTGCCGGCCTATTGTCGCTGTCTTCAATGGCATCTGTAGTTAATTTGCCTTTTCAGGATCAAAATGCAAATGGGATGGCGTGGACGGTGTCTGCAAAAGCGTTTACGATTGTTTGTCTGCTATGGGCGACATAAAAAGCAAGAACTATCCTCCGGTAAGAATTGGCACCTAGATTTAATTCTGAATTTTGATGACAACGCTTCTGAGATGCTTCTGTTATAAGAGATAGCTATACCCGTCATGTTTTCTAATCTAACAGACAGATGTGTTGTTGTGTAGTTTGTTCCGCCACTTCTTCGTCCCGGCTAGAACACTAAGAAGAAGGCGTTATGAAGAACTGTTTTTTGTAATATTTTTGACGTTCCAAAATGTGCTTATACAACATTATTTATAGTATATGAGAAATCTGAATATAGTTTGTTCAGAATAAGTAACTGAATCGATTCCAATAATTTTTAAACCATGTTATATTTTTCCCAAAAATATTTAAAAAAGTTAAAAGATGGACACCGAGCGACTTTACCTATCGCAATAATTTAGGTACCTACTGCCAAATTATTGTTATCAATGAGCTCAAGTTGACGCTGGAGGCGCGCGCTGCGTGGTGACCACGTTTTTGAGCGGACAACTAGGTAACAGAACAAGCTTATAACTTTGTGATTTTTCATGATAGTTTTGAAATTTTGTACATAGATTCTTTACATAAAAATTTAGACACGTGTATCAGGTTTCGCATATACTAAAACTGTGATATGTTATGCTGTGATGTGATATGTCACACAGATAGACTATAAAGTAGAATATAGGTTATGTACTTAATATACCGATAATACGTTCCAATGGAACTGGAAACAAAAAAAAAAACTAACTGGCTGGACAAGTCTTTTTCTTAAGGCATAAATAATTACTTGAACTATCAGTACTACATTTAGTAACGATCGGTTTCCAGATTTGCAGCTTCGAAGGAGTAAAACCTATAATATGCTGTGCTGACTGTGAATCGGGACAACTCGTGTGAGTGCAACGTTAATTTCTAACATGTACCTTAATAGTTAAATCCCCCCCCCCTCCCCTGTGTCATAGGTCTCGACTTCGAACCCAAGACACGCACCTCTGATTTTTCGGATTCATGTGCGTATTGTATAATTATCACTTGCTTCGGTGAAGAAAAACATCGTGAGGAAACCAGCATGCCTGAGAGATATTTCTCAACGGCATGTAAAGCCAAGTCAGAGGCCCTTGGGCGGCATAAAATCTCTGACACCAGGTTAGGCACTAACCACACGATAAAGAAAGAAGACCTTAGTAGTTTTAGGAACAATCATTTTAAAATGATCTCTCGTTTTCAGAAATTTGGATAGGAGCATGAACTTGGCGTATTACAAAACAGGAGAAAAATCAAGAGACAGTAAGTTTGTGTTTTTAGTGTCATCGTTCCCGGAAGGAATCAATTTATTTATATCTGACTAGCTTTTGCCCAAAACCTCGCCCGCGTGGATGTCGAAAAATATCCGACGGGAACGTACTGCCGGGATTAAAAAGTAACTTATAGGTTAATCGAGCATCCCCTTTTTAACTCTTCGGGAGCAGAATTATCAAAAATGCTGAGACACGTATAAATTAATTTTGAATCGTCAGCCTAGACACTAAATTTGAAGATCCTAACTTCAAAACTGACGGAATTTCATATAAACTTTCATCCCCTATTTAACCCCTTTAAGGGTGGAATTCCCAAAAATCCTTTCTTAGTGGAGACTTACTTTTCACAAAGAACACACCCTCCAAGTTTCATGTGTCTAGGAAAAGCGGTTTGGGCTGTGTGTTGCTGTTGAAATATCACCCAGTCAGTCAGTCAGTCAGTCAGTTTACCATTTTATTATATAATATAGATTACAGACTCACTAACTACGCAATCTTTTTACCACCCTGTTGTAAGCGACATATTGATAATCTTTTAGCATTCAGTTTACACAGCGACACCGGTACCTCTGTTGTACCCCCGGTAGATGTGACGGTTAGAGTTATGTTTAAGTCTCATGTTATGGGGGGAAAATCCAGACCCTGGGCAGCTACTAAGAAATTCCTAACGGAAAATCCCAAAAACATTTTGCTTAATCTGGCATTGAACCTAAATCGGGAAGGGAAAGACTCAGAATTGCATATAGCAAAAGCAAATAATAATTTGATCACTCGGAAACCTTGCGCTCAGCAATCACACTCAAGACTCATACCACTAGAAAAACGCATAAAAAAAGTTCAATTATTTTCAGAATGCCTGGAATACTTTCGAAAGCTGGACTACCCCTGCCAAGAACCGCCACTGCTTTTTGTATCTAAATACAAGCATAGCGATAAGAATTGCTACGAGGCAGATGTGTCACTGTCTATCGTGTCTGAAGGAAGAAATGCTGGAAGAGACCAGTTCCCTCATATGGTAAGGTTCCGTCATCAGAGCGACACAGATCATTACACCCGTAGTCCCCAAATGGTTGGACATTTCGCCAGTTGTGTTTCATATACCTATAATTGGCATTAAAATAAAAATAAAATAAAATAAAATAAAATAAAATAAGCCTTTATTGCTGCTAGTTTTAACATAATTGACAAAAAATATTTAAATAGTTTAGAATAGAGGTGTGAGCTAATTTACTTAAAACTAAATTCTATCCTCGGCATTCGGTTGGTCTCCCCTCTTAACAGCTTGTCTTTCGACAAAGGCCTCCTCTAAGGCTTTCCACTTGCTTCTGTCTTTTGCTGTACGTAACCATTCTGGGCCTGCTACTTTCTTAAAATCATCTTCCCATCGCTTTGGCTGTCTTCCTCTGCTTCTTTTGCTTTCTCTAGGGTACCATTCAGTTATTATTTGGGTCCATTTCTCTTTCTTTTCTCTCAACATATGTCCCGTCCAGCGCCACTTCAATTTTCTGCATACTGTTTGAACTTTTTTGAACTTAGTCTTTCCTTTTATCTTTTTTAACTGTACTCTATCTCTTCTCCTTATTCCCAATATACTTCTCTCTATTCCATTCTGACATATATTGATTTTATTTTGTTGTTGTTCGGTTAAGGCCCAAGTTTGGCATGCGTATGTCAAACATGGCAGAATACAAGTATTGAAAACTTTTCTTTTCTCCGACATTGGCATCTCTTTGTTTTTCATAATTTCGCTTAACGACCAGAATCTCTTCCAAGTGTTAGCTATTCTTCTTTCGATTTCTTTCTGCATGTTCTCCGTTGGTGATATTAATTGTCCTAAATAAATGTACTCATTTACGTATTCTAATTGCTGATTATTGATTCTAATAGCCTCCTTTTTCGAAGAGTTGCTCATTATTTTTGTTTTTGTTATATTCATACTGAGACCTGCATTTGAACTTTCGTCTGATAATTGTTGTAGCATTTTTTCCAAGGTTTTCGGGCATTCGGAGAACAGTATTAAATCGTCAGCGAATCTTAAATGACTTAATTTCTCTCCGTTCACGTTAAGTCCGAAATTATCCCAACCCAGTCTCATAAAGATCATCTCCAACACAGCTGAGAATATCTTCGGCGAAATAGGGTCACCTTGACGGACGCCTCTTTCGATTGGGAACTCGTCGCCAGTCGTTTCCAGTTTTATTTGTGCTGTGCTTTTCTCGTAGATGTTTTTTAGTATGCGTAAGTACTTTCTATGGACCCCTTGTCGCTCTAATGATTCCCATATATAGTGGTGTTCCAAGGAGTCGAACGCTTTGTTGAAATCTACGAAACCCAGATAGTATACTTTATTGTATTCTTTGTATTTCTGAAGTATCTGTCGCAGGACGTGAATATGGTCTATAGTCGAGAAATTGCTCCTAAATCCAGCTTGCTCCTTCGGCTGATTTTCATCAAGAGTGTTAGTTAGTCTAAATAGTAATATTTTTGAGAAGATCTTATATATATTAGACATTAAGCTTATCGGCCTATAATTGCCAATGTCCCCTTTGTCCCCCTTTTTGTGCAACAAAACTATCGTTGATTTCGTCCAATCTTCTGGGATATTTTCTGTTTTTATTATTTCGTTAAATAAATTGGTTAGTTTGGGTACAATTGCTGGCATTGATATCTTGAGAAGTTCATTGGTGATTTGATCGGGACCGGGTGCTTTTCTTAGCTTCTGCGTAATAATAGCTTTTTCGGTCTCTTCTTCTAGAACAGTTGGTATAGGTTCAGATTCTTGTGTGTCCTCGATCACAGTCGTATTGAGTTCATCATTATTGCTTTTATACAGGTCCTTATAATATTCCGTAGCAATATTTAATATTTCAAATCTTTTGCTAGTGCATTTTCCTCGTTTATCATTCATGTTTGGCATCCAATTTTTCTTTGATTCTAACTCTTTAAACGCTTTCTTTACTCCACCTGTTTTCTTAATATGATATTGGAAAGTGTTTGCTCTTTTTTGCTTTCTGTCTTTCCTTATTTTTTCGTTAATCTTTTTACTTAGTTCTGCAATCTCTTTACGTTTCTCTTTACTTTTCGTGCCTTGTAAAAGCAATTTTCTTTCTTTAAGTAGTTGAGTTGTTTCGGTGGATAGTACTGCTTTATTATTTGTACATACCTTTCTGGCTTCAGTTTTTAGAATATTTACAAAATCGCAATATTTCGCTTGGGTTGATTTATTGTTATCTTTTTCCTCTTTTCTATCCAGAATTTGTTTTAGGTTGTTCCTTATCTCTGCATCATTGTTAATGTTCACATAGGGTACTGATTTAGATTGCAATTTACGACTTTTCTTTGTATGTGTCCCTCGTAGCGTCGCACGAATCATCTTATGGTCAGAGTTAAAATTTAAATGATGTATAATTGACATGTCTTTAAAAGCTCTTGGTTTATTGGTCATAATATAATCGATTTCATTTCTATACAAGCTATTTGGGGAAGTCCACGTCCATTTCTTGCTCTTTTTCTTTTTGTAAAAACTATTCATGATACTTAGTTTATTTTCCAAGCCAAAGTTCACCAATCTTTCTCCGTTTTTGCTTCTGTTGCCAAAACCGTGTCTTCCTACAGTATACTCTTCGCCTCCGTGGCATTCCCCAATTTGCCCGTTAAAATCACCCATTATTATTATATTTTTGTAGGCAGTATCAACAGTTCCTTGTAATTTTTTATAGAAGTCTTCTATTTTGTCTACATCTTCTTTATTTTCTGCTTCAGTTGGTGAGTATGCTTGGATAATTGACCAAGGTTCATCTCTGCTATTCTGTGCGGGAAGTTTAATGTTGAGAATTGCTATTCTTTCGGATATTCCTTTCAATTCTACTATTCGGTCAGTATATTTCTTTTTTATCAAAAAACCTACACCATATTGCCCTGGTGTTTCTCCTTTGTAGTGTAATATATAATTTCCGTAGTCTTCTATTCCTTCACCTAATCTTCTCATTTCGCTTATTCCAATAATATCCCATTTAATTTCGTTGATTGCTGTTTCTAGTTCAATAAGTTTCTCTGGGGTTCTTAATGATCGTGTGTTAAGCGACGCTATGTGTATGTCGCCATGATTATCTCTTTTTTTATTTTCTATCCTTAGAGGGTGCTGGTCGTTATCCCCCACGATGACCAGTCGGCTTGGGGGAGGGTGTTGTTTTATTGTTGTAGGTATTTTTGTTTCTATGTATTGTTGTATTTTCCGTTTGCCGAGAGTTAGTTGCTATTGTTTCTGGTTTGTAGGGACGTTAGTAAGAGAGTTGGTTCTGTTTCTCATCACATCAAATGCGTTGGTTCTATTGGCCTTAAAGGATATGGAGGTTTGCTGTTTTTTAGGTTGAATGTCCGAAGAATGCGGTGAAGATGAATTTTCCCGTTTTCTTTTATCGTTAATTGTTTCTTTTCCCTTCACTACCAGCTTGTCATATTTCAAAAACGCTATATTCCCCTTCTTCCTTTCTTCTACCAACTCCGCCTGTAAAGCTTTTCTTTTAGCCAGAACTTCCTTTGGATAGTCTTCAGTGACATATATCTTTTTTAAATCTTTTTTATTTCTCATTATCTCTACTTTTTTCCACCCGTTTACGAAAGAACAGAGGACTGGTCTGGGTTTATTACCTTCTCTATTTCTGTTCCCTATTCGGTATATATTGTTTATTCCATTTTCTTCGATATCTATATTTATGTCACTTTTGAAGGTTTTCTTTATATTATTTATTAATTCCAATGTTGATTTTTCTATTTCTTCTACGCCAAATATAATTATATTGTTGATCCTTTTTTCTCTTTTCAAATATTCTATCTCTCTTTCCTGAGTTTCTACTTTTAATTTTAAGCTTTTGTTTTCTTCTATAATCGGGATTAATTTTTCCTCCATTCTACACATTATGTTATTTGTAATAGATTCGGTAAGTTCCGCAGATTGATGTTGCATTTCTAGTTTCATTTTTTCGAACAAAAGTTGGAATTGTCCTTCCATTTTTGGTTGATTTTGCTTGAAATGGAGTGTAATGGTGAAAACTAGTAGGATGTGTTTTTTAACACTTACAACACTGGCTTTTATGTCAGTAATTAGCTGTCACTGTGACTTTGCCATTAATTGGCATTAACAGGAAACAAATCCAGAATCCGCTGCAGCTGCTACTGATAAATTCCACCACTATCATCGTAGTTTAACCAACCTGTTATAGTCGAGCATCCTTTCGTCGTGTTACCCAGTTACTGGGTTGTGGAGACCAGATAGGCTGTCGATTTATGAAAAATATTAGTATTCAACTGCATGCTGTTAGATTGGAAGCTAACTTTAATATAGTTGAGAAAATGCTGCTCACGGAATCAGTTTTGGCAATTTCAATTGACTACGTTGATACTTTTAGTGTCTGCATTCATTGAAAGGCACTGGTGCCATGGGTGCTATACTACTAGATAACTACCTGGCACCTCTTCTCCCAAAAAACAGACTTTTGTCATTATTTTTGATGGTTTAGCAAATAATTGTTTTGATTGTTTGTTTCAGGCATTATTGGGATACGGTGAAGATAGGGAGACAGCTCAGTGGCTGTGTGGAGGCTCTGTGATCAGTGAGAAGTATATCCTGACCGCTGCTCATTGTATATCCAGTCCTGCTATGTAAGTACCTACCTGTATGAAAGCCACGATAAGTTAAACTTACATCCCTTTCAAAGCTTCCGTAGCCTTGAAAGGGATGTAACTTCATACGAAGAGCTGCATTGTAAGAATGCTTGTCTCCGAGCACAATTTCACAAATACTCTAGCCTCGCCTCGGTTTTACGGACTGGTAGGTAGAAGTCAGTCTTTGGTAAAAACTAAAGAAAAGTGTTTAGCGAAAGGTTTTTCATTTCCACAGTGTTCTGCTGCTTATATTTTTACATATCACACTCGCACATCACATCTCATCTTATCGTAATATAATGCAACTTTTCCATCAACTTAACATTGATGAAAAATTTGCATTATATCACGACTTAGCTGAACTATTTTTCATAGGCCGTATCTTTTTATTTGCAATTTTTCAGCGGTCCAGTAAAATATGTTGCTCTGGGTATCCTCAAACGCTCGGATCCTCCCGAACTGTGGCAGAAATACAACGTGAAGACGATCATCGCTCACCCGGAGTACCAGCCGCCTTCCAAGTACAATGACATCGCACTGCTGGAGACTGAGAAGACGTAAGTATTCTTCGTTATGGGTTTTCAACGGCTTCATGGCAGGTGGACCTTAGCACATACCTACTCATCTACAAGGTCTTAGGACCTTTGAGTCCCTTGAGTATTGTGGCTTTACAGTACTGGGAATCAAACCATTCTAAATGGAACAGAGTAATATTGCTTTGTGGTCGAAAGAGTTGTGTCAGACGAGCCCTGGACAGACGTCCTCTTGACCAGCTTGAAGAATGGGCGACTATTTACTACTTTAATCTTGGCTTGGGCAATTCTGGTGTAATTTGTGGCGATACGACAGAAGATAGCTACTCTGTTCCTTGCCAGGATTTCCTTCAACGTTCACGTGCTGCCCGCGTGTCTGCACTTGAAGGAGGAGACGGACCCTACGGCTGAAGCTACTGGATGGGGCGCCTTGGGCCATCGCAGGGAGCTGGCTGAAACCTTACAGACTGTAAGCACTATGATTATAAACCATCGATAAGTTTCTGAAGTATGTTTGTCATCTAGAACCGTGTCTTTGTCACTGGTGTTTAGTTTTTAACTTTTCGAAAGTTGTTGGTTTCCTTCCCCGTAAGCCGGAAATATTCAGGTCCAAAATAGACACGTATACGAGTACCCCTTGTTACAAATTTGCATGCTTGGTGAGAATCATAATCATAAAACCTGGACCTTTTCGCTCATATCTTCTAAAAAAATGACACACACATAGACGAATATTCTAAGCCTATGATTCTCAGGTGACCCTGCAACGGTTTACCGATGAGGAGTGTCAACGAGCGTATCCTAAGCATAGACACTTGCGTCAAGGATACAACTCTACGACGCAGATGTGCTACGGACACCGAGAAGACCCTTTTTTTTTTTTTTTTTTTTTTAGGATGGGAAATCATCAAATGACCCCTCCCGCTCGGGAGGCGGCTGGGTGGAGCGGAAGGGAGTGTCAGACTTGTACTGACTAAAACCCATCCATGTTCCTTCTTTGCCCTTTGTGTTCCAGGGCCGCGGTATCTATTCCGAACAGTCCCGCAGCCCTGGCAGGCATCGGCCCGTGCGGACCCCTACGTGGTTGCTGACATCTCTTTGAGGCGCGCGTGGAACACGAACGCGCCGTCGACACGGCCTGTCGTCATAAGACGGCCGGACGGCGAGCTAGCCCAAAACTCGCCGTCCACAGGCCCGCGTCTACGGTGGCCGGGGGCCACCACGTGACCCCCGACGCCCAGGGCGTCTCCCGCGGCGGCTGGGACGTGAGACTCTTTCCCTCTCACGTTCCGCCACCTCCTTCACTAGCATGACTGCTTCGCAAAAGGAGGTGACGGCTTCCCATTCCCTCTCGCTCCGGACCATGGCTTGAACCAGGGCCGGGCGCGAGAGGTCGCCGCCGCCAATCGCCTCTACGAGGACACGGCGCTGCTCCACCCAAGCAGGGCAGGCCTCCACAGTGTGCTGCACCGTGTCCTCCGGACAATCCTCACAGTGGAAACACCCGGGCGTTACCTCCCGCCCGATTCGGTGCAGGAACCTCCCGAAACAACCGTGTCCGGTGAGGACCTGCGTCAGGCGGAAGGTGAGGGCGCCGTGGCGCCTCTCTAGCCACTCCTCAAAGAGGGGACTTATCGCCACTATGGTGGCGTGCCCTGCACGGGGTTGCGACAGTCGCTCTCTCCATGTCACCATGAGATCGCGCCGGAGGTCTGTCCGCCGAGCGGTGATTTGCCGCGGCAGCGGAGTTTCCCCCCGACGTAGTGCCTCCGCGCGCCATTCGTGAAGGCGTGCGAGGACTATCGCCTCCAGATCCCATGGCGGCAATCCGGCAAGGAGGCTCGCCGCCTCACCGGAGATCGTGCGGTACCCCCGGACTAGCCTTAGGGCTATCCCCTTTTGGGGCGCGTTCAGGTAGCGGGCGGCTTGCCGCCTCAGAGAACGCGCCCACACCGGGGCCCCGTAAAGGGCCATGGACCGCACGACCCCCGCGTAGAGCCTCCGGCAGGAGGCGTTTGGACCCCCCAGGTTGGGCAGGAGCCGCTTGAAGGCAGCCCCGGTCCGTTCCAGTTTGGGGGCCAAACGTCGAAAATGCTCCACGAAGTTCCACCGGCTGTCAAGGACGAGTCCCAGGTACTTCAGCGTCAACCCGACGCCGATGGAAACCCCTCCTGCCGTCAGTAGGGATCCCGACGGTGGCGCATTCCGAGGCCCATGAAAACACATGGCCTCGGACTTGTGCAATGCCACCTCGAGACCCAATTGCCGGATCCTCTCCACGACTATCGCAACCCCGCGTGTCATGTTTTCGGCCGCCGCCTCGTGCGACCTCCCTTGTGCCAGTACCAGCGTGTCGTCAGCGTAACAGACTACGCTGACGCCGCTAGGGAGGTCGGCGCGCAGCACCCAGTCGTAACCGATGTTCCACAAGGCCGGTCCCAGAACCGATCCCTGTGGAACACCGCACGACATCTCTCGCCGGTTCCATTCTCCGCTCCGACCGGGGTAGATGACGGCCCTATCCGTCAGGTAATCCCCGACCACACGACGAAGGTAGGTCGGCACCCGGTGATACCGGAGTGCCTCCCCAATGCAGCTCCAGGGCATGGAGTTGAAGGCGTTGGCGATGTCAAGAGACACCGCCAATACGACCCCGCCCCGGGAAACCGCGTCCCCCGTCGTGAGGGCTCTCACGCGCATGATGGCGTCCACCGTCGAGCGCCCCTTGCGGAAACCAAACTGGTGTTCCGCAAGATCCGGCCCCATCCCCGCGAGGTGCCCGGCGAGGCGGTTAGCAATAACTCTTTCAAAGAGCTTGCCCACCTCGTCGAGCAACACGATGGGCCGGTATGCGGACGGACAGTCCGCAGGGCGCCCTGGCTTCCGGATGAGGACCAGCTTCCCCGTCTTCCAACGAAGCGGGAACTGGCCTCTCTCCAAGCATGCGCTTAGGAGCCCTTCCAGTCGGGGCCCGAGAGCCTCAGAGGCCAGGACCCAGGCTTTGCCAGGCAAGTCATCGGGTCCCGGGGCGGTATTTCTGGCCTTCAGCCTGCGTACCGCCACTCCCAGGTCTACCCCAGTCACCTCCGGAACGTCGTCATCGGTGTGGTCCGCGTCCGGCACCGCAAGCGGCGGCGGAGCCATAGGCGGGGGAGGATGCCTCCCTCGCGAAGGGAACAGAGCGCTCACCACGTCCTCCACGAGCTCAGGCCGGAGACTCTGCGTCAGCGGGGGGGCCCGGGTGCGGAGTTTGTCCCCCACCATCTTGTAAGGGCGCCCCCACGGATCTCCGTTCAGAGACTCCAGCATCTCCTCGCGGGCCAGGTTCTTGGCCCGCCGGACAGCCTCTTGGAGGGTGGTCTTCGCCGCTCTGTACCCCTCGTAAAGCTCCGCCTCAATGGCTGCCGCATCCGGAGGGCGGATGCGGAGCCTGCGATGCCTGGCGTACCGGTGCCGCGCGGCAACGCACGCCTCACGCAAAGACGTCAGCTCTCGCGACCACCAGTACACCTGACGTCGGGCGCTTCCTGGCCGAACTCGGGGCATTGCCACGTCGCAAATCTCGGACATGGCCTCCTGGAACCAACTCGCCTCGTTGTTGATGTCGGCAGGCCTGGCCGGTGATGACACCCAGGCCTGCACGATCGAGGCTTCCAGGAGGAGCTCCCGGTCCAGCTGCTTCAGCGCCCATCGCGGACCACTCGGGGCCTGTAGGACCGGCGCGCTTGAGGTCTGAGTGGAGACGTCGAACCGGATGTACCGGTGGTCGGAATAGGTCTCCACCCCCTCCATGACGCGCCAGTCAACGACACGCGGCGACAGGGCGGGGCTAGCGAACGATATGTCCACCGCCGACTCACCCTGCATCCGCACGCACGTGGGGACAGAACCCCGATTTAGGACGACCAGGCCTGTCTCCAGTGCCCAGTCCTCCACCATCCTACCCCGCACATCCGTGTAACGAGAACCCCAAGCCAAGTTCTTGGCATTGAAGTCCCCGAGCACAAGCACGGGGAGTGAATGGCTCCCGATGACGACACTCAACTCCCTGAGGGAGTTGTGGAACTCGGCGAGAGTTCGGTTCGGAGAGAAGTAGACTCCCACTACAACGATCTCCCCGAACCGTGCTGCTACGCACCCCTGACCCTTCCTGACACTCTCAAGGGTCGGGGTACCGGCGGCGGCCGACGCAATTATGGTCACTGAGCCGCTAAGGTCCTCCACCCAGTCATCCCTGGGCGGGACAAAGTACGGCTCAGAGACCACGGCGATGTTAATCGACCACTGCGCCATGCTCTGGATCAACAGATCCTGAGCGCAGGCGCAGTGGTTGATGTTCGCCTGGAGAAGGCGTAATGGGGCCGTTATTGGCACTCCATTTCAGCCCCCTCCCGGGCCCCCTGCGAGGGCCCCGCTGCAGAAGTTGCAGCAGTGGCGGCCGCGGCGGCGACAGTGGCGGCGGATGCGGTGATGGCGACGGTGGGGGTTTTGGCGGTGGAGGTGGAGGGCCTTCCGTTGCCCCTGGCCTTGGCCTTGGCGGGTGTACCGCAGGCCTTGCTCCCTGCCCGGTGATCGGCCGGCTTGCCGGTTGCCGCACATGCAGCGCAGTGCGGCGCGGCGGAGCAAGCCGCGGCCCTGTGACCGGGCTGGCCGCAGCGGAAGCATAGGCCACTGCGGTCCACCTCCGAGGTGCACCGGACCGACACATGGTGCCCCACATGGCAGCGGAAGCACCTCAGAGGTCTGGGTTCCAGCAGCTTAACCTGCGCCGAAACCCAGCCCACCAAGAGCCTTCGGCCCTCCACAATGGCTTTCGCCGCCGTCACAGGGCAGCTTACCGTTACGGTTCGCATGCCCGACAGGTCCGGACGTAAGGTGCCTGCCTTGACCTGCTCAGCAGGGCACCCACCGGTCCTGGTGACGGCGGCCACCACCTCCTCCTCGGTCACCGAGTCGTCCAGACCCAAGATGCGCAGATCTGCGCATTTGACGGGCCTGGACACTCGGGCCTCGTCCGCATTTAGGGACGCTCTAAGCTTTTCTGCCAGAGCGTCCGCGGACGAGCCACGGGTTTCGCCGGGGATCTCCAGCACTCGAGCCCCTGTCGCGGTGACTCTGAGGCGGAGGCCCCCGGTGATCCCGAGCTCCCCAAGATTTACCGTCGCCCTCGCCTTAGCGAGCACGTCGCGGTAGCTCACGCCCCTCTTTTCCGCGTCCGGCTGTAGTGTAATCACTACAGCTGCGGTCTTCGGGGCGCTGAGCCTTGCCGCGACGCTCCGCTCTTTTTCCTGGCGCTTGCGCTGCCGCTTCCTGGCCTTTTTGGCCGCCTTTTGCTCCCTCGTCCTCTCTCCGGCCACCTGCCACCCGGTCTCGGCCGCAGAAGGCTTAGGGGGCGGGGGGGGCGGCGGTGGCAGCTGTCTCGCGGCTGGTGCTGGCACAGTCACCGCCTTGCCCTTCTTTTGGGCCGCCACCTTGCCCTGCCTCAGGGCTGCCGCCTTCTTGGCCGGAGCCGGTTTTGCCAGAGCCGGCCCTTCGGGGGCCGACGCAACCCTGCCGGAGGGCCGGCCAGACGACCCCGGTGCGGAGGCCGCAGCAGACGCATATGTGGCTACCCTCGGGCCCGGGGACGCCCTGTTTGCCGCAAGGGAGGGGCGCAGGACAATGCCCTCCAGGACGGAGAACCGCGCCTGGAAGGCAGCCAGCTCCTGCCGAACCAGGTTCAGGACCTGGTTCTCAACCGGCACGGGCACGGGCTGGCTTGGTCGCTGCTGGCCCCCATTTTGGGGCGCCTTGCGGGGGCCGGCCTCGCGCAGACCGGCCAAGTCTGCTCGGAGCTTCCTGTTCTCCTCTTGGAGAAGCTCCGTGGCAGCCGTCAGGCGAGCGACCTCCGCCCGCAGTTTGGCCACTTCGTTTGACGGGGGCCCCCCATATCTGGCCTCCGCTGACGCCATGATGGAGGCGATCGCTGCAGGCATGGCCTTATGCCTGGTGGAGGGCTTCTGTTTATAAGAGACAGCCCTCAGCGCCGCCTCCACCTCCTTCGCGAAACCGGCCTTACGCTCCGCCTCAGAGCCGCCGTCTGCACCCACCTCGTCGCCAGAGGAGCCCGAACGGGCCACCCCGCAACCGGCCACCCCCGGGTGGCGCCCCTCCTCGGCAAGCCGCGCCGACCTCTCGGCGGCAGAGAGGCCTCTCCCCTTGCCGCGGATCCCTCCTCGCTTACTGGTGGGGATCTTGCGAGCCGAGGCCAGCTCTCCCTCCGATGACGACCCTTGGTCGCCCTCCGGCCAGGACCGCTTGCGGAAGAACTTCCCGTTCACCGTAGTGGTCCCGGGCCTCCCGCGCCGGGAGCTCTCTGAGCCTCCCGCGCTCACATCGCTGGATGCGGCGCCGGACTCCGACCCCGCATTCCTCCCCTCCTTTGCTTCGCCGTTATCGGCCGTTTTTTTTTTTTTTAAACAATTTTCCATGTTGTTCCCACGAGTATGGGGGAAATAAAGAGTCCATCTGGGCAGTGCCCCCTGTACCCAGATAAGCCATAGCCAGGCCCGGCAGTGGTTCGCACTAGCAACTGATTTTCCATAGGAACCCGTCAGCCATACATCTCCTCGCGGTGCGCCGCCGCTTGAGATTCGGGGTAACTTTTTATAGAGGTTTTCTACCTCGCGGTCCGGGCGGTTAAGCCAAGACCCTCGGTCCCAATCGAAGCCGCGAGACGTGATCCACGACACTTCGACGGTGGGATTACGATATCGACGGGGACAGTGAACGACTGCGTCCTTCACTGTCTGCTCGGAGGCAGGGTAAGTGCACACCGAGCCCGCCCTTGCTACTCCGCTGTGCCCTCTGCTTTTCAGAGGGTCACGCGGAGCAACGCCCCCTTGGTCCAAAACGGACCCCTCCCATGTCAGAATATTAGCCATGGACAGTAACATTCCCCAAGGAATAAGAATCTCTTCCCATTCCTCGGGGAAGGATACTGCCCACGCCCAGGGTGCACCGGCCCGGCAGCTGCTATTCCCTCCCGACGTATCGAGAGGGACCGGCAGCCATCGGGCACACGAGGAGGAATTCTGACAACGCACCCCACCGAGAAGACCCTAAGGATACTTGTGAGGTACCTACCTAGCCTAAAAACAGCGTATTAATGTTCCCACGGCTGCGACACAGGCCTCATCTGTAAGAGGGAGTGGGCTATAATCCATCAAGCGGGCCTAGTGCGCGTTTGGTAGATGTCTGATCTGAAACGTAACATTTAAATTATACAGGGTGTAAACAGACCCTTCACGAAGCCGTCAACCAAGCATTCTGTACATCAAACTAAGTAACTTTACGCAAAAATTATTGTTGGGAATTGACTTTTTTTTTTGGGGTGAAGAATCACGTTTTACAGTAGGACTCGATGGAAAGCACTCTAAGCATTGTACTGATGGATGGATTGAATAGTACGGGGGTCGTGGAGGTGTGTAAAGTAAAAATTGTACATTAAAAACATGTATTTAAAAAAAAAATGTGAAAAAGTTGGAACTTTGACCCCCAATATCTCCGTAACTAGAAGGTATGGTCTAGAACAAAAAAAATATATCACACAAATCGCAAAGACGGGGAGAACAAGTGCCTTTCGGCTATGTTAAGAGTCTATTTACACCCTATAGAATGTCTTCTTAGTGTGCTATTTTTTAGTTCTAAGACACGACGGTTTCCTCACGACGTTTACTTCCAAAGTTTTGAGAGCCACTATTGCTCATACTCCTACAAACAAACAAACGAAGACATGTACAATCCACCAGCATGCCCCTTGCTTGCGTGGTGGATCCAACCCCACTCCTACTAAGATAATTCTCAACTCTCTGCGACTCGCGTCCCAGCGGTGGAATCATTATGGGCCAATTTCTAAAATGCATGTTAGCAAAGACTTGAACCAACGACCTACAATTCGTCATTCAGTCATTAATCTAAACATATATCGGTGCTCTTTAAACCTCTTAAAACACCTTTATTAAAAGACTTGTTTTCTCAGGGTGACAGCGGCGGTCCCCTACAGTCTACGGCACACCTTTCAGACTGCCTCTTCACGATCTTGGGTGTGACATCTTATGGCAGGTCTTGTGGCGTTGCTGGAAGATCTGAAGAGACTAGTTCTAATTCTCAGTCTTATTTGAAAAAAAAAAACTTTCTTTCTGGTTAAACAGTGGGCAAGCCCCATAATAACAAGTTAATAAAAACCGAATCACTTTGAAAAAAAATACATTTTATTTGGCATCAAATTCTCGTCAGTAGTCTCACGCACCAGCGCGTCAAGACCACACGATGTTTTCGATCCAAGGCACGTAGTGGTAGACGCGCGTGTACATGCCGGAGCCGGCGGAGATGCCGCACTGTCTGCCGTATGACGTCACGCCCAGCACTGTGTATGCGCAGTGCAGGAACACGTTCCAGGTCTGGAGAGGACCACCGCTGTCGCCCTGCGGAGGTTTAAAGATTAAAGACTTCATCATCTGCCTGCCCTGTCCCTACTCTGTTGGGGTCGGCTTCCAGTCCAACGATATGCAATTGAATATCAGTAATGTACAGACACCAGCACATTAAGATGCTACAATACGTCAAATTTATTCAATAGATTTACAACTTTATTAGTCAAGAATTAGGTTCAAGGTTGATTGGGAAAATTTGACAGTTTCAGGTAGCTTGATGTGCTAGCGTCTGTACATGGAGCGACTGCCGATCTGACCTCCACAGGCCAGTTACTGGGTAATACGATACCTCTTGGTAAGACTAGGACTGGGAGAAGATTAAAGTATAACTTTTATCACAATTACACAACAGCTTCAGCCATATGAAACTCGCGCGCGAGGCGCCTTTGACCTATTGGCTGTTAGCCGGGTGACGTCGTTCTGTCTCATTACTATCGTACCGTACAACCGTGTCGTGCAACTCGGTAGCCCGCTCCGTAAGTTTTATTGTGATAAAAATGAATGAGTTTTATTGTGATAAAAATGAATGAGTTTTATTGTGATAAAAATCACTATCGTCTACATTTCTTTTTCATTTCTCCTTTTTGCGGGTCTGCTGGCAGAAATTTCTTGTGAAATAAGCTGTACCCTTGTACTCGTATATTATAATGTTATTTTCCTGTGTTGTCTTCTGTGTGTACATAAATAGTTAAATAAATAAATGGGTATAAAAAAAATGTTTCTTTGGGACGTAGTTTGTTATCATGAGTACAATCACGTGTTAAGTATCGTTCATTAATTACCAGTCACCCTATACAACATTATTTTAGTATATGCGAAACCTGAATATAGTTTGTTCAGAATAAGTAATAACTGAATCGATTTCAGTAATTTTTAAACCATGTTATATTTTTTCCCAAAAATATTAAAAAAAGTTAAAAGTTGGACACCAAGTGACTTTACTAAATTATTGCGATAGGTACGCAATAATTTAGGTACCTACTGCCAAATTATTATTATCAATGAGCTGAGACGACGCTGGAGGCGCGAGCTGCGTGGTGACAACGTTTTTATGCGGACAACCAGGTAACAGAACAAGCTTATAACTTTGTGATTTTTCATGATACAGTTTTGAAATTTTGTACATAGATTCTTTACATAAAAATACTAGACACGTGTATCAGGTGTCGCATATACTAAAACTAATGTTGTATACATATAAAGTAAAAAAATGTGACTTCAAATATTGTCTCTTGTTTAATTTAAGATACAGTTACCTACTCATCCAAACCTGGACTAATGCAGTATAAAACAGGGTGTCGTAATATAAGCCACCACTCCTGAGTTTTCTAAATGAAGGTTTAGGTTAAAACGATGATATGGATAGGAGATCACAGCTCGTTTAATTTTTACCCGACTACGGCAAAGCCAAAAGGAAGGGTTACGATTTTAGCAGTCTATGTTTGTATACAGAGTGTAAACATACCCTTCACATAGCCGTCAACCAAGCATACTGTACATCAAACTAAGTAACTTTACGCAAAAAGTATTGCTTGGAATCGCCTTTTTTTTTTTGGGGTTAAAAATCACGTTTTGCGGTAGGACTCGATGGAGAGCACTCAAAGCATTGTGCTGATAGATGGATTGAATAGTACGGGGGTCGTGGAGGTGTGTAAAGTGAAAATCTTACATTAAAAACATGTATTTAAAAAAAAACTTGTGAAAAAGTTGAAACTTTGACCCCCAATATTTCCGTAACTAGAAGGTTCCCAGGTATGGTCTAGAACAAAAAAATGATTGCAAAGATGGGGAGAACAAGTGCCTTTCGGCTATGTTAAGGGTCTATTTACACCCTTTATATGTTTGTATTTACGTATGTTCCTCCGTAGCGCCTAAACTATTCATCCGATTTTGATGAATAAGGTGTCAATCGATTCGTTATTATAATATAAATTTTAAGCGACTTCAACAATAGGAGGAGTCGATTTTACCTTGTAAGCCCCGAATTTACTTAGAGCATGATTTTTCAGTAGTCGGGTTTTTAGTCGTGGTATACCACACAAATTCTTGTTGAATGAAGAGACCGATGGGGTGACTTAAAGGCAGAAGAATAATGAGGTGGATTTGTTTTGCTTGAGACAAAGTCTTCGAGAAACCGAAATGGATTATTTGAAGTGTGCCTACCTCACAAGTATCCTTAGCCTCCACCGTGTCTCCGTAGCACATCTGCGAGGTGTGATTGTATCCTTCACGCAGATGTCTGTGTTTGGGATACAGCTGCGAACACTTCTCCGCGTCATACCTCTGCAATCTAACCTGGAGATCACGATAAATGGTGAGAGAGAGTTAATGGTCAGACTAAACTAATTAAAGGGCAATTTGTCATCAACCACATCATGCTTCAAAATAATGAAATTAATGCTATTGCTAATCTAAATTTGCAGTGGACAGGACACGTTGCTTGCTGATCGGCTGAACAATTGGGCCGACAGGTTCCGCATTATAAACATTTACCGGAATACGCAAAGTTGGAAGTCCTCTCACAAAGTGGACTGATGATCTGATCTGAGACCGTGTGAGGTGGCGACACTTGTGGCAGGTGTATACTCATCATTATGGCATTCATCATCATCATTCCAGGTGAAATACGTCTACTACTGGTCGTAGTAGCCCATTTGTCGCCACATTGACTGTGTCTGTGCTTCGCGCCTCCAGCGGATTTTCGCAACCTCCACCAGCCCCAGTAGCATGATCACCATAGACAAGGATTTCTTTGACGGAAGAATCGACAAAATGACAGATTGTGTCGACACAATGACAGATTTCTTTGCACTCTCTATCATTTTGTCGATTCTTCCGTCAAAGAAATCCTTGTCTACGGTGGTCATGCTACGGGGGCTTTTTGTAGATCCCACTTAAAGGTCTGACCTCCACGAAGGGAAATTAATAAGGTTGCTTACAGTCTGCAAAACGTCTGCCAAACCCTGTCGGTGTCCCAAGGCGCCCCATCCAGTGGCTTCAGCTGTCTCATCCGACTCCGGCACCAAAGGGAGACAGACTGGCAGCACATTGGCGTTGAAGGAAATCCTAGAGAGAAACGATTTCTTATACTAACGTCCAAAGCAGGGCTTTATAGTGGAAACTGGTTTATTTCTCGGCAAAAATATATACAGGGTCTAATTGAATTTTGTTCAGGGAACTACACAGACTTATAGGAGATATTTATTTAGGAGATCTATATTTAATGAAGAAATCGGGAATCGTGCTTGGTTTGTGTAGATCGTGTTGACAGTATCCACTTGCGAACCAAGCGTGTCGCCGTTTACTTGCACTTCTAGAAAAGCTAACGTTGTGTTCCATGTAATTACGGTGCCATAATGTTATTAGTACTTAGGCTAAAGGCAGCCGGCGAGACAATTTCGTGCTCTATGATCTTGTCCTTCCTCTTTTCAAATACAGCTCTTTAAACTTAACATAACATCACGCCTTGTACAGAAGGGTTAGCAGAGTGTGTACCTAACAGTACTTCCACATTTCGCCAGTTATGTTTAACGGGGCCAGCACAAACGGGTGGCATAGGCACAAATCCAGACTTCGTGGCTACTTCTGAGAAATTCCTGATGGAAAAGTCAGTTTGTCCGACCCAGGAATCGAACCCAGGACTTCATGACTTCAGCAGTCGCGCTTGCGACCACTAGACCAACGAGGCAGTCCAAGACACAGCTTCTATAAAAACCCTATCCATCTAGATTTTTTTGTAGCTTTGAATTAATTTGTCTTCAGTCTACTTACGTCTCCTCAGTCTCCAGCAGTGCGATGTCATTGTACTTGGAAGGCGGCTGGTACTGCGGGTGAGCGATGATCCTCTTTACGTTGTGTTTCTGCCAATACTCAGGGTTATCTGTGCGCTTTAGTATACCCATGGCTGCGAATTTGACTGGGCCTCTGAAATCATAATCAGACAGTGTTGTGCTTATTTGGGAGAGGCCTATGTCCAGGAGTTTATTGAAATAAGCTGGAGTTGATGAATGAAACCAGAATAGTTATTTTTTAGATAACATAACAACACGCCTGTCATCTCCGAAGGATGTTTCGCCAGTTACATGGCGAGCCTATTGCCATCAACCGGGCACAAATCCAGATTCCGTGGTTGTTATTGTGAAATTCCAGATTTAAAAACCCAACAACAGTTTGCCCGAATTGGGAATCAAACCCAGGACCTCATGCTCAGCAGTCGCGCTTTCGAACACTAGACCAATGATGCATTCATATAAATATAAATGTAGGTATATTCACTGTTTTTGCATTTTTTTTCTATGAAATTAGTAAAAAACTGTGTGGCTACTTAATGACACCAATAAAAGCTATAGTGTTGGGTACTTACACGGCAGGACTGGATATGCAGTGAGCAGCAGTAAGGATATACTTCTCACTGATGACGGAGCCCCCACACAGCCACTGAGCTGTTTTTAAATCATCTCCAAACCCCAGCAATGCCTGAACCAACAAGAAGTCACAGTTTTCGAGTTGTTCCATCACTAAAATTGACTCTCAATTATTAGAACAAAAAAATGCGTACTAGATAGAAAGACAAAGCAAAGAGTATATTATTTTAACTGACAACTGCAAAGCAAAAAACTGTCCTCATACAAAAAATAGTTTTAGACTGACAAATTTAGGGGGTATTCTTCGGGGCTACTGATCCGATTGCTTTACTCTTGGGAAGCTACATTATCCCCGAGTACATACGCTATATACAACATTATTTTTAGTATATGCGAAACCTGATACACGTGTCTAGTATTTTTATGTAAAGAATCTATGTACAAAATTTCAAAACTGTATCATGAAAAATCACAAAATTATAAGCTTGTTCTGTTACCTAGTTGTCCGCACAAAAACGCGGTCACCACTCAGCGCGTGCCTCCTGCGTCGTCTTGAGCTTATTGATAATAATAATTTGGCAGTAGGTACCTAAATTATTGCGATAGGTACTTAAAGTCGCTCGGTGTCCAACTTTTAACTTTTTTAAATATTTTTGGGAAAAAATATAACATGGTTTAAAAATTATTGGAATCGATTCAGTTACTTATTCTGAACAAACTATATTCAGGTTTCGCATATGTTAAAAATAATGTTGTAGAAGGCGAGTGAAGCTGTGGGCTAATAAAGCTAGTGTTTAATACCTTGGTATGAACGTCGGAGTAGGTTGCAATGTAACTTACCATGTGCGGGTACTGGCGCCTATAAGCTTCTTTTCCAGCACTGATTGCGGGCACTTTATCGAATGAGTGATGGAAATCGACAGTCTGTAATAAGAATAAAATAAGAGAATATTCTCTCCAGCTTTGTTTTGTTTTTGTTTTTTTATAAAACGTTGCCCCACACTAGGAATTTCTCCTGTATCGTGGGTGCGTTTACAAACATTTTACCTACACAAACAGCCAGACCCGGAACAACTACCTGTAGTTCAAACAAATATTTGTTCCATGCGGGGATCGAACCCGCGACACGCAGCGCAGCAGCCGATCGCTCAGCCACTGCGCCAACCGTGCCGTCAAAACCGTGCTTTAAAGGCATATCAGGAGTATTTCGCCTGCAAAGTATCCGCCAATGAGTGCGCTGTGGTCAACTGAATTCTAGAATCTGTCGGAAACATTTTATTACTGTTATGCAAAATTCCAGAGGCCACGGGATTCCCCTGTGGCAGCACTCCGACCTCCAGGTGGGTACCACAGGGTACCTTCGACTCTGATGGATCTGTATCCATCAGAGTCAAACCGTTCCAATTCCTAACGAATGTTTCATCCAAGGGACCCTTATTGTCGCCGTACAGTCTTCTTCTTAGCGTGTCGATGGCAAATTTTTAATTAAATATGTTTGGCCCAAAATTCAGCTATGCGAACTCCGCTCGCTGTAGCAGTCATAAGATCGTCAAGTGCGCAGGTGTTAGGGCATGCAGCGCAAGATGAAAGATGGGCCATTGTCTGTGGAGACACGCCGCATACACATTTGAGATCTGAGCCGTCCATGAACCCCCATCTGAAGAGATTATCTTTGCTACGGCCGACTTGGGTTCGGAGTCTATTCAAAGATTTCCAAGTCGGCCACGGCAAAGCCGTACAGTGCATCTGTGTATTATCATTTCTAGAATCGACAAAAGACTAAGGGCCGGATCCAACCGAAGCGGACACGAAACGAGAAGAGAGATGTGTTTTAAACCACCAATAGAATGTCGTTATTTACACGTCTCGACTCCGCTTAGCTCTAGTGGAAACAGTTGAGCAGAGATTAGAGATGTTTCGCATATTTTTTAGGCCAGCAGAGACGAGAAGCACGTGGGCGGCATGTGATGAGTGGTGTGCGGCGTGCTGCCTTGCACATCTCCGCACAGCTTCGGTGCATAGACCCTAGCTCTTACGCATCTGCTCTCTTCTCCGCTTCGCACATCTCCGCTCATCTCCGCTTTGGTGGTGTCCGGGACTTAGGATCATTTCGGCTAATATAAGGTCTATCTTTTCATACACGAAATATTTTAAGAGTAACTTCTTTAGGTCGTAAACTCACCAAAGCAAGGAAAAAAAAAATTCTGAGTGTTTTTGAGTTTACGAAATTATTATAATTTTAATTTTTTTTGAGACTTTTTGCTTAAAACCTTTACTCCCTATTCTAACAATGATAGTAGGCAAATACGACGTAGTAACTAGCGTAATGAATTTTCAAAAATAAGGAGCTAGTATTTATTTTGTGGGTCAAGTACCTAATTTGAAATTATTTATTTTTTATAAAAATATTCTTAGATAAAAAAAAAAATCTCTTGAAAAGGCTTCGTTATAGCCGTTAGATGATTCTCTGAAAATATTTCGTGTATGAATAGTTAGACCTTATATAGTTCATCGTTGAACTAACATGACTGTGTAGAACCGATCTAAGACGAAGGGTGCGACTGTGTGCCGTGCTATCGGTAGGTATAGGTTATTTCGGGATTAGATTCTGAGTTCAGAAATAATGGTGATCGGTTCTGACACTACTCCCTTTCAGTGCTTATTCTTACGATTGAACTGAGCTTTAAGATAGTGTGTATATCTGATTCTCAGCATGACGTTTAACTTTACTAGTAAGGTTTCCTGAGTGACTGTTCTCAGCATTCTCCAAAGTTGCTGATTCCGCAAAACCAATGCAATCCTCAGACAGGCTCCTCTCTTCATCCAGATTCGGATGTATGGGTGGGAAAAAGCAGGGGTAGTCGAGAGTTGTCAAGTATTTCAAACAATCTGAAACAGAGGAAATGTTTGGAATTTCTTCAATAACAACCAACGCTTGGCCTAAATTACTAGGTCGATAACCTGTCGGTGCTGCCTATTAATCTACATCATGTAGAAAATGCTGAAAATTGAAAAGAATGTCCTGTGACTAAACTACTGGATATATTTGATTGAATTTTTGTATGCAGACTGGGAACGTTATGATGTTTACGCAGCTTAATTTATTGTCGTACCGCCACCTTGTATGATTCAAACTCAAAGCATTTATTACAATTAGATCAACGACGACGATCGACTTTTAAATGTCAAAAAAAAACAAAAAGAAGCGAAGCTACAGTCACAGTCACAAGGCATAATAACTTGAGAAGGTACTGTAGTTGCACATTCCAAAGCGTAGATCGGACTACGGAGAAGAATGGGCAAGAAATACCATGGACACTCTTTTAAATCAAAATATTGTTACAAAATTTTGGTTACATCATTCATGTTGAGATTATAAATTTATATGACAAACTGGTTCCTGGTTACTCTTTCTTTTTTTGGTTTTACAATATGTTATTGTTTAACATCGTTAGTACTTAAGTAGTTATGGAAGGACAGCATAGGCCTGACAACAAGTGGTTGATTTCTTCACAAAAACGTAAAACATGATAGAATAAGTTAGCAAATCGAAGCATCTAGCAATCTGCAAGGGCAAAACTCTAAAATAGTAGCTTTTTTGTGCTCTCAGGAAGAACGTAGTGTCATTGGTCCCGGCTGTCATTCGAAGATCTTGGACAGATCGTTACAGGTAGACAGAAGCTTGAAAATTTGACAACCAGTCTCAGTGGTGTCCGTTAGCCCTGGTTTCTATCAAAGCGGAGACGAGTGGAGCGGAGAGGAGTCGTGTGGAAACCGACCAATTACATTGATTAAAATCTACATAGCTTCTCTCGCGTCTCCTGTGATTGGTCTAATCTTGCTCATCTCCTCTCCGCCCCGCTCGACTCCGCTTTGGTGGAGTCCCGGCCTTAGTTTCCACCAGAGATGATGCTAGGCCACTGAGCTGTGCGAGGAAGCGTAGCGATGCTGTGAAACGGTGCGCAGATGAGCGGTGCGAGGATGTGTAGCGGACTCATTTTAGACAGACTGCTATTTTTTGTTTGCGTCCGTCCGCTTCTACTAGAGCTGCGCTGAGCGAGGCTAGGTAAATAAAGTTATTTAAAGCCGCGTACAGACATCGCGAGGCGTGCGCGAATGGTTCGTCACACATGCCTCAACCTGAGGCATACGACGGTACATTTATGCATGCCTCCCGAACGACACATACTCAAGCTGAGCACGCAAACAACCATGCCGGCTCGCACTGAGGCGGCGTTCGCAACGATCGTATAACGCGAATGCTCACTGTGTGCACACACGTCCACACAGCCCGAGGCATGAGAGACGAACCATTCGCAACGCACGCCTCGCGGTGTCTCTACATCCCTCGCTAAGCATTCTCGCACATCTCTTGTGGAAACGCAGCCTAAACCAGGGGTGCTACTCAGTAATGAATGTTATGTAATGTATGTTAATAGTTACGTTAGGGTACTTACTATCCCTGGCTTTGCTTGGTTGGTTGTATCTTGAGTCTAACTCTAACGCGAAGTCTTTGAAAGGATCCCTGAAAAAATATGAAGATTTTTGTTAAAATTAATATAAAAATAGAATATTCTCTACTATGTACAATCACGAGCACCAATATGTAAACACTTAACAACTTTTAAAAGTGTTTTTTCCTACTCATCATCATCATTTCAGCCGAAAGACGTCCACTGCTGGACATAGGCCTCCCCCAAGTGTCGCCACATTGACCGGTCCCGTGCGACTCGCATCCAGCGGATATCTGCAACCTTCACCAGGTCATCGGTTCACCTAGTGGGAGGCCTGCCAACGCAGCGTCTTCCGGTTCGCGGTCGCCACTCCAGAACTTTTCGGCCCCATCGGCCATCCGACTCCTACTGTTCTGATTAAAATGTCATGCTTTTACGAACATAGTATTTTAGAACTCATATTTTTATGAAAAAGATCCTATCTCCAAGTTACAATATTTATTTGTGGCGAAAATTGCTTTTAAATTTAGAGAAGTGTATACATATTGGTGCTTGTGAATGTAACCATACAAGTAACATTCATAAAAAAACAATTCACATAGGGTGGCACATTGTGGACGGCGAGTTATGGGCTAACTCGCCGTCCGGCCGTCTTATGACGACAGGCCGTGTCGACGGCGCGTTCGTGTTTCACGCGCGCCTCAAAGAGATGTCAGCAACCACGTAGGGATCCGCATGGGCCGATGCCTGCCAGAGCTGCGGGACTGTTCGAAAGAGATACCGCGGTCCAGGAACACAAAGGGCAAAGAAGGAACATGGATGGGTTTTAGTCAGTACAAGTCTGACTCTCCCTTCCGCTCCGCCCCAGAAGCCACCACGCAGCGCGCGCCTCCAGCGTCGTCTTGAGCTCATTGCTAATAATAATTTGGCAGTAGGTACCTAAATGATTGCGATAGGTACTTAAAGTCGCTCGGTGTCCAACTTTTAACTTTTTAAATATTTTTGGGAAAAAATATAACATGGTTTAAAAATTATTGGAATCGATTCAGTTACTTATTCTGAACACACTATATTCAGGTTTCGCATATACTAAAAATAATGTTGTATAACGTTGATAAATACGTACGTTATAGCCCGATTCCGCTTACAAATCGTACAGCATACAATTGGTGTCGTTCCTTGAAAGCTGCATATCTAAAATACAAATAAAATCATTATTCCGATTTGACCTTAGTGAAGGAGCTTTGTGTTATCTGTGTTGAAGGATAGTTTTGAGCAAGCCACTTTGAACCATATTGCACCTTTGGGAAGGTTTTCTTTAAATCATACTTCCCTGTCATTCCATGGTGTATTTAATGGCTGGACATTTTTCTGCAGTTTTTAATATAAAGTCTCATCATAATCTGCCTAGCTTTTTCCCAACTATGTTGGAGTGGGCTTCCAGTCTAACTGGATGTAGCTGAATACCAGTATTTTTTAGCATCCGAACTGAGAATCGAACTCTGTCTAACCCTTCGGGATACGGATTACAGGCGTGATGTTATGTATCAAAACTTAAGATCTTTACCTCTTTCTAATGGGTGTAAAAATACTATTAACGAAGCTGAAAGGTACTTGTTCTCCCCGTCATTGCGATATTTTTTTTGTTCTAGATCATACCTACTAGTTACGGAGATATTTGAGGTCAAAGTTCATTTTTTTTTTTTAATACTAGTTTTTAAGTTTATAAATTGTTTTTAATTACCTCAATGACCTGTTTACTATTCAAAGCATCCATCAGCACAATGTTTTGAGTGCGTTACATTGAATTTAATCGTAAAACGTGATTTTTCACTCCAAAAAAAAAAGTCGTTTCCCAGCAATAATTTTTGCGTAAAGTTACTTAGTTTGATGTACAGAATGCTTGGTTGACTTCGTGAAGGGTCCGTTTACACCCTGTATAACCTTATAGATTAGGTATTTTTTTTAATAACTTACAGGAGGATGCATTTTTTGTTGTATGGCATCTTTAGCTGGCTGGCAGTTGTTTACATTGGTACATTTTCCTTGGAGGCCATTCCAGGAACATATTGATCCTGTAGAAAAATAAATAGTAGAATCTAGTTACGGAGATATTGAAGCTCGAAGTTCCAACTATTACACACTTTTTTGTTTTAAAGGAGATCGGGCAACTTCTATAGACTCTGGTACAAGAAGCTTTGTTGATTCTAGGTTACTCAGATCGCTTGTTGTGTTTGATGCTTTTCAATTACCAAAGCTTAATAAAAAGGGCTAAAATACTGCTTTTTGTAAATCGAATTCTTCATTTTATTTAAAAGCTATACAAGGTGGATTATTCGAATTACTATACGCAACTTTTTTTGGGTTAAAAAAAGTGATTTTTCACCCAAAAAAATTACTTATTTACTTAATACTTGGTTGACGACTACGTGAAGGGTCCGTTTACACCTTGTATAAGTAATAGAATAAATAGTAATAAGTAAAAGAACAGCAAGATGTCTACGACTGATAGTACTAGAGCTTAATTATCTGCTCAGCTGTCCTACCAACTAGCTCTCTAATTAATATTTTTTAACCACGTTATGTTTCGAGGTCAAATTCACAGTACGTATCAAGATGCTGCTTAAGATATGAAGATTTCTATAACTAGAATAAACATTAGATTACCTTCAGGTATCATTAACACTAGAAACAGGATATTTACTATGTTTACTGTTTGTTTTGAGTTCCCGATATTTCAGCATTGTTGCAAGCATCCGTGATCATGGGATCACGGATAAACTGAAGTAATTGCGGGTGGGTGTTTATGAGCAGACAAATTGGTTTGAAAACAGCAAACATGGTAAATAATATATCCCGTTTCTAGTGTTAATGATAATGTTAGTGACCATGACAGTTTAAAAACTTATACCTTCAGGTAGATCGAAAAAATCGAACAACTTTCCATGTTCATCTCCACCACAAGAACACAGAGTAAATAAACTTAGAACCAATATTTTAATCATATTCACTAAAAACACGTCATTTTCTCACAAGATGTGAACGATACGTCTGATTCACAGAAACAGGTAAACTAATAAATAGAAGTTATGGATATTTCAAGTATAACTAGTTTTGTAACCAAAGATTTGGTTTGGCATATTATGTAAAGCCCCGCTCATGACCTCAGATACTGCTCAGAGTATGCCGTGACTCACTGCGTTGAGACATGCGAAACCGACACGTGCCACAGTCACTTGTTACCGTCGCGGCACGGTGACCTGTGGAGTTGTGGCGTCTACTTTCTCATCATATAGGGTGTAACAGTACCCTTAACGAAGCCGAAAGGCACTTGTTCTCCCCGTCATTACGATCTTTTTTTTTGTTCTGGACCATACCTGGGAACTTTTTCTTATAGTCAAAGTTCCAACTTTTTAACAAGTTTTTTTTTTAAATAAAACTTTTTAATGTCATAACGTTACCTTAAATACCTTCAAGACCCCTTTATTATTCATTGCATTCATTTTGAGTGCGTTACACTGAGTCCTACCGTAAAACGTGATTATTCAACAACAAAAAAGTCGTTTCCCAGCAATAATTTTTGCGTAGAGTTAAGTACTTAGTTTGATGTACAGAATGTTTGGTTGACGACTTCACGAAGGGCCCGTTTACATCCTTCGTATATATTATTTACATAGGTACAACTTACATACTTAGGTACATACAAATGCGAAGATTTTTGGGGATGGATGGGTAGAATTACACGAAAAACTACTGAACGGATTTTGATGGGCACACAGACAGTTTATAAACCGTGGAACAATGGAGATGTTTCCATTTGTTTTGAATTAAGTTCAGTAATTTAAAATACGAAGAAACAAAAATGTAGAAGAGAAAAATATCTTAAAAAGTTATGAGACTTTAAAGTTCCGCTTGCAATGAGATAAAGTGACGTCACTTACTTCACCATAACCGACCACTACGTGAGCATAAGCTGGTCACGGCACGGCATCAATTATTTCGCTAGCTTGAACACTTTCAGCTGCGCATTTAGGTATCCAAATATTCCCATTCACTATAGATGTATGGGAGTGAGTGTCTGATATACAACATTAGTTTTAGTATATGCGAAACCTGAAACACGTGTCTAGTATTTTTATGTAAAGAATCTATGTACAAAATTTCAAAACTATATTATGAAAAATCACAAAGTTATAAGCTTGTTCTGTTACCTAGTTGTCCGCTCAAAAACGCGGTCACCACGCAGCTCGCGCCTGCAGCGTCGTCTTGAGCTCATTGATAATAATAATTTGGCAGTAGGTACCTAAATTATTGCGATAGGTACTTAATGTCGACTGGGGTCCAACTTGTAACTTTTTAAAATATTTTTGGGACAAAATATAACATGGTTTACAAATTATAGGAATCGATTCAGTTACTTATTCTGAACAAACTATATTCAGGTTTCGCATATACTAAAAATAATGTTGTATAGTGCCGTTACCAATGTTAAAGTTTTGAGTGAAACGGATGACGCGACGGTACCTACTGAAGAATAGGCTACAAGTGACACTCGCGTGTCGTTTGAAGCAAAACGCTGCGCCTGAGGTCGCCAACGAGGCGTAACAAGGGACTTATTGCTTTTACCTAACCCTCTAACTCGTGGCTAAATAATAACTGCCGCACGAGTCGATCTTCGAGATTAAGCATTGCTTTAAGCTTGCCAAGGTCAGCCCGTGGATTGGTGACTATCATTACATACCGAGCGGGATGAAATAAAAAATCTCAGAACTTATCATAATATTTATTTTACGTCTACCACTTCTGCCTGGTCCTTCAAGGCCACACGATGCTCTCGATCCAGGGCACGTAGTGGTAGACGCGCGTGTACATGCCGGAGCCGGCGGAGATGCCGCACTGTCTGCCGTATGACGTCACTCCCAGCACTGTGTATGCGCAGTGCAGGAACACGTTCCAGGTCTGGAGAGGACCACCGCTGTCGCCCTGCGGAGGTTTAAAGATTAAAGACTTCATCATCTGCCTGCCCTGTCCCTACTCTGTTGGGGTCGGCTTCCAGTCCAACGATATGCAGTTGAATATCAGTAATGTACAGACACCAGCACATCAAGATGCTACAATACGTCAAATTTATTCAATAGATTTTCAACTTTATCGGTGAAGAATTAAGGTTGAAGGTTGATTGGGAAAATTTGACAGTTTCGATGGGGTGACTCAAAGGCAGGAGAATAATGAGGTGGATTTGTTTTGGCTGAAGAAAAAGTCTTCGAGAAACCGAAATTGATTATTTGAGGTGTGCATACCTCACAAGTATCCTTAGCTTCCACCGTGTCTCCGTAGCACATCTGCGAGGTGTGATTGTATCCTTCACGCAGATGTCTGTGTTTGGGGTACAGCTGGGAACACTTCTCCGCGTCATACCTCTGCAATCTAACCTGGAGATCACGATAAATGGTGAGAGAGAGTTAATGGTCAGACTAAACTAATTAAAGCGCAATTTGTCATCAGCCTCATCATGCTTCAAAATAATGAAGTTGATGCTATTGCTGAACTAAATTGGCAGTGGGCAGAACACGTTTCTTACAGATCGGAAGACCAATTGGGCTGACAGGTTCCGCATTGTAAACATTTACCGGAATGCGCAGAGGTGGAAGTCCTCTCACAAGGTGGACTGATGAACTGATCTGAGCCCGGTTGAGATGGCGACACTTGTGCAGGTGTATACTCATCATTATGGCATTCATCATCATCATTCCAGGTGAAATACGTCTACTACTGGTCGTAGAAGCCCATTTGTCGCCACATTGACTGTGTCTGTGCTTCGCGCCTCCAGCGGATTTTCGCAACCTCCACTAGCCCCCGTAGCATGACCACCGTAGACAAGGATTTCTTTGACGGAAGAATCGACAAAATGACAGATTGTGTCGACACAATGACAGATTTCTTTGCACTATCTGTCATTTTGTCGATTCTTCCGTCAAAGAAATCCTTGTCTACGGTGGTCATGCTACGGGGGCTTGTTGTAGATCCCACTTAAAGGTCTGACCTCCACGAAGGGAAATTAATAAGGTTGCTTACAGTCTGCAAAACGTCTGCCAAACCCTGTCGGTGTCCCAAGGCGCCCCATCCAGTGGCTTCAGCTGTCTCATCCGACTCCGGCACCAAAGGGAGACAGACTGGCAGCACATTGGCGTTAAAGGAAATCCTGGAGAGAAACGATTTCTTATACTAACGTCCAGAGCAGGGCTTTATAGTGGAAACTGGTTTTTTCTCGGCAAAAATATATACAGGGTCTAATTGAATTTTGTTCAGGGAACTACACAGTCTTATAGGGGATACTTATATAGGGGAGCTATATTTAATGAAGAAATCGGGAATCGTGCTTGGTTTGTGTAGATCGTGTTGACAGTATCCACTTGCGAACCAAGCGTGTCGCCGTTTACTTGCATTTCTAGAAAAGCTAACGTTGTGTTCAATGTAATTACGGTGCCACAATGTTATTAGTACTTAGTTACTTCAAGCCCTATGATCTTGTCCTTCCTCTTTTCAAATACAGCTCTTTAAACTTAACATAACATCACGCCTTGTAATCTTCGAAGGGTTAGCAGAGTGTGTACCTAAAAGTACACCCACATTTCGCCAGTTATGTTTAACGGGGCCAGCACAAACGGGTGGCATAGGCACAAATCCAGACTTCGTGGCTACTTCTGAGAAATTCCTGATGGAAAAGTCAGTTTGTCTGACCCAGGAATCGAACCCAGGACTTCATGACCTCAGCAGTCGCGCTTGCGACCACGAGACCAACGAGGCAGTCCAAGACACAGCTTCTATAAAAACCCTATCCATCTAGATTTTTTTGTAGCTTTGAATTAATTTGTCTTCAGTCTACTTACGTCTCCTCAGTCTCCAGCAGTGCGATGTCATTGTACTTGGAAGGCGGCTGGTACTGCGGGTGAGCGATGATCCTCTTTACGTTGTGTTTCTGCCAATACTCAGGGTTATCTGTGCGCTTCAGTATGCCCATGGCTGCGAATTTGACTGGGCCTCTGAAATCATAATCAGACAGTGTTGTGCTTATTTGGGAGAGGCCTATGTCCAGGAGTTTACTGAAATAGGCTGGAGTTGATGAATGAAACCAGAATAGTTATTTCTAAATAACATAACAACACGCCTGTCATCCCCGAAGGGTTAGGCAGAGGAGGAGTACCTAATAGTACACCCATATTTCGCCAGTTACAGGGCGGGCCTATTGCCATCAACCGAGCACAAATCCAGACTCCGTGGCTGTTACTGTGAAATTCCAGATGAAAAAAAACCAACAACAGTTTGCTCGACTTGGGAATTAAATCCAGGACCTCATGCTCATAAAATCGCGCTTCCGAACACTGGACCAACGACGCAGTCATATAAATAGAAATGTAGGTATATTCACTGTTTTTGCATTTTTTTTTTCTAGGAAATAAGTAAAAAACTGTGTGGCTACTTAATGACACCAATAAAAGCTATAGTGTTGGGTACTTACACGGCAGGACTGGATATGCAGTGAGCAGCAGTAAGGATATACTTCTCACTGATGACGGAGCCCCCACACAGCCACTGAGCTGTTTTTAAATCATCTCCAAACCCCAGCAATGCCTGAACCAACAAAAAGTCACAGTTTTCGAGTTGTTCCATCACTAAAAGTGACTCTCAATCATTAGAACAAAAAAATGCGTACTGGATAGAAAGACAAATCAAAGAGTATATTATTTTAACCGACAACTGCAAAGCAAAAACCTGTCCTGATACAAAAAATAGTTTTAGACGTTCAGATTTAAGGGGTAATCTTCGGGGCTACAGATTCGAATGCTTTACTCTTGGGAAGCTACATTATCCCCGAGTACATAGGCTATATACAACATTAGTTTTAGTATATGCGAAACCTGATACACGTGTCTAGTATTTTTATGTAAAGAATCTATGTACAAAATTTCAAAACTGTATCATGAAAAATCACAAAGTTATAAGCTTGTTCTGTTACCTAGTTGTCCGCACAAAATCGTGGTCACCACGCAGCGCGCGCCTCCAGCGTCGTCTTGAGCTCATTGATAATAATAATTTGGCAGTAGGTACCTAAATTATTGCGATAGGTACTTAAAGTCGCTCGGTGTCCAATTTTTAACTTTTTTAAATATTTTTGGGAAAAAATATAACATGGTTTAAAAATTATTGGAATCGATTCAGTTACTTATTCTGAACAAACTATATTCAGGTTTCGCATATGCTAAAAATAATGTTGTAGAAGGCGAGTGAAGCTGTGGGCTAATAAAGCTAGTGTTTAATACCTTGGTATGAACGTCGGAGTAGGTTGCAATGTAACTTACCATGTGCGGGTACTGGCGCCTATACGCTTCTATTCCAGCACTGATTGCTGGCACGTTTTCGAATGAGGGATCGAAATCGACAGTCTGTAATAGGAATAAAATAAAGAAATATTCTCTCTAGCTTTAAAGGCATAACAGGAGTATTTCGCCTGCAAAGTATCCGCCAGTGAGTGCGCTGTGGCTGCTAATTCTAGAATCTGTCGGAAACATTTTCAGAGGCCACGGGATTCCCCTGTGGCAGCACTCCGACCTCCAGGTGGGTACCACAGGGTACCTTCGACTCTGATGGATTTGTATCCATCAGAGTCAAACTGTTCCAATTCCTAACGAATGTTTCATCCAAGGGACCCTTGAGGAGGGTTATAGTCGTACAGTAAATCGGTGTATTATCATTTGTAGAACCGACAAAAGACTAAGGGCCGGATCCAACCGAAGCGGACACGAAACGAGAAGAGAGATGTGTTTTAAACCACCAATAGAATGTCGTTATTTACACGTCTCGACTCCGCTTAGCTCTAGTGAAAACAGTTGAGCAGAGATGAGAGATGTTTCGCATATTTTTCAGGCCAGCAGAGACGAGAAGCACGTGAGCGGCATGTGATGAGTGGTGTGCGGCGTGCCGCCTTGCACATCTCCGCACAGCTTCGGTGCATAGACCCTAGCTCTTACGCATCTGCTCTCTTCTCCGCTTCGCACATCTCCGCTCGTCTCCGCTTTGGTGGTGTCCGGGACTTAGGATCATTTCGGCTAATATAAGGTCTATCTTTTCATACACGAAATATTTTAAGAGTAACTTCTTTAGGTCGTAAAGTCACCAAAGCAAGGAAAAAAAAAAAATTTCTGAGTGTTTTTGATTTTACGAAATTATTATAATTTTAATTTTTTTTGAGAATTTTTGCTTAAAACCTTTACTCCCTATTCTAACAATGATAGTAGGTAAATACGACGTAGTAACTAGCGTAATGAGTGTTCAAAAATAAGGAGCCACTATTTATTTCGTGGGTCAAGTACCTAATTTTTAATTATTTATTTTATATAAAAATATTCTTAGATAAAAAAAAAAAATCTCTTGAAAAGGCTTCGTTATAGCTGTTAGATGATTCTCTGAAAATATTTCGTGTATGAATAGTTAGACCTTATATAGTTCATCGGTGAACTAACATGACTGTGTAGAACCGATCTAGGACGAAGGGTGCGACTGTGTGGCGTGCTATCGGTAGGTATAAGTTATTTCGGGATTAGTTTCTGAGTTCAGAAATAATGGTGATCGGTTCTGACACTACTCCCTTTCAGTGCTTATTCTTACGATTGAACTGAGCTTTAAGATAGTGTGCCTACCTGATTCTCAGCATGACGTTTAACTTTACTAGTAAGGTTCCCTGAGTGAATATTCTCAGCATTCTCCAAAGTTGCTGATTCCGCAAAACCAATGCAATCCTCAGACAGGCTCCTCTCTTCATCCAGATTCGGATGTATGGGTGAGAAAAAGCAGGGGTAGTCTAGAGTTGTCAAGTATTTCAAACAATCTGAAACAGAGGAAATGTTTGGAATTTCTTCAATAACAACCAACGCTTGGCCTAAATTACTGGGTCGATAACCTGTCGGTGCTGCCTATTAATCTACGTCATGTAGAAAATGCTGAAAATTGAAAAGAATGTAATGTGACTAAACTACTGGATATATTTGATTGAATTTTTGTATGCAGACTAAGAACGTCATGAGGTATACGCAGTTTAATTTGTTGTCGTATTGTCGGCGCCACCCTGTATGACAAAGTGGTTCCTGGTTACTCTTTTTTTGGTTTTACAATATGTTATTGTTTTACATCGTTAGTACTTAAGTAGGTATGGGAGGACAGCATAGGGCTGACAACAAGTGGTTGATTTCTTCACAAAAACGTAAAACATGATAGAATAAGTTAGCAAATCGAAGCATCTAGCAATCTGCAAGGGCAAAACTCTAAAATAGTAGCTTTTTTGTGCTCTCAGGAAGAACGTAGTGCCATTGGTCCCGGCTGTCATTCGAAGATCTTTCAGATCGTTACAGGTAGTCAGAAGCTTGAAAATTTGACAACCAGTCTCAGTGGTGTCCGTTAGCCCTGGTTTCTATCAAAGCGGAGACGAGTGGAGCGGAGAGGAGTCGTGTGGAAACCGACCAATTACATTGATTAAAATCTACATAGCTTCTCTCGCGTCTCCTGTGATTGGTCTAATCTTGCTCATCTCCTCTCCGCCCCGCTCGACTCCGCTTTGGTGGAGTCCCGGCCTTAGTTTCCACCAGAGATGATGCTAGGCCACTGAGCTGTTCGAGGAAGCGTAGCGATGCTGTGAAACGGTGCGCAGATGAGCGGTGCGAGGATGTGTAGCGGACTCATTTTAGACAGACTGCTATTTTTTGTTTGCGTCCGTCCGCTTCTACTAGAGCTGCGCTGAGCGAGGCTAGGTAAATAAAGTTATTTAAAGCCGCGTACAGACATTGCGAGGCGTGCGTCGCGAATGGTTCGTCACACATGCCTCAACCTGAGGCATACGACGGTATATTTATGCATGCCTCCCGAACGACACATACTCAAGCTGAGCACGCAAACAACCATGCCGGCTCGCACTGAGGCGGCGTTCGCAACGATCGTATGACGCGAATGCTCACTGTGAGCACACACGTCCACACAGCCCGAGGCATGCGAGACGAACCATTCGCAACGCACGCCTCGCGGTGTCTGTACGTGGTTCTACATCCCTCGCTAAGCATTCTCGCAAATTTCTGGAGGAAACGCAGCCTAAACCAGGGGTGATACCCAGTAATGAATGTTATGTAATGTATGTTAATAGTTATGTTAGGGTACTTACTATCCCTGGCTTTGCTTGGTTGGTTGTATCTTGAGTCTAACTCTAACGCGAAGTCTTTGAAAGGATCCCTGAAAGATTATAAGAATTTTGTTAAAATTAATATAAAAATAGAATATTCTCTACTATGTACAGTCACAAGAATAGCCCGAAAAATAGCCAAACTGAAGTGGCAGTGGGCAGGGCACATTGCTCGCAGAACGCATGGCCGATGGGGCCGAAAAGTTCAGGAGTGGCGAACGCGAACCGGAAGACGTTGCGTTGGACGGCCTCCCACTAGGTGGACCGATGACCTGGTGAAGGTTGCAGGGATCCGCTGGATGCGAGTCGCACGGGACCGGTTAATGTGGCGACACTTGGGGGAGGCCTATGTCCAGCAGTGGACGTCTTCCGGCTGAAATGATGAAATGATGATGACAGTCACGAGCACCAATATGTAAACACTTAACAACTTTTAAAAGTGTTTTTCTCCTACTGTTCTGATTAAAATGTCATGTTGTTTTGAACATAGTATTTTAGAACTCATATTTTTATGAAAAAGATCCTATCTCCAAGTTACAATAGTTATTTCTCGCGAAAATTGCTTTGAAATTTAGAGAAGTGTATACATATTGGTGCTCATGACTGTAAACCATACAAGTAGCATTCATAAATAAAACAATTCACATAGGGTGGCACATTGTGGACGGCGAGTTATGGGCTAACTTGCCGTCCGGCCGTCTTATGACGACAGGCCGTGTCGACGGCGCGTTCGTGTTCAACGCGCGCCTCAAAGAGATGTCAGCAACCACGTAGGGGTCCGCACGGGCCGATGCCTGCCAGGGCTGCGGGACTGTTCGAAAGAGATACCGCGGCCCTTGAACACAAAGGGCAAAGAAGGAACATGGATGGGTTTTAGTCAGTACAAGTCTGGCACTCCCTTCCGCTCCGCCCCAGAAAAAAGGGTGGCACATTGGGGTCTTGAAGAACATGTCAAGACTGCCTCGTTGGTCTTGTAGTCGCAAGCGCGGCTGCGGAGTGCGAGGATTCAATACCCAGGTCGGGCAAAGTGTTATTGGGTTTTTCCATCAGGATTTTCTAAGTAGCAGCCACGGAGTCTAGATTTGTGCCCGGTTGATGGCAATAGGCTCGCCCCCTATTACATGGGACTTAAAAATATAACTGGCAAAACGTTTGTGTACTATTAAATACACCTCTGCCTAGATGATGGCGTGATGTTATATAACGTTGATAAATACGTACGTTTCAGCCCGATTCCGCTTACAAATCGTACAGCATACAATTGGTGTCGTTCCTTGAAAGCTGCATATCTAAAATACAAATAAAATCATTATTTCGAGTTGACCTAAGTGAAGGAGCATTGTATTATCTGTGGTGAAGGATAGTTTTGAGCCACTTTGAATCATATTGCACCTTTTTGAAGGTTTTCTTTAAATGACACTTCCCCGTCTTTCCATGGTGTGGGTAATAACAGCCCCCGTAGCATGACCACCGTAGACAAGGATTTCTTTGACGGTAGAATCGACAAAATGACAGAGTGCAAAGAAATCTGTCATTGTGTCGACACTATCTGTCATTTTATCGATTCTTCCGTCAAAGAAATCCTTGTCTACGGTGGTCATGCTACGGGGGCTGGACATTTTTTTGCAGTTTTCAATATAATGTGTCCTCATAATCTGCCTAGCCTTTTCCCAACTATGTTGGAGTGGGCTTCCAGTCTAACTGGATGTAGCTGAATACCAGTATTTTTTAGCATCCGAACTGAGAATCGAACTCCGTCAAACCCTTCGGGATACGGATTACAGGCGTGATGTTATGTATCAAAACTTTCGAAATTTATCTCTTTATATTAACATATAGTTTAGTGTAACAAACATGCAGCGTGATATTATGCACACATATAAACTGAAACCGCTTTATAAACAGAGCTGTCTTCGAACAAATTGTCATTCACTAGCTAGAGGTTCTGAGCGCGGCAGCCACGCAGCCAGCTCTGATCCTTAGTAAACCTAGTTCCTGCTTCGATAGCCTAGCAGTCTTCAGGAACTAGACAGCTAGGGGAAGTCTGAAAGGCGATATCCACGCAGTCCCTTTCATCCCTCGACTTAAGGTTGCAACCTGATATACACCACTATTTTTTAATTAGTACAAATACTTAAAGGGCTCATTAGAGAAAGTCTTGTTTTTATATATGTAAAGTCTCAATAAATAATATTCATAAACAGCAAAGTTATAAGCGTTTGTTTATATCCCAAAATGTCACTCAATTTATGGAAATATTTTTTGCCGGGACCTATGAATGGCGACAGGAATGGAAAAGCACTGCGCGTAGTATTTTCTAGTGGCAATTGTTATGAATGATTGATTCAATTATGAATTTACCAGTTATGACAAATTTTCGTGGACAATTTTGGGATTATTACTTAGACTGGAAACGGGATATTTACCATGTTTACTGTTTCTTTTGAGTTCCCGATATTTCGGCGCTGTTGCAAGCACCATGATCACGGATAAACTGAAGTTATAACTTCAATTTATCTAAATATCCCGTTTCCAGTCTAAGTAATAATGTTAGTGACCATGATAGTTTAAAATCTTAATTTTGGGATTTCGTTTTTTGACTTTTGATTACACAAATATGATCAGTACGGGTACGGATAGAGCTCCATTTTTTTTGTACTAATTAAAAAATAGTGGTGTATAAATTATTGTAAATGTTATAAAAGTATAATAAGCAAGTAGTCAATAAAATATCACCAAGTCAATGGGGCTTTATGTTCACCAACAGCAACCTTAGATTAGGTATTTTTTTATAACTCACAGGAGGATGCATTTTTTGCTGTATGGCATCTTTAGCTGGCTGGCAGTTGTTTACATTGGTACATTTTCCTTGGAGGCCATTCCAGGAACACATTGATCCTGTAGAAAAAAAAATAGTAGAATCTAGTTACGGAGATATTGAAGGTCAAAGTTCCAACTATTACACACGTTTTTGTTTTAAAGGAGATCGGGCAGACTTCTATAGACTCTGGTCCAAGAAGCTTTGTTGGTTCTAGGTTACTCAGATCACTTGTTGTGTTTGATGCTTTTCAATTACCAAAGCTTAATAAAAAAGGGATAAAATACTGCTTTTTGTAAATCGAATTCTTCATTTTATTTAAAAGCTATACAAGGTGGATTATTCGAATTACTCTACGCAACTTTTTTTGGCTTAAAAAAAGTGATTTTTCACCCAAAAAAATTACTTAGTTACTTAATACTTGGTTGACGACTACGTGAAGGGTCCGTTTACACCTTGTATAAGTAATAGAATAAATAGCAATAAGTAAAAGAACCGCAAGATGTCTACGACTGATAGTACTAGAGCTTAATTATCTGCTCAGCTGTCCTACCAACTAGCTCACTAATTAATATTTTTTAACCACGTTATGTTACGAGGTCAAATTCACAGTACGTATCAAGATGCCGCATAAGATATGATGACTTCTATAGAATTAACATTAGATTACCTTCAGCTATCATTAACACTAGAAACAGGATATTTACCATGTTTACAGTTTTTTTTGAGTTCCCGATATTTCGGCGCTGTTGCAAGCATCCGTGATCATGGGATCATGGATAAACTGAAGTTATTGCGGGTGGGTGTTTATGAGCAGACAAATTGGTTTGAAAACAGCAAACATGGTAAATAATATATCCCGTTTCTAGTGTTAATGATAATGTTAGTGACCATGACAGTTTAAAAACTTATACCTTCAGGTAGATCGAAAAAATCGAACAACTTTCCATGTTCATCTCCACCACAAGAACACAGAGTAAATAAACTTATAACCAATATTTTAATCATATTCACTAAAAACACGTCATTTTCTCACAAGATGTGAACGATACGTCTAATATTCACAGAAACAGGAAAACTAATAAGTAGAAGTTATGGATATTTCAAGTATAACTAGTTTTCTAACCAAAGATTTGGTTTGGCATATTATGTAAAGCCCCGCTCATGACCTCAGATACTGCTCAGAGTATGCCGTGACTCACTGCGTTGAGACATTCGGAGTTGCGAATACGACACGTGCCACCGTCACTTGTTACCGTCGCGGCACGGTGACCTGTGGAGTTGTTAATGAACCCTTAACGAAGCCGAAAGGCACTTGTTCTCCCCGTCATTGCGATCTTTTTTTTTGTTCTGGACCATACCTGGGAACTTTTTCTTTTAGTCCAACATTTTAACAAGTTTTTTTTAAAATAAAAGTTTTAGAAATGTTATGACTTTACTTTAAATACCTCCAATACCCCTGAATTATTCATTGCATTCATCAGCACAATGTTTTGAGTGCGTTACACTGAGTCCTACCGTAAAACGTGATTTTTCAACCGAAAAAAGACGTTTCCCAGTAATAATTTTTGCGTAGAGTTAAGTACTTAGTTTGATGTACAGAATGCTTGGTTTGCGACTTCACGAAGGGCCCGTTTACATCCTGTTTATTTGTTACTTACTTCTTATATATTATTTACATAGGTACAACTTATATACTTAGGTACATACAAATGCGAAGATTTTTGGGGATGGATGGTTAGAATTACACGCAAAAACTACTGAACGGATTTTGATGGGCACACTGACAGTTTATAAACCGCGGGATAATGGAGATGTTTCCATTTGTTTTGAATTAAGTTCAGTAATTTAAAATACGAAAAAACAAAAATGTAGAAGAGAGAAATATCTCTAGAAATTAAAAAGTTATGAGACTTTAAAGTTCCGCTTGTAATGAGATAAAGTGATGTCATTTACTTCACCATAACCGAACGCTACGTGAGCATAAGCTAGTCACGGCATGGCATCAATTATTTCGCTAGCTTGAACACTTTCAGCTGCGCATTTAGGTATCCAAATATTCCCATTCACTATAGATGTATGGGAGTGAGTGTCTGATATACAACATTAGTTTTAGTATATGCGAAACCTGAAACACGTGTCTAGTATTTTTATGTAAAGAATCTATAATAATAATAATAATAATAATAATAATAATAAACATTTATTTCGGAAAACAATCCATATTTGTTAGTAACAGTGTAAGCTTATAAACTAGTGTTAGTAACATTATTTATTTATTTATTTATTGTAAGTAAAATTATTTATGATAAGCGTGAGGCACACCGACCCTGGGAATGTCTACTTGACTGCATGCAGCCGTATCCACCGCCCCAAGATCGGAGAGTCCCACCTATCAGCCAACGTTCCGAGAATGGTGTTGGGGCTGCCGCGAACACGGCGTAGCAGAGATGCACATCTCTTGCGCATGATGGCCGAAAAACTATCAACGTCCGCGTCGGCAAACATGCCGGACGCGCTACAAAAACGCGGCAGCCCCATCAACACCCGGAACGTGTTGTTATATTGGGTGCGCAGGCCACTATATGCCCTTTGCGTAAAGTTCACCCACAGGCTGCACGTGTAAAAGGATTGGCAATAGGCTCTGAAAAGCGTCACCTTAGCCTGTGCCGAACAACGTGCAAACCTGTGGGCCAACATCCCACATCGAACAGCCAGCGACCTGCGCTCTCGTTCGATATCAGTATTATCTTTCAAATCTTCTGAGACCCAATGACCCAGGTACTTAAAGTTAGCAATTCTTTTTAGAGGTCTGCCGCACAGCATGACTGGTGGGATTGTGCTATAACATTTACTACCCGCTTTAAATACCATGAGTTCGCTCTTTGTTGCATTATATTTGAGCCCATGGGTCTCAGCGTAAGATTCACACATGTTAATCAATTTCCTTAATGCCCTGATCGATGGGCTCAGCAGAACCATATCGTCGGCATAGCTTATATTATTAATGCATACACCATCAATATGACACCCGATTCCGGTTCTGCTAAGTTCATCGATCAGATTATTCATATACAGATTAAACAGCGCGGGCGAGGATAGCCCGCCCTGCCTCACCCCACACTCAAGCCTGTACTCAGATGAAAAGGAGTTTGCCCATCTAACACGGTTCTGCTGATTCGCGTACCAAAATTTAAATAAGTTTATTATTTCTTGGGGCAAATCCGTCTCATGCTGCAGTTTACCCCACAGGACATTATAAGAAACAAGGTCAAATGCTTTTGACAAATCTAGATAACACGCAAATACTGGTGTCTTTCTAGCAGTATAGTACTGAACAGTCTGCTTGAGGCTCAGGATGGCACTCTCTGTAGATAAACCGGGCCGAAACCCGAATTGAGCATCGTTTATTTTTAGATGTTTATCAAGCTGGCCTACAAGCAGACTGTCCAACACCTTAGCAATTATGGTCGCCAGAGAAATAGGTCTATAATTTGATAGCACAGACGAATCACCTGTTTTATTTTTAATGATCGGCACAACGATTGTACGCATTAATTTTACCGGCAAATAAGAATGACCTAGACATAAATTTAACAACATACATAAAACTCGTGGCAAGTGGATCCCAGCATGCTGCAGGTGCTCGATGCTGAGACCGTCATGCCCGGGCGATTTTCCTCTAACCATGTTCTTAATGGTAGCAGCAATCTGTTTCGCAGTAAACATGACGCTTCGCGCGGAGCAGACGGTCTCAGAACCGGGCACAGGCAACTGCGGCTCCTTGTTTAGAGGTGATTGCACTTTAAAATGCTGCCGAAACAGATCCGCAATACTACCCTGGTCATGTATACCTTCGACGCTCACGGGAAGGCTCGGCTATGTACAAAATCTATCTATGTACAAAATTTTTTTTTTAGTCATTTATTCTAAACAAAAATCCATTTGTGTCGAATATAGGATACAAACAATAATAATAATAATCAATAAAAGTTACAATCAATAATATAGTTAAAATGTCAAAATTTAAAATAAGTAATATCAAGAACTTACTTAGTTAAAATAAAATAAAAAATAAAAAAAAACAATTAGCCTAGTCAAAAAAAAAACAAACATTCAACTTAATTAAAAAAAATAACATGTCAAGAATTAGACTTAAACTTATACAAATAAAGAAGTTACACTGTGGCATTATTTTTGTCCCTAAAAAACTCTTCTAAACTATAGTAGCACTTCGTCAATAGGAATGAGTTTATTTTTATTTTAATATTCTTGAACTATTAATCATTTTTAGTTCTAATGGCAATTTATTGAAAATTTGTACAGACTGCACCTTGGAGCTATGTTTGACAACATTTAATTTTGGCTGCAAATAGTTAGGCAAATCTTTCCTGCGCGTTTCCACCCTAGTTTCCCTTTCTTCCTTTGTCTCGTATTTATCTAGGTTTTTTAGAAAACTACTTAGTAGAACCAAAATATAGAGACAAGGTACAGGTAGAATTTTTAATTTCACAAAATGCTCTCTACAAGATTCAATCTGGTCTATGCGAAGAATAGTTCTGAGGGCTCTTTTTTGCATAACAAAGGCTGCATCCATATTGTATTTATAGCTGTTCCCCCATAGTTTAATACTGTACCTCAGCTTGGACTCAACTAAGGCAAAATAAACATTTCGTAATTGAGCAATGGTTAGTTCGTCCCTTAAACTTCTCAAGGCATAGCATGCACTGCTGAGAGTATTGGTGATTGCTTCCAGTTCTTGTTTCCAGCTTAAGAGCGCATCTATTTGTATCCCTAAAAATTTCAAGTTTTGTACAATTTCCACTTTATTTCCCAATGAAACTATTTTAATACTATCATTATTCCTGACGGTTGATTTGAATAGCAAACATTTAGTTTTCTCCACATTGAGTTTTAAATTGTTAGTGGAAAACCAATGTTCAAAAGCAGACAGTGCATGATTCACTTTATTTTCTAAGTCCCTTACAGAGATATCGTTCATAACGGCACTTGTGTCATCAGCAAAAATAACCATTTTGATGTCTGGTACTATCTTATACATATAGTTTGCTAAGTCATTAAGAAATATTATAAAAAATATTGGACCCAAGACTGAGCCCTGTGGAACTCCCTTTTGTACTCTAACAAGCTTAGATTTGTTAATTTTTTCATGACCGCTTTCAACTGACTTAATTTCGACGTACTGTGATCTGTTCTGTAAATAAGAACTGAAAAGCTTTAAGACATGATCTCTTATCCCATAGTGTTCTAGTTTGTCTAAAAGGATTTTATGTTCAACAGTATCGAAGGCAGAGCTAAGATCTAGGAATAGTCCTGCCACTTTTTCTTTATTGTTCAGTTTGCTAACCACATCATCCACTAGTGAGTCTATTGCATCAATGGTTCCTATGCTTCTTTGATACCCGAACTGTTGATAGCTAATGATATTGTGTTTATTCAAATGTTTGACAAGCCTATCTTTCATTACCTTTTCAAATATTTTAGAGAATACCGGTAATAGTGAAATGGGTCAATAGGTTTTCGCATCTAATTTAGAGCCTTTTTTGAATATGGGCAAAACACGAGCAATTTTATATTGCTCAGGAAAAACACATTGCTCAATACATTTGTTTAAAAAGTCAGCTATTGGCTCAGCTAATATGTCAATGTTATCCTTGATGATACTTATGGGTATTTCGTCATGACCGTGAGAATTTTTATTGTACATATTATTAACCATTTTGAAGATTTCTACGGGGGTTACTTGATCAAACAACATGTTATCGTCTACTCTAGCCATATTGTCGGTTAAGTATTTTTTAGCTAAGCTATGATCAGAAGACTTTAATGTAATTTTGTTGTCAAATTGGTCAGATAAAATGTTAGCTACGTCTATGGGGCTGTCATATATCTTATTATCTTGTTTAAGTATTATAATATCAGTGCTTTGTTTTTTATTAGAATTACGTCTACTATTCACTATTTTCCACATGGCTTTACTAGATTGAGGTGCTTGATCGATCTTTTTCCTAGTGTCGAGCTTTTTTGCACATCTTACTACCTTTCTAAATATCCTTAAGTAGTTTTCGCGATATTTTAAAATTGATTTATCACATCTTTTTTTATCAATAAGGCACAAAATGCGCTTGACTTTGCTGGATACTTTAACTCCTTTGCTAAACCAATAACTTTTTCCAGGCTTATTAAGATTAATTATAATTTGCTTTTTTTTAAAAGAATTATCATGTATTTCATTAAATTTTCTTATAAATGTATTTATGCCGAGATTCCAATCTATCTCTTCTAACTTTTTCCTAAATTCCGCCTTATTTTTTTTATTATATATTCTTTTTTTAATATACTTAAAATTACTTCTTTTTATTTCTTCTGTTACTTTTTTTACATTTATTGTGCAAAAAAGACCGGCATGTCCATCTGATAATCCGTTGTGGTCAATATGGATATCGTTAACATTAGTATCTATTAGATTTGTCAATATATTGTCAATACATGACTCTGTGCCATTACGTATGAATGTTGTAGTGTCAAACAAGCATCTAAAATTGTAGCATGTGAGCAATGATAAAAATGATTTTCGGTATTTGTCATCTTTCATCAGATTAATATTGAAGTCGCCACAAATCAAACATTGTTTTTTGAAGAAGTGCTTCAATAGTTGTTCCAGCCTTTCAAGAAAACTATCAAAATTATTATTCACAGGAGTTCTATAGCAACAGACAATATTAGTATTAGATTCTAAATCTTTTAGTCCACATACCTCAAAATAATCTTGTTTATAGAGCTTTTTACAAATTTCTATGTCCTCTATTTGTCTGTCATCGCTTATTAGCACTAGTGTACCACCTCTTTTTTTGTTTACTCTTGTGTTGTAGGAAGCAAGTTTATAAGTAGTCATCTGTAATTGTGATATTTGGATTTCATTTAAAAAGTGTTCACTTATACAAATACAATTTACTTTTGATTTTAAGTCATTCAAATAAATTTCTAGGTCGTCTTTCTTGTTGTTAAGTCCACATAAATTTTGATGATAGATAGTATATAATACAGTGTCTTTGTTTGTGTTGATATTCGTTGAATGAGGTAAGATGAAATCACTTCGACGACTACTATTAAAGTCATTTAAACTACAGTCCTTCATACTGTTACTTACGAAAAAAATCACAAGTTTGTTGCGTTGCACTCAATTCATTCGGATTAGTTACAGTTACCGTGTTGTTTATGGTAGGTAGTTGGTCTTCACTTCCGCCATTTCGGTTTGTCAAATTGTCTTGAGAGCTGAATACTTCGTAGTCATAAATTATGTTGGACCTTATTTGTTCAAAGATGTTTTTCCATCCGTGTTTGTTTATCTTGCCAGTATTGATAGAAAACATTTCAAGTGATAGGGTGCGATTACTATCGAAGGAATATGCATATTTGTTATTTTTAATGTCCCAATAGAGGAGATTGTTAAAGAGTTCGACTTTGTAGTTATGTATTAAGGCACCACATATGAACGTCGGGGCACACACAACGAGATTGGTGTGGGTATTCTTTTTCAGATACTTTCTTAAGTTATCAAGAATTCCTATATAGTCGTCATTCTTCAAATCGTTTTCTCCAATAAAAATTAAGCAATAGTCGTTAATAGAGAAGGCTTTTAATTTGTGTTCAATAGTGCTCAATACGTCCTCTGTGATGACGTTTGGCAGCAAATAATGACAATACTCAAAATTATCTGAGAAGACCTCTTCAATTAACGGCAGAGTTCCTTTTGTGCAACCGCTGCTTATTATAGCCAGTTTGTTTTTTTGTTTTGGTAGTACGCCTGATGTTTTTTCAATAGCAACATCACTCAAGTGAGATATCAAAGTCCGTTTTTTATTCTGCGTCAATGTATTGCCATAAGTCTGATCGGAAGTTTGAGTTTCTTTATTAAGCATGACAACTTTAGTTTCTGCGTTACAATAATTGTCTTCATGTCGAGTATCTTGACTCAGATTGCATGGATACTGTGTAGATGCGCTTGGACTCTTATCGTGGTAAGTGGATATCTGATATCTAATTTCAAAACTATATCATGAAAAATCACAAAGTTATAAGCTTATACTGTTACCTGATTTTCCGCACCAAAACGTGGTCACCACGCAGAGCACCTGCGCGCGGACCTTCAACGTCGTCTTGAGCTCATTGATAAACATAATTTGACAGTAGTTACCTAAATTATTGCGATAGGTACTTAATGTCGCTAGGTGTTCAACTTGTAACTTTAAAAAAAAAAAATGGGACAAAATATATGGTTTAAAAATTATTGGAATTGATTCAGTTACTTATTCTGAACAAACTTTATTCAGGTTTCGCATATAGTAAAAATAATGTTGTATTTTGTCCCAATTTTTTTTTTTTTAAAGTTACTAGTTGGACACCTAGCGACATTAAGTACCTATCGCAATAATTTAGGTACCTACTGCCAAATATGTACCGTTACCAATGTTAAAGTTTTGAGTGAAACGGATGACGCGACGGTACCTACTGAAGAATAAGCTACAAGTGACACTCGCGTGTCGTTTGACGCAAAACGCTGCGCCTGAGGTCGCGAACGAGGCGTAACAAGGGACTTATTGCTTTTACATAACCATCTAACTCGTGGCTAAATAATAACAGCCGCACGAGTCGATCTTCGAGATTAAGCATTGCTTTAAGCTTGCCGAGGTCAGCCCGTGGATTGGTGACCATCATAAGATGACCATCATACCGAGCGGGATGAAATAAAAAGCCTCAGAACTTATCATAATATTTATTTTACGTCTACCACTTCTGCCTGGTCCTTCAAGGCCACACGATGCTCTCGATCCAGGGCACGTAGTGGTAGACGCGCGTGTACATGCCGGAGCCGGCGGAGATGCCGCACTGTCTGCCGTATGACGTCACTCCCAGCACTGTGTATGCGCAGTGCAGGAACACGTTCCAGGTCTGGAGAGGACCACCGCTGTCGCCCTGGGGCGGAAAAAATAAATGGTTGGTACCGGTCCACAGCAACTCATGTCTAGTTTAAATCCTTAACTTGAGAAACCGGTATGTCCAGGAACCAAAAATTCAAGATGTGACATACCGCAATCCTTCTACAGAGAGGAGGCCTGAGTCCCAGCAGTGGGAACATTATACAACATTATTTTTAGTATATGCGAAACCTGAATATAGTTTGTTCAGAATAAGTAACTGAATCGATTCCAATAATTTTTAAACCATGTTATATTTTTTCCCAAAAATATTTAAAAAAATTAAAAGTTGGACATCGAGCGACTTTAAGTACCTATCGCAATAATTTAGTTACCTACTGCCAAATTATTATTATCAATGATATGCGCGCGGGCGCGCTGCGTGGTGACCACGTTTTTGTGAGGACAACCAGGTAACAGAACAAGCTTATAACTTTGTAATTTTTAATGATACAGTTTTGAAATTTCGTACATAGATTCTTTACATAAAAATACTAGACACGTGTATCAGGTTTGGCATATACTAAAACTAGTGTTGTATACTGATTATGCAATTATGCAACTAATGTGTCGTTCCACTGCTGGGTAAAGGTCTCTCTTTCTCCTATTCAATTTGTGGATCAATCCTGCCTGTAGGCGTGAAGTTCGTGAATCCGTGACATTATTTACTGCTTTTTTTTTTTAGGATGGGAAGTCATCAAATGACCCCACCCCACATCTGGGCGGAGCGGAAGGGAGTGTCAGACTTGTACTGACTAAAACCCATCCATGTTCCTTCTTTGCCCTTTGTGTTCCAGGGCCGCGGTATCTCTTTCGAACAGTCTCGCAGCCCTGGCAGGCATCGGCCCGTGCGGGACCCCTACGTGGTTGCTGACATCTCTTTGAGGCGCGCGTGGAACACGAACGCGCCGTCGACACGGGCTGTCGTCATAAAACGGCCGGACGGCAAGCTAGCCCATAACTCGCCGTCCACAGGCCCGCGACATTATTTACTGCTGGTGGTCATTGCTTAAACATTTTCTGTTCCAGAAATCTTTGCAGCTACTACAGTTTACGAGTTTCCTTGCATGGAAACATTCAATGAAAGCTTCGATAATTCTTTAAGACATTCAAGTAGGTGTATACCTCACAAGTATCCTTAGCCTCCACCGTGTCTCCGTAGCACATCTGCGAGGTGTGATTGTATCCCTCACGCAGATGTCTGTGTTTAGGGTACAGCTGCGAACACTTCTCCTCGTCATACCGGTGCAGTTTTACCTGATAAACATTATACAGTGTGACCACTTTCAGTGTGCAGTTCAAGATGGCGCTTCTTGTCAAGAAAAAATGCATCGATATGTTAAACTTGGTACCAGTAGCGAAGGATCAATTTTTGTAAGAGGTAAGACGGAGTACGTACATATCTGTAATGTGATTATTATTTATCTATAGAATACTGACTGTGCCATTTTTCAAAGGGAAGCCAGTATGAATCGAGTTGTATGGAACCTTCGCCACTGCTTGGTACATTAATTTTAGTTCTGTGTTTTACCGCCTGCACAGATAAATTGGCTGAAGTGTAAACTGTAAGAAATGTCAGATCTGAAGAGTCTCAAAGTAGTCTTTTCACAATTATTTTATCTCTGAAAGCAGCAATCCAGTCTTATTGTAAGGACAAGATACATTCAATCACATTGATTTCAATGTGATTTTGACAGTGATACAAAAATGAATCAGAGGTAAAAAAACGGTGAGAGGATGGTAATGTCAAAAAGAATTCAAGCGCAATTTGTAATGACTTCAAGACTATCCATCATTCATCCATTAGCATGAAGACGTCCACTTCTGTTTGATCTCATTCCACATCAACCGGCCTTGTGGTTCTCCCATCCAGCAGACTTCTGTAACCTTCATCAAATCATCGGTCCACCTGATCGGCCTATCAAGGTGGACCGGCGAACTAACTCATGAAAACGAATAAATAAAAACTTCTTACAGTCTGTAAAGTATCTGCCAACTCCTGATGATGTCCCAGGGCGCCCCATCCAGTGGCTTCAGCTGTCTCGTCTGACTCCGGCACCAGAGGAAGACAGGCAGGCAGCACTCGGTAGCCAAAGATTATGCTGTACAGAAATAATCATAAGCGAAAATTGTTGTAAATGAAGGTAGTGAAAAAATTAAAACAAAAGTCATGCATCCTAAGTCAGCATAGGTAAGGCAGTACTCTTTGAAAGGCAAAAATGACATTATATAAGACAGTTTCCCAAAACGCCTGGCCCTTACTACTTTTTGTGTTTTAACTGGATAGTAGAAGTGGCGAAACAAACTCCCATCATCTTCTCATCATCTGCCTGCCTCTTCCCAACCATGTTGGGGTCGGCTTCCAGTCTAACCGGATGCAGCTGAATACCAGTATTTTACATGAAGCGAGTGCCTACCTGACCTGCACAGCCCAGTTAATACCCCCTTGGTAAGACTGGTTGTCAGACTTTTTGGGCCAATGACTACCGGTGCCGACTGTCAAAGATCTACAAATGAGACCCGGGACCAACGGCTTAGCGTGCTTTCCGAGGCACCGAGGAAACTCGGTATGTAATGGGTGGTCACCTATCCACAGACCAACCTAGGCAAGCACGGTTAACCTAAAAATCGACCCGAGCTGCTGTTATTATTTAGCCACGAGGTCCTCGAAACACACTCCCCAGAAACATTAATACTGTATTGGGTAGTTAGATAATATAACAGAGGTCCTGCAATCCTAGTAATTGGATTTTGGAGGTCAGAAAGGCACACACTCTATGCCAAATATTGTTTTTTTACTGGAAGTTGATCTGAACATAATTGGGAAAAGGTTAGACAGATCATGATGGTATGATAAAGCTTGCAAGTTACTTACATCTTCTCAGTCTCCAGCAGCGCGATGTCATTGTACTTGGAAGGCGGCTGGTACTGCGGGTGAGCGATGATCGTCTTCACGTTGTATTTCTGCCACAGTTCGGGAGGGTCCGAGCGTTTGAGGATACCGAGGGCGACGTATCTCACTGGACCACTGAAAATGGGTCGTTCGACTGCCTCATTGGTCGAGTAGTCGCAAGCGCCCCTGCTGAGCATGAGGTCCTGGCTTCGATTCCCGGGTCGGGCAAAGTTTTATTGGGTTTTTTAATCAGTAATTTCTCGGTAGTAGCCGTCAGTCTGGATTTGTGCCCGATTGATGGGAATGGGCTTCCCCCCTTTTACAAGGGACTTAAACATAATTGGCGAAATGTGAGTGTACTATTGGGTACGCGGCTACCTAATCTTTTGGGGATTACAGGCGTGGGGCGAGCCTATTGCCATCAACCGGGCACAAAACCAGACTCCGTGACTGCTACTGAGAAATTCCTGATGGAAAAATCCAATAACTTTTCCGACCCCAGTCGCGCTTGCTTACTACTAATATTTTCTGGTAGTCTTCCATTCCGTCCTCTTTTATACTTATTTGTATGACCGTATGTATGAACATGGACGGAGTAAAAGGAGTACGTAAGAATAGTTGCAGGTGGTGTTCTGTTCTGCCAAGTCCCATAAAAAAATACGTATGTATGAATGACAGCAGAGTACTTACACGGCAGGACTGGATATGCAGTGAGCAGTAGTAAGGATATACTTCTCGCTGATGACGGAGCCCCCACACAGCCACTGAGCTATCTCCATGAAATATCCATAGCCTAATAACGCCTGAAAAAAAGATTAGACAATTTTACCGTATTTCCTCAAAAGGAAAAACGAAACTCTTATCACTCGATCACTGGATCACTCGCGTGTCTGTCTGTCAGTCTGTCACAGCCAATTTCACTCCGAAACTACTGGACCGATCGAGTTGAAATTTGGTTACACATATGTAAATCGGGGACCCAAAGACGGACGTGTAACGTAAATTAATTAATATAAAATAACCCCCATGTTTAAAATTAAATAATTTTAAACATGGGGGCCACTTTTGGGAGAGAAACTAGAAAATGCCTAAAAAAAATTTGCAAACTATATCGTGTTATATATCAAATGATCGGCTTATTGTGAGCATCTCAAATATATATTTTTTAATAATTTAACAAAACATCAATAGTTTTGAAGCTATTTAAGAAAATAGGCAAAAATTGACCATTCCTCCCCCCCCCACTTGGCTCCGAAACTACAGGGCCGAAAATTTTGAAAAAAAAATACAAAATATAGTCCTTTGCGCCTATACATTACAGTAAAACATATAAGAAAGCTATAACAACAAAATAAAATTAAAAACTAAAGGGGGCTTCCTTTAGTTTTTAATTTTATTTTTACAAAAATAAATTAAATTTAAATAAAATTAAAAACTATAGGGGGCTTCCTTTAGTTTTTAATTTTATTTTTACCTATTATATTTATATTTCCCTACTACGACGGTACGGAACTCTTCATGCGCAAGTCTAGCTCGCACTTGGCCGGTTTTTTTTAAATTTTGTTTGAGAAGAACTATGGGCTTAATATAATTTAATGGATTGGCGAATAACAGTACTGGATAGGGATAAGTAGAAGGATGGAACGGAGGCCTTTGCCCTGCAGTGGGACACAAATGGCTGATAATAATACGAGGATTCATATTGACTGCCTCGTCGGTCCAGTGGTCGCAATCGCGACAGCTGATCATTAGGTCCGGGTCGGGCAAATTGGTATTGGGATTTTCCATCAGGAATTTCTCAGTTGCAGCCACGGTGTCTGGATTTGTGCTCGGTTGATGACAACAGGCTCGCCCCCCATTACATGGGACGTAAAATGTGGGTGTACTTTTAGGTAAACCTCTGCCTAACCCTTCGGGGATTACAGGCGTGATGTGATGTTATGCCACTAGTGCACACCACATTAAACAAAAAAAAACTTAACATAAACACAAAAATAAATATAGTGTGTTTCACAGATGCGCCAAATATCGCTTTTTTTAAAATTTGTGTCAATTCATTTCATCCCTTATAATATCAAAACTCACCATATGAGGATACTGGTCTCGCTTAGCATTAATTCCAGCGCTGACTGGAGGTACTGGCGGGTTGTAGTGCTGAAAAATGTACAATTTTATTATAAGTTAGTTGTCTTCATGGATGGGACCATCTATTTCATACCGAGGCCGCTCCGCGCCTCGAAAAACACGTTAAGCCATTGGTCCCGACAGCCATTTGTAGATCTTTGACAGTCGTTACAGGTAGTTAGTGGCGCTAAAGTCTGACAACCAATCTTACTAAAGGTTGTCGTATTACCCAGTAATAACTGGGTTGTGGAGACATATTCATATTCATACTCATATTCATATTCATATTCATATTCATATTCATATTCATATTCATATTCATATTCATATTCATATTCATATTCATATTCATATTCATATTCATATTCATATTCATATCTTTATTTGCATTCCATAATGTGTGAAGATCTTACAATGGGCTTAAAGCTAAGGTACGATTACGGACCCTGTAGGGACAGCAAGAAGTATAAAATTTAATAAAATTAACATAATAGGCAGGCAGATAGGCAGTCGCTCCGTGTGTAATACTGATATACAGCTGCATCGGGTTAGACTGCAAGCCAACCCCAACATAGTTGGGAAAAAACTAGGCAGACGACTGGTGAAGAAATAAAATAAAATCTTGCTCACCTGGGGGACAAAACTAAATCGGTCGTCTAAAGTATTCTTTCTGTTAGGATCTTCCACGGCTGGTGGTTCCATGTAATCATAGCAGTTGTTTTCAGCTTGCCTCCTCTTCTCAAGCATAACTCTGGGCGCATAGCTACACGGGAAGGAGATATTTTCCAAGTATTTCAAACAATCTGTAACACGAAGATTTCATCTCGTCATTCGAAAGAATAATCTGAACATATTTTTTTGTTGATTGCATGACAAACTAGACGGTACCTGATGGTAAGGTGTAACTGGCATTCATTTCTAATTTCACAAACACAGCATGATTCATTTTATTCTGGTAAGGTTCTGATATAAAATGAACTCGATTGATGAAAACTAATGTTAATATTCTCGTTGTAATAATACAGGATGTAAACAGACCCTTCACATAGCCGTCAATCAAGCATTCTGTACATCAAACTAAGTAACTTTACGCAAAAAATATTGCTGGGAAACGAATTTTTTTTTTGGGGTGAAAAATCACGTTTTACGGTAGGACTCGGTGGAACTCACTCAAAGCATTGTGCTGATGGATGGATTGAATAGTGTGGGAGTCGTGGAGGTGTATCTTACTTTAAAAACACGAATTAAATTAAAAAACTTGTGAAAAAGTTGGAACTTTGATCCCCAATATCTCCGTAACTAGAAGGTTCCCAGGTGTGGAAAACAAGTGCTTTTCGGCTTATTTTACATAATTTATTAATGTTATTTGTGCCTATAGTCGTTTCAGCCAATGGCTTTATTGCCAGGAGCCTCAATCAATACCTGAAGTGGCTCTCGTTAGGCAGCTGGATCAAGGGCTTGATTCAGAAAGCGGTACTTCTGGACACGGCGCGTATTGTTAGGAGGTTCCTCTCTCTAGAGCCCTGATCGCCAGTACCTTGAACCCTGTCCCCGATACCGGTGGGCTACTATTATGTTTTTTTGGTAATTTTTTTTTTAAAAGAATATTTGTATTTGAAAAATGTATTTAATGTGTATCATCATCATCATTTCAGCCGAAAGACGTCCACTGCTGGACATAGGCCTCCCCCAAGTGTCGCCACTTTGACCGGTCCCGTGCGACTCGCATCCAGCGGATCCCTGCAACCTTCACCAGGTCATCGGTCCACCTAGTAGGAGGCCTTCCAACGCAACGTCTTTCGGTTCGCGGTCGCCACTCCAGAACGTTTCGGCCCCATCGGCCATCCGTTCTGCGAGCAATGTGCCTTGCCCACTGCCACTTAAGTTTGAAAATTCTTCGGGCTACGTCGGTAACCTTGGTTCTCTTGCGGATGTCCTCATTTCTGGTTTGATCACGCAAGGAAACTCCGAGCATAGCCCTCTCCATTGCCCTTTGGGTGACTTTAAGCTTTCTGATAAGGCCCATTGTGAGCGACCACGTTTCGGTCCCGTATGTAATCACTATTGTGTATGTGAATGAATAAATAATGAATTAATGTTATTTAAAACATTATACGCAACAAAGTGCGGTCTGTACAATTAGTCAAGAATGTCTTAAATGCAAAAATTCTACTCTAGTATTGACTACAGCACTGAGTACCAAACACAAACATCATCATTCTAGCCTTTTCCCAACTATGTTGGGGTCGGCCTCCAGTCTAACCGGATGCATCGGAATACCAGTATTTTACATGAAGCGACTGCCTATCTGACCTCCACAACCCAGTTAGTACTGGGCAATACAATACCCTGGGTAAAACTTGTGGGCCACTGACTACCTGTAACGACTGTCAAAGATCTACAAATGACAGCCGGGATCAACAGCTTAACGTGCTTTCCGAGTCACGGAGGAAACTCGGTATGTAATGGGTGGTCACCCAACCATGGACCAAGCAAGCGCGGCTTTACCTGAAGATTGACCCAAGCGGTTGTTATTATTTAGCCACGAGCTCCTCAACCACCACAAACAATAACACAATAAATCAGATAAGTAAATAGTAAGAAACAAAAACCTACGATATCTTGCTTTGCTTCCCGTTTGGTTGAACCTTGAGTCTAGTTGAAGATCTGTAATTGGAGTCCTGAAAAAAAAACAAAACAATCATCACCTGCCCCAGCAGCATGACCACCGTAGACAAGGATTTCTTTGACGGAAGAATCGACAAAATGACAGATTGTGTCGACATAATGACAGATTTCTTTGCACTATTTGTCATTTTGTCGATTCTTCCGTCAAAGAAATCGTTGTCTACGGTGATCATGCTACGGGGGCAGATGATAACATTTAAATGTTTATTTCACTTAAAAGTCGACAGTCTACTGCTATATAGGATGTAGACAGGGTGTAAGGGACAACCCTTCGCAGACTGTGGATGGAATTCAGTATATCATATTAAGATGACAGGTACAAGAAATTATTTCAGGAATATTATGGGAATTTAATAAATTTGAAGTGTTTTATTTCCTCGTAGGCAATGTACCATTACTGTCCCTTACACCCTGTATTGAGAGGTTTGCCAATTTAATAAAGAGAATTTAGAAGGTAAGTACATGTGCAGCTTTGCTGTGTGCTGATGTGGGGCAAGGCTTTTGTGCTGCAGTTTTAGTAGTCAGCTTCGGTTTGTATGAAATTATAGGCGGGATCCTCTACTGCGACGCTACACACAAATTTGTGGCTGACAAACAAATGAACCACGCAGCAAACATGGTTTATTTTTACATGCACATCCTAAGTAGTAGTGATTGTATATGGATTTCTCTAACCGACTTCCAAAAAAGGAGGAGGTTATGTATTGCACCAGCATCTTTTTTTCATGTATGTATTGTTCACCGATTACTCCGTGATTACTGGGCCGATTTACGTGATTCTTTTTACATTTGGTAGAGGAAACCCGCGCGGTGGTCTAATATAAATTTTATTAACTTTGCCTTAGTAGTTTTTGAGTAAGCTCCTTTAATACATATTGTTTCTTCTTGTCCTATGTTGACGACATCCTTCATAACTTCTAGTTACAATGTAAATTGTTTCATGAATTTGTATGGTATACTACAACTAAAAAGAGTAAAATAAAAACTTTTTTGGAATTGGTTTTTTTTTTCAAAAAAGTTTTAAATGATACATTAGAAATTGATCACCTACGTTGTACTATATTGCAGCTCACAATCTGTACAGCATATAATAGGGGTTTTTCCTTGAAAGCTGCATATCTGAAAGCAAAATAACGTTAGCTCATTCCGTGGTATCACACCTACTAGCTTATGCCCTTGGCTTCACCCGCGTGGTGTGTAATGTCCCAAGGGATTGTAGTACCGCAATAAAAAGTATCTTATATGTTAATCCAGGTTATAAACTATCTGTGTGCTAAATTTCATCCAAATCGTTTCAGTAGTTTTTGCGTGAAAAAGTAACAAACATCCATTCATCTTTTTTATATAATTTTCGTTTATTGAATTCAACCATGTTTTTTTTTGTTTTGTTCTGGGGTGAGTCTAATAAATACTTTTTCTTTCTTTCTTTCTTTCATCCATTCATCTATCCTCACAAACTTTCGCATTTACAATATTAGTAGGATATAGGATTTTGGGCCAAATATAATCGACCGCTAAGAAGATAAAGGACCATGGGCAGGTCTCTATGAGCTCTGGGCGTAAGACCTACATAAGTGAAATATATCTCAAACAGTAGTTTTTAATTAAGACTTTAATTCATTCTAAAACAACAAGTACTTAATTCAGCGGAGAATAGCAATAGAGCAACTTGAAATAAAAATTTCCTTTATTTTGCAAAACATTAGACCAGAGTAATAATGAATCTAGTTTATTATTAGCTAGCATTGTGAAGAGGTTTCTGTCTCTGGAGTCCTAACCACCGGGTAGCTTGGAGCCTGCTCCAGACACCGGACCACTATTTTTATTATTTTTTAAAGAAATATTTAAACATGTAAAAAATGTGTTATTAAAATGAATAAAGGTAATAATATCCTAACAAGCAGTTTCCGTAAGACTGCCTCTGCAGTCTTTAGTCGATTCTTAGACCTCACTGGTCTCGCTCAGATTGATTATTGTATTGTAGTGACCGTCAACCCACAGCTAGATCAAAACATCAAAAAAAAGTTTGCGACATGAACTACTTTAAAAACAAATGGCTGTTGTAGTTGAATCTTTGACAACATACAAGAAATTACAACATTTTCAATTGGTAGCTCTAGTTTCTCGCGACTTTGGTACTCATCGCAGTAGTATGAATTGAAGAACGTATTGTGAGCTACGTGTTTAAGCCGATACTTGGACACTCACGGTACAGCTAGTCTATTAGTTCTAGGTCACTAGCCGAGCTTTAAAAAGGCCTTGCCTGGAATCTCTCTGAGAGAATCCGGAACGAGGTGACCCGACAGAGAACTAGCTCACTGAAAAGGCAAGCCGAGCTTTGGGGTAGACGCGATCTTGACTGGAAACCGCGAATTGGCAAACGTAAGGTGGAAGCTGTGGACTGCTATGGGTGCTTTTTTCTTTATTTTTTGTGCTGTTAGTGCCTAACCTGATGTCAGAGTTTTTATGCCGCCCACGGGCCTCAGAATTGGCTATACATGCCATCGAGAAACATCCCTCAGATTGCTGGTTTGGTTTCCTCACGATATTTTCCTTCACCGAGGCAAGTGATAATTATACAATACATGAATTCGAAAAATCAGAGGTGCGTGTCTTGGGTTCGAACTCGAGACCTATTACTTGGCAGTCCGACGGTCACACCACTAGGCTATCACTGCTGTAGAATGATGATGATGATAAATTATAGGAGGGTAGACCTTCCGTCGCAGACCATCTTTAGCAGATCGGCAGTTCAGTATGGTGGCACACTTTCCATCTAGCCCGTTCCATGTGCAATTTGATCCTGAAAAGCATAAATCTATATTACATGCAGCCTCGTTGGCCTGGCAAGCGACTGCTGAGCAAGAGGTCCTGGGTTCGATTCCTAGGTCGGGCAAAGTGTTATTGGGTTTTTCCATCAGGAATTTCTCAGTAGAAGCGCAAGCGACTGCTGAGCAAGACATCCTGGGTTCGATTCCCGGGTCGGGCAATGTGTTTTTGGGTTTTTCCATCAGGAATTTCGCAGTAGCAGCAACGGAGTCTGGATTTGGGACCGGAAGCGGCCGGTAGTAGTGAAGGAAGTAGATTATCTTTGTCAGTGACTGCTGAGTCAACAAACTAGTTCGAAGGTGATTAAAATGGCGCGAATAGTCGCGAGGCTTCTTAATTTAAGGCGACATTAAGTGCCAGCGACCTTGAGCGAGTATACGAGCCATCGCCCGCAAGGGCTCCCGCTTCAACGCGCACCAAGTTTTTTCGAAAAAAACAATCCTCCTTGATTTATCAAACACAATACAAATAAAAACTGTATACTAAAATATGGCTCATTAATTGTCTTTTAGATGGTCAAATTTTCATGCAAATACGCCCGATAGTTTTTGCGTGATTATCGTTTTTTTGCCCGCGTTAGACATTACTTTACAAATTAATTACACTATGTTATAAAAATATAATTGCACATTTTCACATATCAAATTATGAAGAAAATTGTCTAGTTGTTGTTGTGTTTGTTGTTTGTTGTGTTTGTCTTGTATTGTTTGTTTGTTGTGTACATATATTTTTTTCAAAGAAATAAGACTACAAGTTTAGACGTGATGTTCAATTTAAAAACGTTAAAAGTCGTATATCTGTGCCTTAAACAAACAACGTGCGCCTGCGCAGTCGCGTCTCGCGTTCTCCGTCGGATATGCTCAGTGCAGGCTAACTGTAGTGACTAGCTAACTGAAATTAAATCAGCCAATCAATTCAGTTGACTGCTACTGTATTAAAATGGTAAGGTAGTTTTTTCGTGTCAGTTTTACAAAACCATACAAGTTACCACCGCCGCGCCTGGCTAATTTCATCTCGTATGGGATTACCCTCAGTTTTATCAGTGCTTCAGAGTCTAATTATAAATATAACGTAACATCACGCCTCTAATCCCCGAAGGGTTAGGCAGAGGTGTTTCATTAGAACACCCAAATTTCGCCAGTTATGTTTAAGTCCCATGTAATAGGGGGCGAGCCTATTGCAGTCTCAGAAATACACATATGAAGACTAACTATAAAATGAAATAAAAACACTGGTTTACCTTCAGGTATATCAAAAACTTCATTATAACTCTCTTCGTCTGACGAACACATCGCAACTAAACACAAAACAATAATTTTATTTAAATTCATATTTACTGAAAACAATTATAACACAAGAAACTCATCGACACGTGCAAATTCAAAAGAACCAGGAAGAAGATTAAATTGTTTATTTCGATAATTTTAGAAAAACTAGTGGATACTTATCTACCATCTATACTTACTTATAGAATATAAATTACGTAGGTATTCGGGATCCGGTTCCGTAGTGTAAATAAAAAAATATGTAATTATGTAATGGACTAAAGAACACAGAGTAGATAATCTGACGGAGGTTACACTCTACAGAATCTTTTGCTGCTATGTCAACACATAACACGGCCAGAGTGTCGCCTTAGGGGCGCTTGCCTATCATTCTCAAAGTGTAAGGCATTAGTGTACCTATATTGCACCCACATTTTGCCAGTTATGTTTAAGTCTAATGGTGCGATTCCACCAAAATTGTGCGCGAACATTTGGTACAGCACAAAACGTTGGCGTACTTGGTTTGTAAACGAACATGTTAGTACGAGAGCCGATGACCAAAATTTCGAACTCATTTTGTAAACAGTACTTATATTCTGAGATTTCGCATAAGATCGATCTTCACCCATCTGTTAATCCAATGAAAAAAACTTTTTCGGAATCTTAAAACATGAACAAACGTTATGGTGTAGCAATCCTATCAATCTGACGGCACGGTTGGCGCAGTGGCTGAATGATTGACTGCTGCGCTGTGTGTCGCGGGCTCGATCCCCGCACGGAACAAATATTTGTATGGCCTACAAGTAGCTGTTCCGGGTCTGGCTGTTTGTGTACGTTAGTTTAAATGTTTGTAAACGCACGCACGATACAGGAGAACTACCTACAAAGTATGATTTAAAAAAAAAAATCCTGTACGACCGTAAGTAGATCAGGCGTAGGTCCAACGGCGACCTTCGTTCCTCTGAAAGCACTTTAAGCTTTCAGAGGAACGAGGGTATCACACCGTACACTTCCTGACTGCGGGCTGTGACTGAGAAATTCCTGGCGGAAATCCAATAACACTTTGCCCGACCTAAGAATCGAACCCAAGACCCCATGCTCAGCAGTACTGCTTGAGACCATTATATCAACGAGGCAGTGAACCTTGGCATTCTGTTGTTTATCTACTCATTTGCCAAACTCACACATTGATGTGAAATGACGTAAGACAGGTCGCGAGTTCACCATTCTTGGCCACTAGTGCAGACCGTCTGTTGAACTATGTTTGCACCTAATCTTGAATGTTGGTCATTCTTTCTTTTTCGTGTGGTTAGTGCGTAACCTGGTGTTGATGTTGATGGATGGAGAGGGATAAGAAGACTAAGGAAACGATGGACGGATGGTGTGAGGAATGATATGAGAGAAAAAAGGTGAAGAGATTGTGTGACGGTTGACAGGGGAGAATGGAAGCAAAAAACGTGATGCGCCGACCTCAAGTAACATAGGACAAGGGCAGTAAATTGACAGGCATGCTGGTTTGGTTTCCTCACGATGTTCTCCTTCACCGAAGCAAGTGATAATCGTATACTACGCAAATGAATCCGCAATTTGAGGGTCTTGGATTCGAACTCGTGACTTGGCAGTTGGCAATCCATCCGGCGGTCAACCCACTTGAGTGAAAGCATCATCATCCTGAGCGGTGGTGGTCCAGTGGTAACAGCACCGACTTGCCAGTTGCAGGTCGTGGATTAAAACCCAGGAAAGCATTACTTCGTATAATTTTTTCATCACCAGTGCTCGGTGATCCGTGGACAAATAGGCAATCGCTCCATGTAAAATACTGGTATTCAGCTGCATCTGGTTTGACAGGAAGCCGAACCCCAACATAGTTGGAAAAGGCAGGCAGATGATGCCCACTGCTTTCAAAACTGAAGGAAACGTCGTGAGGAAACCGGCATGTCCTAGAAAATCGAAAACACATACCAATCCGCACTGCTAAACCAATCCAAAATCCAAACTGCGCCCAGGCGCCTGATGCGCCTGGGCGCAGTTTACAACCAAGCAAGCATTACAACCCATTCCTTTTATAGAGAGGAGGCCTGTGTCCCAGCAGTGGGTACATTATTGGCTGATGATACTAATCAAGCTACACCTAGCAGTGTACATTATTTACAAACTACAAGTAGATCTAAAATAATAATAAAAATATGTACAAGTATTAAATGGGGAAAAGAATTACAGGGCGTCATAAAAAAGGCTGGCAGTATTGCCGTTGTATGGCAATACTGATTTATTGGTCAAAAAAGGCCAGTCCTCTCGTCTCATGAAGAGTCGACCAACCGCTTGGCGATATCCCGAGATACTAGGTGGGTACTCAGACCCCATGGCTGGGTGTTTCAACCCCAAACGGCTCAAACACGTAACTAACAATAAAATTAATGTATTTGCGCCGTTTGAGGTTTCCAGAATCTGCAGGAGCCGCCTAAGCACAGCCCGCCGTGCTTGGAAGATGGGATGGCGCAAGGGTCCTAGGCTCCTACCAGTTGGGACATGCATCCTCTCTGTGAGAGTAGGAGTGGGCTGCAACCCACCGCGAGGATTTAGAGCGGGTTGAAGGTTGCAGTCCAACAAAATAGGTCAAATGAAGATCATTTAAATGCACTAAGTCAATCATCTCCACCAAGAACTCCTTGAAACAATTTCTTGTCCGATTTTCCTCGTAAAACTAGTTTTTTGATTGCAAAAACAAACATTTTATGATGCATGGCTATAACAGTTCGCACGTCCGTAACACATTGACCTTGAGCTGGCCGAGCGTAGTACGGAGTTTAAATAGAATAAGAGGCTTGCTTATACTGGTTGATTACCATTGATGTACAGCCTACTGTAGGATGTTTTGGAGTGATTGACCTTTTAGTTTCGATTGAGAGGTTAAATTAATCAAGGTACGTTTTTAACGTATGCTGACAGTTTTTGAAAATATTGGTACAATTACCTCCATTATAAGAGTAGAGGAAGACCAAAGAGGCGGTGGATGGACTGTGTGAAGGATGATATGGCTAGAAAGGAGGTGTCGGCTAAGATGACGAGTAATAGAGAAGTATGGAAGAAGAAGACATGCTGCGACGACCCTAAATGAATTGGGATAAGAGCAAGAGAATGAAGATGACCTTATGCTTATTTTGAGACTATCGTCTCGTCGATTTAGTGACCCCAAGTGCTACTGCTAACGAATTCCTGGATTTCTACATCAGGAATTGGTTAGAAGCAGCCTTGAGTTTGGATTTATGCCCAGTTGGTGTTATTGACACCAACTGGGCACAAATCCAAGGCTCGCCTTTATTGAATGGGACCTTTAAACATAACTGGCGAAATGTGATTGCACTGTAACTTGTGTTTGTAGTGCCAGTCGGATCTCCACAACCTAGTTCGTCAGGCTTTCGGGTTACTGATTACCTGAAACGGCTTTCAAAGATCAAATAATGACAATCGGGACCAACTGCTTAACATGCTTCCCAGGACACAGATTTAAGTTGCCCTAGAAAACAAGAACCATAAGTAGGTCTCTGACTGAACTGCCCCGTTGGTTTCGTGGTCGCGACCTCTGAGTGTCGGGTACTGGGTTCGATTCCCGGGTCGGGCAAAACAAGATATTGAGTGTTTCCATTAGAAATTTCTCAGTAGTGGCCCGGAGTTTGGATGATGGTGGTACGCTACCGTGCTTGCACGTTAAGCCGGTGGTCTTGCGCTTGATCTCTCACCGGTCGTGTCGGATTGCCGTCCGATCGGACTACGAGAGTTAAGGAACAGAGAGTGCACCTGCGCCTACGCACACACTTGTGCACTATAATATCTCCCGCACCGATGGTCATTCGCCGCTGAGGTTGGCCGCTGTGTCCAGAAACGGTCAGCAAAACTATTAGATCTCTGACAATCGTTACTGTATGTAATGGACAATCACATAACATAACAAGCCACCTGCAATTCCCGAAGGGTTAGGCAGAGGTGTACCTAATAGTACACCCACATTTCTCATTTAAGTCCCATGTAATAGGGGGCGAGCCTATAACCTTCTATTGGGCTCAAATCCAGACTCCGTGGATGCTACAGAGAAATTGCTGATTAAAAAACAATAATACTTGGCCCGAATTGGGAATCATACCCAGTACCTCATGCTCAGGAGTCGTGCTTGCGATCACGAGACGAACGAGCCTCGTGGTCCACGAGGCTGTAACCTTAAAACAATAAGATTATGACAAAAAATAGAGTGCGGGTTATCGCTTACCTATACTAGATTACGATATTGTTGACATTTACTGGATTGACGTACTTGGTACCAAAAATAAGCGAGCTTCTATCATCTATAGCTGAGTTGCAGAGTTCAATAGGATATCACAATTTAAAGGTGTTTACTGTGTAGCAGTAGCGAACGGCCAAATTTGTAAGAGGTAAGCCGGAGCACATATCTTTAATGTGATTATATTATTTGTCTATACAACATTAATTTTAGTATATGCGAAACCTGATACACGTGTCTAGTATTTTTATGGAAATAATTGATGGTACACAATTTCAAAACTATAGCATGAAAAATCACAAAGTTATAAGCTTGTTCTGTTACCTGGTTGTCCGCTCAAAATCGTGGTCACCACGCAGCGCGCGCCTCAAACGTCGTCTTGAGCTCATTGATAATAATAATTTGGCAGTAGGTACCTAAATTATTGCGATAGGTATTTAAAGTCGTTCGGTGTTCAACTCTTAACTTTGTAAATATTTTTGGGAAAAAATATGAATGGTTTAAAAATTATTGGAATCGATTCAGTTACTTATTCTGAACAAACTATATTCAGGTTTCGCATATACTAAAAATAATGTTGTAGAGTACTGACTGTGTCATTTTTCAAAGGGAAGTCGGTAGGTCGGAATCGAGTTGTTTGGTACCTTCGCTACTGGTGTTTAGTAACATCCAATAGTTCACCAGTGTCCTTTAACATTTTGCCAACCACATCTACCTAGCCTATTCCCAACTACGTTGGGGCGGGCTTCCAGTCAAACAAGATGCAGCTGAATATCTACCAGTATTGTACAGTCGCCACCAGCACATCCAGCTATTGAAATCTGTCAAATTTCTTAAATAGATTTTCAACTTTATCTCTGATGCATTAAGTTCAAGGTTGGTTGGGAAAATTTAACAGTTTCGGGTAGCTTGTGCAGGCGTCTGTACATGGAGTGACTGCCTATCTGATCTCACAAATCAGTTAGTCTTCTTCTTTATCGTATGGTTATTGTCGAACCTGGTGTCAAAGTTTTTATGCCACCCATAGGCCTCTGACTTGGCTTTACATGCCGTCAAGAAATATCTCTCAGGCATGCTGGTTTCCTCACGATGTATTCCTTCACCGAATCAAGTTAGTACTGGGTAGTATGATAACTCTTGGTAAGACTGGTTGTTTATGCTACTAGTAGTAGTGGACAAATGACATTGTAACATAAACAATACCGATTATTTGGGTGCTGTGGAAACGTTGATTAGAAAATACTATTTATTATTTCGTCTGTTACTAATCACTAGATAGTATAAAACAAAGTCACTGTCTGTCTGTCCCTGTGTATGCTTAGATCTTTAAAACAACGCAACGGATTTTGATGCGGTTTTCAGTAATAGATAGAGTGATTCAAGAGGAAGGTTTATATATATATATATATATTGCACCCTTGCGAAGCCGGGGCGGGTCACTAGTAAACTAGTATAATAATTGAAAAATATTTGATTTAAACGAGTGTCCATCTCCATGGATACTCGTTTAAATCAAAATATTGTATAATTGTAAGAATGGGCAAGAACCTCCGTTTTTGCCCATTCTTCTTTATACAGATCTACGCTTTGGAATGGGCAACTTTCACAGTTATTATGTCTTGTTTATTTTGCAAATAGGTTTTTACAAATACTTTTACAAGTAACATTGGTATCATAGGTTATCAAGAATAGGATCGAGCTAAAGGTTACTTTTCCATTTCTACAACATTATCTATACTAATATTACAAAGAGGTAAAATTTGTTTGTAAGTTTGTATGTAGGGGGAAATCTCCGGAACTACTAATCCAATTCTAAAAATTCTTTCACTGGCAGAAAGCTATATTATTTGTGGGTGTTATAAACTATATGTCGGATCCGGTCGTTAGTACGGACATAAAATTAATTGGAAAGCGCGCCTGTGTGCAGTGGTGACATCATGCGACCTACTTACCAGTCACAACACAGCGTGCTTCTACAGAGCCCTGATGTCCAGCTCGAGGCGAGGGCGACAGTCAGTGTCTGATCGCGGCGAAATTGAGACGTCTTGGAACTGTACCCGATTCATTGTGCCTTTCATTCATGTTATTGTGTTAAGTTGTAATCTCAAGTAATTTGTTAGTTTTGCTAGAAACAGTGTATCGCACCCTGTGTTTTCATAGCACGAAACCCATCGTCTGCCCACATGATGTATAAGCCTAACGGAGTAAATCCTAACATACCCGACATATATTTATATCATGCATATTAGTCGAGCTATCACAATTTTTGAGTTGCGAAATGTTATCAATAATAATATTATATCACTGTTAGTGCCAGAGGTTAATCATGTTTCATATGTCTGTTAAGTTGATACACTTTTGTTATTTGACACAGAGTTTTTTTTTTAATAGTCAGTATCTATGTGAGTAGTCGAGACGTGATTAAATAATTATCGTCTCACGGGTCGAACTTCAAAATTAAGCACTAACAGCCGAGGTCGGTCCGTGTAAGGGCAACCATCCCTTACATGTCGAGTTCCCTCCGTGCCTCGGAAAGCACGTTAAGCCGTTGGTCCCGGCTGTCATCTGTAGATCTTTGAAAGTCGTTACAGGTATTCTGTGGCCCGAAAGTTTGACAACCGGTCTTACCAAGAGGTATCGTATTACTCGTATTAACTGGGTTGTTGAGGTCAGATAGGCAGTCGTTGCATTTAAAATACTGGTATCCAGCCGTATCTGGTTAACTGGAAGCCGACCCCAACATAGTTGGGAAAAGACTAGGTCGATAATGATTTAGTCAGTTACGTACATTACATACATAGTTGTTTCGATACATTAGACACAAGGTTGTATACATTATTAAGGAAAATAAAACAGCTTACATAAAATGTTGTCAAAATGGCCACGTTGGCCATTTTCTTTACCATATTTTATTGTTACATAATAATATACTTTTGTTGGGATATACAGGGTTTGAAAATGAGACTCGTGGTGAGGTTGAGTATGGTATATATATCTTTATTTCCACAAGACGGTTCCTTTTATACAAAATCTGTTGTAGTTATTAATAAATAGTGGGTATACAACATTAGTTTTAGTATACGCGAATTCTGAAACACATGTCTAGTATTTTTATGTAAAGAATCTATGTACAAAATTTCAAAACTGTAAAATAAAAAATCACAAAGTTATAAGCTTGTTCAGTTACCTGCTTGTCCGCACAAAAACGTGGTCACAACGTGCCGCCGCGCGTTCGCCTCCAGCGTTGTCTTGAGATCATTGATAATAATAATTTGGCAGTAGGTATCTAAATGATTGCGATAGGTACTTAGTCGCTCGGTGTCCAACTTGTAGCCTTTTTTAAATATTTTTGAAACAAAGTATAAAATGGTTTAAAAATAATCGATTCAGTAACTTATTCTGAACAAACTATATTCAGGTTTCGCATATACTACTAAATAATGTTGCATAAAAAGTTAGTTTTTTTTCTGATGGGAAATCATCAAATGACCCCCCCCCTCCCCCCCGCTCTGGGTGGAGCGGAAGGGAGTGTCAGACATGTACTGACTAAAACCCATCCATGTTCCTTCTTTGCCCTTTGTGTTCCAGGGCCACGGTATCTCTTTCAAACAGTCCCGCAGCCCATAAAAAGTTTGTTTGAACACAATATTGTCAATACACCCTACATGCTGTATTTATTCTGTGTGGAATATTCCGCTACAATGGAATATCTTTATTTCTAAAAGACGGTTCCTTTTATACAAAAGCTGTTGTAGTTATTAATAAAGTCAAAGTCAAAACATTTACTGCGAACTAAGTGTACAATGTGGTGTTAAGTTATGTTAGTACTTATGACTTAGTACTTACTTACTTACTTAAATGTTGTGAGGAAAGTTTTAAGTATGAATGTGGATGGGTATATGAGTAGAGGAAGACCAAAGAAACGATGGATGGACTGTATAAAGAATGATATGGCAAGAAAGGAGGTGTCGGATGAGATGACGAATAATAGAGAAGTATGGAAGAAGAAGACATGCTGCGCCGACCCCAAATGAATTGGGATATGGGCAAGAGAATGATGATGATGAAGTGTACAATGTGGTGTTATGTTAGTACTTATGACTTAGCAGCCTTTTACAAGCATTGCAATGTATCATCCGCCGGCGCGTATCATCCTTTAGCATGCATTAAACATTAAATAGAAAAATAGTAGTAAACATAGATAGATCGAACACACACACACATACACAAACACACCATAGACGAAGATGGACATAGATGGATAGTTTAAAATAGTGGGTATATATAAAAAGTTAGTTGGAACACAATATTATCAATATACCCTACTTGCTGCATTTATTCTGTGTGAAATATTCCGCTACACTTTAAACAAAATATGTTAGATGCCAAATAAACTTGATTGTAATGGAATTCATATTGTATCAAACAATTAAAAACCTTGTCGTGTTTACACGTTTTACCAAAATAATAGAAACAAAAAGTTTTTACAAATATTAAAATATCTGAGACGAGAGAGCAGCGGTGGCCCAGTGGTGGCAGCCCCGACTTACGAATAGTAAGTCGCGGGTTCGAACCCAAGCAGACGCATTACTTTGTGTAATTTATTTCATCACCATTGCTCTCAAAACGGTGAAGGAAAACATCGTGAGGAAACCGGCATGTCTTAGAACCAAATATTCGAAGACATGTGACATCTACCAACCCGCACTGGGCCCGCGTGGTGGATTATAGCCCATTCCCTCTCATAGAGAGGAGGCCTGCGTCCCAGCAGTGGGAACATTACTAGGCTGATTATGCTGAGACAAGCGTCATAAAATTATTATTGTCCTTTCAAAGTTGTTTTTTTTTTTGTCAGCTAGAACTGTCCCAAAAAGACTGCTGGGTTGAAGTGGGATTGGACGGGCCTTGTCTGTAGAATGCATCAGGACCTATGGGCCAGACTCGTCACGCAGTGGGTGCCAGAAGACGGGCGTCGTCACCGAGGGAGGCTTAGAAAACGCTGGCGTGACGACTTAGATCCGTTTCTGAGAGATTGGCTAGAGAAATCGGCACAGAGAGAAGAGTAGAAGGCTATGGCCTTTGCCCGGCAGTGAGACAATATAGGCTAAGGAAAAAAAAATAAAAAGAACTGTCCTACTCCTGAGCAGAGGCCTCCCCCATTCTTTCCACCTTTCTCGAAGGGTCTTCAATGTCACTGGTCACGAATGAACAGATGTGAAGAATAATTCATAGAATAGCGAAGGCGATCCTCACACGACACCGCTCGTCCGCGCGAGCAGGCGGTGAAGCGGATCTGACTTCTGTGACGTCCGTTGATCTTCTTCTCGTCGTATCGATGTTACACCGTTTGAGCCCATTAGGTGGCCACGTTTATTGCACCGTCTATTAAACGGACATCTGGGACACTCCAGCAGGTGGGGCATAGTTTGATCCGCAGCTTAGTACTCGCACTCGGTGTTGGAGGAACCAATAACACCCCATTTTGCAGATTATGGTTGCAGCGGCATACTTGGGTACGCAATCGATTCAGAGCTGTCCAAATAGGCCACTTTAGTTCACTGCCGGGAGCCAGGTGTTTTTGGGGTTTCAAGAAGTCTGAGGACATAATCCGTTGATGCCTAACACACGAATGCCCAAGTACCTCCTAATTTTTCCTCCTAACTTTTCCGGTCAAGCGATTGCTTACAACAGTTACTACCCACCCTCTCGTTGTACGAGCTCCCTTCACATAGCCGTCAACCAAGCATTCTGTACATCAAACTAAGTAACTTTACGCAAAAATTATTGCTGGGAATGACTTTATTTTTGGAGTGAAAAATCACGTTTTACGGTAGGACTCGATGGAAAGCACTCAAAGCATTGTGCTGATGAATGGATTGAATAGTACGGGGGTCGTGGAGGTGTGTAAAGTAAAAATCTTACATTAAAAAGTTATATTAAAAAAAAAAAAACTTGTGAAAAAGTTGAAACTTTGACCCTTCAATATCTCCGTAACTAGAAGGTCCCCCAGGTATGATCTAGAACAAAAAAATGATCGCAAAGACGGGGAGAACAAGTGCCTATGGCTATGTTAAGGAAAATTTAAAATTTACACCCTTTATTCATTGTTGTTTCGAATACATTTTTCTTATTTTAGGGCCATATTGGCGGGATTCGGCAAACAGTTTCAGTATGGGTGTGTTCCATGTCTTTCCCACGCCATGGTGATTTACCGATTACCACCAATGTGACCCTAGCATTATGTACTATCGCCCGTTTTGTTGGGTACCAACAGAACCGGTACGTTAACATTTTAAAACAATACACGACCTTTATATCAAGATGTGCTAAGCAAATAATTTCAGTCGAAGCTTAGCGTTCACCCGTAGCGCGCGTTTCGTCAACATGTATAAATATGTTGTGTTGTGTCTGTGTGTCGGTCTGAGTGGGGTGCTATGCGACCTTAATAAAGAAGAAGGTAATATTTATTAATTCTTTCTTATTCGTGCGGTTAGTGCCTAAACTGATGTCAGAATTTTTTTGGCGCCCATTGGTCTCTGAATTGGTTTTACATGCATCGAGACACATCACTTAGGCATGCCGGTTTGGTTTCCTCACGATGTTCTCCTTCACCGAAGCAAGTGATAATTATACAATAAGCACAAGAATCCGAAAAATCAGAGCGTGTTGTGGATTAATTAATTGAAATAACAGAACATGACACCTGTAATCTACGAAGGGCTAGGCACAGGCGGATTTGATGGTACACCAAAATTTCGGCAGTTATGTTTAAACTTTATGTAATAATTTAAAAAAAAATCTAAGATATAATGTACCATTGCCCAGACGCAGATTAAAGTTACTACTAGGGGTCGGAGTGTTGCCACCTCAAATTCAAAAATTCATTTATTGATTTTGTGAACATAGGGTAAAAAATATACTGATGTTATATAAATAAACATTGGTCCATACTATGCCCACCAGAAGGCATACAAAATATTGTAGTTTAAATGTCAATTTTACAAACATAAAAAAATAAAAATAAAGACCCCTCTCGATACTAATATTAATATGATTTTATCAGCCTGTAGTAATTTAGGAACAGTGACATTGGGGGGGGGGGGGGGGGGGGCTAGTACAAAAATGTATAGTTTCGTTTTTTTTTTTTAAATTTACCAATTTTACGGCAGTATCAGGTTAACCTGAACGTCTATAAGAAACTATTAATTTTCTGAGAAGCGTGGTCGTACGACGCACCGTTTTCGAGAAAAAGGCAATCGAATATTTTTTCAAATAAGTCAATTTTTGGAAAAAAAATACGGATGTGTATCATAAATCATATTTATTTCTGTAAATTGGTTTACAAAATTCTTTTACATGTCACAACATGTTGTTTTAAAACTAGATGGGGCCGGTGTTTCGTACCTGACTACTCTGAGAAGAAACATCCGAAACAAACTCAGAGGTCACAGTCTCTTTTAAAGTCCAGACATTGCTCAAGTCATATGAGGACCATGTAGATTAATGTATGAGATGGTATTTTGAAGAAATAACCACACTGATTTGAGTGGACCTGTCCAGACAGTGCAAGCATTTGTCAGTGATCGTGTAGCTCGACTCGTAATCCAAGGAGCTCAACGACACGACGAACAATACCAAATAAAGGACATTTGGGTAGGCCGCATAAAGTACTCAAACTGCCAGACAATCGTGAAACTAACTAAAAATAATAATAATAGTATGACCAACGTAGTCCTCATATTCACAGTATTAAACAAAAAAATATATAATACGATACTTGAAAAAGTAAATAAAGTCAAGAAAAAGAAAAAAATTATAATAAAAATACCATATAAGATTTTAAAACTATCAAATACCATAGGTACTTGAAAAAGTAAATAATGTCAACTAAATCGAACAATAATTAATAAAAAAAAGTCAAACAGTAATAAAAATTTAATAAAATGGGTACAAATTCAATTTAATATCGATTTCAATTGGAGCAGTTCAATCCCAAGCTTTTTTGTACTGGATATAATCCTTAACAGAATAGAAGGCTTTCTGGCAAAGTTTAAGTTTTATAAAAAATTTGAATTTATTAAGGCTTAGTTCATGAATGTGGCCTGGTAGTTTATTATAAAAGCGTATACATTGGCATCTAAATGATCCACCTATTTTCTTGAGCCTTGTTGTGGGTACAATCATCATCATCATCATTTCAGCCGAAAAGTCCACTGCTGGACATAGGCCTCCCCCAAGAAGGGGGGGTTTTGCCATAATCGCCACGCTTGGCAGGCGGGTTGGCGATCGCAGTATGGTTGTTGTAGAATCAGAGAACTCTGCTGCCCATTCTCTGGTAAGTCCCTTAGTCGCCTCTTACGACACCCACGGGAAGATATGGGTACAATCAATTTATGTTTATTCCTTGTATTTATATTGTGAATATCACAATATTTCTTAAACAGCTTTATATTTTTGTGAGCATACAAAAGGTTATCAAACTTATTACATCAAGGTAACCTTGTCTATAGCAACTATTTAAAATCTGAAAAGTATGGCTCTATGACGCATCGTTTCCGAGTTATGGTCCTTCGATTTTTTTAAATTTTCTATGTAAAACGATCTATTTTTCCAAAATGTTAGCTCGGACGAAAATCTTTTCTGGCAAGAAATTATTGCTCTAGTTGAATCCCAAGAGTTGACTAAAGACTTGTTTTTAAATGTTATTCACCAAAACATCTTAGTTTTAAATGTCAGTCACCAAAATAATATGGCAGGAAAATTATAAAGTACGAAGGTGTTCAAATTTATAACAATCTACCGGCAGATATCAGAAACACATCTTCTTTCAACTTATTTAAAGCTAAACTCAAACAGTACGTCACTAACAACATAAAACAATTAAGTTGACGATATAAGCTAGTCTTTCACACAATTATAATTATATTGACATCGTACCTACCTACATTAAGAAAATAAAACTGTTAACTAACCAGATCCACTTTACCTTAGTTATGTATTTATTCGATAAATGAACAATGTATGTTCTTTTAGAATAACTAAAGAACCTTTAAACACAAAATACAGTACAGATTAATTTAAAACCGGTTAGAAATATTCAGTATAGGCTGTAGTAAACTTTATTATTATCTGTGGTAGCACACCCTTATGTTTATTTGACATCTGATAGCCAACCACGGTGCTACATTATATTATTATTGATTTGGTTAATACTGAAATTAAGTACTATTTTAATACAGTAATGTTACTATTCTCTCAGCGACTACTTTGATATCTCTGACATAAAATATTTGTATACTTGTAACATGACTCGAGGAGCTCGTGGCTAAATAATAACAGCCGCTCGGGTCGATCTTTAGGTTAAGCCGTGCTTGCCTAGGTTGGTCTGTGGATGGGTGACCACCCATTACATACCGAGTTTCCTCCATGCCTCGGAAAGCACGTTAAGCCGTTGGTCCTGGCTGTCATTTGTAGATCTTTGACAGTCGTTAGGTAGTCAGAGGCCCAAAAAATCTGACAACCAGTGTTACCAAGGGGTATCGTATTACCCAGTACTAACTGGGTTGTGGAGGTCAGATAGGCAGTCGCTCCATGTAAAATGCTGGTATTCAGCTGCATCCGTTTAGACTGGAAGCCGACCCCAATATAGTTGGGAAAAGGCTAGGCAGATGATGATGACTTGTAACATGACTATAAAAGCATGACGAATCTGACAGTTCTATGGACAATATCAATTTTAAAAAATTTGCGAAGCTGGGCTAATAATAAAATATTATAGCCTGTTCCCAACTATTTTAGGATCGGCTTCTTGTCTAACTGGTTGCAGCTAAATACAAGTTTTTTAAAAAGGTGCGATTTAAAAAGTTTCCAAGGTATGGCACCAAAAATATTTAACGTACCTACTACTTAGTCAATAAAAGTGTCAAGAGATTCCAATACCACAGTATAAATATATACAGTATTGTGACTCGGCCCTGTCCTTGAAACAATTACCTACAGCCCGGCGGTACGTTCGCAAGCGACAGGGCTGCGTGCTTACAGTATTTTAATTTCATCTACTAGTTGAATTTCTTTTTAGTTTTGTGATTGTAAATATTATATTTTTTATTTAAAATGAAGTTGGTTGTGAATTAAATAAAAAGTGTTCAATAAAAAATACAAGTTGTGTCTTTTGATTAGTAGATTTAATAAAAATTATAAATTCGATTTTTAACGCGAGCGTAGGTACCTAAATCACTTGTGTGTCAATTTTTTCATCCATATCCACTTATTTATTAATTAATCCAGGTATTTTACTCAGTGGAAAAAGCGAAATACCTACCTATTAAAAAATAAACAAATTACGAAATAACAAATTCATAATTCAATCAAATATTCAGAAATCGCACGCTTACTACTTACAAAACCATCACAACGTTCGTTTGTCAGTGCGGCGCATTCGTGACTTCTTGGGTACTAAGTGGGTACCAGACTCGGTATGACTCGCGTTCCGACCGTTTGTATGAAGATACAGTACTGTAGATATTATTACCGTGCCAATACGTTCAAAACAACACTCCATAAGTTCCTAATTCAAAAAGCGTAGATTATACTATCAACTATCAGTTGTCCGTGACCTTTGCTTGCGTGAAGTTATTTTATAATAATAGATTTTGATATAAGTGAGGAAACTTTGTTATTGCATTCGAGGTGGAATTAACACCCGAGCTGCAGGCGAGGTTGTTAGGGAGCCGACAACTGTTGTAACAAATCGCCACGCGTATAAGTCGACGTTTTTCAATACACTTTCGAAGAAATAAAATATTAGAGCGGAAAGTATTTTTATCAGGAGTTATTAGCAAAGTAGGATTTAATTTGCCTTTTTTCAGCGCTTTGATTTCGCTAGGTCTATGAAGAAGCAAAGGTATGATGCCGCAAAACAGCCTAATATGAAAAATTTTAAATTCAAATATTTTGGAATTTAGAACCCAAATAAATGTTAATTTGTTAATAAAAGTAAATATTTGTTTTAAATAATCCTGTGTATCTACGATATTCTATTTATAAACATAATTTAAATACTCAAAAAATATTTACGCTGTAAAGACGCATTTCTCCTTGCAGAGATTAAAAAAAAAACAAACACCGCCGACTTTAATCATTGAACCCATCTAGACTTAGTATAAGTATTAGTTATCTGTGGAATTTTTTATTTCCGCACTTGTGAAATACATTGCATGTTGAACCTAATCGTAGTGCGATAAGAACCAGTTTTCAAGAAAATGTACTGAAAAAACTCAATGTTCCTCCTACTACTTAAGTCAATAAAAGCGTCAAGAGTACAAGTATTATATAAGGTCTAACTATTCATACACGAAATATTTTTAGAGAATCATCTAACGGCTATAACGAAGCCATAAATAATTTAAAATTACTTGACCCACAAAATAAATATCGGCTCCTTATTTTTGTACATCCATTACGCTAGTTTACTACGTCATATTTACCTACTGTCATTGTTAGAATATGGGAGTAAAGGTTTTATGCAAAAAGTCTCAAAAAATTTTAGAATTATAATAATTTCGTAAAAAAAAAACACTCAGATAATTTATTTTTTCGTTACTATGGCGATTTTACGACTTATAGAAGTCACTCTTAAAATATTTCGTTTTTGAAAAGATAGACCTTATATGTATATGATGGTCTTTGGTCAAGAGATTGTAATACGTTCAGAACAACACTCCATAAAAAAATATACTATCAACTAGAGCTGTTGGCGTGAAATTATTATAAGAAAATATTACGTACCTTTTTGAATAGGATTTTGTTACCAATTTTTAAGGTTTTTACACGTAAACCTTATTCTTATCTATACTAATATTATAAAGCTGAAGAGTTTGTTTGTTTGTTTAGAAACTACTGGTCCGAATTGAAAAATTCTTTTAGTGTTGGATAGCCCATTTATTGAGAAAGGCTATAGGCTATATACCATCACGCTACGACCAATACGAGCGGAGCATTCATGAAAAATGTTGCAAAAACGGGGAAAAATCCAAACGCAGGCGAAGTTGCGCGGGTCAGCTAGTTCTACAATAAAACTAGCCTAAGTTATGCCTTATAATATCAACTATCTGCCAGTAAAAGTCCCGTCAAATTTGATTCAGCCGTTTCGGAGATTAGCCGGAATAAACAGACAGACAGACAAAAATTGAAAAAAAAAAAAATAGTTTTTGTTATAAGTGCCGCATATGTTTTCATATCTGCATTCAGTAAAAGCTGTTATTTTGATATTGCATACAGACACTTCAATTTTATTTATGTGTATGGTGATGTATGAAGGTAAAGAAACACGTCCGTTCTTGACAAGCGTTTATTACTGACTACTCTCTAACATAAAGGTTTACAGCTAATTACATTTATGCACTTCAATAGAGTATAGATAAATACCTATAACAAAAAAATAAAAAATTACAATTTTAGTACTTTCATCTCAACAATTCTTATGCAATGGTTTCAGGATCCGCTTGCGAGTGGGACGGAGTCGCAGGAAAATGTGTAAAAAAAACGCAATGTTTCACTACACTGGACACCCGGGGCGATCCACATCCGGTAAGATTTTTGTTTTACTAAAATTTGGCCATCTCCAGCCTATGTTCACAAATACAAGATTTCTTTTCTTTGTCATCATCATCAGCCTGCCTTTTCCCAACTATATTGAGGTTGGCTTCCAGTCTAATCGGATTTGTGTGCGTATCGCCTTAAGCCTTAATTTGCACGTCTTTCTACATCGTTCTCATATAATAATCTCAACATGAACGATGTAACCAAGATTTTGTAACAATATTTGGATTTAAAGGAGTGCCCATGGAGTTTCTTGCCCATTCTTCTCCATAGAGATCTACGCTTTGGAATGTGCAACTACAGTACTTTCTCAAGTTATTATGCCTTGTGACTGTGACTGTAGCTTCGCTTTTTTTTGTTTTATTTGACATTCGAAAGTGCCGGTGATGGTCTAATTGAAATAAATGCTTTGAGTTTTGAGTTTTTTTATCTAAAAGGGATATGAAGAACAGGGTGTAATGTTCTTCATCCCCCATAGAAAAGGGAGGATCCTCCGACCAGACGGGAGTTGTGTCTGGTGGGCTACTGCCCGACAGTTGTTGTCGGGTTTTCCTATAAAACATTAGTTTTAGTATATGCGAAACCTGATACACGTGTCTAGTATTTTTATGTAAAGAATCTATGTACAAAATTTCAAAACTGTATCATGAAAAATCACAAAGTTATAAGTTATAGCTTGTTCTGTTACCTAGTTTTCCGCACAAAAACGTGGTCACCACGCAGCGCGCGCCTCCAGCGTCGTCTTGAGCTCATTGATAATAATAATTTGGCAGTAGGTACCTAAGTTATTGCGATAGGTACTTAGAGTCGCTCGTTGCCAATTTGTAACTTTTTTTAAATATTTTTGAAGAAAAATATAACGTGGTTTATAGATTATTGGAATCGATTTAGTTACTTATTCTGAACAAACTATATTCAGGTTTCGCATATACTAAAAATAATGTTGTATAGTCTGAAGTCGCGGATAAGATTTAGTTTTGATGTTAGTTCTACATTTGTGTCATAGATGGCGCTGTACTACTTTTTGTACTATATTGCGGTAGTACTTTTTGTAATGCCGCTACAATCTAACCTCCACAACCCAGTTAGTACTTTTGAACAATTTGAATTCGGGGAGTTTTATCATTAGGTAGTTTTAATGATGTCAATGTTCGCTTTGATACCTAAGAAAATTTAGTTTTTCGGATAATCCCCCTTAACATTATATTTTTTAATTTCAGATTTGTTCCGAGAAAGGCGACGTGACTATCGTTTGTTGCACTGACTGCGAACTTGTTAATAGTACAAAGTAAGTACAGTTCCAGCTGATTTTTTCTGGATTTAAATCTAAAACTAAGTCATAATTATCATCATCATCTGCCTGTCTTTTCCCTACTATGTTGGTGTCGGCTTTCACAGTCTAACTGATTGCAGTTGAATACCAGTATTTTACATGTAGCGACTGCCTATCTGACCTCCACAACTCATTAGCTGGGTAATACGATACCCCTTGGTAAAACTGGTTGTCAGACTTTCGGGTCACTGACTACCTGTAACAGCTGTTAAAGATCTACAAATGACAGCTGGGCCAACGGCTTAACGTGCTTTCTGAGGCACAGACAAAACTTGGTGTTCACCCATCCAAGGACTAACCTAGGCAACCACGGCTTTACCTGAAGATCGGTCCGAGTGGCTGTTATTATTTATTTAGTCCAAACCAAGTCATATATTGCATACTTTAGTGGGCAGTGGCAGTGGACAGGGCACATTGCTCGCAGAACGATTGTCCGACGGGGTCGAAAAGTTCTGGAGTAACGACCGCATAAGCGGCAGCTGTTGCGTTGGAAGGCCTCCCACTAGGTGGACCGATGACCTGGTGAAGGTTGCGGGGATCCGCTGGATGCGAGACGCACGGGACCGGTCAATGTGGCGATACTTGGGGGAAGCCTATGTCCGGCAGTGGACGTCTTTCGGCTGAAATGATGATGATGAATGATGAAGTCATATACTCAAGGTAAAAGTACAGTTCACAAAAATGCATACCCTCAACCACTTCATAGCTGGGAAGACGAAGTGGTGAATTCCCCAGAACTTAATCTAGATGTTAATTTTACCAATTTGTTGTATATGTTCAATAGGCCGCACATAATTGGCAAAAACTACCTGTATTTAGCTGGCCTTTGATTCTATTGAGACCACGTCCATCAAAAGTTTCATCTATTTCTTTCGATTTCAGAAACGTGGTGCTTAGTCCCAAGACTGGTTACTATTGGAAAGATGGCACCAAAGCAAGAGACAGTAAGTTTCATTTTCTTTTGACTTAGTAATCTTACTGGGACTCCCTACCCCAAAGTGGCTCCCATTCAAATCAATGCTGCTTAACCTCCACAATTCAATTTGTAGGAGTTATAAAATTCCTTCCTGCTGACTCGTCAGTCTAGTGGACTTAAGCGCAACTGCTGTACATGGGGATTTAGATATTCAAGTCGGGCAAAGTGTTGTCGGGCTTTTTTCCTACGAGGAATTAGAAATGAAGTTGAAGTTTTATCTTGGGATAAGGATAGCAGAATGATGAGGGTTGGGGTCAGCCTCTAGTTTTAGGTTTATCCCAAGATAAGGATAGCAGAATGATGTGGTTTGGGGTCAGCCTCTAGTTTAAGGGTTGAAGCTCACCTGGCAGCACGGAATCGCACTGTTCCATGATCCTATCCTCTTCCGTCGCTCAGAACCGTCATTTGCTAGAGCGAGAGACAGAGCGCCCGACCGATGGTGCCACGTGAGATAGTATTCCCACATTACATCGAAAAGTGCGATTCTGTGCTGCTAGATAAGGTTCGACCTTAACCGGAAACAGCTTAATACCAGTATTTCACAAGGAGGGACTGCCTCTCTGATCTCCACAACCCAATAACTGGGTACAACACAATATAATTTTATAAAATGAGTTATGAAATGTATCCTTTTTCAGGTTGCCTCGAATACCTACGCACCTTGCCATACAGGTGTCGCGATGGTGGATTCTACTCCGGGGTCAGCAAGAACTATGATGAGGCGAAGAAATGCCACACGATAGGGTTGTGGGGCATCGAGCATCGGCGCCCCATCACTGGGCCATGTGCCTGGGGCACAGTATCCTCACCAGGTAAGTCAAACACTTCGTGTCGCTGGCACGATAGTAATTTATGTTATGTTGTCTCCAAATTTCGTCAGTTCCACGGCATCGTCTTCGGCAGTGCAGTTGACTGCATGTTTTGGAGCTCAGTGGGCAGAATGGGAGATGGAACATAGTTTGCGATACAGCTCCACAGCCAAACCGCGCTGCCGTTTCTGAGGTAGCCCGACGAGGTTGAAGGTTACATCTTCTTCTTCAGCTAGGGAAATAAAAAAGACTCTTCAAGTAACAAATCATGAATTTATAATTTTAAATGCACACTGGTATCTTGGGCCGCACGACAGTGATAATGTTTATAACGTGCCACATAGCAATACAGACCGTAGCAACTCACTGCGGTTATAATTCCAAATGCAACATGATAGTGGCATTTCTCTTCTTCAGTTTCGCGATAGTCATTTGTCAAACAAAATTAAATAAATAAGTCTTGTCGCTCTGTAAGTGACAGTCAGCGACGGCACAACTGGTTTGCGGTCTGCGGTCACCACTGGACCGAAACGCAATGTCGCCGTCTCCGGAAGCGTTTAAACCATTTGTGTCGCTACGGTCAGTGTTAGCGATTTGGTCGGCTGCTGTTTGCTGTTGCCCTCGGAACCTTTAATGTTTTTTTAATGACCAGGTGTTGCTGGGATACGGTGAGGACTTGGCATCAGCTAAGTGGCTAGCTGGGGGTACCATCATCAGCAATAAGTATATCCTGACCGCCGCTCACACTACTAACTCGCATACACCGTAAGCCCGTTCGATTAATTATAGCTCACAATTTAGGACATAATAATGTGTGTAACAGTAGCCTAAACGAAGCCGAAAAGCATTTGTTCTCGGCGTCAGTGAGATATTTTATTTTTTTGTCTGTATCATACCTGGGAACCTTCTAGTTACGGAGTTATTGGGGGTCAAAGTTTAATCTTTTTCACAATTTTTTCAAAGTACAGGTTTTTGATGTTACTTTAAATACTTCCACGACCCATTCAATGCATTCATCAGCACATTTTTTTGAGTGCGTTGCAAAAAGTCCAAACACACCGTAAAACGTGATTTTCACCCAAAAAGAAGTCGTTTCACAGCAATATTTTTTGCATATAGTTACTTAGTTTGATGTACGACGTCTTTCTACATCGTTCTCACAAATATGTATAATCTCAACATGAACGATGTAACCAAGATTTTGTAACAATATTTAGATTTAAAAGAGTGGCCATGGAGTTTCTTGCCCATTCTTCTCCATAGAGATCTACGCTTTGGAATGTGCAACTACAGTACTTTCTCAAGTTATTATGCCTTGTGACTGTGACTGTAGCTTCGCTTTTTTTTGTTTTTTTGACATTCAAAAGTGCCTGTGATGGTCTAATTGAAATAAATGCTTTGAGTTTGAGTTTTGTACAGAATGCTTGGTAGACGGTTTCCTGAAGGGTCCGTTTAGTTACATCTTGTTTGTAACTACACTTTTATGCTTATGTAGTAAATAGGTAAAGTTTGTAAATCGGGTTGACCCAATTCTGAAAATGCTTCCACTGACGGGCTACATTACCGCCAAGCGTAATTTCAGTTTTATAGTTACGTTATCATCTTCTGCTGCTTTAGCGGTCGCAAGTGTGACTGCTGATCATGAGGTAATGGGTTCGATTCTCAGGTCGCACAAAGTGTGAGTGGGTTTTTCCATCAATAATTCCTTTGTAGCAGTGACGCAGTCTGGATTCAGGCTCCGTTGATGGCAATTACCTCACCCCGTATAACATGGGACTTAAACATACCTGTTGAAATTTGGGTGTACTACAAGGTACACACATCTGCCTAACGCGGGGATTACAGGAGTGATGTTATGTTATGTGATCATCTTCTAAATTGTTCACAGTGGTCCTCTCAAGTTCATCGCACTGGGTGTTGAGAAACTTTCTGACGGTCCATCTGCCTGGCAAACACATTCGGTGAAGAGATTCATCCAGCACCCAGACTACGAGAGACCTCAATACTACAACGACATTGCCCTCATCGAAACTGAGAACACGTAAGTTAGAATCTTAAACAGTCATATAAACTCATGCTAGCAGTTAACCAGCTCTTTCATGCAAAAGTGCTACCTATGTATGGAGCAGCAGATATTCTTAAATAAATAACTGCCGCCATTTATCATTAACACTGAAAACGGGCTAATTGTTTGAGTTCACAGATGAAATAAATTGCAGGCAAACAAATCGGTCTACTATCTTTCTTGGATATACAGGGAAGACCGCACGATAAAAACAAAAAAAAACATTTTATTTTATTTTCAAAATATCAGCCAAGCTTCAAGCCTGAATTAATCAATAACTAGTGTTTATACAAACAAGTATTGTACGGGGCAACCTTCACTATCACTACAACTGATTTCCTAGCACGATGCCTACTTTCTGACTACTTAGACTGTACTAAAATAGACATAATGCTATCTTCAGATTAATTTTTTCATAAAGTTGGCAAACTGCGATGTCACTGGGACAAAAATTAAAAAGTAGACATCGTGCGATCTAATATATGGTGGTTTCAAAATGTTGGCATCGTTCTACCGATTACTCGAAAGTACAAAAAAGTAGTCATATTGCGAAAGTACACTTGATACACTTCAACCTACTTATCTGTGCAGGTGGGAAAACACTAAAGAACTAAAATAAATGTACCAACTTTGACATTTCGATGTATTTTTGCTTGACAAGCAGCACCACCTTGAACTGCATACTTAAGGTGTCAAACTGTGGTCTGTGGTGTGCTTATATTTCGGAAACATGACTCGTGTTCTAAAGTTTAAAGAAATTATTTCATTTGTTTTGACGCAAGACGCGCTTTAGTGTAGGGCTAATGATCACATGATATGTGGAGGCCAGTTCAAACAGACATACTTCATCATCATCATTTCAGCTGAAAGACGTCCACTGCTGGACATAGGCCTCCCCCAACTGAACAGACATACTTCCCAAGAAACATTTTCCAGTAAGAATAAAAGATCTATCCTTCATTCCAGGATTACTTTCAACAAAAACGTTCTACCAGCTTGCTTGCACGTCGAAGCAGCTGCCGACGAGACAGCTATCACCACAACTTGGAGAGATCTGAAATCGGAGACTTTTAGCGAATTTGCTGATACAATCCAGACGGTTAGTCATTTTCCACTTTAGTGTATTTTTTGGAAGTCTTATTTTACTTTTGCAACACTGTTTGAAGCTTTCACGGTTTATAACTACACTTATGTGTATCTTTCGTGATAATCCATTTAGGTGAGCACCCGATCTTTCGACGTTGTTGCAAGCGCCATGATCGTGGAATCACTGGAGAGTGCGGGCGGGTGGTAAATATATTGTTAGTTACAGACAAATCTGTCTACTCTCTTTCTTAGTCTTTTGCTACGCGCACTACTGGAACTCGATACTAAGTCACGGCTAAACACACACACGTAACACTAGTATCACTTGGTTTTGTGGAGTCCTTATTACGACGCCGGCTGTTCCTTTTGAGCATACTTAAAATTGGATTCCACGTATTTGAAATTTGGTACCCTCCTCTCGATTGAAATGTTCGTGTTTTGTTATTTCAATGGCTTGTGAAACTCGATCAAGTGATTGGACCCTGACTGCAGTAGATTTTCGATCATGGCGCTTGCAACGGCGTCAAAATGTCGCGAACTCACAATAATGGAATATCACGGAAGATATCCAGTAAGTGGCAATAAAACTGATTTTGCAAGAAAGTTTTTTACATTAGGTACTTATGTCTTTTGACTGACACCTACTTTGACAGTTCAAAAGTAATTGATATAATTGTGTTTGTGAGTTTAACTTGATAACGTGTCCTGTCTGTCCTGCTGCTTGAATATAGCAGTAGCAGAGGGCCTCTACTGAAAGGGCCAAACTTGTTGTTAAATCACGAGCCCCTTCTCCTAATTTGCTATATTTCTTTGTTCTTTTTCAGATCAATTTAGACAAATTCTCGGAAGAAGAATGTAAGGCTGCGTACGGCATAAATCGAAAATTAAAGGATGGAATAAACTTTAACACACAAATGTGTTATGGAAGCAAGTCGGCTTCCCGTGAAGCTTGCAAGGTAAAAAACACCTTTTATAACTCTTAACACCGAGGGTGTAAATAGACCCTTAACGGGACAAAGGTCACTGCGATATTTTTTTTGTTCTGGACCATACCTGGGAACCTTCTAGTTACGGAGATAGTGGAGTTCAAAGTTCCAACTATTTCAAAAGTTTTGTTTTTAAATACTATTTTTAAAGGTATTACCGTACCAGACGGGTGCTCTCGTATTTGCTTATTTAAACTATAACGGAAGCAAAATGACTACCGTCTTATACCTATCGGTTCAGGCTGCAACGTTAGCTCTGTAGAATGGAGCGGTAGGTTTTAAAACCGCTGCACTACTATCTGCTACTAAGGGTGGAGAAGGAATAAAACAGTATTTCAGTATGGTAAAACGAGCGTACAATACTGCACGAAGACACGAACACGATCAATGGAAAATTTATTATACAGGGTGTAAATAGACCCTTCACATAGCCGTCAACCAAGCATTCTGTACATCAAACTAAGTAACTTTGCGCAAAAATTATTGCAGGGAAACGACTTTTTTTTGGGTGAAAAATCACGTTTTACGGTAGGACTCGATAAAAAGCACTCAAAACTTTGAGCTGATGGATGGATTTAATAGTTCGGGGGTCGTGGAGGTGTGTAAAGTAAAAATCTTACATTAAAAACATGTATTTAAAAAAAAACTTGTGAAAAAGTTGGCAGTTTGGGAACCTTCTAGTTACAGAGATATCGGGGGATATCTCCGTAACTAGAAGGTTCCCAGGTATGGTCTAGAACAAAAAAAGATCGCAAAGACGGGGAGAACAAGTGTCTTTCGGTTATGTTAAGGATCTATTTACACCCTTTATACTGTAGCTCGGATCGAACTGTACTATTGGAAGATTTGAACGAAATTTAATGTCCTTCTTTTTTTGTGCATGGCATCTCGCAGTTCAACCTAGGAGGTTGTCGTCTGCTTAACCGGACTATCCAGTGGGTGCCTTGAGTGTAAGGCCTCCAGCCAGGGCACAAAACTTACAAACTAAGCGACCACACGCTAAGGTCACCCCCTGTGGGGCACGAGCCTCGGCTTAGGGCGTCGCTGGGGAAGGACAGCAAGGGGACAGGCTGAATCTGACTGGTGTCCTTCTCGGCGTCTGCGCTGTGCTTTTATATGATCAGAAGACATACAAAAAATAATTGCAATTATTCTAGCGGATAGCGCTAAACAATCCATTATTCATAAAAACATTAACAAAAATACAAAAGAAATTATAAACCAAAAAAACTTGAACACTACTATACTTTACGCCCTTCTACTCTACGTCGAAATTACGATTACTATTTTCGGTGCTTTTTAAAGTAGGTTGCGTATGCGCACATGTAACTAGTATTTTCTCGAGCGATATTGTACAGACGCCAGCCCATCTACAATCTGTCAAATTTCTTTAATAGGATTTCAACTTTATCGCAGAAGCATTAGGTTGATTGGGAAAGGGCTTGGAAGATTTTTGTATGAAGCCTTGCCGGCCTAACTTTCACCATTTTTTTTTTCACAGTTGCGTCCACGCATAACACCTATATTAATCGATAGTTGGTATCAATAAAAACAAGTTTTGCTTGAGACAAAATATCCTAAAGCGTCACGTTTCCGAGATATGAGCTTTCAAAGTTAAAGTCCATTCACTGATGGCATCTTCACCACAACTTTGATAGCTTATAGCGCATATCTCGGAAACGTGATACTTTAGAACATTTTGTCTCATACAAAACTTGTTTGTATTGATGCAAGGAATCGATTAATACAGGCTTTATGCGTGGCTGATCAAATGAAAATACACAGCACTATGTTTTGAGTGCGTTACATCGAGCTTATACTTGATTTTTCACGCAATAATTTTTGCGTAGGGTTGCTTAGTTTGACAGCTTCATGAAGAGTCCGTTTAAATCTTGTTTAAATAACTAAAATAATTGTTCTATATATTTTTTCCAGGGCCTATCCGGTGAACCACTGCTCATCAAGACTCAATTCTCTCGCTGCATTTACACTGTCATTGGAGTGACCACGTTCGGCAAGAGCCACTGTGGACCTAATCACAGCGCCCCTGAAGTATTCACCAGGGTTGCTCCTTACAAACCCTGGATTGAGAGCGTGGTGTGGGCCGGAGAATTGTAAAATGTTTAATGATTAAATAAGAATAATAAAATTGAATGTTGAAATAAAATTTGTTTGTTCTGGAACACTTTCCTAAGACTCTTTTTTTCGTTTGTGAAATCATCAAATGACCCTCTCCCACTCTGCGCGGAGTGGAAGGGTGTGTCAGACAGCAGATGCAGCAGATGTTTTCACCTGTAACTGAATCCCTTTTTAACCGATTTTCAAAAAAAGGAGAAGGCTCTCAATTCAATTGTTTTAATGTTTTTTACCTCACAACTCCATCATTTATCAATTTCAAAAAATTCAATTTAAAAAAATATTGATCTCTTAGAAATTTCATTAAAATCTGTTCACTAATTTCGTTTGTTTTTCCTTTAATATGTATTTTTTTCTTCTTGGACTATGTTGATGACATGATGACATTGATGACCCCTTAATAACTTTTAGTTACAACGTAAAATTAATTCATGACAAGAATTTGTGTGGTATATTACAACTAAAAAGGGTAAAATAAATAACTTTCTGCAAAAAAAAACGACTTTCAAAAGCACTAAAAATGTCTAAAATAATTTTACTTTCGGAAGTCAAAAAGTCAATGACAAAATCACCGACTTCCGAAAAAAAGTTATTTTAGACTTTTTTGGTGTTCTTTTGGAAGTCGGTTTTATTTCGTTCACCAATTACTCCGTGATTACAAATCAAATTAAATCATTTATTGGGCACGTTTACTTGAATCTTTTTCATTTGGTAGAGGAAGCCTGCGCGGTGGTTTCAATGTTGCTTTTAAACTTTGCTTGGGTAGTTTTTATTTTTACCTTCTACAACATTATTTTTAGTATATGCGAAACCTGAATATAGTTTGTTCAGAATAAGTAACTGAATCGATTCCAATAATTTTTAAACCATTTTATATTTTTTCAAAAAAATATTTAAAAAAGTTAAGTAAGTAAAGTTGGACATCGAGCGACTTTAAGTACCTATCGCAATAATTTAAATACCTACTGCCAAATTATTATTATCAATGAGCTCAAGACGACGCTGGAGGTGCGCGCTGCGTGGTGACCACGATTTTGTGCGGACAACTAGATAACATAACAAGCTTATAACTTTGTGATTTTTCATGATACAGTTTTGAAATTTTGTGCATAGATTCTTTACATAAAAATACTAGACACGTGTATCAGGTTTCGCATATACTAAAACTAATGTTGTATAATACATTTTTCTTCTTCATCTATGTTGATGACATGATGACCATAATAACTTGTCGTTACAAGGAAAAAGTAATTTGTAAAGGATATTTCAACTAAAAAGGTGAAAATAAAAAACCATTTTTTCAAAAATAAAAAAAACCGACTTCCAAAATCACAAAAATAGAGAAAAATAACTTTATTTTTGGAAGTCGGAGGCTATAAAGATAAAGAAACAATCAAAGTTACAGTTATGGATATATCGAAGGTCAAAGTTCCAACCCATCCACACATTTCCCTGGTACCGGTCCTTTGGGTACTAAAAAAACACGTTTACAGGCTATATGTTTTTAAACAAAACACGACCTTCATATCAAGATGTGCTAAGCAAATATTATCTTCAGTCGAAGCTTAGCGTTCACCCGTAGCGCGCGTTTCGTCAACATGTATAAATATGTTGTGTTGTGTCTGTGTGTCAGTCTGATTGGCGTGCTATGTGACCTTAATATGGAAGAAGGTGATATTTATTAATTATTTATTTTTCGTGTGGTTAGTGACTAACCGGTTGTCAGAGTTTTTATGCCACCCTTGGGCCTCTGACTCGGCTTTACATGCCGTCGAGAAATATCTCTCAGGCATTCTGGTTTCCTTCCTGAAGTTAGTGATAATTATACAATACGCACATGAATCGAAAAAATCAGAGGTGCGTGGGATGGATTTATTAATAACATCACGCTTGTAATCCCCGAAGGGTTAGGCACAGGCGTATCTGATAGTACACCAACATTTCGGCGGTTATGTTTGAGTCTCATGTAATAATTTCAATAAATCTATTATGCAGGCTAACAGTAACCAGTAAGTACTACATATAAAATACTCGCAAATTGTATATATTTTTCTCTGTTAATGAATTCCTTGTTTTATTTTTATTTAAAAAAAAGCAAGCTAAGTAAAAAAAATCAATAAATTTAAAATTCGATAACCAGTCTTACCAAAGGGTATTGTGTTTCCCAGTATCTGAGTAATGGAGGTCAGATAGGCAGTCGCTCTACATATGTAAAATCTCTCGTCTTTTGAAATTACGAAAACTGTAAATAACGAAAAAACACCATTAACGAAGCCGAGAGGAACTTATATACCCGATTTTTTAAAATTCTGGACCAGACCTGGGAACCTTCTAGTTACAGAGAAAATGGCCAAAGTTACTGTTTTTCTTAATATAATTTTTAAATGTTATAACTTTATTTTAAATATCTCCATGACCCCTGAACTATTCAATACATTCATCAGCATAATGTCATGAGAGCGTTGCGTTACATTGAACGCTACCATGGTTTTTCAATGTTTTGGGTGTGAAATATCACGCTTTACACTTTTTACTTTTATATTTTTTACTTTTCACCGTCGCTTTCTTTTTTACTTTTTTCTTTTCGCTTTTCACTTTTTAGCTTTTTTTTTTTTAAAAAAAAATAGCAGAAAAAAAAGTAAAAAAGAAAGCGACGGTGAAAAGTAAAAAATATAAAAGTAAAAAGTGTAAAACGTGATATTTCACACCAAAAAAAAAGTTGTTTACCAGCAGTAATTATTGAGCAGTGTCACTTAGTTTGTTGTTCTGAATGCTTGGTTGACATCTTCTTGAAGGGTCCTTTTATACCCTGTATTTTAGTACCTACCTTTAAATAAGCTATGAGCCAAAAACCCACAATGTGGAGTCCTGACGCAGGCAGGCCTCGTAGGAGATGGCGGGTCGTGCTGGACAAAACTAACGACCAGTGGTCCATATTGACTCTGGATCGAAGGAACTGCAAGTCATGGGCAGGGACCTTTAGCCAGCAGAGCGATGACGCTGATTTACAGTTACCAAAAACCTAGGGGTTGGAGTATAGCCACCTTAATGCTAATATTAATATGATTTAGGAAAAACGTGAATGTTATCAGCCTAGGGTAATGTAGGAACATTCACATGTGGGGGCGCTATGGAGCGAGGACAGAAAATGTATCGTTTTTTTTTTTTCGAAATTCACCAATTTTATGGCAGTATCGGGTTAACTTTATCTATAGAAATCATAAAGTTACCGAGAAGCGTGGTCGTACGACGCACTGTTGCTGAGAAACAGGCATTTGAATACTTTTTTGGAAGTAAATTTTAGGGTTTTTTTTTTACGGAAATGTTGTAATGTCAATCAAGCACATCAAACTAAGTAACTCTGCGTAATAAATATTGCTGGGAAACGACTTTTTTTGGGGGTGAAAAATCATAGTTACGGTAAGAGTCAATGTAACACATTCAGAACATTGTGCTGATGGATAGTACGGGGGTCGTGGAGGTATTAAAGAGTAAAGTAAACATAACATTACATAACATCTATTATTATAAAACAAAAATGTGAAAAGTTTGAACTTTGACTTCCAATATCTCCAAGACTAGGGACGGGAAGTATGGTCCGGAACAAAAAACTGATCGGGGAGAACAAATGCCTTTCGGTTTCGTTAAGGGTCTTGTTACACAATTTATATTTCCAAAATGGTAGCTCGGATGAGAAACTTTTCAAGAAAGAAATTGTTGCTCTAGTTCTAGCTCACCATGAGATTATGTAAATAAAAAAACCCGTGAAATTTTAAACAAAACAAAACAGAAAAAAATCCAAGGTGACCGAGTGATCAACCTAACCTAGGTATTTATGTGCAATTTGACTAAAGACTTGTTTTTAAATGTTATTGCTCTGTTGCAGTTGTTGTTGTTGTTGTTGTTGTTGTTGTTGTTGTAGTTGTTGTTGCTCAGTTTTGAGCTGATACAATTTAGATTGCCATCGACACGCTAAGAAGAAGAATGTTATTCATCAAAATTTAGTAAAGATTGATTTAAAACCAGTTAGAAATATATAGTAGGTACAGGCCGTGGAAAAACTTTATTATTAAAAATATTTTAATAGGTTCATAACTTCATAGTATATTTAAATAAAGATCAATTGCCGCATGTACGAAGGATCATGACTTAAAAACGGCTCGATTGATTTTGCTGTATTTTTTTTTAATCGAAATTGTCAGGACAATGTGTATGAAACGATTTTTTTTTTGCTTAGCACACTTCTCATTTTCTTCATTGGTTAGTAACCGTGCGAAGCTGGGTTACTTAAAAAATCAATTTTTTTAATATTTTTAAATATTTTTTAAGGAATATTTGAAAATATATGAAATTTGTGTAGAAATACATAAAGAAAATTTGTAATAAAAAAATAAAATAAAACATCAATTGTCACCTGCCTAGCCTGTTCCCAACTATTTTAGGATCGGCTTCTTGTCTAACTGGTTTCAGCAGAATACAAGTTTTTTAGAAGATGCAATCTGTTTAGTCACCAAAAATATTTAACGTACATACTAAGTCAATAAAAGTGTCAAGAGATTCCATTGTGTTAAAAAATAACACTCCATAATTTCCTAATTCAAAAAGTTATTATACTATCAATAAATACCTAGAACAAAAAAAATATTATTTAAATTTAATTTAAATAACTTCAACTAAATACTTTAAGGTGATTTAAATGGGCAAGAAACTCCATGGACACTGCATGGAGTTTCTTGCCCATTCTTCTCCATAGCGACTTTTTTTTTTTAGGATGTGAAATCATCAAATGACCCCCCCCCCCCCGCTCTGGGCGGAGCGGAAGGGAGTGTCAGACTTGTACTGACTAAAACCCATCCATGTTCCTTCTTTGCCCTTTGTGTTCCAGGGCCGCGGTATCTCTTTCGAACAGTCCCGCAGCCCTGGCAGGCATCGGCCCGTGCGGACCCCTACGTGGTTGCTGACATCTCTTTGAGGCGCGCGTGGAACACGAACGCGCCGTCGACACGGCCTGTCGTCATAAGACGGCCAGACGGCGAGCTAGCCCATAACTCGCCGTCCACAGGCCCGCACCTACGGTGGCCGGGGGCCACCACGTGACCCCCGACGCCCAGGGCGTCTCCCGCGGCGGCTGGGACGTGAGGCTCTTTCCCTCTCACGTTCCGCCACCTCCTTCACTAGCATGACTGCTTCGCAGAAGGAGGTGACGGCTTCCCATTCCTTCTCGCTCCGGACCATGGCTTGAACCAGGGCCGGGCGCGAGAGGTCGCCGCCGCCAATCGCCTCTACGAGGACACGGCGCTGCTCCGCCCAAGCGGGGCAGGACTCCACAGTGTGCTGCACCGTGTCCTCCGGACGATCCTCACAATGGAAACACCCGGGCGTTTCCTCCCGCCCGATTCGGTGCAGGAACCTCCCGAAACAACCGTGTCCGGTGAGGACCTGCGTCAGGCGGAAGGTGAGGGCGCCGTGGCGCCTCTCTAGCCACTCCTCAAAGAGGGGACTTATCGCCACTATGGTGGCGTGCCCTGCACGGGGTTGCGACAGTCGCTCTCTCCATGTCACTATGAGATCGTGCCGGAGGTCTGTCCGCTGAGCGGCGATTTGCCGCGGCAGTGGAGTTTCCCCACGACGTAGTGCCTCCGCGCGCCATTCGTGAAGGCGCGCGAGGACTATCGCCTCCAGATCCCATGGCGGCAATCCGGCAAGGAGGCTAGCCGCCTCACCGGAGATCGTGCGGTACCCCCGGACTAGCCTTAGGGCTATCCCCTTTTGGGGCGCGTTCAGGTAGCGGGCGGCTTGCCGCCTCAGAGAACGCGCCCACACCGGGGCCCCGTAAAGGGGTCCATAGCGATCTACGCTTTGGAATGTGCAACTACAGTACATTCTCAAGTTATTATGCCTTGTGACTGTGACTGTAGCTTTGCTTTTTTTTGTTTTATTTGACATTCAAAAGTGCCTGTGATGGTCTAATTGAGTCGAGTTTGAGTTGAGTTGAGCAATACTTTGTTACCTACTGGCACAGAAAGATCTAGGTACCAAAACTAAGTTTGTCACCGCATGCGGCACCTTAATATATTTAGTTTAACTAATTTGAAAATACATAATTAATTATGTAGTTATTTCATTATTTGATTAAGTAAGTATCTTACAAAACAATCCATGGTAAATTATACATTACTCAGTCGAATTTTTTATAGGTATTGTGATACTTGTTTTTCCGTTTTCAGTTCATTATTTTTAAGCAGTCGGGTTTTTTGTTTTTTTTTTTATGATAATAATTTTATTTCTGACTTTTTAGTTTGTGTTTACGCAGTGCAGGCAATGTCATGATAAGAAAATGATAGTTCGGGCGTCCCAATGTTATAGGTACGTAGTCGAATTGCAAAAAATCTTTAGTCGTGTCGGAAGCCGATGGCAAAAAAGTCAATAAAACAAACAAAACTCACGGACTTTTTCTTTTGTGTTGTTTTTTGGAAGTCGGTTTTTTTTTTTGCAAAAAGTTTTAAAATTTTAATAATTTCATCTCATCAATTCTTATGCAACGGTTTCAGGGTCTGCTTGCGAGTGGGACGGGGTCAAAGGAAAATGTGTGAAAAAAACGCAATGTCTCACTACACTGGACACCGGGAGCGATCCACATCCGGTAAGATGTTTGTCTTACTGAATATTGACCATCTCCAGCCTATATTCACACATACAAGCTTTCTTTTCTTTATCATCATCTGCTTAGCCGTAAGTACAGTTCTAGCTGTAATTTTTGAGATTTAAATTTAAAACCAAGGCATTATCATCATCATCTGCCTGCGTTTTCCAAACTATGTTGGGGGCCTATATGGGGGACTTACAGTCTAACCAGATGCAGCTGAATACCAGTATTTTACATGGAGCGACTGCTTATCTGAATTCTACAAGCCAGAAACCTGGCAACGCGATACCTCTCGGTAAGACTGGTCGTCAGACTTTCGGGCCACTGACTGACCTGTAACGACTCTCAAACATCTACAAATGATAGCCGGGACCAACGTCTTAACGTGCTTTCCGAGTCACGGAAGAAACTCGGTATTTAATGGGCGGTCACCCATCCACGAAGAAGTAGCGGAGAAGACTTAATCTATGTTAATTTTACCAATTTCAATGTTCAGTCTAGGTCACACGTCGTTGGCAAAAAAACCTGTATTAATTATTTAGACTAGAAACGGGATATTTACCATGTTTACTGTTTCTATTGAGTTCCCGATATTTCGGCGCTGTTGCAAGCACCATGATCACGGATAAACTGAAGTTATTGCGGGTGGGTGTTTATGAGCAGACAAATCGGTCTACCCTCTTTCTTGTTCGTTTTTTGCACTCAGTACCGCTACCACTGTCACTCGCAACTCGATTCTGTTCCCGACACACGAAACTCACTGTGTCCGCACGCGAACTTTTTTCCGTACTTTTCCGCTTTTTACACAGCTGGACCACTGGATTCCAAGCTCTCGACAGTTGAAACCCATCTTCCCGGTTGAAGTTCCTATATTTGGTAATCTCAATGGCTTCTCTAACCAGTCTAGGAATATAGTGGCGTTCTGTCGAGATGACCTGAGGGTTATGTAACTCAATCCAGTGGTTCGATCGTGATTCCAGGAGATGTTGAGCTATGGCCGATTTTTGGGTGTCGTTGTTCTTTACCGCCCTGATATGTTCCGATTAACAGTAAACATGGTAAATATCCCGTTTCTAGTCTAAATATTTTTTTTTTTTTTTTAGGATCGGAAATCATCAAATGGCCCCCTCCGCTCTGGGCGGAGCGGAAGGGAGTGTCAAACTTGTACTGACTAAAACCCATCCATGTTCCTTCTTTGCCCTTTGTGTCTCCAGGGCCGCGGTATCTCTTTCGAACAGTTCCGCAGCCCTTTTTTTTTTTTTTTTTTGGGGTGGGAAATCATCAAATGACCCCCCCCCCCCGCTCTGGGCGGAGCGGAAGGGAGTGTCAGACTTGTACTGACTAAAACCCATCCATGTTCCTTCTTTGCCCTTTGTGTTCCAGGGCCGCGGTATCTCTTTCGAACAGTCCCGCAGCCCTGGCAGGCATCGGCCCGTGCGGACCCCTACGTAGTTGCTGACATCTCTTTGAGGCGCGCGTGGAACACGAACGCACCGTCGACACGGCCTGTCGTCATAAGACGGCTGGACGGCGAGCTAGCCCATAACTCGCCGTCCACAGGCCCGCGCCTACGGTGGCCGGGGGCCACCACGTGACCCCCGACGCCCAGGGCGTCTCCCGCGGCGGCTGGGACGTGAGGCTCTTTCCCTCTCACGTTCCGCCACCTCCTTCACTAGCATGACTGCTTCGCAGAAGGAGGTGACGGCTTCCCATTCCCTCTCGCTCCGGACCATGGCTTGAACCAGGGCCGGGCGCGAGAGGTCGCCGCCGCCGATCGCCACTACGAGGACACGGCGCTGCTCCGCCCAAGCGGGACAGGCCTCCACAGTGTGCTGCACCGTGTCCTCCGGACGATCCTCACAATGGAAACACCCGGGCGTTTCCACCCGCCCGATTCGGTGCAGGAACCTCCCGAAACAACCGTGTCCGGTGAGGACCTGCGTCAGGCGGAAGGTGAGGGCGCCGTGGCGCCTCTCTAGCCACTCCTCAAAGAGGGGACTTATCGCCACTATGGTGGCGTGCCCTGCACGGGGTTGCGACAGTCGCTCTCTCCATGTCACCATGAGATCGCGCCGGAGGTCTGTCCGCTGAGCGGCGATTTGCCGCGGCAGCGGAGTTTCCCCCCGACGTAGTGCCTCCGTGCGCCATTCGTGAAGGCGCGCGAGGACTATCGCCTCCAGATCCCATGGTGGCAATCCGGCAAGGAGGCTCGCCGCCTCACCAGAGATCGTGCGGTACCTCCGGACTAGCCTTAGGGCTATCCCCTTTTGGGGCGCGTTCAAGTAGCGGGCGGCTTGCCGCCTCAGAGAACGCGCCCACACTGGGGCCCCGTAAAGGGCCATGGACCGCACGACCCCCGCGTAGAGCCTCCGGCAGGAGGCGTTTGGACCCCCCAGGTTGGGCAGGAGCCGCTTGAAGGCAGCCCCGGTCCGTTCCAGTTTGGGGGCCAAACGTCGGAAATGCTCCACGAAGTTCCACCGGCTGTCAAGGACGAGTCCCAGGTACTTCAGCGTCGACCCGACGCCGATGGAAACCCCTCCTGCCGTCAGTAGGGATCCCGACGGTGGCGCATTCCGAGGCCCATGAAAACACATGGCCTCGGACTTGTGCAATGCCACCTCGAGACCCAATTGCCGGATCCTCTCCACGACTATCGCAGTCCCGCAGCCCTGGCAGGCATCGACCCGTGTGGACCCCTAAGTGGTTGCTGACATCTCTTTGAGGCGCGCGTGGAACACGAACGCGCCATAACTGTATTTATCTGGCCTCTATTCTATTCTATTGAGACCACTGCCATCAAAAGATTCATCTGTCTCTTTCGATTTCAGAAACGTTGTGCTTACTTACTATTGGAAAGATGGCAATAGAGCGAGAGACAGTAAGTTTCATTTTCTTTTGGTTTATTAATCTTACTGGAAGCAAACCGATCCCCCCTAAAAGTGGCTTCCAGTTGAACCAATGCTGCTTAACCTCCACAATTCAATTTGTGGAAGTTATAGAATAGAATAGAATAAAATTTATTTGTCAGAATATTGTAGTTACTTAGGGGTTACACAAAACATGATGTCCATAATATTCTGCTGTTTCCAGCGTACAAATATTACAAAAAATTCAAATTATTAATAAGCCATACAATCGAGATTATGGAAATCGTTAACTACTATCAAATACAATTTCAGGGGGTATTAATTATAATGTCATAAATTATTAAATAGAATGTCAAGGGTTATTAATTATAATGTCAAGAATGATTAAATACAATGTCAAGGGTTAGGCTGGCAATGGTTAATTCAAGAGTATAAATACAAGGTAAAAAAAATAAAGTAATCACAATGTCAAAAATATAAATCATAATGTCAAAAAAAAAAATTGCAATGTCAAAAAAATTCACAATAAAGTACTAATGTCATATAAAATTCCTTCCTCGTCAATCTAGTAGACTTAAGCGCAACTGCTGTGCATGGGGATTTACATATTCAAGTCGGGCAAAGTGTTGTCGGGGTTTTTCCATACAAAACGAATTGAGATAAAGACAGCAGAATGATGAGGGTTGGGATCAGCCTCCAGTGTAAGGGTTGAACCTCATCTCGCAGCACGGAATCGCACTTATCCATGCTACTATCCTTTTCTGTCGCTCAGAACCGTCAATTGCTAGCGGCATTGCATTGGAAAAGTACGATTCCGTCCTGATGGATGAGGTTCAACCCTAACCAGATGCAGCTCAATACCAGCACGGAGGGACTGCCTTTCTGATCTCCATAACACAATAACTGAATAACACAATATAATTTTGGAAAATGAGTTATTGAAATGTATTCTTTTTCAGGTTGCCTTGAATACCTAGACACTCTGCCATACAAATGTCGCGAGGGTGGCTTTCACTCCAGGATCACCAAGAAATATGATGAGGCGAAGAAATGCCACACGATAGGGTTGTGGGGCATCGGGAGTGAACCAACACCGGACCATGAGCCTGGGGCAGAGTATCCTCACCAGGTAGGTCAACCGCTTCTTGTTCTTGCCAGAGTAATTAATGTTATATTGTCTTAAACTTCGTCAGTTTCACAGCGTCGTCTTTGGAAGTGCAGTAGGTTTGACTGTATGTATTGGAGCTCAGTAGTCCAAATCATTTATACATCTTTTGCTCAGAATAGTTACAGCACTGATTTGTGTCACTTGTTTAATTAAGTATTTTACAATATTTTCTTACCTTTGTTTAGATTATTTTTTATCGTTTGTTTGTGAATGTGTGAATTTTGTAGGCTTTGTAGATTCCCACCTGCTTCTTAACTTTTTATCTTGTTTTACATCTTTTGTGTAGTAAGCAACGACTTATTGTCGGGCCTACGCTGTCCCCCATACTTAAGTACAAATGCTGTATCCATGATAATATTGTAACACCAAATGATTTGAAAAGAGTAACCATGGAGTTTCTTCTTGCCGGTTCTTCTCCATCGGAAACGACCAACCCGAACCATGCACCTGTTTTTCGACGTTTTATAAGTGCCCATCTAGGCCTATGTGAAATAAAATATTTTGATTTTGATTTTGAGGGGGTGGAACACAGTTTGTTATACAGCTCCACAGCCAAACCCCGCTGCCTTTCCGTTGAGGTAGCCCACTTTACGAGGTTGAAGGTTAAATCTTCTTCTTCAAGTAGGGAAATAAAAAACCTCTTCAAGTAACAACTCCCGAATTTATAATTTCAAATGCACATTGGTATCTTGGGCCGCACGACAGTGATAATGTTTGTTAAGGGCATTACATGGCTCAAATCCCAAAAACAGCGTATGTTCAAAGAAATTTGTTGATGAATCCCTTCGTGCGATTTCCGTGTAAAAAAAAGTATGTTATAGTTAAGTTCATCACAAATAAATTTTATTGTTTAAAATTTTAATAAACCTTCTCAATTTTTTTTGATTAATCGTAGAAAATAGGTCCTTTTTCAACCTTAATTGTAAATTATCTCTGTAACGGCTGAATAGATCGGCATGAATTTTGTAACAACAAATACGTAATGATATACTTAACAATCTGTATTGTTTTTTTTTCTGTTATTTCTTTTAATATTTTTAAATAATAATTAAAAACCGAAATTTTGCGAAATGTGCGGGGCAAGTCAACAAATACCAGTACAGGGATAAAAACATCAAGGTCATCGAGCAATGTAATGCCCTTAAGGTGCTCTGTCAACCACATAGCGACTATACTCGCTGCGGTTATAATACCGAATGCAATTCTCTTCTCCAGCTTCGCAATAGTCATTTATCAAACAAATGAATACATGTTGAGGCCCTGTTAGTGACAGCCAGCGACGGCAGAATTGGTTTGCGGTCTGCGGTCACCGCTCGACCGTAGCTGCAATGCCGCCATCTCCGGAAGCGTTTTCATACAGTTACATATAAACCATTTGTGTCGCTGCGGTCAGTCTACCGAATTGGGCGGTCTTGACGCTGCTGTTTTCTGTTGACCTCGGAAACGATTAATGTTTTTCTAATGACCAGGCAGTGATGGGATATGGTGAGGACTTTACATCAGTTACGTGGGAGTTTGGAGGCTCCATCATCAGCAATAAGTACATCCTGACCACCGCTAGCATTGTTCAGTGGAAAATAAAGTAAGCCCGTTCAATTAATTATTTTATTGCTCACAATATAGAACATAATAATATGTGTAAAAGAACCGTTTACTTACAGGTAAAGTTTGTTGATCGGGTTGTGGTAGCCTTCGGAACTGATCCAATTCTGATAATTCTTCCACGGACTGGAAGCTATATTATTTGTGGGTGCTATAAACTATATGTCGGATCCGGTCGTTAGTGTGGACATAAAATGAATTGGAAAGCGCGCCTGTGTGCAGTGGTGACATCACGTGACCTACTTACTAGTCACAACGCAGAGTGCTTCTACAGAGCCCTGATGTCCAGCTCGAGGCGAGGGCGACAGTCAGTGTCTGATCGCGGCGGAGTTGAGACGTTTTGGAACTGTACCCGATCCCCAAACTTAATTTCAGTTTATAGTTATGTTATCATCTTCTGCTGACGGCTGCTTTAACGGTCGCAAGCGTAATGGGTTCGATTCTCAGGTCGGTCAAAGTGTTAGTGGGTTTTTCCATCAATAATTCCTTTTTAGCAGTCACGGAGTCTGGATTCAGGCTCCGTTGATGGCAATAGCGTCACCCCCTATAATATGGGCCTTAAACATACCTGTTGAAATGTGAGTGTACTACAAAGTGAGTGTTCTATAATATAAATACACGCAGTAAACACGAAATTGTAATTCCTAAATTCAGATTAATAAAAACTAGCAGCTCTTCTAGCTAGTCTTTTCTTATAAACAGTACACGCTTTAATAACAAGTTGCCAAAGTCAGTTATAGAACTGACCGATGCAAAGTTCAAAAACTACATCAAACGTGTCCTTATTAAAAAAGCATATTATAAAATCAAGGACTACGTTGAAGATAAAGAAGTTTGGCTTTAGTTCCTTCTGCGCATGCGGCTTCCCTGTTGGTCATAAACGGCACAAATATGTGAATGTCTCTAACTATTCTCAATCTAATTTTTCTCTTCTTTCTAATCAGATTTTTTACATTAGTTTTCAAATCATTTATACATCTTTTGCTCAGAATAGTTACAGCACTGATTTGTGTCACTTGTTTAATTAAGTATTTTACAATATTTTCTTACTTTTGTTTAGATTCTTTTTTACCGATTGTTTGTGAATGTGTGAATGTCTTTGTAGGCTTTGTAGATTCCCACCTGCTTCTTAACTTTTTATCTTGTTTTACATCTTTTGTGTAGTAATCAACGAACTATTGTCGGGCCTACGCTGTCCCCCCATACTTCAGTGCAAATGCTGTATCCATGATAATATTGTAACACCAAATGATTTGAAAAGAGTAACCATGGAGTTTGTTGCCGGTTCGTCTCCATAGAAAACGACCGACCCGAACCGTGCACCTTTTTGTCGAAGTTTTATAAGTGCCCATCTAAGCCTATGTGAAATAAAATATTTTGATTTGATTTGATTTGAAGGTACACGTCTGCCTAACCCTTCGGGGATTACAGGCGAGACGTTATGTTATTTGATCATCTTCTAAATTGTTCATAGTGATGGTCCTCTCAAGTTAGTGGCACTGGGTGTCAAGAAACTCTCTGATAGCCCGATTGCCTGGCAAAAACATTCGGTGAAGAGAACCATCCGGCACCCAGGCAACTGGAGACCTTTATACCACAACATTGCCCTCATCGAAACAGAGAACACGTAAGTTGGAATCTTAAACCTTATTCACACGCACACACACCCACCTCATACACACACCCTCCACTTACACACACACTCACATACACATAAACCCACGTACTAACTGATTGAATAATTAGTTATCGCCATTGTTGTAATGTATATTTTTACATACACACATCCTCCACTTACACACACACTCACATACACATACACCCACGTACTAACTGATTGAATAATTAGTTATCGCCATTGTTGTAATGTATATTTTTACATACACACATCCTCCACTTACACACACACTCACATACACATACACCCACGTACTAACTGATTGAATAATTAGTTATCGCCATTGTTGTAATATATATTTTTATCCTTTATTTTTTTTCTTGCACAATATTATATACTGCATTAATTTGCGTACGAGTGCATAATTCTGTTTAAATGTGCTTCCGTTGGGGTGGAGACCTGGTGTCCTGAAATACAGGCTTTTCGTCTAGATTAGGCACCAGTCTGCCACAGTATAAAAAAAACGTATGTATTGTTCACGAAACATAATAATGTACCTATGTATTGTGGTGAGTAATATATCTTTAGCTTTTTTTATCTTATCTTAAACAGTCATATAAACTCACGCTACCAGTTAATCAGCTGTTTCATGCAAAAGTGCAACACCTATTTTTTATTTATTTATTTAACAATTTATGTAAACACTAAATACAGAAAAGAAGAAAGTAACAAAAAATAGTACAAAGGTGATGCTTATTTCTAAAGAAAGCTCTTCCAGCATACCTGCGAAAGGAGATAATAAAAAAACAGATGTAGACATAGTGTGTAAAAGAAGAAGAGAAATAATAATAATAAAGCTTTATTCATTCCACACAATCAAAACATAATCAGATCACAATGAAATAGTAGCAATAAACATCACTATCACTACATAGCATAAAACAAAGTCGCTTCCCGCTGTCTGTCCCTATGTATGCTTAGATCTTTAAAAGAACGCACCGGATTTGATGCGGTTTTTTTTTTATTCTAGAAGTTTTATATGTATATAAGGTCTATCTTTTCATACACGAAATATTTTAAGAGTAACTTCTATAATTCGTAAAGTCACCATAGCAACGAAAAAAAAAATTATCTGAGTGTTTTTTTTTTCGACAATTATAATTCTTTATAATAATGTTATTAGACTTTTTGCATAAAACCTTTACTCCCATATTCTAACAATGACAGTAAGTAAATACGACGTAGTAAACTAGCGTAATGGATGTTTAAAAATAAGGAGCCAGTATTATTTTGTGGGTCAAGTAATTTTAAATTATTTAATTTTTATGAAAAAATATACTCAGATAAAAAAAAATCCCTTGAAATGACTTCGTTATAGCCGTTAGATGATTCTCTGAAAATATTTCGTGTTTGAATAGTTAGACCTTATATATTGCACCCGTGCGAACCCGGGGCGGGTCGCTAGTTAATAATAATCAAACAAAAATTAAAAAAATAACCATAATTATAAAATCAACAAATAAATCAAAGCTATCATTTATATTTAGTTATCATGACTTGAATTTGTCCTGGCGGTTGACAGAATGTCATGCGCACTCAAATGTCTCGCTGATGGCGGTGCGTGTCGGATCATTTAGTTCCCTTCTAAATGGTTGAGTTGAATGGTGCTGATCCATGCGTCATGTTCGTGAACGGGCGCTGTCAGTTGGGACTGGTCATCTCTTAGCTGCCACGGTTTATTTTAACTACTTTGTTTTTAAATTGTTGATTTAATCTTTTACTCTGGACGCTCTCAATGTGCATGTCTATCTACATCGTTCTCACAAATAGTTATTATCTCAACATGAATGATGTAACCAAGATCTTGTAAAAATATTTTGATTGAAAAGAGTGTCCATGGAGTTTCTTGCCCATTCTTCTCCATAGAGATCTACGCTTTGGAATGTGCAACTACAGTACTTTCACAAGTTATATGCCTTGTGTCTGGGACTGTAGCTGACTCAAAAGTGCCTGTTATGATCTAGTTGAAATAAATGCTTTGAGTTTGAGTTGTTTGACTGAATGCAATTTTAATTTCAGTATGCCACAAAATAAATCAACACAAGGACAATCGAAACAATCTCTTATATTCTTCCACAGTAACAATTATTGCAAGGTGAGTTCTCATTCAATACGTCATGCAGTTCAATCCAAACAAATAATTGGCGTTGGAATATATTTATTGGAATTAAAAAAGTATAATTTACTTCCTTACCTCAAAGTTACAATTAATCGTTCTTCAGGGGATATTGTGTTGCGAATGTTACTGTATTTAGTCAGGTTGGGTTGTATAGCAGTAGGGAAGAGTCAATTTTTCTAAGAGGTAAGCCGGAGTACATATCTTTAATGTGATTATATTATTTGTCTATAGAATACGGACTGTGCCATTTTTCAAAGGGAATCCGGTAGGAATCGATTTTTTTTTTTTTTTTTAACGACCACGATCGCTTACGTACGATACAAATTCGTGTCCAAAGTGCGCACGGCTTTAGTGTAGGGCTTATGGTCACATGACATGTGGAAGCCAGTTCAAACAGACCAAGATACATTTCCCAGTAAGAATAAATGATCTGTTCTTGATTCCAGAATTACTTTCAACAAAAACGTTCTACCAGCTTGCTTGCACGTCGAAGCAGCTGCCGACGAGACAGCTATCACCACGACTTGGAGAGATCTGAAATCGGAGCATTTCGAATTTGCCGATACAATCCAGACGGTAAGTTATCGTTGTAGTTGTTTGTTTTTGTTGTTGTAGTTGTTTGTTGTAGTTGTTGTTATTGTTGTAGTTGTTTGTTGTAGTTGTTTGTTGTAGTTGTTTGTTGTAGTTATCGTTGTAGTTGTTTGTTTTTGTTGTTGTTATTGTTGTAGTTGTAGTTGTTGTAGTTGTTTCTTGTAGTTATTGTTGTTGTTGTTATTGTTGTAGTTGTTTGTTGTAGTTATGGTTGTAGCTGTTTGTTGTAGTTGTTGTTATTGTTGTTGTTGTAGTTGTAGTAGTTGTTGTTGTTGTTATTGTTGTAGTTGTTGTTGTTGTTGTTTGTTTGTTTACTTTTTATTGTGTTATTGGGATCCGGACCCGTGCTTGATCTAGGTTCTCCACCTGGATGAAGCACGGGGACTTATGGTTCCCCACCTGGGTGAGTCAGGGGGATTTAAGGTCCCATGCTCCAACTGATGAAATTATTGTACAGTGATGCTGTAAATTGTTTTCCATATATGATTCAAAAGATCTAAATAATCACCGTCACCGTCACCGTCATCGTCATCATCACCGGCTTCATCACCACTGGCGGAAACGGAAAAAAAGTGCTGTTTGTTGCCATTGAGGGCTATACATACACATATAATAAAATAGTAAAAATCCAAATCGATGTTCCGACTTGGCGCAAAAATCCCAGTTATATTTAGAACAAATATTCCTTATAGGCTTCTCAAATGTTAGGCTAAATATTATCACGCTACTTGCTTTAGGGGGTGAGCAATTAGCATTATGTCGGTATTCTTCAATTGTTTGAGGTTTCAGTCATGACAAGCACCAGAACGGCTATTTAAAGCTTATGTCAACAGAAGAAGACAGCCTAGCGGGTTTATGACCATCCGGTAAACTACAGGTCGCAAGTTCAAACCCCACTTTATTACTTTAATGTTTTGTGATTTGTTTGAATGTTTTTTTGATGCCGTTAGATTTCCAATTTTTGTTTGTATTGACATCGTTTGCATTTACAATTTTTTTTTGGAGAGGTGCTGAATTTATTTTGGAATTTTATTGTTCTTTAATTGCTTTCATTTTTAAACATTTTAAATGTATGCTATAAACAAACAAGAAGTTTCTTAAAAAAAAAATAAGCCTGGATAATGAGAAGACCTGTCAATGTAGATAATTTAAATTTTTTAACGATATTTCTGCAAGATGTTAAAGGATTTAAGCCGCAAATCACTTTTATAGATTGGTGTAGTGGTCGGAAACGAGCATGAGGTTCTGGGTTTGATTCCCGGGTCGGGCAAAGTGTTAGTGAGTTTTTCCACCAGGAAATTATCAGTAGCAACTTCGAAGTTTTGTGCCCGGTTGATGCAATAGGCTCGCCCAATATTTCATGGAATTAAACATAACTGGCAAAATGTGGGTGTACTACTTGGTACACCTCAGCTTCACCCTTCGGTATTACAGGAGGAGTGTTGAACTAACGGAGTGTTGCATTAAGTCCAGGCTACAAACAAAACCAAAATTGAACGAACGTACAAGCCTAAGAGCCTAGAATCTGTTGGGTTGTCTATTTTTTTGTCCTTACCAGAGGGTTGTAAGGTAAATTAGATGACTTGACACTATAGTCGAAGACAAAGTATTTATTATTGTGATTTTTGGTGATGCAGTAGGTCTTATAGTTATGGTTATGGTAACTTAAAAAACTACCCATTAGCGCATACACTATTTGACAGTATAATAATTTAAAATAGATATTGCATACAAATTAACTAAATTTCAATACTTAGAATATAATAAATATAGAATAGAATATAGAATAGAATATTTATATATGTTTTAGTATATGCGAAACCTTATACACGTGTCTAGTATTTTTATGTAAAGAATCTATGTACAAAATTTCAAAACGGTATCATGAAAAATCACAAAGTTACAAGCTTGTTCTGTTACCTAGTTGTCCGCACCACAATGAAATAGTAGCAATAAACATTACTATCACTACATAGTATAAAACAAAGTCGCTTCCCGCTGTCTGTCCCTATGTATGCTTAGATCTTTAAAAGTACGCACCGGATTTGATGCGGTTTTTTTTTTTATTCAAGAGGAAATTTTATATGTATATAAGGTCTATCTTTTCATACACGAAATATTTTAAGAGTAACTTCTATAATTCGTAAAGTCACCATAGCAACGAAAAAAAAAATTATCTGAGTGTTTTTTTTTTCGACAATTATAATTCTTTATAATAATGTTATTAGACTTTTTGCATAAAACCTTTACTCCCATATTCTAACAATGACAGTAAGTAAATACGACGTAGTAAACTAGCGTAATGGATGTTTAAAAATAAGGAGCCAGTATTATTTTGTGGGTCAAGTAATTTTAAATTATTTAATTTTTATGAAAAAATATACTCAGATAAAAAAAAATCCCTTGAAATGACTTCGTTATAGCCGTTAGATGATTCTCTGAAAATATTTCGTGTTTGAATAGTTAGACCTTATATATTGCACCCGTGCGAACCCGGGGCGGGTCGCTAGTTAATAATAATCAAACAAAAATTAAAAAAATAACCATAATTATAAAATCAACAAATAAATCAAAGCTATCATTTATATTTAGTTATCATGACTTGAATTTGTCCTGGCGGTTGACAGAATGTCATGCGCACTCAAATGTCTCGCTGATGGCGGTGCGTGTCGGATCATTTAGTTCCCTTCTAAATGGTTGAGTTGAATGGTGCTGATCCATGCGTCATGTTCGTGAACGGGCGCTGTCAGTTGGGACTGGTCATCTCTTAGCTGCCACGGTTTATTTTAACTACTTTGTTTTTAAATTGTTGATTTAATCTTTTACTCTGGACGCTCTCAATGTGCATGTCTATCTACATCGTTCTCACAAATAGTTATTATCTCAACATGAATGATGTAACCAAGATCTTGTAAAAATATTTTGATTGAAAAGAGTGTCCATGGAGTTTCTTGCCCATTCTTCTCCATAGAGATCTACGCTTTGGAATGTGCAACTACAGTACTTTCACAAGTTATATGCCTTGTGTCTGGGACTGTAGCTGACTCAAAAGTGCCTGTTATGATCTAGTTGAAATAAATGCTTTGAGTTTGAGTTGTTTGACTGAATGCAATTTTAATTTCAGTATGCCACAAAATAAATCAACACAAGGACAATCGAAACAATCTCTTATATTCTTCCACAGTAACAATTATTGCAAGGTGAGTTCTCACTCAATACGTCATGCAGTTCAATCCAAACAAATAATTGGCGTTGGAATATATTTATTGGAATTAAAAAAGTATAATTTACTTCCTTACCTCAAAGTTACAATTAATCGTTCTTCAGGGGATATTGTGTTGCGAATGTTACTGTATTTAGTCAGGTTGGGTTGTATAGCAGTAGGGAAGAGTCAATTTTTCTAAGAGGTAAGCCGGAGTACATATCTTTAATGTGATTATATTATTTGTCTATAGAATACGGACTGTGCCATTTTTCAAAGGGAATCCGGTAGGAATCGATTTTTTTTTTTTTTTTTTAACGACCACGATCGCTTACGTACGATACAAATTCGTGTCCAAAGTGCGCACGGCTTTAGTGTAGGGCTTATGGTCACATGACATGTGGAAGCCAGTTCAAACAGACCAAGATACATTTCCCAGTAAGAATAAATGATCTGTTCTTGATTCCAGGATTACTTTCAACAAAAACGTTCTACCAGCTTGCTTGCACGTCGAAGCAGCTGCCGACGAGACAGCTATCACCACGACTTGGAGAGATCTGAAATCGGAGCATTTCGAATTTGCCGATACAATCCAGACGGTAAGTTATCGTTGTAGTTGTTTGTTTTTGTTGTTGTAGTTGTTTGTTGTAGTTGTTGTTATTGTTGTAGTTGTTTGTTGTAGTTGTTTGTTGTAGTTATCGTTGTAGTTGTTTGTTTTTGTTGTTGTTATTGTTGTAGTTGTAGTTGTTGTTTCTTGTAGTTATTGTTGTTGTTGTTATTGTTGTTGTTATTGTTGTAGTTGTTTGTTGTAGTTATGGTTGTAGCTGTTTGTTGTAGTTGTTGTTATTGTTGTTGTTGTAGTTGTAGTAGTTGTTGTTGTTGTTATTGTTGTAGTTGTTGTTGTTGTTGTTGTTTGTTTGTTTACTTTTTATTGTGTTATTGGGATCCGGACCCGTGCTTGATCTAGGTTCTCCACCTGGATGAAGCACGGGGACTTATGGTTCCCCACCTGGGTGAGTCAGGGGGATTTAAGGTCCCATGCTCCAACTGATGAAATTATTGTACAGTGATGCTGTAAATTGTTTTCCATATATGATTCAAAAGATCTAAATAATCACCGTCACCGTCACCGTCATCGTCATCATCACCGGCTTCATCACCACTGGCGGAAACGGAAAAAAAGTGCTGTTTGTTGCCATTGAGGGCTATACATACACATATAATAAAATAGTAAAAATCCAAATCGATGTTCCGACTTGGCGCAAAAATCCCAGTTATATTTAGAACAAATATTCCTTATAGGCTTCTCAAATGTTAGGCTAAATATTATCACGCTACTTGCTTTAGGGGGTGAGCAATTAGCATTATGTCGGTATTCTTCAATTGTTTGAGGTTTCAGTCATGACAAGCACCAGAACGGCTATTTAAAGCTTATGTCAACAGAAGAAGACAGCCTAGCGGGTTTATGACCATCCGGTAAACTACAGGTCGCAAGTTCAAACCCCACTTTATTACTTTAATGTTTTGTGATTTGTTTGAATGTTTTTTTGATGCCGTTAGATTTCCAATTTTTGTTTGTATTGACATCGTTTGCATTTACAATTTTTTTTTGGAGAGGTGCTGAATTTATTTTGGAATTTTATTGTTCTTTAATTGCTTTCATTTTTAAACATTTTAAATGTATGCTATAAACAAACAAGAAGTTTCTTAAAAAAAAAATAAGCCTGGATAATGAGAAGACCTGTCAATGTAGATAATTTAAATTTTTTAACGATATTTCTGCAAGATGTTAAAGGATTTAAGCCGCAAATCACTTTTATAGATTGGTGTAGTGGTCGGAAACGAGCATGAGGTTCTGGGTTTGATTCCCGGGTCGGGCAAAGTGTTAGTGAGTTTTTCCACCAGGAAATTATCAGTAGCAACTTCGAAGTTTTGTGCCCGGTTGATGCAATAGGCTCGCCCAATATTTCATGGAATTAAACATAACTGGCAAAATGTGGGTGTACTACTTGGTACACCTCAGCTTCACCCTTCGGTATTACAGGAGGAGTGTTGAACTAACGGAGTGTTGCATTAAGTCCAGGCTACAAACAAAACCAAAATTGAACGAACGTACAAGCCTAAGAGCCTAGAATCTGTTGGGTTGTCTATTTTTTTGTCCTTACCAGAGGGTTGTAAGGTAAATTAGATGACTTGACACTATAGTCGAAGACAAAGTATTTATTATTGTGATTTTTGGTGATGCAGTAGGTCTTATAGTTATGGTTATGGTAACTTAAAAAACTACCCATTAGCGCATACACTATTTGACAGTATAATAATTTAAAATAGATATTGCATACAAATTAACTAAATTTCAATACTTAGAATATAATAAATATAGAATAGAATATAGAATAGAATATTTATATATGTTTTAGTATATGCGAAACCTTATACACGTGTCTAGTATTTTTATGTAAAGAATCTATGTACAAAATTTCAAAACGGTATCATGAAAAATCACAAAGTTACAAGCTTGTTCTGTTACCTAGTTGTCCGCACCACAATGAAATAGTAGCAATAAACATTACTATCACTACATAGTATAAAACAAAGTCGCTTCCCGCTGTCTGTCCCTATGTATGCTTAGATCTTTAAAAGTACGCACCGGATTTGATGCGGTTTTTTTTTTTATTCAAGAGGAAATTTTATATGTATATAAGGTCTATCTTTTCATACACGAAATATTTTAAGAGTAACTTCTATAATTCGTAAAGTCACCATAGCAACGAAAAAAAAAATTATCTGAGTGTTTTTTTTTTCGACAATTATAATTCTTTATAATAATGTTATTAGACTTTTTGCATAAAACCTTTACTCCCATATTCTAACAATGACAGTAAGTAAATACGACGTAGTAAACTAGCGTAATGGATGTTTAAAAATAAGGAGCCAGTATTATTTTGTGGGTCAAGTAATTTTAAATTATTTAATTTTTATGAAAAAATATACTCAGATAAAAAAAAATCCCTTGAAATGACTTCGTTATAGCCGTTAGATGATTCTCTGAAAATATTTCGTGTTTGAATAGTTAGACCTTATATATTGCACCCGTGCGAACCCGGGGCGGGTCGCTAGTTAATAATAATCAAACAAAAATTAAAAAAATAACCATAATTATAAAATCAACAAATAAATCAAAGCTATCATTTATATTTAGTTATCATGACTTGAATTTGTCCTGGCGGTTGACAGAATGTCATGCGCACTCAAATGTCTCGCTGATGGCGGTGCGTGTCGGATCATTTAGTTCCCTTCTAAATGGTTGAGTTGAATGGTGCTGATCCATGCGTCATGTTCGTGAACGGGCGCTGTCAGTTGGGACTGGTCATCTCTTAGCTGCCACGGTTTATTTTAACTACTTTGTTTTTAAATTGTTGATTTAATCTTTTACTCTGGACGCTCTCAATGTGCATGTCTATCTACATCGTTCTCACAAATAGTTATTATCTCAACATGAATGATGTAACCAAGATCTTGTAAAAATATTTTGATTGAAAAGAGTGTCCATGGAGTTTCTTGCCCATTCTTCTCCATAGAGATCTACGCTTTGGAATGTGCAACTACAGTACTTTCACAAGTTATATGCCTTGTGTCTGGGACTGTAGCTGACTCAAAAGTGCCTGTTATGATCTAGTTGAAATAAATGCTTTGAGTTTGAGTTGTTTGACTGAATGCAATTTTAATTTCAGTATGCCACAAAATAAATCAACACAAGGACAATCGAAACAATCTCTTATATTCTTCCACAGTAACAATTATTGCAAGGTGAGTTCTCACTCAATACGTCATGCAGTTCAATCCAAACAAATAATTGGCGTTGGAATATATTTATTTGAATTAAAAAAGTATAATTTACTTCCTTACCTCAAAGTTACAATTAATCGTTCTTCAGGGGATATTGTGTCGCGAATGTTACTGTATTTAGTCAGGTTGGGTTGTATAGCAGTAGGGAAGAGTCAATTTTTCTAAGAGGTAAGCCGGAGTACATATCTTTAATGTGATTATATTATTTGTCTATAGAATACGGACTGTGCCATTTTTCAAAGGGAATCCGGTAGGAATCGATTTTTTTTTTTTTTTTGTAACGACCACGATCGCTTACGTACGATACAAATTCGTGTCCAAAGTGCGCACGGCTTTAGTGTAGGGCTCATGGTCACATGACTTGTGGAAGCCAGTTCAAACAGACCAAGATACATTTCCCAGTAAGAATAAATGATCTGTTCTTGATTCCAGGATTACTTTCAACAAAAACGTTCTACCAGCTTGCTTGCACGTCGAAGCAGCTGCCGACGAGACAGCTATCACCACGACTTGGAGAGATCTGAAATCGGAGCATTTCGAATTTGCCGATACAATCCAGACGGTAAGTTATCGTTGTAGTTGTTTGTTTTTGTTGTTGTAGTTGTTGTTATTGTTGTAGTTGTTTGTTGTAGTTGTTTGTTGTAGTTGTTTGTTGTAGTTATCGTTGTAGTTGTTTGTTTTTGTTGTTGTTATTGTTGTAGTTGTAGTTTTTGTAGTTGTTTGTTGTAGTTATTGTTGTTGTTGTTGTTATTGTTGTTGTTATTGTTGTAGTTGTTTGTTGTAGTTATGGTTGTAGCTGTTTGTTGTAGTTGTTGTTATTGTTGTTGTTGTAGTTGTAGTAGTAGTTGTTGTTGTTGTTGTTATTGTTGTAGTTGTTGTTGTTGTTGTTTGTTTGTTTACTTTTTATTGTGTTATTGGGATCCGGACCCGTGCTTGATCTAGGTTCTCCACCTGGATGAAGCACGGGGAATTATGGTTCCCCACCTGGGTGAGTCAGGGGGATTTAAGGTCCCATGCTCCAACTGATGAAATTATTGTACAGTGATGCTGTAAATTGTTTTCCATATATGATTCAAAAGATCTAAATAATCACCGTCACCGTCACCGTCATCGTCATCATCACCGGCTTCATCACCACTGGCGGAAACGGAAAAAAAGTGTTGTTTGTTGCCATTGAGGGCTATACATACACATATAATAAAATAGTAAAAATCCAAATCGATGTTCCGACTTGGCGCAAAAATCCCAGTTATATTTAGAACAAATATTCCTTATAGGCTTCTCAAATGTTAGGCTAAATATTATCACGCTACTTGCTTTAGGGGGTGAGCAATTAGCATTATGTCGGTATTCTTCAATTGTTTGAGGTTTCAGTCATGACAAGCACCAGAACGGCTATTTAAAGCTTATGTCAACAGAAGAAGACAGCCTAGCGGATTTATGACCCTCCGGTAAACTACAGGTCACAAGTTCAAACCCCACTTTATTACTTTAATGTTTTGTGATTTGTTTGAATGTTTTTTTGATGCCGTTAGATTTCCAATTTTTATTTGTATTGACATCGTTTGCATTTACAATTTTTTTTTGGAGAGGTGCTGAATTTATTTTGGAATTTTATTGTTCTTTAATTGCTTTCATTTTTAAATATTTTAAATGTATGCTATAAACAAACAAGAAGTTTCTTAAAAAAAAAATAAGCCTGGATAATGAGAAGACCTGTCAATGTAGATAATTTAAATTTTTTAACGATATTTCTGCAAGATGTTAAAGGATTTAAGCCGCAAATCACTTTTATAGATTGGTGTAGTGGTCGGAAACGAGCATGAGGTTCTGGGTTTGATTCCCGGGTCGGGCAAAGTGTTAGTGAGTTTTTCCACCAGGAAATTATCAGTAGCAACTTCGAAGTTTTGTGCCCGGTTGATGCAATAGGCTCGCCCAATATTTCATGGAATTAAACATAACTGGCAAAATGTGGGTGTACTACTTGGTACACCTCAGCTTCACCCTTCGGTATTACAGGAGGAGTGTTGAACTAACGGAGTGTTGCATTAAGTCCAGGCTACAAACAAAACCAAAATTGAACGAACGTACAAGCCTAAGAGCCTAGAATCTGTTGGGTTGTCTATTTTTTTGTCCTTACCAGAGGGTTGTAAGGTAAATTAGATGACTTGACACTATAGTCGAAGACAAAGTATTTATTATTGTGATTTTTGGTGATGCAGTAGGTCTTATAGTTATGGTTATGGTAACTTAAAAAACTACCCATTAGCGCATACACTATTTGACAGTATAATAATTTAAAATAGATATTGCATACAAATTAACTAAATTTCAATACTTAGAATATAATAAATATAGAATAGAATATAGAATAGAATATTTATATATGTTTTAGTATATGCGAAACCTTATACACGTGTCTAGTATTTTTATGTAAAGAATCTATGTACAAAATTTCAAAACGGTATCATGAAAAATCACAAAGTTACAAGCTTGTTCTGTTACCTAGTTGTCCGCACCACAATGAAATAGTAGCAATAAACATTACTATCACTACATAGTATAAAACAAAGTCGCTTCCCGCTGTCTGTCCCTATGTATGCTTAGATCTTTAAAAGTACGCACCGGATTTGATGCGGTTTTTTTTTTTATTCAAGAGGAAATTTTATATGTATATAAGGTCTATCTTTTCATACACGAAATATTTTAAGAGTAACTTCTATAATTCGTAAAGTCACCATAGCAACGAAAAAAAAAATTATCTGAGTGTTTTTTTTTTCGACAATTATAATTCTTTATAATAATGTTATTAGACTTTTTGCATAAAACCTTTACTCCCATATTCTAACAATGACAGTAAGTAAATACGACGTAGTAAACTAGCGTAATGGATGTTTAAAAATAAGGAGCCAGTATTATTTTGTGGGTCAAGTAATTTTAAATTATTTAATTTTTATGAAAAAATATACTCAGATAAAAAAAAATCCCTTGAAATGACTTCGTTATAGCCGTTAGATGATTCTCTGAAAATATTTCGTGTTTGAATAGTTAGACCTTATATATTGCACCCGTGCGAACCCGGGGCGGGTCGCTAGTTAATAATAATCAAACAAAAATTAAAAAAATAACCATAATTATAAAATCAACAAATAAATCAAAGCTATCATTTATATTTAGTTATCATGACTTGAATTTGTCCTGGCGGTTGACAGAATGTCATGCGCACTCAAATGTCTCGCTGATGGCGGTGCGTGTCGGATCATTTAGTTCCCTTCTAAATGGTTGAGTTGAATGGTGCTGATCCATGCGTCATGTTCGTGAACGGGCGCTGTCAGTTGGGACTGGTCATCTCTTAGCTGCCACGGTTTATTTTAACTACTTTGTTTTTAAATTGTTGATTTAATCTTTTACTCTGGACGCTCTCAATGTGCATGTCTATCTACATCGTTCTCACAAATAGTTATTATCTCAACATGAATGATGTAACCAAGATCTTGTAAAAATATTTTGATTGAAAAGAGTGTCCATGGAGTTTCTTGCCCATTCTTCTCCATAGAGATCTACGCTTTGGAATGTGCAACTACAGTACTTTCACAAGTTATATGCCTTGTGTCTGGGACTGTAGCTGACTCAAAAGTGCCTGTTATGATCTAGTTGAAATAAATGCTTTGAGTTTGAGTTGTTTGACTGAATGCAATTTTAATTTCAGTATGCCACAAAATAAATCAACACAAGGACAATCGAAACAATCTCTTATATTCTTCCACAGTAACAATTATTGCAAGGTGAGTTCTCACTCAATACGTCATGCAGTTCAATCCAAACAAATAATTGGCGTTGGAATATATTTATTTGAATTAAAAAAGTATAATTTACTTCCTTACCTCAAAGTTACAATTAATCGTTCTTCAGGGGATATTGTGTTGCGAATGTTACTGTATTTAGTCAGGTTGGGTTGTATAGCAGTAGGGAAGAGTCAATTTTTCTAAGAGGTAAGCCGGAGTACATATCTTTAATGTGATTATATTATTTGTCTATAGAATACGGACTGTGCCATTTTTCAAAGGGAATCCGGTAGGAATCGATTTTTTTTTTTTTTTTAACGACCACGATCGCTTACGTACGATACAAATTCGTGTCCAAAGTGCGCACGGCTTTAGTGTAGGGCTTATGGTCACATGACATGTGGAAGCCAGTTCAAACAGACCAAGATACATTTCCCAGTAAGAATAAATGATCTGTTCTTGATTCCAGAATTACTTTCAACAAAAACGTTCTACCAGCTTGCTTGCACGTCGAAGCAGCTGCCGACGAGACAGCTATCACCACGACTTGGAGAGATCTGAAATCGGAGCATTTCGAATTTGCCGATACAATCCAGACGGTAAGTTATCGTTGTAGTTGTTTGTTTTTGTTGTTGTAGTTGTTTGTTGTAGTTGTTGTTATTGTTGTAGTTGTTTGTTGTAGTTGTTTGTTGTAGTTGTTTGTTGTAGTTATCGTTGTAGTTGTTTGTTTTTGTTGTTGTTATTGTTGTAGTTGTAGTTTTTGTAGTTGTTTGTTGTAGTTATTGTTGTTGTTGTTGTTATTGTTGTTGTTATTGTTGTAGTTGTTTGTTGTAGTTATGGTTGTAGCTGTTTGTTGTAGTTGTTGTTATTGTTGTTGTTGTAGTTGTAGTAGTTGTTGTTGTTGTTATTGTTGTAGTTGTTGTTGTTGTTGTTGTTTGTTTGTTTACTTTTTATTGTGTTATTGGGATCCGGACCCGTGCTTGATCTAGGTTCTCCACCTGGATGAAGCACGGGGACTTATGGTTCCCCACCTGGGTGAGTCAGGGGGATTTAAGGTCCCATGCTCCAACTGATGAAATTATTGTACAGTGATGCTGTAAATTGTTTTCCATATATGATTCAAAAGATCTAAATAATCACCGTCACCGTCACCGTCATCGTCATCATCACCGGCTTCATCACCACTGGGCGGAAACGGAAAAAAAGTGCTGTTTGTTGCCATTGAGGGCTATACATACACATATAATAAAATAGTAAAAATCCAAATCGATGTTCCGACTTGGCGCAAAAATCCCAGTTATATTTAGAACAAATATTCCTTATAGGCTTCTCAAATGTTAGGCTAAATATTATCACGCTACTTGCTTTAGGGGGTGAGCAATTAGCATTATGTCGGTATTCTTCAATTGTTTGAGGTTTCAGTCATGACAAGCACCAGAACGGCTATTTAAAGCTTATGTCAACAGAAGAAGACAGCCTAGCGGGTTTATGACCATCCGGTAAACTACAGGTCGCAAGTTCAAACCCCACTTTATTACTTTAATGTTTTGTGATTTGTTTGAATGTTTTTTTGATGCCGTTAGATTTCCAATTTTTGTTTGTATTGACATCGTTTGCATTTACAATTTTTTTTTGGAGAGGTGCTGAATTTATTTTGGAATTTTATTGTTCTTTAATTGCTTTCATTTTTAAACATTTTAAATGTATGCTATAAACAAACAAGAAGTTTCTTAAAAAAAAAATAAGCCTGGATAATGAGAAGACCTGTCAATGTAGATAATTTAAATTTTTTAACGATATTTCTGCAAGATGTTAAAGGATTTAAGCCGCAAATCACTTTTATAGATTGGTGTAGTGGTCGGAAACGAGCATGAGGTTCTGGGTTTGATTCCCGGGTCGGGCAAAGTGTTAGTGAGTTTTTCCACCAGGAAATTATCAGTAGCAACTTCGAAGTTTTGTGCCCGGTTGATGCAATAGGCTCGCCCAATATTTCATGGAATTAAACATAACTGGCAAAATGTGGGTGTACTACTTGGTACACCTCAGCTTCACCCTTCGGTATTACAGGAGGAGTGTTGAACTAACGGAGTGTTGCATTAAGTCCAGGCTACAAACAAAACCAAAATTGAACGAACGTACAAGCCTAAGAGCCTAGAATCTGTTGGGTTGTCTATTTTTTTGTCCTTACCAGAGGGTTGTAAGGTAAATTAGATGACTTGACACTATAGTCGAAGACAAAGTATTTATTATTGTGATTTTTGGTGATGCAGTAGGTCTTATAGTTATGGTTATGGTAACTTAAAAAACTACCCATTAGCGCATACACTATTTGACAGTATAATAATTTAAAATAGATATTGCATACAAATTAACTAAATTTCAATACTTAGAATATAATAAATATAGAATAGAATATAGAATAGAATATTTATATATGTTTTAGTATATGCGAACCTTATACACGTGTCTAGTATTTTTATGTAAAGAATCTATGTACAAAATTTCAAAACGGTATCATGAAAAATCACAAAGTTACAAGCTTGTTCTGTTACCTAGTTGTCCGCACCACAATGAAATAGTAGCAATAAACATTACTATCACTACATAGTATAAAACAAAGTCGCTTCCCGCTGTCTGTCCCTATGTATGCTTAGATCTTTAAAAGTACGCACCGGATTTGATGCGGTTTTTTTTTTTATCAAGAGGAAATTTATATGTATATAAGGTCTATCTTTTCATACACGAAATATTTTAAGAGTAACTTCTATAATTCGTAAAGTCACCATAGCAACGAAAAAAAAAATTATCTGAGTGTTTTTTTTTTCGACAATTATAATTCTTTATAATAATGTTATTAGACTTTTTGCATAAAACCTTTACTCCCATATTCTAACAATGACAGTAAGTAAATACGACGTAGTAAACTAGCGTAATGGATGTTTAAAAATAAGGAGCCAGTATTATTTTGTGGGTCAAGTAATTTTAAATTATTTAATTTTTATGAAAAAATATACTCAGATAAAAAAAAATCCCTTGAAATGACTTCGTTATAGCCGTTAGATGATTCTCTGAAAATATTTCGTGTTTGAATAGTTAGACCTTATATTATTGCACCCGTGCGAACCCGGGGCGGGTCGCTAGTTAATAATAATCAAACAAAAATTAAAAAAATAACCATAATTATAAAATCAACAAATAAATCAAAGCTATCATTTATATTTAGTTATCATGACTTGAATTTGTCCTGGCGGTTGACAGAATGTCATGCGCACTCAAATGTCTCGCTGATGGCGGTGCGTGTCGGATCCATTTAGTTCCCTTCTAAATGGTTGAGTTGAATGGTGCTGATCCATGCGTCATGTTCGTGAACGGGGCGCTGTCAGTTGGGACTGGTCATCTCTTAGCTGCCACGGTTATTTAACTACTTTGTTTTTAAATTGTTGATTTAATCTTTTACTCTGGACGCTCTCAATGTGCATGTCTATCTACATCGTTCTCACAAATAGTTATATCTCAACATGAATGAAGTAACCAAGATCTTGTAAAAATATTTTGATTGAAAAGAGTGTCCATGGAGTTTCTTGCCCATTCTTCTCCATAGAGATCTACGCTTTGGAATGTGCAACTACAGTACTTTCACAAGTTATATGCCTTGTGTCTGGGACTGTAGCTGACTCAAAAGTGCCTGTTATGATCTAGTTGAAATAAATGCTTTGAGTTTGAGTTGTTTGACTGAATGCAATTTTAATTTCAGTATGCCACAAAATAATCACACAAGGACAATCGAAACAATCTCTTATATTCTTCCACAGTAACAATTATTGCAAGGTGAGTTCTCACTCAATACGTCATGCAGTTCAATCCAAACAAATAATTGGCGTTGGAATATATTTATTTGAATTAAAAAAGTATAATTTACTTCCTTACCTCAAAGTTACAATTATCTGTTCTTCAGGGGATATTGTGTCGCGAATGTTACTGTATTTAGTCAGGTTGGGTTGTATAGCAGTAGGGAAGAGTCAATTTTTCTCAAGAGGTAAGCCGGAGTACATATCTTAATGTGATTATATTATTTGTCTATAGAATACGGACTGTGCCATTTTTCAAAGGGAATCCGGTAGGAATCGATTTTTTTTTTTTTTTTTGTAACGACCACGATCGCTTACGTACGATACAAATTCGTGTCCAAAGTGCGCACGGCTTTAGTGTAGGGCTCATGGTCACATGACTTGTGGAAGCCAGTTTCAAACAGACCAAGATACATTTCCCAGTAAGAATAAATGATCTGTTCTTGATTCCAGGATTACTTTCAACAAAAACGTTTCTACCAGCTTGCTTGCACGTCGAAGCAGCTGCCGACGAGACAGCTATCACCACGACTTGGAGAGATCTGAAATCGGAGCATTTCGAATTTGCCGATACAATCCAGACGGTAAGTTATCGTTGTAGTTGTTTGTTTTTGTTGTTGTAGTTGTTGTTATTGTTGTAGTTGTTTGTTGTAGTTGTTTGTTGTAGTTGTTTGTTTGTAGTTATCGTTGTAGTTGTTGTTGTTGTTGTTGTTATTGTTGTAGTTGTAGTTTTTTGTAGTTGTTTGTTGTAGTTATTGTTGTTGTTGTTGTTATTGTTGTAGTTGTTTGTTGTAGTTATTGTTGTAGTTGTTTGTTGTAGTTATGGTTGTAGCTGTTTGTTGTAGTTGTTGTTATTGTTGTTGTTGTAGTTGTAGTAGTTGTTGTTGTTGTTATTGTTGTAGTTGTTGTTGTTGTTGTTGTTTGTTTGTTTACTTTTTATTGTGTTATTGGGATCCGGACCCGTGCTTGATCTAGGTCTCCACCTGGATGAAGCACGGGGACTTATGGTTCCCCACCTGGGTGAGTCAGGGGATTTAAGGTCCCATGCTCCAACTGATGAAATTATTGTACAGTGATGCTGTAAATTGTTTTCCATATATGATTCAACAAAAGATCTAAATAATCACCGTCACCGTCACCGTCATCGTCATCATCACCGGCTTCATCACCACTGGCGGAAACGGAAAAAAAGTGCTGTTTGTTGCCATTGAGGGCTATACATACACATATAATAAAATAGTAAAAATCCAAATCGATGTTCCGACTTGGCGCAAAAATCCCAGTTATATTTAGAACAAATATTCCTTATAGGCTTCTCAAATGTTAGGCTAAATATTATCACGCTACTTGCTTTAGGGGGTGAGCAATTAGCATTATGTCGGTATTCTTCAATTGTTTGAGGTTTCAGTCATGACAAGCACCAGAACGGCTATTTAAAGCTTATGTCAACAGAAGAAGACAGCCTAGCGGGTTTATGACCATCCGGTAAACTACAGGTCGCAAGTTCAAACCCCACTTTATTACTTTAATGTTTTGTGATTTGTTTGAATGTTTTTTTGATGCCGTTAGATTTCCAATTTTTGTTTGTATTGACATCGTTTGCATTTACAATTTTTTTTTGGAGAGGTGCTGAATTTATTTTGGAATTTTATTGTTCTTTAATTGCTTTCATTTTTAAACATTTTAAATGTATGCTATAAACAAACAAGAAGTTTCTTAAAAAAAAAATAAGCCTGGATAATGAGAAGACCTGTCAATGTAGATAATTTAAATTTTTTAACGATATTTCTGCAAGATGTTAAAGGATTTAAGCCGCAAATCACTTTTATAGATTGGTGTAGTGGTCGGAAACGAGCATGAGGTTCTGGGTTTGATTCCCGGGTCGGGCAAAGTGTTAGTGAGTTTTTCCACCAGGAAATTATCAGTAGCAACTTCGAAGTTTTGTGCCCGGTTGATGCAATAGGCTCGCCCAATATTTCATGGAATTAAACATAACTGGCAAAATGTGGGTGTACTACTTGGTACACCTCAGCTTCACCCTTCGGTATTACAGGAGGAGTGTTGAACTAACGGAGTGTTGCATTAAGTCCAGGCTACAAACAAAACCAAAATTGAACGAACGTACAAGCCTAAGAGCCTAGAATCTGTTGGGTTGTCTATTTTTTTGTCCTTACCAGAGGGTTGTAAGGTAAATTAGATGACTTGACACTATAGTCGAAGACAAAGTATTTATTATTGTGATTTTTGGTGATGCAGTAGGTCTTATAGTTATGGTTATGGTAACTTAAAAAACTACCCATTAGCGCATACACTATTTGACAGTATAATAATTTAAAATAGATATTGCATACAAATTAACTAAATTTCAATACTTAGAATATAATAAATATAGAATAGAATATAGAATAGAATATTTATATATGTTTTAGTATATGCGAAACCTTATACACGTGTCTAGTATTTTTATGTAAAGAATCTATGTACAAAATTTCAAAACGGTATCATGAAAAATCACAAAGTTACAAGCTTGTTCTGTTACCTAGTTGTCCGCACCACAATGAAATAGTAGCAATAAACATTACTATCACTACATAGTATAAAACAAAGTCGCTTCCCGCTGTCTGTCCCTATGTATGCTTAGATCTTTAAAAGTACGCACCGGATTTGATGCGGTTTTTTTTTTTATTCAAGAGGAAATTTTATATGTATATAAGGTCTATCTTTTCATACACGAAATATTTTAAGAGTAACTTCTATAATTCGTAAAGTCACCATAGCAACGAAAAAAAAAATTATCTGAGTGTTTTTTTTTTCGACAATTATAATTCTTTATAATAATGTTATTAGACTTTTTGCATAAAACCTTTACTCCCATATTCTAACAATGACAGTAAGTAAATACGACGTAGTAAACTAGCGTAATGGATGTTTAAAAATAAGGAGCCAGTATTATTTTGTGGGTCAAGTAATTTTAAATTATTTAATTTTTATGAAAAAATATACTCAGATAAAAAAAAATCCCTTGAAATGACTTCGTTATAGCCGTTAGATGATTCTCTGAAAATATTTCGTGTTTGAATAGTTAGACCTTATATATTGCACCCGTGCGAACCCGGGGCGGGTCGCTAGTTAATAATAATCAAACAAAAATTAAAAAAATAACCATAATTATAAAATCAACAAATAAATCAAAGCTATCATTTATATTCAGTTATCATGACTTGAATTTGTCCTGGCGGTTGACAGAATGTCATGCGCACTCAAATGTCTCGCTGATGGCGGTGCGTGTCGGATCATTTAGTTCCCTTCTAAATGGTTGAGTTGAATGGTGCTGATCCATGCGTCATGTTCGTGAACGGGCGCTGTCAGTTGGGACTGGTCATCTCTTAGCTGCCACGGTTTATTTTAACTACTTTGTTTTTAAATTGTTGATTTAATCTTTTACTCTGGACGCTCTCAATGTGCATGTCTATCTACATCGTTCTCACAAATAGTTATTATCTCAACATGAATGATGTAACCAAGATCTTGTAAAAATATTTTGATTGAAAAGAGTGTCCATGGAGTTTCTTGCCCATTCTTCTCCATAGAGATCTACGCTTTGGAATGTGCAACTACAGTACTTTCACAAGTTATATGCCTTGTGTCTGGGACTGTAGCTGACTCAAAAGTGCCTGTTATGATCTAGTTGAAATAAATGCTTTGAGTTTGAGTTGTTTGACTGAATGCAATTTTAATTTCAGTATGCCACAAAATAAATCAACACAAGGACAATCGAAACAATCTCTTATATTCTTCCACAGTAACAATTATTGCAAGGTGACTTCTCACTCAATACGTCATGCAGTTCAATCCAAACAAATAATTGGCGTTGGAATATATTTATTTGAATTAAAAAAGTATAATTTACTTCCTTACCTCAAAGTTACAATTAATCGTTCTTCAGGGGATATTGTGTCGCGAATGTTACTGTATTTAGTCAGGTTGGGTTGTATAGCAGTAGGGAAGAGTCAATTTTTCTAAGAGGTAAGCCGGAGTACATATCTTTAATGTGATTATATTATTTGTCTATAGAATACGGACTGTGCCATTTTTCAAAGGGAATCCGGTAGGAATCGATTTTTTTTTTTTTTTTTTAACGACCACGATCGCTTACGTACGATACAAATTCGTGTCCAAAGTGCGCACGGCTTTAGTGTAGGGCTCATGGTCACATGACTTGTGGAAGCCAGTTCAAACAGACCAAGATACATTTCCCAGTAAGAATAAATGATCTGTTCTTGATTCCAGGATTACTTTCAACAAAAACGTTCTACCAGCTTGCTTGCACGTCGAAGCAGCTGCCGACGAGACAGCTATCACCACGACTTGGAGAGATCTGAAATCGGAGCATTTCGAATTTGCCGATACAATCCAGACGGTAAGTTATCGTTGTAGTTGTTTGTTTTTGTTGTTGTAGTTGTTGTTATTGTTGTAGTTGTTTGTTGTAGTTGTTTGTTGTAGTTGTTTGTTGTAGTTATCGTTGTAGTTGTTT